>CM053744.1:47004862-47072742 GCA_028658305.1 Pachyuromys duprasi
TCCTGGGAGGAGACTCCTCGGACACTGGACAGAGCTGAGCTTGGGACACCAGAGGGAACGGGGCACCTCTTCTGCACTGACTTCCAGAAAATGGTCCTCCCTCCTCCCTGAGGACACACAACTGGATGAGAGCGAGTCTGAGAGAAGAATGAATTGACCTCTATCCTTCCCTTCACCCTCAAACCAGGAGGGAAAGGGCATTTCTTTTTCACCTTTGAAAGGCGTTGTGGGGTCTGTCGTTAAAGTGTTTACAACAACAAAATTATATAAAAAAAAAAAAGTCTAGTGTCGACTGGTGTTTTCCCTCGTGATGTTTACAGATTGCTGTTTGCTGCCCAGCTAAAACCCACTCAGTGACAGAAGCAAGCAAAGCCATGTCCTCACCCGCTGAACTCGGGTGGACGGGCACACGGCTCTCTGCATCACTAACCTTTCTACCGGGGGATTTGGTTTTTGTTTTCTGTTTTTCTGTCCCATTTTTCTGGCTTGGTTTTGCACTTTTCTTCTCTTAAAACCCTGATATATTGATTTTCTTGCCAAAAAAGAGAAAGGAGGATGAAGAAGAGCCTGTCAAGGACACTTCCCCCTTCCTTCCCCATGTCTTCCCTGCCTTTCCCTGGGTCAGTCCAATCAGAGAACTTAACAATCATAAATACATTGGAAAAAATGCCTGGACATTTTTCTTAGGCCCTTGTGAAATTTTTTTTCAGGAGAAAACTTAGAGTTACTAAAGGAACATGTACTGCTACCCCTGTTTTCAGGCACACTGAGAACATTTTAGCCATTGATGTTCACATGTGGCATCAGCCCATGCAGGATAGGTTTCTGTATTTATATTATTAAAATACAAAAAAAAAAAAAAAAAAGAACCTTACAAAATGTTTTTAAAATGTTCAGAGGTTGGGAGAAAAGCTTCATCAGTCAAGGTGTTTTGATATGGTATTAAAATAATGTCTAATGAAAGATGCACCGTGTGATTTTATTTTAATGAAGTGTTGTTACAAGATCAAGAAATGGAGGCAAAGGCCAGTTCCCTCTGCCCACCTGCCCAGCCCAGCACTCCCTCAGCACCTGTCGTGGCTCTCAGCCACACCTGGGCAGAGGCTTGTCGTGGTGGCTCAGGTGTGTCTTTGAAGTTTATGAATTCTTAAGCATCATGGAGTGACTGTCTACTGTCATCTCTGGTTGTGACTGAATGTTTCTGGAAAGATACTTAGGGGCACAGATCTTGCAGCCATCAGAGGCTGCAAGACTTTGGGTACCTCCAGGTGCCAGCCCACCTGTCCTTCAGCACCTCTTCCCCATCCTGCATTCTGCTTGCCTGTTGCTCCATCCACAGCTCTGTGCTGACTCATGGGCATGCTTCACTGAGGCCCAGAAAGAGGCCCTGGTTTGGGGCTGTGCCGACTCACAGTCTCTGAACCAGAACCAGCCACTCAGCCTCATAAACGTTGGCAAATTGCAGGCTGGGCAGGAAACTCGGGGCAGGGGCCTGCAGTGCATACCTGCCCTGACTCCTAGCCAGGTTCCAGGAGCTGCGTTCCAGGGCCTCCTGCAGAGCCAGCTAAGAAAACTCTGGGGAGAGATGGCTGCACATCTCTACCATGACCATTTGCAGAAGTGCCCCTTGTACTGCTGCCTTGGGGCCCAGTCCCAACAGGCCCACAAGTTTGGATGTGCCACCACCCTTGCTCTGAGGTCCCTGCCCTCAGACGGCTCATGAAGCAACTACTCTGTGCAAGGACGTTTGTTGGAGCCGGTGGACAAATGAGCCAGGGCAGGTAGGCAAGCTCAGAGAACTGAGAGTGCTTTAGAGCCTGAGTGTGGGAGACCTCAGGACCTGAACTGTGAGCACTGTCTGTTCTGGGGCACTTTACTTCTTGGCAGAATGGTGGGGAGGTACTCATTCATCTGAACTTGATTCTTTGCATGTGAAGTGGGGACACATCATGCAGCTCAGTTCAGTGAGTGTTGGGGATCTGCCCCAAAGGCCTGGCACAGCAGGCTTCCTTGTAGTTTTGTCACTGCAAAGGGCACTGTTCTATTCCCAGCACCTCCAGCTTCTGCCTGGCAACTGTGTCTCCCTGTTACTATATATAATCCTACCAGCAGAGCTGGCGGGGCAGGGCCCAGCCCTGAAAGAGATCTCCTTGCCTGACCCCTGGGCCTGGAGACAGGCTTTGTGTACCCACCTTGGCTGTGTGCAAGCCCAGCTGCTTTGGCAATGCTGTGGCCGAGTCTCGTGGTTGAATTGGTTGGGGCAGTGCTGGGCCCCACACCGGGTGCTATTCTAGGCTCTCTAGGCTGGTGCTCATCTCATCCCCAGTGACTTCCACCCCCACCTGGCACACCAAAGCCCTCTTGTTGGCTGTCACGTCCTCTGAATCTGGACCCAGATTGCCAGTGCCTGGTGTGAGGGTGGGACTAGGCTTGTCTGGGCTTCCTAGGTGACATTTGTGTTTGTCACCTTCCATCCAGACAGCTCTCTAGAATCCTGTGTTGTTCCTACTCTGCCTTTCTGAGAGGGGAGAAAAATAAGATGGGTTCTTCCCCTTTGCTCTTGGGAGCCCTCTTTGAAAACCACCACCCATCTAACAGCCATTTAATAGTACTGAAGCTCATAAGAGAATGTCCTCCTTAGGAGATAGATGCTGAATTATATAGCTGAATGACTTGAAAAAGTGTGTAATCCCAAATGGTTCCCCCAAAAAATATGCGAAGCAAATAAGGCAAAAATGTCCATTGTTCAATCTTCAACGACTGATACTTCAGTGAATAGTGTATTTGTTCTTTCAACTTTTCTGTATGTTTGGAATTTTCTTTAATAAAAGAAACTGTGGGGAATTGGCTGTTTATTGAGTTGACAGTTATTGGAGGATGATGTATGTAGGAACCCTGCCCGGCAGAACTTAACTTGGGAGGATTTGTGGGAGGGGTGAACAATCTTGAGTGTGTGTAAGGGGGTGGGATTCACTCTTTTCCTGCTGCATGTGGGACTGATGTTTGGGTTTCTTCATCCTGAAGTGGTTTGGGAGGAAGCCAAAGAACCATGAGACATACACTACAGAGAAGAGGTCTTAAACTGAAGTTGGACTGGGAAAGTGTCAAGGTGGCAGCCTCTACCCAGAGCCTGGTGAGAGAAGTGGTTAGAGCTAGGGGGTGCAAGGGGCTGCTTCCCATTTTCCCAAAGAGCTAGAAAGGAGAAGGGAAGATGGTACTACAGTTGACTGGGACCCTCGTTGGGTAAAAGATCTATAGAGTCTGGCCCTAAGCAAATGCTGTGTTAAGATTTAATGGTGTCAGGTGCCCTCTTGTGGACTTCTGGGGAACAACTGCCGAATAGCTCCATTCTCTGGCCAGGGAATCTCGAAACTGCCAGGCCTCAAAGTGGGCAAGACCTTGACTTTGAAGGTAAAAGCTGGTGGACAGTGCATCATACCACGGAGAGGGGTGTGGTACACAGAATTGCCTCGTCTCTGCTTCTAAGGGCCTGCATATCTTGGAGAAGGTGCTCTAGTCCAAGCCCTGTAGGGAAACTGAACCTCCCACCCCAGGCAGGTCTTCCGCCTCAGTCACGCAAAAGCAGAGGGGTTGGGGCTGGCTTTCTTCCCCCTCCCCAGGCTACTGTTAGTCTGAGAGGGCAGGCCTAAAACAAATGGCTCATTACCCAAGGTCAGAGTGGGGAGGAGAGGGTACAGCGGCAAGTGGGGTTCACATTCATGGGGGTGGGAAGACAAAAAGGTCTATCAATGTGCAGTGGGAGGGCTCCTTCCCTTTGCGGGAAAAGGGTGTTCCTATCACTACATATAGGATCAGTTGTGGTGATGCTGCCCCACCCCCACCCCGAGGAGGGGCCTCCACAAAGGAATCTGATCTTGGAGTAGGCCCACAGCATCTCTGGCAGCCAGGAAGAAACTCCACTGGGAGACACGTCCACTGGAGTGAAAGGCTCCTAAGAACGGCCAGAGTAATAGCTCTCCTGTGAGTCCATCTTCCTCACCTTCACCTTGAGCCCCAGCTGCAGAGGACAAAGGTCTGTATCTCTACCCGGCAGGCAGAGATACCATCTCTTGCAAAGTCAGTGGCATGAAGAAAAGGTACAGAGCAGGGTCTCTGCATTCTGGGGACCGCGGGCCAAGTGTTACAAAGTCCTCATAGCACTTTGCCTGGGTTCATGAGACCGCGGGGATCCAGTGTGTCTTTGAGCTGCCGCATGGTCGCCACGCCCATGCTGCCCACTTCCTCTCGAAGCAGCTGCCGCTTGCCCAGCCCAATGCCATGCTCTCCAGTGCATGTCCCGTGGAGTGCCAGGGCACGCCTAGGAGGCCGATTGAAGGAATCCTCAGTATCCTCTCCTCCCTCTGCCTCTGCCCTCCTCAGCCTCCGCCCCTCCCTAGCTCAGTCCTTACCTGCCCAGATTTTCTGCAAAGGCTTTGGCCTTCCTCTGCTCCTCCATGTTATCTGGGTCGACCAGCAGGATGCAGTGAAAGTTGCCATCACCCACGTGCCCGACAATGGCTCCTAGGGGCCCAGAGAACAGTGCTGTCACCTCTAGCCTCCTGGCTAACCCCAGCGTCCCCAAATGGAAGTAAGTAGAACAAAACCTGTGAGTTTTGAGGCTATAAGCTCCTCCTTGGCCTCTACCAAGATCTCTGGCAACCGGGAAATGGGCACGCACACGTCCGTAGAATAGCCCTAAATCAGAAGGCAAGCTTGTGTGGTTCTCCCAAACACCCACTGCCTACCTAAAGTAAGGGATCACTGTGGCTCAGGCTTACAACCAGTCCAGGGGAACTTGAGGTCATGGAATGAAACATCTGTCCTCTAGCCCACTGGCCTTGGAGTGCTCACTAAGCCAGGTCCTCACTACTCCCCTGAATTCAAGCCTGGACCACAAGCAGGTTCCCAGCACCCCATACATCTGAGCCTCTTCGTAACCTGCTCAGCTTTCACTTCTGGGTGGGCTTGCCGCCTTCCTTTCTATTCCTTCCCCATGAGGTCTTCCCTCTGTGTTTAAGATTTCTAAGGGCTCAGGCTGAAGCGATGGCTCAGTGGTTCAGAGCTCTGGCTGCTCTTCCAGAGGTTCTGAGTTCAATTCCCAGCAACCACAAATGGTAGCTTTCAACCATTTGTAATGGGATGTGATTCCCTCTTCTGCTGTGCATGAAAACAGTGTTCAAATACATAAAATAAATCTTTTTTAAAAAATAAAATACAATCTCTAAGGGCTCAACACTGCACCTGGGGCTGGCTCCCATGAATTTCCCCAGGTTTGGGGCATATAACAGTTCTCCCTTTAGACCAGTCTGGAATAGCTGGGTGCCATGGTTTACAAGTCCCTGGACCTCATGCCCACTCAGCCAGCCCTTGGTGGGCCTCAGCCTTCTCTGTGCAGTGAAGAAGGGAGCTGAGGAAAGGGATTGTGGACTGAGCTGCAGTCCACACCCACCCCTGCCCCTGCTCACCTTCCTTCCGGGACACAAGGCCAAGGCTGCATACCAAGCATTGTGGCGCGCTGCCCAAAGCTCACTGCGCTTTTCAGCCTCCTTAGCCCAGGAGAAGTGAGAACCCCCGTTATCCTGAGTGATCGCCTCTGCAGTAGGAACAGAAAGGCCGATCCTTAAGCCCTACAATAAGACAGACCAAGCCCCACTGCTGCACCCAACCCAGCGCACCTGTGCGCTGCAGCTGTTCTGCCAGGGCCTGCTGGGAGCCGTGGAACTCCAGGAAAAGGGTGGGTGCCACGGGGCAGTTCAATTTGCTGTGCCTGTTGCAAGCATCCATCATGACATCATCCAGGAACTCTGGAACCAAGGAGAGGGCTGGTCGTGTAAGGCCTGGTCTTCTAATGGATCCTTTCCTGTGGAACCCACCCAGAGTGACCCAGTCCCTGGCTCACCAATGCGAGCCACGGGCACCGCCGCCTGGAGGATCTGAACTGTGCTATCCACTGCAGCTTGAACACTGGGGAACGCGCAGGTGGCGGCCAGTGTGGTTTCAGGTGCAGGGTGCAGGCGCAGGGTGGCAGATGTAATGATGCCCAGAGTCCCCTCAGAGCCCACGAAGAGTCCTGTGAGATTGTAGCCAGCTGCACTCTTCCTGGGCCCAGGGACACACAAAAGTAGGTGAGTGCACACGCCATCTGATTTCCAGCCTGAAGCCTGAAGCCTGAAGCCTGAAGCCTGAAGCCTAAAGCCAGAAGACAGGCTTGGACCGGTCCCCTGCAGCGCCAATGACCCAGAAAGGCCTTGCACAGGGAGAGCCAACTCCAACACTAGCACTGGCCCTCCAGAGTTCCAGGGCCTTCCTGAGTGCCGCCTATCCAGGAGGCCCGGCAATGAGGTCAGGCACTGCTCACCTATAATGGCGGCCCCGGCCCGCGGTGTGCAGCAGCCTGCCGTCAGGCAGCACCACCTCCAGGTTGATCACATTGTCCCGCATGGTTCCGTAGCGCACGGCATTGGTGCCCGAGGCCCCAGTGGCTGCCATCCCACACAGAGAAGCATCGGCACCTGGGTCTAGAGAATAAAACGCTGCGAAGGGCAACTGGGGAGGCCCTTTCCCTCTCGTGGGAAAGATGGGGGCCCTCTGAAATCCACCAAACAGCACCCCCTATCCCTCGGGGGGGACTCTGAGAAAATGGTTAGCCCAAGGCCTACCAACAGGAAACCAGAGGCCGCTGTCGCGCAGGTGGGTATTGAGGGCTTTACGGGTGACGCCAGGTTCCACCACCACAGAAAAGTCTTCTGTATTCAGCTCCATGATTCGGTCCATATGGGTCAGGTTGATGCACACTCCGCCCTGGTGGCAAGGGTACCAAGGACGCTGCCCACCCTAGGTCTCTAGGTCTGGAGCAGCCCCTCAAGCCCCAAACCGGGGCCGAGGCCCCCAGCAGTTAGACCAGAGCTCTGGGATGGCAGGTGGAGACAGCCGTAAATGTGCCATGTATGGTGGGACCAGACCCAGGACACCCCAATATACCTGCACAGCACAGACTCCCCCCTCAAGGCCAGTGCCTGTGCCAAATGGGATGATGGGAACGCCTTGGTTGTAGCACAGGGTTGCTACTCGGCTGACCTGGTCCACATTCTGCGGCCACACCACGGCATCAGGAGGCTGACACCTAGGAGCAGACAGGGCTCGGAGGTTTGAAAAGGGGTGGCGTCCTCTTGCCCTCTCCTTTCCAGGACCTGAGGACAGGGCCTCAGCAGAGCGGGGCAGAGAACACCTCCCTCTTTAGGGAGAATTGCCGGAGTGGTGGGCAGAGATGAGGATAGCCCAGGGCCCTGAGTGCCAGCAACAGCTTCTGGTACCTGTGCATCGACTCATCGTGCCCGTGATGCTCTCTGACTGCAAGAGCAGTGGACACATGGGGGCTCCCTACAACTGCCTTCAGAGCCTCCACAAAGTCCTGGCTGAGTGCGCCCTGCAGGGGAGAGACAGTGCACGAGTCATAGGGAAGAGAGTAGACGCCACAGCCCTGCCCTGTGGCAGGAGGGAAGAGTGGGGTCCGGTCGGGCTGCAAGATAACGTCACAGAACCTCAGCACTTCAGGGCAGGCTCCCCACCCTCCGGGAACCCCACCCCCACACATAGACTTATACCTGGGACCCCCTGGAGCAGTAGCTCCTCCAGGGAGACAGCCTCTGGGTTGCCACCCGAAGGAACATAGCCATAACCGCCGCTAAGGTGAAAGTACTAGTCAGGGAGGAGGCAGGGCTAGCCTCCAGCTGGGCCCAATGGCTGCCCTGGGTGGAGCCTGCTTAAGGTGGAGCTGGCTTAAGGTGGCCCCTGCAGATCTGGAAAAACAAGGACCGCAGCCACGTCCGTGTCTTAAAAGTAAATTGCTTCCTGTAGCCCTTCAAACACAAACTCTGTGCAGAGGCTGTAGAAGTCCCACTGGCTTCTCGGACTTCTCCCTCTACTGCACTTCCTTCCAACCTCCTCTTTGACCTCTAGGCTCCAGTTTCTCTTTCTATTCCATTAGGCTGGTCCCGTGACCTTGGCACACACACACACACAGTGCTCTACACCTGGAATCCTAGATTCTTCCTCACCCCTCAGGCCTCAGCAGCGTGTCACAGAGTGGGCTGCCACCATGGCCACAAGGAGGGAAACTGCAGCCGACCTTCCAGAAGCGGGTAGCATAGTGCAGTGCCCGGAAAGGCTTTCTTGCTGAGGAGTCCCAAGGAGCAGCAGGGCTGCCCATGGAGGTGAAGGAGGAGGCTACCTCCCAGAGCATCCTGGAGCAGTGTGCTATGCTGCCTCCAAGCAAGTCCCATAGCAACTCCAGAAGAGCCTTTGCTACCACCATTGAGCTAAACTACCTACAGCTTAGATTTTTCTTCCTTTGAGTCAGGAATACAAACTAGCAAATTTAGTTTTTATTCGTTATTATTGTGTGCATGTGCATGATGAAGGGGCACACACGCCGCAGAGCACGCATGGAGGACAGAGAACAGACTTTATGGAGTTGGTTCTCTCTTTACTCGCCCAACCATGTTAGGGTGGATTTGTCAGAAGAGAAAATTATGCCAGGTATTGTAGGTGTTAGGATTGTGCAGCAAAGTTACATGGCAGGCTCGCAAATCATGCCACGCAACTGGTTCCACATGGGAAGTTTATTAAGGGAAGGGGGAAGGGGTCACAGAGACCATCTCTGGGCAGAGCAACAGAGAGGTTGGAGGTGGAGTTCTCTTATAAGGTGACTCTGAACATGTGCCAGTGGTTTCAGGTGGTCTCCAGGTGGCTTCACAGATGTCTGACGTCTGGTTTGTCAGGTCCCTTGGAGCTGGCCATAGAGATGCCTGCTTCCAGATCCCAACATTCCTCCCTTTTTGTTTTATTAAAAAGTGAGCTAGGAAGGTGGTGATGGTGGGGAGGGCATGGGGCAACCTTTGCTCTTCAAGCTACTTCCTGCTGATTAGGGGTGTTGTCGTTCTCAGGGTATAGCTGGATCAGGATCGATTGGAAGGTCGTCGTCATTTGGTTCTGTGGGCAGAGGTTGATAATCCTGTAAGAGTAACTGATTAATGGTTTGGTTAAAGATTTTTCGCATTTGTTGTTGGAAAAATGTAGAGAGAAAGTTAATAAAGCAGGGGGCAAAAAGCAAGAGCAGAAAGGCGAGCAGAAGAGGTATGAGGAAGGGCAGAATCCATTTCCATATGGGATTCTCGAAGGCCCAAGAGTAGAGGTCTTGAGCTGTTCCCTTCGCTTTTGTAGATTTGTCTGGAGTTGTTGGATTTTGTCTTTTACTATACCTGACTGGTTGACATAAAAACAGCATTCCTCCTGGAGGAAGATGCAAAGACCACTTTCTTTAGCTGTGAGGAGATCCAGTCCATGTCGGAGTACATTTTGAAGTACTACTGCTGCCAGTGAGTCGATCTGTCCTTGGAGAGTTAGTATTGTCTGAGCCACTTGCTGGAGGTCCTGGATGAACTGGGAAGAAAGCTGATAATACAAAGGTAGTGAGGTGGTTAGTCTGCTGTCCCGGTCCTGACAGCTGCCGTGATTCTTGCAACAGCCAAGAGGGGCAGGATTTGAATTGCCCTCTTATCCTGCTGGGCAGCTATTGAGTCTACCACCGGGCTTGGTAGTGGCTCCTTTTCATTTATCACCCCCAGCTCAGGGAAGAGGAGCACCAGCATGCAAACTCCTGACCAACCAGCAGGCAGACGATGGTAGACCTGAGTACCATGAAGAATTGAGGTATTATTAGCAGTAGGGCCTTGGGATTGAGATGAGGTATCAAGGATAATAGTTTTATTACACTCTAAGGAACTTAGCATTCCTACAGAGTGTGTTCCAGATTCCTTGAAACAGCTTGCCACACCAAAGAGGGTGATATGAAAAAGGTAGGGGGCTTGTGGCAACATTAGAGTCAGGGCAGTTGGTGAATGGTGAAGGTTACTTGACAGAGTCACTGGAGAAGCTGTCAGTGGTAGTTCTGAGTTGGTCCCAGGTGGGACACACAGCCAGCAAGCTTTAAAACAGCCTGGTTGGGTCACAGTAAGGAGCTTGTAGGTCAAGGTTGAAGTCTGAAGTAGGAGATAAAATGACAGGTTTGTAGTATTTAGGAAGAGGGATGTCAGAGAGGCAATGACCTTAGATGCTGGAGCCTGCTGGCAGAGTCGAACAGTTCCTGAGTGGGGAGTGAGGATTGAAATAATTAAAGCAAGTCGCATCAATACAAGAAAGAAGTTCATGGAACTGCCAAACTTGTTTTCTAAAACTCCTTCCCTATAGCAGATATGGTCCAAGGCCACACAACAAGTTTTAAGGAACTTGGTGAAACTTCCTCTTTTCTCTGTCTCAAGGTGAAGGCCTGGGTGAAAACTGTTTTTCAATAAATAACAAAGCAGCTTGACAAGCAGCTCTCCACACTTAGAGGAGTGTTTAATTACCTTCTCTACTTCTCCTATCCCCAGGGATTGGGTAATATACCAGGTAGGACCCTGTAGCTGAATGACCACAGGGGGATGGTGCCTAGCAACAGAGGGGTTTTGGACATCCCAGACTTGTGGGTCCACTTCAGAGGCTGGGAAAGGAAGTGACTTTTCAGAACTGGTAGGGTATCTAGGAGAAGGAGGAGAGAGGATGCTGGGGAGCTTGGGGCCAGGCGAATGGGTGGAGTAAAGGAGATAGAGGCTCCCACTTTGGCTAAAAAGTTCCTTCCCAGTAAGGGAACTGGACAGGTTGGCATCACTGAAAAGGAATGAGTCAGGGAACAGCAATGAAAATACCATTGAGTGGTGGAGTCCCGCAGGGCTCGAAAGGCTGCCCTCTACCTCGACAATAGAGGAACTAGAAGGAGAGGTTGGTCCCCAATACTCTGTCAGGATTGAGTAAGTGGCTACAATATCCACAAGGAGAGGGGCCTCCCCGATACCATGATAATTACCCATGGCTCCCTGCTACTGATGGCAATGGTACGGTCAAGGGAACCCAGGCACCTTCAGTTGTCCGTAGCCAGGCCTAGGATATCGGCCGGAGGGTGATCTGGGAGTGATGCCTCCATATCGTGGGAGAAACGGTGGGCGTCAACAACCCAATGTCCCTCTTGGTATAATTTTGGACATAGCCCTGGTGCCTTGAGGGGATTAGGACCAAACTGGGCCCAGTGACCTTCTTGACCACATTTGAAACAATGAGTTCCTCGTGCCTTAGGAGGCAGGGAAGCCTGGGTAGTGGCTGAGGCAGGTCGGATGGCCTTGGCCAGCATTTGGTATTTTTGTTTGTGGGCTTTCTCCCATGGTACACCTTAAAGGCCAGCGCTAAGACTTCTGCCTGTGGAATCAGAGGTCCTCTCTCCAAGCATTTAAGCTTAGCCCTCATGTCGGGGTAACTCTGGGAGAGGTCATCAGAAGTTGCCTAACCTCTGTACTTTCAGAGTCTAGATTAGTATGTTGTAAGAAGGCCTTTGTAAGTCACTCTAGGATTGAGATGGGTTTTCATTCTTGTCCTGAATGATCTCCTGAAGCTATTAATAATTAACTGGCTTAAGGGCAGCCTTGTGGAGGCCAGCCAGGAGCCAGGTTGTGAACTGATCTCTGGCTAAAATGCCTTCTGGGGTATTATAATCCCATTGTGGATCCTGGTTGGGCACCGCCTCAGCCCCAACCAGGTGTGATGCCTTTGTTTGGTGAACCTCATCTGCATGCGTTCTAGCCTGTTCCCAAACTTGACTGTGTTCCTCAGGTTATTGGTAAGAATCATATATACAAATCATGGAAGGTAAGACTATAAGATTGAGATATTGAAATTCTGTAATGAAAGTAGAAGGATTTAGAGGTATAGGGTCCTAGGCTCTTTTCTACTTGAGAAAGTTCAGTTAATGAGAAGGGAACATGCACCCTAACTAGACCATCCACACCAGCCACCTCTCTCAAGGGAAGAACTGAGGCTGGTTTATGCTGAGTAGAAGGGGGCTTCACTATAGAGTGAGAGCGGGTAGCAGGGGGCTAATAGCTATTGGTGGGGTTAAAGTGGGTGCCTAAGAAAGATGACTAGGACATCTGATAGCTGTTGCTGGGGAGTGGGGTGAGGGTGCTGGAGAAGCCAAAGAGGAAGAGGAGGAAGCAGAGGAGGTTGAGAGAAAGCCAGAGGTTGAGAACAGTCAGGTGGAGTTTCATCTGCAGGGTCAAAGGTAGAACAACTCTTGAGGTTGAGACTTTATAGCTAGAAGTTGGGTAGGAGAACAGGACGAACAGAGAGAAGGTTTAGAGTGGAGAAGAGAGAAAGCTTGAACATAAGATACCTCCTTCCATGTACCAGATAGCTGACAATAATTAAAAAGATACCATAAAATATTGGATTTAATGTGCCATTAATTGGCCAATTTGAACCTTATCTAAGGAATATGTAAGCCAAGTTTTATTACAGAGGCATATGAGCTAAGAGACCTTTAACTCAGGCTCTATGTGTAGGGTTTTAAAATTCTGCAGAAGACATCCCAGTGGGGACGCTGGAGTAACGAACAAATGGGTAGTTCCCATTGGAGTCAGTGACCTGCCAGAGGTATGCCAAAGGCAAGGTTTGACTCAGTAGAGTATGGCCCTACCTGACTCAACAACTTGTTGACGTTGGCCAGAGACCAAGAGCACAGTTGCACATAGGAGACACAGTTTACCTAGCACTAGGATTTTCATAGGCGAGTGTGAGAGGGGGAGAAACTGTGCACATAGAAGGGAAAAAAAAAATCTCTCCCAAGGGAAAGGGGAAGCCCTAAAGGGTCAACTGTAGCCAGTGAAGACCATGGTTGGGGGTTCCTCTGTCTCAAAAGGTAGTAGGAAGTTGCCGGATGCTCAACTGGTCAATTTTCCCCTACCAAGAGAGGTGTTTATGCTAACCAATGAGGGGAACTTACCAATCCAGATGGTGTTGAATGCAGCAGATAGCAATATAGTTGCCTGAAAGTGGGTCATGGGTAGGTTTAGAATGAAATGGGTTTCTAGCAGCTCCGGTGGGGTGCTGGCACCAAAAAGCAACCACCACATGGTGTGGCCACTGGAGGCATCTATTCCCAGCCAATGTTAGCATTGTGCAGCAAAGTTACACCACGGCGGGTTAACAAATTGCGCCATGTGACTGGTTCCATGGGGGGGGGGGTGTTTATTAAGGAAAGGGGGAAGGGGCAGAAGAGAGAGAGAGATTGGAGGTGGTGCGAGTTCTCTTATAAGGTGACCCAGGGCACATGCAGGTGGTTTCAGGTGATCCATAGGTGGCTTCACAGATTCCTGACATCTGGTTTGTCAGGTCCCTTGGGGCTGACAGTAGAGATGCCTGCTTCCAGATCCCAACAGTAGGCACCTATAATCCCACATGGGGACACTGAATTGGGATGAGGGGAAGCCAGCCTGGGCTACAAAAACATAGCAAAAAAGACAAAATTACAAATTTAATCACGATATAATTGTCTTTTATTCTCTCCATGAACTGAGGCACCCTCCAAGTCTACAAAATTGGACGAAAGCCCAATGGACAATGGCAGAACAGTAGAGTTTAAGATGGGTTAAGATTCTTTCTTCACAAAGAATATAGGGGTGGGAGTGGGGGAACTGGTTGGTTAACATCAGTTTGGTCTTTCTGAAAGGTTAAAGCAGAGAGGACTTTTTGTTGATGTTGTTAGCAAAGTACTGGGTGTCACTGTCACGTTGTCATAAATGCCTATCGTTATACTATGTTCTTTTCCACAATCCCACACTTACTTCCCCCAAACACCCTCTTTTCAGGGGCTTTCTTCTCACAATGACTAAGGTAGACTGGAATCCGCAGCTTGCAGGAAAGCTAGCCTGATACGATCTATGTTTCCTTACAGTTTTGTTTTGATTGTGTGGCATTAATGGTAACTCCATTTTGGTTTGGTCTCTGTTTTAGTTTCTTTTCTTGCGGTGTGACAGAAAGAAGAAAACAAGCTCCCCATCTGACTGTTAGCAGGCATTTCCTTCTCCCATTATGAGATTCTCAGGGAAATTCTCATTTCTTGTGGTCCTTTATCAGGGACACGTAGAGGTCAGAGGCCATGGGGAGGGAAAGTCCCAGGGGCTCTTTCAGAATGGAAGGGTGTAGCCTAGTACAGCACCCCAGGCTACTCTAACATTCTGATAACCAAGGAAGGGTAAGGCATAGGTCTGTCTTTAGAACATCTTCATCCCTACCACTATGGATACATTCTCAAGTTTTGTTTTTATACTTCAATCCTGGGGTATAATATGCCTGTGTCTGAAATAAGTATCACAAACATAATACAAGCAGGGATCGAAGTCTGAAGACAGTTAATTTAGTTGCTTGATATTAACCAAGTTATTCGAGTCATTTCTCCATTTTGCTTGGTTTTAGTTACTTTGGAAGGGATGGCACAGTGATTCCATTTTTGTTGGCTTTCACAGAGAGTTTTGCTACAAATCCCAAACTGTTCTCTTAATCACAATCCTCCTGCCTCAGGCTCCCAAGTGCTGCAAGCACTACCATGCCCAATGTGACTTCATTTCACTTTTAACATCCCCACCCCCCTTGTCTTTGAACAATGTTTCTCTGGAGAGATGGCTCAGAGGTTAAGAATACCGACTGCTCTTCCAGAGGTCCTGAGTTCAATTCCCAGCAACCACACAGTGGCTCACAACCATCTATAGTGAGATCTGGTGCCCTCTGCTGGCGAGCTGCCACATAGGCAGGCAGAACATTGTATGCATAATAAATAAAAGGCCAGAAGTTTACAACTCAGTTATTTTCTGGAATTCTAGGAATAGAGTAAGTCCTGCTTCACACTGCCTTAAAATCATCATGAGCATACAAAACTCTGATCAAATTTCTTCCAAGGGGGCATCAAGATACACAAATCACAGTAAAGATTTCCTTAATACCCTCATTTCTTTGTCTCTAGAGGTTGAACAGAACCTTAACTGCTCAGAGAGGCCCCCACAGAGGCCCCCAAATTTCCAAATTAACAAGTCCTGTCATACAATGGCATAATATTCCAAATGGTTCAACACAACACAAACAGCTCAGAGTTCTAAAAGACAAAGCCAGTCACCACATAGCAATTACAAAAATGGTTCAAAATGAACCTAAACAGCTCAAAGGTGCCCCAAACCAACAGGAAGGCGAAGCCTGGGGTGCACTGACCCGAAAGAAACTAAGAGTCAAAATTTTTGAGTCCAAAAGAAGTCTAAATATTCTTTTCTCTATTTCATCTAATAAAGGTAAAAAGCAACTGATGTCCTCTGAAATGGGAAGAAAAGTAAATGGTCCTGGAATAAAGCAATGCCAGCAGCTATGTGGGATCCTTCAATCTTTCTTCTTCACCTGACATCATTTTGTTCTAAGTGGCTAAAACCAAAAGAAGTCTCTCTTTTCCTGGTAAGGTCACTGAAATTGTGGCTTGGAGTTGGTAGGGCCAGAGCCTGAGCCCTGGCATTGCCTAACAAGCCAAGCTTAGCCACCCATTGCCAACAGGCCACTTAAGCAAACAAATAATACTGAAGAGCAGAATAAGATTTATTAAATATGACCACATTATGTTGTTGTAAATGTAAATGGGTGTTGGGCTATAAAATGTATATTATTATTACCCCTATAATTATTGCAGTGATGTTATTTAACCCGCGATCACAAATAGTAAGACACAGACAACTGTTAGATTTTATAATTGCTTATTTACCTTGGGCAGATATTTTTACCTATACTGTCTTAACAACCTCACCATTCACTGTCCAGCCCCCATCCAATGCCATCTGCCTTAACTATCCATATCTGGGGCTATCTACCATCCATAATCTTATGAATACTTGCTTATATTTGGTGTTTTTCCATCCACACCATCATTGGAGTCCTTCCTCATGGCCCATGTGGTTTCTTCTCCATGCTAACCCACTGTGGTATCCTCCTCTCTCCTCTCTTCCCATCCATCTTCTTCCCATGATTCTCCTGTCCTCAAAAACCTGGGAACCTGTTCTGCCCTGCCCAAAAATAGGCCGTTTAATCAGCCAATCAGGTAGGTTTACACAACAAGGTTCATGGTAGTAGCCAGATCTTGAGGGCCAGTAATTAGCATCAAAAAACAAGCATCAGACCAACCCCCAACATTTCCCCTTTTTTGTCTAAATAAAAAGGCCATTTTTAATATAGTAAAAATAATTATGAAACAATTATAAAAACTAATAGGTAAGATTATATATATATGTCTAATATATATATATATATATACATATATATATATATGTCTAGTCTAAATGTATTTGGCAATCTTGAAGAAAATATCTATCCTGTCTGAGAGTCTAAAGATTTGTACCTGTTATTTTTCTTATAATTTGTATATATAAACTTAAAAACATCTACCTAGACCTGAAATATCTCTTTCATTCCTAAGCAACTAAGCTAATTGGAAAACTATGACTATTTTTTCTTCAACCCCATCAGAGACTTAAGAAGGAATAAAATCAATTACTTGAGTAAATAGGAAGTACATGCTAGCAGTTTCCAAAAATAACCAAAATGACAGAGGCAGTTTGCTGCCTGAACAACCACCCAAAACTCTCTATAACACTGAAGCATCATCTTCAGCCTTCTGGCCCAGTATATTTAACAGAGGTATATGTGAAGCAGGAACTATTTGGACTTGCTTAACCTGTCTTGGCAGAATTTGGCACTCGACTTGGTTTGCATTTAAGCTTGCCCATTTTAGGCAGAAATTCTGTCTGTTGTAAAGCAAGGACATTTTATTTGTCCAAGTGGCTGGTTTGCCACTTTTTGAAGCCACCTCCACATGGAGGTTCTTCAATGCTTATCTTCTTAGAGGAAGGCTGGGTGCTGCCAGAGGATGACATGTCTCATTGTTAAAGAATCATTAAAATAATAAAAACATTTAAAATGCCATGTTCTGTAAGTCTCTGAGGTTTTTACAGACTTATTTTTATATAATCTGTCTATAGAATCATATCTATTTGTTAAATCTAGGATACACATTTCTGTGATAGATTAGGCTAGTGTCTGATAGGACCATGAGTTGATTAACAATTAACTTGCATTACCTAATATCCAAAATAGCCTGTAATATCAGTTTTAAAAGTATTGAAAGTTAGCCTTGAATTTGTATCAATATAGCAAAATTCATACCATGTACTAAAAATACTTATTTTTGTATTACTATACAAAATCCTATACCAATGAGTTAAAAATAACCTGATTTGAGAAAACAAAGCCTTAAGTTAAGTAGATTCAATAATGTGCCCTCTGTCTTATTATTCCTATATGTTTATATTTCCCTTTCATTCTTTTCAACCCTTTTCTCCTTATCTAAGAAAGGAAGAGGAAAGAAAAGAGAAATCCCTGAATCTAACTCATTAATAGCTTATAACCATCTCTCAATGACAATAAACATTCATAGTCCCCCCAAACAACCAAAAACTTAAAGGGAAATGGAACTTCGTTCTCAAAGTTGCTTCTAGCTGATTTAGATACAAAGAAATCCTATTTGAGGGCCCAAAGGAAATTGGGGAAAATAGTTAAGTAAGCTAGCATTAACATTTGTGATCCAGTTTCTATTGAGAAATCCAGGCTTGACAGAAGTCCTGTTTGAAACAGTCTGAAACACTGGACCAATTGAGATTAGTAGCTTTCTCTGAAGCTGTTTTGGGAGCAGGCTTTGATGAGGAACAGCAATTGAAGCAGTTGAGGCTGGAACAAGTAGAACGCTGTACCATGCAGGATGCTAGAACAGATATGTCAGTGTCTCAGCATGATGGAGGGATGAATCCTGTCAGGTTTGATCCAGCATCACTGGTGTCCAGTTCTTCTGTTTTGAAAATACATAATTTCTCACAACCATTATACAGTTCTAAAATTAAAAATGTATGAGATGTGCAGGATGCACAGATCAATTAAGGATGGCTCTCTGCTCTTTGTGTGAGCAGAAGAAGACATCTGTAAATCTTTATTCATGCTGTATGAAAGGATGGCATGTACATGTTATGGGGATTTTGTAGCCAACAAGAATTATCGGTTATGCATAGACATCCATGTCTCAGTCAGTTTTAGAACTATTCCCATGTAATACACAATCATTATCATTAGAATAGGAGGAAGAGGTCCAGTGACCCACTCGCCTCCAGTCCACCATCATTGTCCCAGCTCCAGTCTCTCCTGCAAGGTGGTTCTGACAAGTTGTCAGTATTGCATGAAATCTGGGAGACAAGCTCTGCCTCTAGTTGGCACCAGAATCCCAGCCTTTTCCTCTTTCCAGCTTGTGGTCCATTGTCTCAATAGCTCAGTAGCCTTAGGAGGGACACAGTATCTGTTTATATTATCTTCTTTCCTGTAAGGATGGTTACACAAACACATCACTTTTAAATAATTAATTTCAGTCTACTGGTCCCTAAAGGCTCATGTTCATCTCATAATGCAAAATTCATTTAGCCTACATTTAAAGTTCCCAAAGTCTTAACAGTTCCAAAATTGTTCAAGAGTCCCAGTGTTTTCTATGAAGTCAAGGCAATCTCTTAAACAGGAGTCCGTAGAAAATAAAACAAAGCAATATATTTCCAATAGACAATGACATGGAGTAAACATTTCCAGCTCCGAAAGAAAGAATGAATAGCACTCTAGCAAGGAAATATTTACCAAAGCAAGATCAAAACCCAGCAGCGCAAACACCAAACCCTGCAGCTCCATCTCTGGCATCTGGGACTCAAAACAGAATCATCTGGACTTTAACAGCCTTAGGCAGTTCTGCCCATATAGCTCTATTGAGTGAAGTACACATTTCCTCTGTACTGGCTAGGCTCCAATTCATGCCTGCAGATTTTCTTCGCAGACATTCCAAGGTCCTGTCATCTCCAACATCCTGGAGCTCCCATTGCAGTATTAGGCTTCACCTTCAGACCTTCACACAGTGGTCTCTCAATGCCTCCCTACAGAGAATCTGACTTGGCCACATACTGAATGGACTAGGAAGCTTTCTGGAACCTTAGCACAAGCTTCTATGAACCCCTTACTCTTGCATATTTCTTGTCTTAAAACAAACAAACAAAAAAAACACACACAAAAAAGCCCATACACACCATGTGGAAGATATGCTCAAGTTCCATTTTCTTGCAAAAAGGAAAGATCTCAAGCTTAAGATATATCTTGTTCCCCTGGGAACACAGCTACATCAGCCTCTCTGTGCCTTCCAGGCTGACCCAGCAAAAATACTTCCCTGGATATTCATTTTGGAGTAGAGAACCCCGAGGTAGCATTCTCCCAGCACTCTGGGAGGCAGAGGCAGTCACATCTCTGTGAGTTCCAGGCCAGTCTGTTCTACAAAGCCAAGTCCAGGACAGCCAAGGCTACAAAAATAAGAGGAAGAGGAGGAGAAAGTCATGTTTCAAACTGAATATAGTTCAACTGGTAGCATGCTCACACAAAGCCCTATGTTCTATCTCTAGCCTTACACAAAGGTAATAATGCATACCTTTAATTCCAGCATTTCAGGAGGAAGAGGCAGGAGAATCAGAGGTCTAAGGCTAGTCTGGGCTTCATAGTGAATATGCCACTCCCGGGTACCAACTTCAAGACCTGTCTTCAATATTTGAGACCCATCTCAGGAAAAGAAAGGAAGAAGAAACAAAGAATATTTAGCAAGGGGGCTGGAGAGATGGTTCAGAGGTTAAGAGCACTGGCTGCCCTTCCAAAGGTCCTGAGTTCAATTCTCAGCAACCACATGGTGGCTTACAACCATCAAAAATGATATCTGGTGCTGTCTTCTGGCATGCAGGTGTACATGCAAACACACATTGTATGCATAATAAATAAATCTTTTTAAAAAAGAATATTTAGCAAAACTACATTTTTAAGACTTACTTATGTATATGAATGCTCTATCTGCATGTATACTTGCATGCCAGAAGAGGGCACTAGATCACGTTATAGGTGGTTGCCACTATTTGGTTTCTGGGGATTGAACTCAGGACCTCTGGAAGAACAGCCAGTTCTCTTAAACACTGAGCAGTCTCTCCAGCCACACTTTTTAAAAACCTTCCTCTCAGCCTGGTAGTGGCAGAGGTGCAGGCCTTTAATCCCAGCACTCAGGAGGCAGAGCTGGTCAGATCTTTGTGAGTTGGAGACCAATCTGGTCTACAGAGTGAGTTCCAGGACAGCCAGGGCTAAAACAGAGAAACCCTGTCTCAAAAAAACCAAAACCAAAACCGAAAAACAAACACAAACATACAACAACAAAACAAAAAAACCCAACTTCCTCTGAACTCTTCCTTTATTGAATTTTGCACGTTCTTCAGAAAGAGTTCTCATTTGGTGGTATTAGCATAAGAGAAGGGGGAGGCTCACTCTTCTTTTGGTATCTTACAGCATCATCTCAAAATATGCATACCTTTTTACAAGAATAGGGACATTTCTATTTTTGTGCAGATGTGTATGTGTGGTGCTGGGAATCAAGCCCAAGGTCTTTACAAGCTAGCAAATGTTCTGTAATTGAATTACATCTCCAGCCTAAATAGGACCACACTTGACAGATTCTCATATAATTCCTGCCTTTATTTTTCATTTCTTTTTTTTTTAAGATTTATTTATTTATTTTGTGTGTATGAGGGTTCTATCTTCATGTACACCTGTATGCCAGAAGGGGGCACCAGATCTCATTATAGATGGTTGTGAACCACCATGTGGTTGCCGGGAATTGAACTCAGATCCTCTGGAAGAGCAGCCAGTGCTCTTAATCTCTGAGCCATCTCTCCAGCCCCTATTTTTCATTTCTTAATTAATTATACGCCTCCATCATGTGATCAGCAAACATTTTCAGCATCTCTTCCAATCCTATTTGTAGTTTATTTGCCTCACACTGAAAGACCTATACTGTTTACAGCCCTTTGCAAATACAAATGAAGATATAGTGCACATTCTCTTTTTAAAATAATCTTATGATATTTTTGAGCGAGTCTGTGCATGCACTTAGAAATGTGCCACAGTGTGGAGTTCAGAGGACAATTTGTGGGAGTTGGTTTTCTTCTCTCTTCTTCCATCATGTGGGGGATCAGGGATGTAACTCAGATTGTCAGGCTTAGTGGCAAGCACCTGTACCCTGAGTCATCTTACCAGCCCTGTTTCTGCTGTCGTTTTGTTTTTTGAGGCAGAATCTACATAGCCCTGGCTGTCCTGGACTCACTGTGTAGTTCAGGTTGGCATCAAACTCACAGAGATTTAACTCCCTCTGCCTCCCGAGTACTGGGATTAAAGTCACTCCAACCCTGTTTTTGAGATTGGTCCACACTATATATCCCAGCCCAGCTTGTTATCACACTCATAGAAATAATCCTGCCTCGGCTTCCCCAGTGCCAAGTTTACAGAACTATCACACTCAAACTAGAAACATTTTTTTCCCCTTCTGAGACATCACACATATTCCAGATTGGCCTTGAACGAATCCTCATGCTCTACTTCCGAGCACTGGGGTCACCTCTGTTCCTTTCCTCTCCCACCCCCATGCCTCAGAATAGTTTTGTGTATATGGAGTTAAAATTATCATTTACAAATTTTAAGATTTTATGCACATGGCTACCTTGCCTGTATGTATGTATGTTGCACCATATATATATATGCAGTGTTCATAGAGGTGGTCAGAACTGAAAGTCATACTGGGCATGGTACCGATCATCTGTAATCACAGTACGTAGGAAGCCAAAACAAGATCATTAAGTTCGAGGCCAGCCTAAGCTTGGTGACAATACCCTGTCTCAAACCAACAACTGGGTAATTTGTGCCAGTCCTTCCAAAAATAAGGCCGAGAGGTTAAGGGAAATGGTGGGCTGGGGCGTAGGAAGGGGTGAAGGGTCGTTCTAAAACAGTCTCCCTGTACATACTTTGTAGTTGAAAAGTGGCAATCGGTTACTCGTGTCACTTCCAAAAACCCAGGTTTTTAACAGCGTAGGCGGAGAGAAGGGACTGTACCCACAATCAAGTCTGAGATGAAAACAGTCCAGACTCAGTTAACTAGGAAAGCATTCCCTCCCCTACAAACATTGCGTAGACTTCCCACAGTCCCTAGCGGCGCAGCTCGGAGGCCTATGGGAACTGTAGTCCTAAAACTAGCGTCACTGTTAGGAGGACTCTGGGATCTGCGCGCTTGCGCGAACGCGCTGGCGGTCGCCCTTCCCCCACCTGCAGTCGCGAGTGGGTGACAGGGCCCCCTTGTCCGCGCGCCTCGTGACCCGGAACCGCGAGTGGAGGCTAAACCCCTCCAGGTATGTCTGCACGGCCTGGGGTGCGCGGGCCCGGGAGGGTCGCGCCCGCGCCGGGGTGGGAGCCCCAACCCTCGCGGGCGTCGGCGACCCCCGGCCGTAGGGTCGGCCTCGATCCCTTCTGAGAGTCGTCCCTGTGGGCAGCTCCCGGCCAGCGCGTGCGGTCGGAGGAGGACGGGCGGCTGCCGAGCGCCAGGCCCTCTTTGTCAGGAGACGCGCCTCTGCCGGGCTCGCGGGGCTCGGGCCGCGCGGGAGCGAGCCCGGAAGCCTGGCGGGCGCGCGCGTGACCCTCCACGAGGGTGTGGGGGCGGGGCCTACTCCGCCGGCCACGCCCCCGATGCCAGCCTAGCGGTATCCCGTAGCCTCCTTGGTGTTTGCAGTTAGACTGTCACGGAGTTATCACGTCTCCCCCGTTACTTCCGGTTTGAGCTTCAGTGTAGTTTTTTTTTTGTTGTTTTTTTTTATTAGGTTGGCCAGCTGCTTACCATGTAGCCTAAGCTGGCTTCGAACTCGAGAACTGTACAAGCCCAGCTTTACCTCTTATTTTCCTGACTAGAGTTTTGATTTTTACTTTTTAAAAAAATTTTTCATACAAGTATATATTGAATATTAAGCATACCCCCCATTATTGCTATTGCCTTTGCTCAACCCTCCCCTCCTGCTATTTCCCTTTAACCTCCTAGTTTCCTTGCAATACATGATTTTGTGCATCTGTATAAAAATCTAGGAACCACAAGTCAGAGAAGACATATTTGTCTTTTTTAGAGTAATTTGTTTGTTTGTTCGTTTTTTGAGACAGGGTCTCACTGTAGCCTTGGCTGTTCTGGACTCACTTTGTAGACCAGGCTGGCCTCAAACTCACAGAGATCCACTTGCCTCTGCCTCCCAGAGTCCTGGGATTACAGGTGTGGGCCACTGTGCCCAGCTGAGAGTAATTTGTTCAATATGATTATATTCAGTTGCATCCATTTTCCTGCAAATGACAAAACTCCCATCTTTTTAAAAATTAATTTATATAGTATTCTTCCTGCTCACCAGAAGAGGGCACCAGATCTCATTGTAGATGGTTGTGGTTACAGGGATTTGAACTCGGGATCTTTGGAAGTGCAGCCAGTGTGTTCTTAACCTCTGAGCCATCTCTCCAGCTCATACCTTTAGCTAAACAAAAATCCATTGTGGGGTTAGTGAGAAGGCTCATTGGGTAAAGGCACTTCCCACCAATCCTGAAAATCCTGAGTTGGAGCCCTGGAACTCATACGTTGATATGGAGATCACTAGAGAACTGATTTCTGAAAGTTGTTCTCCAATCCCCACAAGCACACGTGTGCACGTGAAAAGGTTAGTTCTGTATGTCGTGTTTTCATTATCCATTCCTCTATTGTTGGACACCTATGTTAGTTCCATAACTTAGCTATTTGTGAATAATGCTGGGGACCCCTCCCACACACACAAAACAATGTGCAAGTGTCTCTGTGATATGGGAATCTCCACGTAAAAACCTCGGCGTGATGTAGCGGAGTCATATGGCAGATCTATCCTTAGTTTCTGGAGAAACGTCTATACTGACTTCCATAGTGGCTGGACTAATACTTTCCCACTGGCAGTGTGAGGGTTCCATTTGTCCACATTCTTGCTGGCATTTCTTGGTTGGTTAGTTGTTTCTAATAACTGTCATTCTGACTAAGGTAAAATGGTGTGGCGGTTTGAATAGACTTGCATTTGCTTGGACATAGGGAACGGCACTATTAGGAAGTGTGGTCTTGTTGGAGGAAATCTGTCACTGTGGGGGCAGGCTTTAAGGTTATATATATATGTTCAAGCTCTGCCCAGTGTGGCACAGCCCCCTTCTGCTGCCTATGCATCAAGACCTAGAACTCTCAGCTCCTCCAGCACCATGTCTGCCTGCAGGCCATGATGCTTCCCACCATGTTGATAATGGACTAAATGTAAGCCAGCCCCAATGAACTATTGTCCTTTAGAAGAGTTGTGTGATCATGGTCTCTTCACAGCAATAGAACACTGTAGTTTTGAGCTAGTGAGGCTGGACATTTTTTCTTTCTTTCTTTTTTAAAGATTTATTTATTTATTACTTATACAACATTCTGCGTGCATGTGTGCCTGCACACCAGATCTCACTACAGATGGCTGTGGTTGCTGGGAATTGAACTCAGGACCTTTGGAAGAACAGTCAGTGTTCTTAACCTCTGAGCCATCTTTCCAGCCCCAATTGGACCTACCTTTCTTTCTTTCTTTCTTTCTTTCTTTCTTTCTTTCTTTCTTTCTTTCTTTCTTTCTTTCTTTCTTTCTTTCATTATCTGTTAATAACCACTTGTTTTGATGAGAAGCAGGGATTTGGTCTCAACGACTGCTCTATCATGCCAGCCAGTATTTTCAGTATTTTATCTGGTTCAGCTTCCAGGTTGCCTACTTGGTGGCTTTGTCTGCCCATGTATTTCCTTTGCTGGTGAAAGAGATGTCTTTTTAGTGATCACTACAAGCGAGTAATAGCTGCTTTTGAGGTCTCGTCAGTGCTTCTAGCAAGAAAATGTCATTTCCTTTGTTTCATTGGGGAGCTTTTGGCCATTAATAACTCTTCTTTCCAAATGGCCACATGAGCATGTAATTCCAAAGACCCACACTTAGAGTCTATTTGCTTACTCCAGTTGTAGAAATCCAATTAGGGCAGGAAGGATAGGAATGGCTCAAAGGGCTGTGCCCGCAGCGGCACGTCTGTGGCATGCTTTTCTGAGCTCTCCCTATCAAATTCCGCTTTTTCTGTCACAGGGAAAATGGTAGCTTAATTTAGTGTTCGGCAGGTCAGGAGTGTCATCAGCCTGTGGTGTGCCTTTATCTTTGGGCGCTGCAGGATTTGATGCTTCACCCGTAATCAAGAAAAACTTGAGTCAGGTGTGGCACATGCCTGTAATCCCAGTACTCCAGGAGGCAGAGGCAGGTGGATCTCTGAGTTTGAGGCCAGCCTGGTTTGCAAATCGAGTTCAGGACAGCCAAGGCTACACAGAGAAACCCTATGGGGGGGAGGGGGGGAGAAGGAAAAAGAAAAACTGGGCCAGGTGGTTCTTGGGCCTTTCGAATTGGTTTGTGGGAGGAATTTGGAGGAGTTTGGAACGTCTGGTTGGAGAAGCTCTAAAATGCTGCAAGCAGACCATAGTGGGCCGTTCCGGTGTGAGTGCAGAAGACAGTGCCAAGAGAAACTTAGGGAGCTGGAGAGAGCACAGCAGTTCAGGGTGCTTCCTGCTTTTGCTGAAAACACAGTTCACTTTCCAGCAGCCATGTCGTGGGACTCACAGCTCCAGGGAATTCAGCACACTCTTCTGACCTCTTCAGGCACCCACACATAGATGGCATACACTTGTACAAAAACACACATATGCAAAAATAAAAATAAATCTTAGAGAAAAAGGGAAAGAAACACAGATAGTGAAGGCTACTGAGGTTTCATAGGGAGGCAAGGCCTTCTCTGAAATGGGCTAGAGGCCATTTATGTCATATTCTGGCCAAGAACCGGGCTGCCTTCTGTCTGTATCCTGAGAATCTGAGTGAGGTTGAATTCAACAGTAGAGTGTTAATTTGTTTGGTGGCTTAGTGATTAAGACACTGCTGCTCTTCGAGAAGACCTGGGTTCAATTTCTAACACCATCTTTTGGATGACATTCAGACATTATGAAGCTTACTGCACACTACTCCTATCCCAGTGTTCTGTGGAAGACAACAGCAGGAGAGCAAAACTGTGTGGTTTGGCAGGGAAAAGGAGGGAATTTAAATTTGTAGACTATGAGGCAGATGCTGAGAAAGCAGCTGCAATTGTTAGAGAGGGAGACCTGTTCTGCACTAAGACATTAGGAAAAGTGCTCTAGGGGCATAGCCCTCCCTAGGAGGTTGCAGTTTGTAACAAAGCACATTCAGTTGAACGCAGAGAGCCTGAATTAGGTTGCCACTGAAGGAGTCCTCTGAAAACCACCACCTGGGAAGGCTTGGAAGGCAGATGGGCTGACACAAGTCTGGCCCCAAAGGGCCAAGCTGCAGCTGGAGTCCAGCTTTGGCATCACGGTGCAGGTGTAATAGACACAAGAGTAAGGGCATGGGGAGGCCTATGCTGAATTTGTGGAAGGCTGCTGAGGCCAGGCACAGCGGCCAGTGTAGGAAGCTGTGCCGGCTGTCAGGTCCAAGGGACGCTCTGATACCCCAAACTCCAAAAGCCTGTGCAAGTAGCCAAAAAATAAGCTCAGCTTGGACTGTAGTAGGATTTCTGGCACTTAAATTAAAGCCAGCATTCCTCGGGAACTTGTGGAACTGGTTCCCGTCTACCAAAAGAAGTCATTTCCCTTATGCAGAAGGGACATACGGCTGCCTCTGGCAGATACTGGTTTATCAAAGCCCATGGTGGCCGCTGGGCTCTCTCAGTATCACAGATACCTGTGATATGCCTCAAAATCCATGCCAGCATCCCAGCCTTCCTCACCTTCCCAGGCTTTCCTCCCAGCTGCAGAGGCGGGAGTACGCTTAGTGCTCACATAAGCCACTGGGGCTTTCTCAGACATCGACGCTGAGCTTTATTTGTGAAGGGGTGTGTGCAACCAGCCCTCCATGTTTGTTGGTTCAACATCCATGACCTCTTTTGTTCTCCTTATGATGGCAAGGATTTTCCCCCTGCCTCTGCTATTCTAGTTATGTTTTCTCTATTCTCTATCCCTTGCTGCTCTTTCTTCTCCCACAGGTAGCCCTGACCATATTCAGTCTGTTTTCTTGCTCTCTGCTCTAGACTCCTCCAGATACCTCTGACTGTTTTCTTTCTGATGCACAATCAGACTTTTCCCTAACATTGGAGCAGTCATGTTGGCAGTTTCCTTATTGCACTCCTTGCATACAAAGGTAAAGTCTGAGTTGCTGTGAAGATCCAGGGATGTTGGAGATGAGGGAATTGGGGGAACTCCAGCTGAAGAAGTTGTATGCGTGGAGTTGAGCTGGTCCAAGAGAGAGGCTACATGAGCTGCAGGTGGCAGAACTGCAGGGGTACGAGTGATTTTGGAGCCTGGATAATTTCATCACAAGCCTCAGGTGCTTGTGAGGTTGTGAGGTCCAGCTAAAATCCAACACCAAGGACACAGCAAGTTTTCTTAACCAGAGCAACTGACCAGCAGGGATGCAGCACGGACTCGGGAGCTGATACTGCACCCCTGACCCTTCTGGGCGAGCAGGTTTTTAAGCTCAAAAGCCACAAGCAATGTGTGTAAGATAGCATCACAAGATGGAAACCCACAAGCAGGTGGGCCATCTGAGATTACACGAGGGCACAGTAACAGGCTGGCTTCTTAATAATAGGTTTCTTTGAACAGGGAGTAAGAAACCAAGTCATGTTATTTGCAGTTGGAACATGGAAAGAATTGGAGGAAAAACAAACAAAAAAAAAAAACAGAACACATTTGCACCCTTGACTTGATCTTAGGTGCTCAAACCCCAGCAAATGGGTGGCTGGCTGAAGATAGCGGTACTCACACCAAGCTTCATCTTATCATTCCTTCCTGTTTTTGTGAAAATAGATCACATTATTAATCATCTTCTGTGTAAGTTCTCATGACCATAAGCTTAAGAGATCCTATTCCTTTTTGAGTGATGTTAATGAGCGCATTGACTATATGAGGCTCTATGAGGAGCAGTAAAGACAAGTCAGAGGACCAGCGAGTGTAAGCAGGGTTGTTAGTCAGGGAGACCAAGTCTAGGACTGTTGTCTTTCTTGCTCTCTCTCTATTAAATTTTGTTTGACCCTGGCTGAAGTACCTCTGATGACTCCAGAGTGATTAACATAGAGATTATAAGCCTCCCCCAAAGCCATGCAAAGTCTACCTTCCCTGTAAAACAACAAATCTAAATCCTCTTCTGCTCTGTAGTGCACTTCAGCTAGAGCCCACCGATTCTCTAGTCATTGGATTGTGAAATGCAGGTGGCCCACATCTTTATCTATCTGTTCACTTAACATTCTAAGACTTCTTTCGCCAGCAGTAAAGGGGGACAGTGCCTAATGTTGCTAACCTGACAATGGCAATGCCCACAGGCAAAGGTACTAAGATGGGGCTAGCTCTGCTGTCAGTTGGGGGGAACTCCCTGAGAGTCTGATATGGGCCCTTCCAGCTGGTCCGTCAAAGTAGTAGACCTGAGGGATGATGTGAACTACAGTACAGAGCTCTGGGGTGACGCAGGAAAATGATGGGTGACACCAGAGGTGCATGCAGACCAAGTGGTAGGGGCTCTGTAGCAAATGTTGCCTGTCCAGGGGCCAGAATCAGTTACAGTTTGTAAGTCCCAAGAAAGAAAGGAATTACCAGAAAATCCTTGATAAGGGACCAGGACAAGGAGTGTAGAGGAATGTTAATTCAGAACATGGCTGTTCTGACAAGAGATCACATCCAAAGACCTTCTAGGTCTTTTTGATCTGACTAGCAAGAGATCACTTCCAAAGATCTAGGTCTGTGTGATCCGACTGGAATACAAATATGCCTTTAATCCAGGAGACAGAGGCAAGCAGATCTGATCTAGAACAAGTTTGGTCTAGAACAAGTTTCAGGTAAAGAAATTTTTAGGTCCAGGCATGGTGGCACAGGCCTTTAATCCCAAACAGTGAAGGTAAAGCTAGTTTGTAGAAGGAAGCACCCGTGTTTGAAAGTGCTGTCTAATTGAGTGGCAGAAACAGTGGCAAATAAGACTTGACAGAATAGGATATGTCCAACTCTAACAAGAAGAGTGAGGAGAGGGAAGCTACTTAAGGGGCAATGAGAGACAAAAGGCAGTTTTACTGGGACAATAAGAGAGAAACATGTTGCAGAGAGAGAGAACTCAGGTGAAGAC
Source organism: Pachyuromys duprasi (assembly GCA_028658305.1). Lineage (NCBI taxonomy): Eukaryota > Metazoa > Chordata > Mammalia > Rodentia > Muridae > Pachyuromys > Pachyuromys duprasi. Next base: position 47,033,953 of record CM053744.1, read on the forward strand.
CAAAGGAGCCAGGACTTAGAGCAGATTGAAGCCACACAGAGAAATTCAGCGGCTGAGAGAAAGCCAGCTGAGAGATGAGTTTGAGCCAGAGCAGCTGAGTTGACCCAGCCCAGAGCTCAGAAAGAGCAAGAAAGGGTGAGCTTATTAGGCAATAAGTCTCAGAGGCTGAAAACATTCTAGGTTTAGGTTAGCAGAAGGAAGCAGTAGGCGTCTGAGACAACAATTGAACCGAGAGAATAAAGGGTAAAGTAGGGGACATGAGGCATGTTCCTGTTCCTTGCAGATCCTCTAATGTGAGGGAAGCATGACTGAACCATGGGCAGTTGGTGTTTTGTTTTTTCCAATCTGGTGTGTAGGAATCTGCCAGATGTTGGTTATATTAGGTTCAAGAGTGACTAGAGTCACCACACCCCTGTATAATAAGGGGTTCTTGGATCTAAGCAAAGCCTTCGACAAAACCTTTAGTAAGTTGTGGCAGAGTCACATTGTGGTAAGCAAAGATAGCAGTCAGGGTGTCAAATAGCGGCTCTTTAAGTTCTTATTCAGTGGGAAACAGGTGTCTGGCTGTATGTAAGGGTGTTAGCCCCCTGTTCTGGGGTTGCCGGGGCCACAGACTTCAGTTTTGATCTAGGAGTGAGTAATTGACCTCCCTACTTGGCCCTACAGTGTGATCTAAAGTATTGTCCCTGAGTAGTAAATTCAATCCCTGGGTCTCTGCCTGTTTGATATTTTCTAAAACTCCCAGGTCCGTCCTTTATCCCAGATGTCTCCTGGAGGGAATCCCAACTTTTTAGGGTTATGGTTACAAGGTTACAGTAAACTTGAAAGTTCTTTTTTTTTTTCTTTGTAAGATTTATTTATTTACCTATTTATTTATTTATTTGTTTGTTTATTATGTATACAATATTCTGTCTGCACCAGATCTCATTATAGATGGTTGTGAGTCACCGTGTGGTTGCTAGGAATTGAACTCATGACCTCTGGAAGAGCAGCCAGTGCTCTTAACTTCTGAGCCATCTCTCTAGCTCCCAACTTGGAAGCTGGTCCCTATAGTAACAGCAATATAAGGATCATTGTCTTGGAACCAGGAGGACCAAGATTCACATCCCCAGTTTTTTCAGTGATAGTCTTCATTTTGTTCACAGAGTGATTCAAGGTTCACAGGGCATACGTAAAAAGATGATCCCCAGCCAGGCCCTGTGGCAGACACCTGTAGTCTGAGCATTATGGGAGGCAGAGGCAGGCGGGTCTATAAAGTTAGTCTAGGACAGCCAAAGCTACACAGAGAAACCCTGTCTTAAAAACTAAAACTGAAATAAAATAAAATGAAATAAAAAATGGTGATCCTTATTGAGACCTTTCAAACTCTAAATATCCACAACGTACCAGTAGTTCTAGTTCCTGAGGCCCCAGAGAGTGAGGCACTAGGACTGTCCTATAGTTCCCTAATCCAGACCATAGTGTGCAAAGCTCTGTTTTAAAAGCTAATGGACTGAGTAGGGTTTGCTAAGCTTCCCTGGTTACGATGGGACCTGTTTAAGTGTTCAGTAGTTTCCAGTCACAAACCTTAGGCTGATAAAAATTGGAGCCAGGCAGGGACATGAAAACCCAACAGAAAAGAATCAAGATTCGACCAGTCTCAGCTTTATTGGGCGAGCAGGGTTTCAGTGAATAGTCCATTGGTGGGTCTTCAAGGGGTCTTCTTCCTTTGGATGAGATGATTAATCCTGTCAACCTTGGCAGCTGCAGTCCAAGTGATCAGGATCACTGTACAAGGTTCCTTCCGGAGGGGAGTCAGAGAGTCTGCTTGATGCTGTTTAACCCAGACTGGAAACTGTGTGGGACAGTGGGGAAGCATGTACACAGCTCATGATTAATTTAGTTAAGGTCTCCTTCAGGGTCCAGTTGATTCTATCTGTCCTGAACTCTGGGGGTGATACACAATTAACCTCCAAGGCTATACCTTGTACAACTTGAGATATAAAGGCTAAAACCCTGAATCCTGATTTTTGCTGCTGGAACATGGAAGGAAAACATGCCTGTGCCCTTGATATAACCCTAAATGGTATTCAAGCCCCCAGCAAATGAGTAGCTGGCTTAAGATGGTGATACTTATACCAAATTTCATCCTTCCAGACATGGAGCTTTGGGATTTGGTGTTTGCCTGCTGGGTTTGGGTCTTGCTTTGGCATAATCTTTCCTTATTATAAACCAATTCCTCCCTTTTAGAAAGGGAGTTTACCTGTGCCATTATGTACTGGAAGTATGGAAATTGTGGGTTTGTTTTGTTTGTTTGTTTTCTGAGAAAGAGTTTCTCTGTGTAGTCTTGGCTGTCCTGGAACTTACTGTAGACCAGGCTGACCTCAAACTCAGGCATCCACCAGCCTCTGCCTCCAGAGTGCTGGGATTAAAGGTGTGCACCACTACACCCAGCTTGCGCTTACACTTTGTAAAGAAAAAGGCACTTTTGAAGTTGGACTAACTGACTGAATACATTTTGTATCATGAGCCTCTAGGGACAAGAGTTGGAAGATGAGGCTTAAAATTAATGTTTGTTGGGTTGACAAGTGGTAGACTTGTGATAGTTAAGATTGTCAACTAGACAGGATCTAGAATCACCTAGGAGACAAAGCCCTAGGCATGTCTCTGAGAGAGCTTTTGTATGGGTTAATTGAGGTGGGGAGACTCACGTGACCAGGACTGGGTGAAAAGGAGAAACAGGAGGATCAGCTTCATCTGTGCTTCTGACAGCGGCTCTGTGATCAGTTATGCTCCTGCTGCCATGCCTTTTCTGTCCTGATGGACAGCACTCAGACTGTGAGCCCAACCCCTTCAGTTGCTTTTGCCAGGTATTTAGTCACAGAAGTGAGAAAAGCAACGAGCACACTTGCCGTTCCACATCCTAGAAAATGTTGAATTTGTCTCTTAGTTTGGAGAAGAGGGCAGTGAGGTGGCTGTTAACTCTACCTGCTAAAGTTTAGCTTCCTGGTGTTAGTGCAAAACCAAGCTGCTGTACCTGTGCGAAAGCACCAGAGCCTGGCAGGGAGGAGGCCCTATAACTGGCTCTGTGGCTGGCTTTGTGTGGCAACTTGACACAAGCTGGAGTCATCAGAGAGAAAGGAGCCTCAGGTGAGGAAAGGCCTCCATGAGATCTAGCTGTGAGGCATTTTCTCAATTAGTGGTCAGTGGGGGATGTCTTTGCCTATGGTGGGTAGTACCATCCCTGGGCCGGTGGTCCTGGGTTCTGTAAGGAGGCTGAGCAAGCCATGGGAAGCGAGCCAGTAAGCAGTACCCCTCCATGGCCTCTGCATCAGCTCCTGCCTCTAGGTTCTGTCCTGCTTGAGTTCCTATCCTGACTTCCTCCAGTAATAGACTATGATCTGGAAGTGTAAGCCCAGTAAACCCTTTTCCCCCCAACTTGCTTTTTGGTCATGGTGTTTTGCTTAACAGTAGAAACCCTAACTAAGATAGTTACCATCCCTTAGCCTGGAGTGATGAATTTTGCTTAATTCCAATTAGAAATTACAAAGAGGCCAATACTATCCTCAAATGAGGCTTTTTCAGGGCTTGTGGTGGAGCTTCCAGGAGACAGCACATGGAGAAAGCAGTGAATAAAGCTCATGTAGTTGGTTTGACATGTGGCTTGCCCAGGTGTACAGCAACTATTTTGTGTAGGGTGGGATTTCTGTATGAGGATTGTCTTGTTTGTACTGTTAGAGACAGCAAACCCAGACTAGCTCACATTAGCCTGGATGGAGCTTACTTTATACCCTAGTCTTGTCTGGATAGAACTTACATGTAGCCCAGGCTAGCTTTGAACTCAGGGCAATGGTCCTGCCTCAGCCTTCTGACTGCTAGGATTGTAGGTGTGAATAAACACCCACAAGTACCTTTGTCTTAGTGTTTTGTTATAGTAATTGAGAGAAGCAGCTCAAAAGGGGATTTACTGTGGCTCCTGATTTCAGTCAATGGTCCCTTGAGCCCATCTTTTTAAATCTAAGGTGACGTTGAGCATCATGGCAGTGGGGCCCATGGTAGAGGCCGCTCATCTCGCCTCACTTCCTGACAGCCAGGAAGCAGAAGACAGGAAGGGGCTGGAGGCAAGGTTTAACTCTCAGGGTTTACCCTGGCAGTGTGCTTCCTCTAACTAAGCCCCACCTCCTAGTTTTCACTAATGCTACCATGAAAGTCCATTTGGCATTAAGCCATAGATGAAGGGTGTGCTCGTGGCGTAGTCTCTTGCCAGTGATTGAACCTGGCAGCTGGGGACCGGCCAAACCTTTGACTTTTGAGCCTTTCAGGGGCTCACCTCATCGCCAAACCTTGACAGCCATGGAGCTATATTCTAAGCCCTTAGCATTTTCCTAATTTTTTTCCCTTGTAATTTCCATCTTTGCTGAAGTTCCTTTTTCGTTCATTCACATTTGCCTTTTACATTAAAAACTGTTGTAGAGATACACTCTTATGCACTATATGGAAGCATCACCTGTCAATAAAAAGTTGATTGGCCTATTAGCAGAGGCAGGAAATAGGAGATAGGAGTTCCAGCAGGGAGAGAGATGAACTCTGGGATAGTCAGAGGCGGGGGATTCGCATGAAACTGGAGGAAAGGTAACCAGCCATGTGGTACATATAAAATAGATAAGTGGGTAAAATAAATTATGAGCTAGTCAGGGAATGAGCCAAAGCTTATAGCCTAGGCATTTATTCATAAACATAGTCTCAGAATTGTTATTTTGGAAGCTGGGGTACAGGAGAAAAAGCACGAAGTTATATATTAGTGTGGGGATCATAGTTACTTTATTGACAGCCTCAGGAGTTGGGGTTCTGTTTTGTGTCTTGATGGTGGGATGTCTTATTTCTGCCTTTTTTTTCTGTGTGTCTCATCATGTTTGATTGAAAGTAGGTATTGCCAGGGGCTAGTGTAGACGGTTTTTAATTCAGAACATGGCTGCTCTGGCAGGAGATCATATCCAAAGACCTTCTAGATTTGTGTGATCCAGCTGGAATACAAAAATGTCTTTAATCTAGGAGATACAGGCGAGCAGATCTTGCCTGTTATAGAGCAAGTTTCAGGTAAAAAAAAGCTTACCAGCCATGATGGTACATGCCTTTAATCCCAAACAATGAAGGTAAAGTTAGTTTGTAGACGGAAGCACCCATGTTTGAAAGTGATATCTAATTGAGTGGCAGGAAAGGTGATGAATTGGAGAAAGACTTGACAGAATAGGATACATCCAACTCTCATAATGAGAGGAAAGGAAAGCTACTTAAGGGGCAATGAGAGAGAGAAGAGTAGTTTTATTGGGACAGTAATAGAGAAATGGGTTGCAGAGGGAGAACTTAGGTGAAGACCAAATGAGCCGGAGAATGAGGAGCCAGGAAATGAGAATAGATTGCTGGAATTAGTTTGAGGCCAAACAGCAATTTAGAGACCAAGAGAAGTGCCAGATTGTATAAGTTAGCTGGGAGAGGAGTTTGAGCCAGAACAGCTGAGTTGAACCAGCCAGCCCAGAGCTCAGTAAGAAGGGGGAGGGGGCTATTAAGCATTAAGTCTCAGAGGCTGAAAACATTGTAGGCCCAGGCTAATTGTACAGAGGCTAGACGCTTCCAGACTTAGGCCTAGGTTAACTGACAAGGCAGTAAGCCTCCGAGATAACAATTGAACCAGGCATATTAAAGTTTCTTTTACAGGATAGTATTGTTTGGGTTGTGTAGTGGTCTGAACAAAACATTTTGGGTATCAGGCAGCTCAGACCCATAGTAACAAGCTTCCTTTTCTCTTCCAGTTGTGCCTTCATGCTTCAGTGCCTTTACCTCAACCATAGAAAATGATGGGGTCCCAGGTGAGTTGTCTGCCTATTACTCATTTGGTTTTTTTCGTTGCACTTGTAGACTGTTATGTTTATAGAAAATGAAGGCGTTTTGACAATTAATATGTAGGGGTTTTTTATGTGGGAGCATAAGTTTTCAACTCATTTGGGTGAATACCAAGGATTGCTGGACCATATAGTAAAAGCATGACAAATTTTTGCAAGAAACTATCACACTATCTTCCAAGTGGCAGTAACACTGCATCCTCAACACCAGTGAGTAAGCGTGTGCATCCACATTCTCAGCAGCATTTGGCATGGCCAGTATTCCAGGTTTGATCATTTTGGTGAATATGGAGAAGCATTTTGTTGGAATATTCAATTCTCTGACACTTACCCCACCTTTGTGTGTGTGAAGTGACCAGATCTATTGCTTAGTTTTTAATCAGGAGACTTGTCTTCTTGATTTTTAAGAATTGTTTGTTCATGGTAAATACATTTTATGAGACAGTCTGATTACGTAGCCCTGAGAATTCTGCCAACTTTTAAGTATAGCTGTCCCGATTATGTGTCCTGGGACTGGAGAAGTAGCCACAGGGTGAGTTTGGAGACCCAGTGGACTCCATGAATCATCTGACCGCCATAAGCCCCTGCTTTAATGAGAGGACAACAGTGTTTCTTGGGGGTCTCCTAAAATGTTAGTTCAGAATCAGTATCCAGTAGGCCCAGAAAGTCAGATTGCGCCCTTTCCCCCAGCCTAAATTCCCCTTATAAAAGGCTGTAGATCTCTCTGGGGAAGAACGAGAGAAAGGATAAGAGTAAAACTTTCAGTATTTGTTGGTCCTTCCTCAGGACCTGACCACCTCTTCATCCAAGGCATTCTGGCTCTGCAAACTGGATTAAATATAGAAATTGGTTCATAGGCTGAGATCCCTGTTAGTCATAATCCAGTGTAGCCTTTCTTTCACTGGTTTGAGAATTTTTCCACTTACACAGCTGCTAGGGGGGGGGGGGGAGGCAGTAGGATTCTTATCCATTTCCTGGAAATGTCATGATTGATTAGCTGGTACCAAAGGTCCCTATGAGTCATACAGATTAGGCCGTTGTGGACATTGCTTTGTCTGTACTGCCCATTATGATAAGTACAATCACCTTGCCTTTAGTGAGTCAGTGCTTCTGCCTGGCCCCTGCTACTTGGGGGCCTGATTGAACTCAAGCTGAGCAGCATCCCCAGCCCGAAGTTCTAGCACAAGGAAAGGGGCAACAACAAAGCTCTTCTGTGTGCTGGTGGCCCTGCACCCTTTTGCATCTTACAGGATTAGTGGAGGGCGTGTCTTCTGGGCCTTCCCAGTGTGGAAGATTAGGTTTTACACAGGGAACCCACTCTAGCATTGCAATTTCCCTGAGCCTTAAAATCCCTTCATCAACGCTAAGCCTAGGCTGTCTTTAGAGAAACGCTTCAGCCAACCGTTCAGACTTTTAACACCTTGGTTTGTTTATTTGAAACAGGGTTTCTCTGTGTAGCCCTGGCTGTCCTAAAATTCGCTCTGTAGACCAAGCTGACCTCAAGCTTAAAGACCCACCTGCCTCTTCCACCTAAGTGCTGGAATTAAAGGTGAGCCACTGCCACCACCTGGCCTGACATGTTTTTTAACTGTAGGAGCTTCTGTATCAAACCTAGAATCTCCACTCAGAGGGCCCATGTGAATAAACGCAGTCCACTCCAGTTTTGTGTTCCTTCCACCATTATCCACACCTTCATATCCATTCCTGCACATATTCCCCAGACTTCTGCTTGAACAAATTAGTGAACTCATTAAGTTCTTCAATAAAGTGCACCTCCTGTGGATACACTTCCTCCAGGAGCCTCTTTAGCCTTGGGTCTGTTTATAAGTCTGGAGGCAACTGTTGCTGGGTGCTGTGGGACATCAGTATTGTCTTGCCTGGCATCTCCTTCAGAGACAGTCACTGCTGGTTTAGTAGTCAATGAAGGATTGCTTTCCTCAGTCAGCAGTAGAGAAAGCAGCATTCCAGGGATGGGGCTGGGACCATCAGGTGGGGTGAACTTGAGAATCTGAGGGCTCAGTTCTCTCCCCTCCCACCACTCTCTGCCCCGCTACAGACTCTACTCTTCAACCTGTTCTTCCACTGCTGACACTCGCTGAGGCTGAGGCTTGAATTTTCTTTGTAATTCAGCCAGCCTTATAGTGGGGCTTGGCTTGATTTTCCACTACTTGAGTTCTGTGGCTGCTGAAGAGAAGATTCTCTTTCAGGGTACATGTGGAAACCTTTAGACTGTTTATGCACATCTGGAGTCGGTCAGTTTTATTACTGAGTTTATCCTTCACCTGAGATGCTAGAATTGGGTTAATTTTATCACAGAGCTCAATTATATGGAGATGCTGGAGCAACTGATCGGCATCATTTTCTTTATTTTTCTACAAATTGTCAAAAATGTTCTATGCAAAGTGACAGTCTTTCACAGTTGATGAATCAAATGAACTTGCCCCTAAATTTGTAGAATAAGCCACCCCATGGGCTTTCAGTGCTCTCTGAGCTTCTAGAAGAGGCTTCAGTAACTGGAAGTATGTTGGCAAATTGGAAAGCTTATTCCAAATGCTTCAAAATATTCATCTTTAGAGCCAAGTGGGGTGGCGCAGCCTGTGATCCCAGCACTCAGGAGGCAGAGGCGGGGGGTGGGGGTGGATCGCTGTGAGTTCCAAGACAGCCTGGTCTACAAAGTGGAGCTCAGGACAGCCAAGGCTACACAGAGAAATCCTGTCTCAAAATAATAAAAAATTTTTCATCTTTATACTTCTGTTGCTCTAGAACCATAACACACATGCATGTACATATAATGTGTAATGTATAAAACATTGCAATGTGTATATATAATGTCTATATATACAGTATAATATGTATAAATATATATTTATAATATATAAATCACGTGTGTGTGTGTGTGTGTGCATGTGAGTGTGATTAGAATGGTTTGGTGTGCAGGCTTTGGTCCAGCTAGTCCAACAATGGTCGTCTACAAATTGAAGGTCTAAGAACACAGTAGTAGTTCAGTCTTCAAGGCTGGATGTCCCAGCTTATCTTCTGTAGATGCTGGAATCACAAAGAGGCTCTAATGCCAGTGAAGGAATGGGCTGGGCAGGGAAAGCAAGAGCAAGCAGGCAGAGAGAGCAAGTTTCTTTCTTCTGTGTCCTTTATAGAGGCTGCCAGCAGATGGTGTGGTCCAGGTGAAAGATGGATCAAAGTATAATCAGGTCTTCACACTTAAAATTACTTAATTAAAAACAAACAAACAAACAAACTCCACAGTTATACCCAGCCCCTTGGGTTTTAATTAATTCCAGATATAGTCAGGTTGACAACTAAGAATATCCATCACAGGGTGTTTTGTATGCATGCATGTCTTCACAGATTATATGCGTTAGTGATTACCTGAGTTACCAGTAGTGCATTGGTATCACACTAAGAGATAAATGGCTTCAAGAGGAAGCGCTTTTAACAAGAGTTCAGATGTGAATGCTTTACATCATGCTCCCTCTGTCTTCTGTCCTCTGTCGAGTGAGTCTGAATCTGCCTGACGGCTTCCGTGTGAATTTGTCCCTGTGTCTGTCTGCTCTGTAAGTGGTGTCTGTATGTGCAGTATGTGTCTATGTGATAGGGGAATCTGTCCCTGACTTTGCTCTGTCTTTACTGAACACCACAGAAAGCATCACATGGGGAATGGGATACTCTACCAAAATCTTTAACAGAGTTTTACAAAGGATTAAGTCCCTGATTTCAGCTGATCCCAACTGACCCAGATAACAAACATTATCAGCCAGTAACCATAAATGGTTGCTTTCAACCTTTATGGTAGATTTTAGGAAGTTAGTTGCCTTCAACTTCTGTATTTGCTGCTTTCAGCAAATGATACACATGATTACTCTGGGTCAGGGGCACGGAAAAAAATACTTAAGATTAGGTTGTAAAAGATGATTATGTAGTAAACCCAAGCCAACTATGGTTGGTTATTACATTGTTCTCTTAAAGACAGAGTAAATGAAGTTTGAGTGCATGGCATGCTAGCCATCTTAAATTTTAAGTGACTTAAGATGTATTATTAATTTTGGCTGTAAGGTCCAGCAAAAGTTCCATTCTCTTAGGATGTAAGAGATGTTTTCAGAATATTGCATTGCCGCATATGTCTATGTACCACATATGTACCTGGTGCCCTTGGAGCCCAAAAGAGGGTATCTGATCCCCGGGACTGGAGTTACAGACTGTGATGAGCTGCCATGTGGTTGCTGGGAAATGAACCCAGGTCCTCTGGAAGGAAAGAGCAGTCAATGCTCTTAACACTGAGCCATCTCTGCATTTCCTGTGCATTATAAATACTCTATCAGATAAGTGCTTTTCAAAGAAAAAAATTGTTTTCATTTTTGGTATTTAAAAAAATTATTTGTTTATTTGTTATGTATGCACAGTTCTACCTTGCATGTATGCCTGCACATCAGAAGAGGGCACCATATCTCATAATAGATGGTTATAATCTACCATGTGGTTGCTGAAAATGGAACTCAGGACCTCTGGAAGAGCAACCAGTGCTCTTAACCTTGGTTTCTCTGTGTAACAGCCTTGGTTGTCCTGGACTTTGTAGACCAGGCTGGCTTTGAACTCCAGAGTGCTGGGATTAAAGGCATGGATCACCACACCTGGCTACAGAGAATTTCTTAGTTTGTAATTTATCTTTTTGATTATTCAGTGGCTTAAGTTTAGGTTTATTTTTTTGTTTGAGATAGGGTTCCACTATGTAGCTCATGTTGTTCAAGCTTGCCTGGAAATCCTGGTCATCCCATATTAGCTTCCCAAGTACTAGAATTACAGGTGTGCACTACCATACCAAATAACATCTTTTGAAGTTGTTCCTTAGTAGAGCACAGATAACTTCCTCATTCTCTATTATTATTATTTTTTAATGTTTTGAGGGGTGTGGTGCTCACACCTTTAATCCCAGCACTCAGGAGGCAGAGGCAGCTGGACCTCTGTAAATTCAGCTCCAAGTAGTGCTATGTAATGAGACTGTCTCACAGACCTTTTTCTTTTTTCTTTCTTTCTTTTTTTTTTCCAGACAGAATCTCTCTGTAGATTTGGCTGTCCTGGACTGTTCCAGGCCTGGCCTGGAACTCACATCCACCTGCCTCTGCCTCTGCTAAGATTACAGCTTGCAACACCGCACCTAGTTTTAAAAAACTGTGTGTGTGTATGTGTGAACGCGACAACAAATGTGTTGTGGTTTTCAGAAGATGGCTCTCCTTTTCCTTCCTGAGGGTTCCAGGGATTGAACTCAGGTTGTCAGGGTTGGTGACAGGCTTAACCACTGAGTCATATGCTAGCCCTTGTTCCTAATCTTTGTGTAATAGCAAAGTATATAATGAAGCGCTAGGGAGGGATATAGCTCGGCTAAGAGTGTGCTTGCCCTGCGTCCTTGAGAAACCATGTGTCGTGCGGGTGATCTGTACTAAGACGTGAGCTATCTGCTCCCTATGCTATCTCAGTTGAGCCCTTCTGACAAGGAGATTGTTTTAAATTTTTAATTACATTTTAAAATTTTTGTGTGCATGTGGTGGGGTTCGGGGCCTGTGCCATAGTGTACATGTGGGGGTCAGAGGACAACTCACTTGCAAGGGTTGTTTTTTTCCACCATATGGTGAGGAATTCTGCTCTTCAGGCTTGACAGTAAGCACCTTTACCCAATTAACCATCTCATTGGCCCGTTCTTTGTGTTCAGGTTACATTAGCCAGTGTCGGGAGAACAAATGACTCCTACATTGCTGGCGGCAGAATAAAGCATAGTCGAACTGGCGAGCAGCAACGAGGCAGTCCTTAGCGTGCTTATCTAAGCCTTGTCTGCAAAGTTTGCTGGAAGATGAGCCATGAAAAGTTCCTGGGTCATGGTCTAGTAGCTTTCCCAAAAGGTCACAGACGCCTCCTCCGGGAAGTCATTGCAAGGTCATGAGAAGCATGAGAAAGCTCGGGGCTCTACACAGTTGTAGCAGCTGGCCGAATCAGAGTTTGCATCAGTATTTAGTGTTCAATAAGACAGCGATTGACGGAGCGTCAATGTTTTGCTCAGTGTTTTCTGCTTCTTGGTTTACCGCTTGCCTGCCAGCTCTTGGGAGTTGGTTAAAAGCAGGCAGATCTGTTGGATGGGTGGAGTGAGTGTCCTCTTGGTTTGGAAGGGGGAGAGAAATGTACTTAGCACATGCCCAGGACAAACCAGGACAAGTGCATGTAAGAAACAGCATGCAGGCAGTCTGCCCTCCGCTTGCTTAAAAATCTGGGGGCAGCAGTGGGTGTCTTGATGCTAGGCCTCATAATGCCTGGGTTTGAATTCCTTCCAGTCCACACTGGAAGTAGTCTGGTGTCCTTACAGTTACTGCTTATCTGCAAACTCTGCCTGGGCATTTCTGTGTATTTGTCCCTTCCCAAGTCCTTTTCTTTCGTTGTGTTGTGTTGTGTTTTGTTTTGTTTTGTTTTGTTTTGTTTTGAGATAAGGTCACTTCATGGCAATGGTTCTCAACCTGTGGGTTGTGACCCTCTGGGGTCACATTATCAGAGATCTTGTATATCAGATATTTACAATTCATAACAGTAGAAAAATTAGTTATGAAGTAGCAACAAGATAAATTTATGGTTGGAGGGGTGACCGTAACATGAAGAGCAGCATTAAAGGGTGGCCCCATTAGGAAGGTTGAGAACCACTGATCTATGGGTATATGAACCAGGCTGACTTCTAACTCACAGAGATCCATCTGCCTCTGCCTCCCAAGTGCTGGGATTAAAAGTGTGCATCTGGCTTCAGTGCATTTTTCAGTGGTTCCTTAAGAGGTGAAAAACATGCGTTTTTTTTTTTAGATTGATTTATTATTTATACAGCATTTTTGCCTACATGACAGAAGAGGGCACAAGATCTCATTAAAGATGGCTGTGAGCCAACATGTGGTTGCTGAGAATTGGACTCAGGACCTTTGGAAGAGCAGCTAGTGTTCTTAAGATTTGAGCCATCTCTCCAGCCCCTGAGAAACATACTTTTCAGACCTTGTGTTATTGAAAGGTCTTCATTTTCCTCTGTTATTTGATGCAGACCTCTGCATCAGTGTGGATTTGCCTTCTTCTAGCTTTTATTTTGAGACCTGGCTAGATTGAAATTTGTTGTGTAGACCAGGCTGCCCTCAAACTCAGATCTACCTGCCTCTACCTCCCAAGTGCTAGGGTTCAAGGTATGCACCACTACACCTGTCCTGAATAGTGGTCTTCACTTCACCAAGGCTGAGCAGGCAGCACAGTTGGTGCTCTGGTGAACGGCTTCCAATGTGGCCAGAGTAAGTTTTCGTGCATCCTTTCTCTGTCTCCCAAAGCTAATCTCTTTAGACCGAAATGTGTCATTTCAGGGATCGGTGTCATTCACTGATGTAACTGTGGACTTCACCCAGGAGGAGTGGGAGCAGCTGGCCCCTTCTCAGAGGATTCTCTACATGGACGTAATGCTGGAGAACTACAGCAACTTACTTTCAGTGGGTAAGGACAGCTTTGGGGAGCGGATCTGTAAGCTGGAATGGCAGGGGTTGTAGACAGTGTAGTTAGAATGGTCAGTTTAGAATTCTCTGGGGAAGCTACGAGCAGGAAAATGAAAGGCTAGTGGAAGTGATGATATCTGAGGTTTTGAACAGTTTGAGCATATTTGAGATTTTTTTTTAAGACAAGGACTCATCTATCCCAGCCTAGCCTTGAACTCCATTGTTCAATTCTAAAACCATATAGAGATGACTAAGAACTCAGGATGACCTGTACTTCTGATCCCTGTCACACTTCCTCTCTGTATTTATCAGTGCCTGCCTAACACATGAGTACTGGGTGTTAGGATTATTCTCAGTTTACCAGAATGATGCTTTGTATTTTAGTTCATGGGAATTGGCACAGATTTTTTTTAATACAAGAATGACATTGCGTCAATGTCATTAGACATTTAGACATAGTAGCAGCAGGATCATAAGGAGTAGCTAGTAATACAGGAAGGCTTTTAAAGGTCTAGACTAAGGCAGAGTAACACCCCTTTAGGTCTCTTCAGGTAAAGTAGGGTCATAGTGGAAAGATGAAAATGCATCCACCCTCAGCAGCCTCTGTAAGAAAGCCTCAAATCCAGGGTGTGGTTGTGTTGTAAGGACATGTCTTTCCCTAAAGGTGTGTGCCACCATGATCAGCTAACAGCAAGATCTTGCTGTCTTAATGAGAGGTAAGAAAGCCTCAAATCCAGCGTGTGGTTGTGTTGTAAGGACATGTCTTTCCCTAAAGGTGTGTGCCACCATGATCAGCTAACCCCAAGATCTTGCTGTCTTAAGGAGAGGTGTCTTCAGAGGCACGGAGCACCGCAATGTAATTGTCGCTGCAGGCCTGTAAGAAGTGCTCACTTTAAAGTGATTTTGTGGGGCTGGAGAGTTGATTCATTGGTTAACAGTGTATACTATAGCTTCTGCAGAGGACTTGAGTTTGGTTCCCATTAACCATATTAGGCAGCTCACAACCACCTGAAACACCAGTTCCAGAGGGATCTGAAGCCCATGGCTCTGGTGGCACCTGTACCCGTACACAGGGCCGCGTTCAGACATTAAAGAAAAACAAAACAAGTGCTGGGCATGGTGGTGCAGGCCTTTAGTCACAGCATTAAAGGAAGGCAGAGGCAGATAGGTGGATCTCTGTGAGTTCAAGGCCAGCCTGGTCTGCAAAACAAGTTCAAGATAGCCAAGGTTTGATGATCAGAGAAATCCTGTCTTGAAAAACAAAAACACAAACACAAACAAACAAACATCTTTTTGGACCAGTGTGGAGGAGGCTCAGTGGGTAAAGGTGCTTGCTTCCAAGCCCAGTATCCTGAGTATGATCCCGAGGGCCCATCTTGGTAGGGGGAGCACACTTCAGGTGGTTATCCCCTGACCTCACTCACTTGCCATGGCATGCACACACACACACACACACACACACACACAAAGTAAAAAGTATGAGTTGGGTGTAGTGTTACATACTTTTAATCCCAGCACCAGGGAGGCAGATGCAGATAGATCTCTGAGCTCAAGCCCAGTCTGGTCTATATGGAGAGTTCCAGAGTAGCCAGGGCTCTGTCCACAAAAAGAGCAGTGGTGGGATGAAGAGATACTTCAGTGATTAAGAGTACTCCGGAGAGTACGTGTTTTGATTTTTAGCGTTTACATGAAGCTAATGGTCTTTTGTAATGCCTTCTTCTGGTCACTGGGGCACTGCAAACGTGTACACAGGCATAGCATGCAGGTAAAACACCCATGCATATAAAATAAAAGTAAATAAACCTTTTAAAACGTTATTTTATGTATGGGCATTTTGCCTGCCCACATGTCTGTGTCCCGTGTGTGTGTGTGCCTGGTGCCCGTAGAGGCTAGAAGAGAGCACTGGAGAGCATTGGAGTCCCAGATGGTTGTGAGCCACCATGTGGGTGTTGGGATTGAACCCACATCTTCTGAAAGAACACTCAGTGCTCTTAGCTCTGGATCATCTTTCCAGCACCATAAATTTTTTTTTAATAAGTTATTTTCAGGGCGGGGGAAATTGTGCAAGTGGATTCCCAGAGACCGTAGAAGTGCTGGATGGTATAGCCTCTTTGGAAGGGCTAGTAAGACAAAGCACATCAGTAAGCTCTGGGTTTGATTGAGAGACCCTGCCTGATTGAATACATAAGAAGAGCAGAAGATGATTTCCGACATCAGCCATGAATCTCCACCTGCATGTGCACCCAAATACAAGCAGACATGCACATCACATGTACATGAACATAAGAAAAGGAAAAGCTTTGAGTTATTTGGGGGCTGGTAAGGCCGCACAGTATCTAAAGGTCCTTGCCCTACCACTCTCATGACCTGACTTTAATCCTAGAACCTGTGTAAAAGTCAAAGGGAGAAGATACTCTATAGTCTTCTTATCGCTACTCCTTCCGCATATTTTTTGCTCGCTTGTATTTTGGAGACAGGGTCTGGCAGTGTGGCCCTGGCTGTCCTGGACTCACTGTGTAGACCATGCTAGCCTCAAACTTGTAGAGATCCACCTGCTGGGATTAAAGATTTGTGCCCCTATGCCCACCCAATTTTTTGTAAGATATTTTGTTGTAAGAGGTGTAACACGTTGGTCGAGTGTTTACACAGTAAAAAGAAAGTTCTAGACTGGATTCATAGCACTTCATAGTAAACCTTCAGGTTACACACATGTAATTCTAACACTTGTGATATAGAGGCAGGAGGTGTCGCTGCTATCTAGACTGAAGTCAGTCACAGATGTCCACTCTCCCTGGGCCTGTTCATCTAACATCACCTGCGTATTTTCTTGGTCTCTAGGCTAACTAGTTAGTGTCATTCCTGAACTGCTGTTTTCCCATGTCATCTTATGCTGATCTTTAGTTTTGTTTGTGACCACAGGGAGAAAGCTGGTTGTTGAGAGAGGATCTTTTTCTATAGTCCAAACTACCCTTACACTCAGGCTAGACTACTCTGCATTTGGAGTGTTAGGATTACAGGAATGAGCCACAGTGTCCCGGCTTTGACCTTTGTTTATTTTTTTCTGCCAACTTTTTTTTTGTTGTTGTTTTCCAAGACAGCATTTCTGGGTGTAGCCCTAGTTACCTTGGGACTTGCTCTACAGACCAAGCTGGCCTTGGACTCACAGAGATTTGCCTGCCTCTGCCTCCTGAGTGCTGGAATTAAAGATGTGCACAACCCCTGCCCAGCTTTTTCTGCCCATTTTAAGGTCATTTTGTCCTCAGGAACCCCTTCTTCCCAGTGTGTATTTATTTTTCATCTAAAGCTTAAGAGGTAAGAAAGACTTGCACTGCAGATTTTTTTTTTTAATGCTAAGAGACTAGGTTGGAAACCAGAGTCAGCTCTATGATGGGAGCACTTATGGAGATTTGCCACTCTAACAAAGAAGGATTAAGAAAGTGCCTTTCATTGTGCTTTGTCCTAGAAGTGTGGAAGGCTGGCGACCAGGTGGAGAAGGACCCTGGAGACCCTGATAAGCAGGTGAGGCCACTTAACACCCTTAAGAACCAAACACCAACTGAAGAAAGAGGCAGTCTCTTTGGAAAGACATTAAATCTGAACACAGACTTTGTTTCATTAACACAAGTTCCTTATAAATATGATTTATATGAAAAAACTTTGAAATACAATTCAGACTTACTTAGCAGTAGAAGCTGCGTAAGAAAGAAAGCTGATGAGTGCAATGGATTTGGGAAAACACTTCTCTATCTCAAGCAAGAGAAGCCCCATGCTGGAGGAGAATACTCAGACTATAATGGAAACGGAAAGGCTCTCAGCCATAAAGAAGTCATCTTTAAACATCAGAAAATTAAGAACCTGGTTCAGCCTTTTGTCTGTAATTACTGTGACAAGGCCTTCTCCTTCAAGTCACTCCTCATTAGTCATAAGAGGATACACACAGGAGAAAAACCCTATGAATGTAATGTGTGCAAGAAAACCTTCTCCCATAAGGCAAACCTCATCAAGCATCAGAGAATTCATACCGGAGAAAAACCCTTTGAATGTCCTGAGTGTGGAAAAGCATTTACCCACCAGTCAAACCTTATTGTGCACCAGAGAGCACATATGGAGAAGAAACCCTATGAATGCAATGAATGTGGAAAGACATTTGCTCAGAAGTTTGAACTCACTACACACCAGAGAATTCATACAGGAGAGCGACCCTATGAGTGTAATGAATGTGCAAAAACCTTCTTTAAGAAGTCAAACCTCATTATACATCAGAAAATTCACACAGGGGAAAAACGCTACGAGTGCAGTGAATGTGGAAAATCGTTTATCCAGAACTCACAACTCATCATCCATATGAGAACTCACACTGGGGAAAAGCCCTATGAATGTACTGAATGTGGCAAAACTTTCAGCCAGCGGTCGACTCTTAGGTTACATTTGAGGATCCATACAGGAGAGAAGCCCTACGAGTGTGCAGAGTGTGGGAAAGCCTTCAGCAGAAAGTCTCGACTCAGTGTCCACCAGAGGGTTCACACAGGCTAGGTCCTGAGGCTGCAACCAGACTGCACTGTGGAAAACCCACCAAACCGAAATGCTTCCAGTGAGAGAGAACCCTCATGCTAAAGGAACTTGGAAAATCATATTGAGATGTAACCTAACTCAAAAACTTTAGAGAAAAGGATACCGCAAAAATATATTGAAAGTTACAATATCCAGCTAAAGAGTACACATTCATGTATATGTATGTATTTCAGTATATATCTTTCCATATTCAGCTGTAAATAGACATATCCAGCTCTATTTCCATGAGCTTTTTGGCTTTTTGTGCTGCTGGGGACCAAATCTAGGGTCTTATCTGTGCTAGCCAAGTTTTTTGATTTTTTTTTGTTTTGTTTTGTTTTTTTGTGTTTTTTCCCTGCACTGATCTACATCCCTAGTCCACAGTTTAAGAGGAAATATATAGACAGTACCTTAGAAATTTGTATGTCAGGATATGCCACAAAACACGAATTGGTTTAAATCTGTTATGTAAGTTTAATAGCTAAGTTTAATTTAAGTTTAATTAATGTAAGTTTAATTTAATAGTTTGAAATTCTCATCTATGGTAATTTAATCACAGCAGACAAGGTTTCCCATACTCAACATCATGTGTGTGTCTGTACCCTTCAACCCAGTGTGCATCTAAAGGAAAAATGTGATGGACCTTAAAGTAGCATGTAGCCTATTTCCCTCTGCAGCTGGCTCATACAAGTTGATGTGACCATTGTTGCTGAGCTGCCTTGTCACTAAAGAAAAAGCCGTGTTGCTGGAGTTTTAACCTGATTCTGGGTCGTGAATATGCAAAGGTCTGAGATGATTGAGGTCAAAAGTGTGAAAGGAGGCAGGCGTGATCTCTGGCTTGATGTACACTATACAATAGAACTGCGCTGTGCAGAGAATGTCCTCACCTATCATGCTCTTGTTCTTTCTCCCTGAAGTGTTTACAAGTGCATGTCTGTTTCCAAAATACTGTGTACTCAGAAAACTATTTTTGAATGTTTCTGTCTTCCTCTTAATGCTTTATGAATTGTCAAAAAAAAATGGATAGGGGCCTGTTAGCTCAGAAATGTTACATCTCAGAGACTTCAAAGAAAAAAACTGTCAAGAGCTCTGTTTCATTGCTTTTTATAGTTACCATGTGCATAATCCATTTTAGAAATTGTTTTTGCTGTGTCCTTTAGAGGAGGTATTTGTTTTCATATAACACTTCTCTTTGGAACCTGACTTAGCATTAGCTGTCACCTTGTCATTTGGTGTTGACAAGATATGAGGCTCACAGTTCCATGACCATCATGAGAGGAGAGAGCAGTAAGTAGCTTAGAGTGCATATCTTGAGACACAGGCAGGAGAGCAGGCTAACCATGAGTGGCCTGGGCTTTCAGACACAGGCAGGAGGAGAGCAGGTTCCCCTCCAGTGACACATCTCATCTTTACCAAATAGTTTCATCAACTGGAGACCAAGTGTTCAAACACGAATCTAGGGGCCATTCTCATTCAGACCACAGTAAACTAGACTTCAGTGGTCTCTATATGTTGGTGACTAACATTTAAGAAGTTAGGTTTTTCTGTCAGGTGTAGTGGTACAAGCCTTTAATCCCAAACACCCAGGAGGCAGAGGCAGGCAGACCTGAGATCAAGACCAGTCTGGTCTACATAGTGAAACCCTGTTTAAAAGCAAACCATGTTTTTTCCTAACTGAAAAGTGATCATTTGATGCTTGATTTTTTTTTTTTTTACAATTTATTCATTTTATATCCCAATTGTAATCTCCTCCCTCAACTCCTCCTGGTCCCTCCCCCTTTTTCCCTATTCTCTTCCACTTCCCCTATTTCCATTGAAATTGAAGCTTGATTTCAAATTACAAATTTAGCTTTTTTTTTTTTTTATTGGTTTTTCAAGACAGGGTTCCTCTATGTAGCCCTGGCTGTCCTGGACTTGTTTTGTAGACCAGGCTGGCCTTGAACTCACGGAGATCCGCCTGCTTCTGCCTCCTGAGTGCTGGGATCACAGGTGTGTGCCACAGCGCCCAGCCAGCTTTTTCATTTTGCATTGGAACTGTAAACCACAACTGGATTTTCATTTTTAATATTTTATGTGTATGGGTGTTTTGCCTGTATGTATTGTCTGTGCACTGTGTGCATGCAGTTCCTGTGGAGCTACCAGATCCCCTGGAACTGGAACTGAAGTTAGACAGTTGTTAGACATCCTGTGGTTGCTGGGAATTGAACACCAGGTCCTCTGGAAGAGCAGCCAGAGCTCTTCCTCACTAAACTGTCTCCAGCTCCCTGGATTTTTCTTTTTGAAGGTAGTTGATTCTGACTTTTTGTTTTTTGAGACAGGGTCTCTCTGTGTAGCCTTGGCTGTCTTAGATTCATTTTGTAGACCAGGATGGCCTCGAACTTACAGCAATCCACCTGCCTCTGCCTCCCCAAGTGCTGGGATTACAGGTGTGTGCCATCACACCTGGGTTGACTCTGACTTTTAACATTAAAAGAAGTACTTTCTCTTCACACCAGGAAGTTCATTCCTAGTGATTCAAAGTTTTTTTTTTTTTTGCTTTGTTTTTTTTTAATGCCAGTACCAAGATTTTATGTTGACCGAGTTATATTACAATTTCAGTTAAAAAATTATAAATGCGTGAATAAGCTGGGCATGATGGCACACTCCGTTAGTCCCAGCCCTGCGGAGGCAGAGACAGACCGCACTCTTGAGCTCAAGGCCAGCCTGATCTTACAAAGTTGAGTTCCAGGACAGCAGGGCTGACATAGAAAAACAGTGTCTTGAGAAAAAGAGTGAATAAATTACAGTAAAAAAGTATGTGATGGCTGAATAAGTTTTCATTGAAAAGGATGTAGGAGGAAACTTCCAGATCAGATGAGAAAGCTCGAGCCAGTTGGTTTTGTTTTTCAAATAAAGATCTAGAGACCTCACATCCTTGTTTGAGCATCTTTCTCCCCAGCTCTCGGAGTACAGGAGGGTGCCCAGCTTTTTATGTGGGTGCTGGCCATTAAGGTTGCTCCTGCTTTCCTGGGTCATGAAGCCATACTCTAGTCCAGTGCACTTTCTTTCTGGCGCCTTTTTAAATCTGTTTTGATCTTTCAACCCTGCACCTTTGACTTGTCAACCCTAGCACATTTTCGTGGCCCAGATGGAATGCTCTCCTTGCCTCCCTTGGCCTGTCTTCGCTCTGGTGCTTGTGGTCAGCTCCTCTGCCTGTGGGTGATTGACAGTCTCTAGCTGGGGCTGCTCTCCTGTAAGGCTGCATAGATTTAACATGTTAGTGATTAACTCACAGTAACCAGTACCCAAGTCGATGTTGCATTATGGGAAAAAAAAAATCAAAGCACTTCTTGGTGTCATTTCATCAGGAACAAATCCAGATTTGCATTCTCTGCTTCACACCCTGTGTCTGTCCTCCCTGTGTGTTGGGTGAGTCTGACTCTGTGCCTGAAGGCTGTCCATGAGCGGTTGCAGTGCCTGGGAGTGTCGCTTACAGATGCTTTGCTCTGTGTTTATGAACACCACAAAAAGCATCACCTGGAAAAGGGGTGAGGGATACTTTACAGGAGCCTTTAACAGTTTTACAAGGGATCAAGTCACTCAAGCTAACCCAGACAAACACCCTTGTTTATAAAGCAATAGCCGAGTGCCGCGTGTAACTTTTAGGTGGATGTCCGTTTCATAAGGTTGCTTTCGCAAATCATTACAGAACACACATGCATTCCTTAAGGTCAGGGGTGTGGAATACATAATTTAAGATTAAGTTGTAAAAGACAATGTAAATGGGAAAACCAAAGCAAATGAAGTTGGCTGTTAACTTGTTTTCTCAAAGGCAGGTTAAAACAGGCTGAGTGCACCATAGGGTAGCAGTCTTAATTCTTAGTGACCTCAAGGTTCAGCAAAGGTACCAGTCTCAGATTTTATTATCCATTGCCACATGACTGGAAGTCCTTTAGGCTGTGTGTCCAGATCATTGTCCACCGGGGTACAAGCTGAGGTTCCTCTGATACCTTGTGGGAAGCCTTGTTTCTTGTTTACATGTTAGGGACACAAAGACAAGAAGAGAATGGCCTGCTCTTCTGTGAGGTTGGAGATGACTTTTCTTCTGGAAGCCCCTCACCCTCAACATGGAGTGAGGCTAGCTAACGCATCCCCTGGGGCAAATCTGCATCACAGTGAGGATTCACTCCCCTCCTCCCTCTCCTTGTCTCCACCCCAGCTTTTCCTACTGCCTTTAAGAGCAAGTGCAAGTGTCTAAAGGTATTTATGCATACTCTTTCCCCATCAACAGACTTCCTGGTCTAAGAGACCTACAAAAAAAGGCTTTCGGGGTTGGGGATTTAGCTCCATGATAGGTCTTGGGGCTGGGGCTGGAGAAGACAAAAATAACAGAAAAGCCAGGTGGTGGTGTTGGACTCCCAAGGTGGGGAGACCCTCCGTTCCTCGGGATAGACACCAGACCTCAATAACCCACAAAAACAGAACTCTTGATGCAAACAGCAAGAGGTTTAGTACCCGGCATGCCGGGGCTCTGCACATAGCTCCCACACAAGGGGGTGATGTGGGGCGCCCAGCAATGGAATCACAGAGTTTATAAAGGCAAAAACCACAAAACAGGAGGGGGTGTAGGGGTAAGGGACTTTCCTAACGGGGCAGTCTGTGATTGGCTGCGCCCAGGTGTGCTGACTAGGGGACGGTTAGAGATTGTATCCATAGCTACAGAAGGGCATCTCTTAGAAACGCTTTGTATCAGATCCAGGTTTGGTAATGATTAAAGCTCACAAGTCTCAGTTCCCATGGTTAGCTCCCATGGTTAGGGCCAAGTTAAAATTTCCCATCCTTACAGTGGTGGCACACACGTTTAATTCCCAGCACTTGGGAGGCAGAGGCAGGTGGATCTCTGAGTTCAAGTCCAGCCTGATCCACAGAGCTAGTGTTATGCCAGGATCTTGGGACCCTCAGAGACCACCAGAAGACAACTTGATGCAAGAGAGCTTTTTTGAGAGAGCGATTGAACTCAGGACCCAAGTCTCACTGAAGCAGCAGTAGAGAAGTGGGACCCAAGCCCTGGTTGAGTAGGGTTTTTAAGGGGAAAAATCACAAGAAGGGGCGTTCATGCCCTGGTGTTACAGGATTGGATAAGAGTCAGAGGGGCGGGGCGAGATGACCTTCTAACTTAACAATGGTTATTCTTCTAAACTACATCTGGAACGTTGGGGAGAAATTTCCTAACCAATCCTCATTGATTATTGCCAGGGAGATTGTCTCTATTTTCTATCAAGTATTTATTCTGTGATATTTTCCTGGAGGCTGTTGCTAGGAGGGTTAACTTTGTTTTCTGCCAAGTGTACATTCTGTGATATTTCCTGGTACCTGAGTTCAGCTCCCGGTCAAGATGGCTCCTCATTTTAAAATGGAGTCACCCAGGCTAACTTAAACTCTTCACTAGTTCCAGGACACCAGCGCTAAGCAAAGAAACCCTGTCTCAAACACACACACAAAAAAGGTTTGACTTTTCCAGAATGTCCAGCCCCACCTTCCCTCAGGGCCAGTTCAAGACCAGTGTTTTTTGTTTGTTTGTTTTTTAAGTGGGTCCCTTGAGTTTAGGTCAGCATAACTAAACTAGGAGGTTTGCTCTGGAATGAACCAGCCAGAACACCCCAGCTTAGAGCATGGGCCAGTCAAGTTTGTGATGAGACACTGTGGGGGGAGGGGCCACCTGGCCTCCATTGATGCCTTTGGCATGAGTGTTGCGCTCTGGTAGGGCCCACCTGGTAGTCTCATGACCTCTATTTTAATCTGACTCGTTCCTGGGATGTGTTCGAAAGAACTGGCCTCAATTTGACCCCCAGATTCTGAAAAGATGGTGGTGGTCACTTAATTTTCCTTTAAAACAAAGTTGTCAAAAATAAGAATAAAAACTCTTGACAAGCATGCTGACAGCTCTCATCATTCAGCTCTACAGCTGCATTCTATGATTAGAAACCTTTGGTTGGGGGCTGGAGAGACGGCTCAGAGGTTAAGAGCACTGGCTGCTCTTCCAGAGGTCCTGAGTTCAGTTCCCAGCACCCACATCGTGGCTCATCATCATCTATAATGAGGTTTGGTGCCCCCTTCTGGGGTACAGGTATACATGCAGGCAGAACATTGTGTACATAATAAATCTTCAGAGGAAAAAAACTTTTGTCCTAATTTAGGACTCAGACCTCTTAGCCCAGGTCAGCTATGGGAAGGATGCCATGTGCCTGACTAGATTCTCTCACACTAGCCCGTCTCCCCTAAACTCAGCCCCAGGTGACATTCCTGATGACCCTTTGTGTATATTCAAGCCCCTGTTTAATCTGGTTTCTCTGCTACCAGCCTCCACATCCTTCCCCCCCCTTCCTCTGATGACTTTTCCAACTGTTCTTCGTTACCTGGTTTTCATAGTTCAGCTGGCAGGAGGAGGAAACCTCAGCTGGAGAAATGTCTAGATCAGATTGGCTGTGGTGTTTTCCTGATCCCTAATCTACGCAAGAGGCGCAGTCCACTGTGGTGGTGCCCGCTCGAGGTGAGTGAGCTGTAGAAAGAGGTAGCGAGCCAGAGAACAAGCTAGCTTCTGTAGTTCCTGCTTGCTCTGGCTCTGACTTCCTCAGTGGCGGATTGTGAAGCGGTGGTTCAAGCCAAATAAACCCTCTCTTCAAGCTGCTTTTGGCCATGGTGTTCACACAGCAGTGAAAAAAAGAACATCTTGATAACACACTCACCCTCACATGCTCCTCCAGAGCTTCACAACAGAACACTAAAAAGCCGTCCCCTGTTCCTAAGAGAACATCCTCCCCCTTTCCAAGTGGCTAATGAGGACTTTGACACTGTCTGGGCAGACATCCTCTTCCCTCTGTCTGATGTGTCCCAAACACAGTCTAAACAGCCACCATCTAGACAGCCTCCCTCAGCTACACTGTGGCTTTTGACCCAACCTGGCAAGACCCAACCTGTATTCTGATGCTAATTACTGGCCCTCAAGATCTGGGGTTATTGCCTGGATACACCTATCCTTGTGTAAACCAGCCTAAGACGTTATACCTGATTGGCTGATTAAAGGCCTAACACCTGGGCAGGGCTGAATTGGGTAGGCGTGGCTGAGGTACCCGGGCTTTGGGTTCAAGAGAACCACAGGAAACAAACAGATGGAAAGAGGAGAGGGAGGAGGGCCCGCGATGGGAGGAAAGACTCTAAGAATGGTGTGGATGGAAAACCACCAAATTTAAGCAAGTATTCATAAAATTACAGATGAAAGGTAGCCCAGTTGAGAATGGTTAAGGGGGATGACATTGGATGGGGGCTGGGAGGTGGATGGTGAGGTTATTGAGACAGCGTAGGTGAAATGTCTGCCCAGACCAAATTGTTTAAAGGCAATTATAAAATATAACAGGTGTCTGTGTTTTATTTGATATAGGATTAAATGATAATTATAGGGCTAATATGTATGTTTTATAAACCAAGCAAGCTTCTTCTCCAAACACTAGGCAAAAGCTTCCCAAACTAGGCTCGGCACCCAAAGCCCTCCTCACATTTAGATACAGCTCTCAAGATCTTTGGGGATCCCGTTGGTTTGGGTTTTGTTTGGTTTTTTTAGACATGGTTCCTTTGTGTGCCCTTGGCTATCCTGGAACTCACTCTGTAGAACAGGCTGACCTCAAACTCAGAGATGGTCCTGCATCTACTGAGATTAAAGGTGTGTGTCACCGCTACCTTAACAGGCTGTTTAATATCCAAGAGGAAATCCTTCAAACCATAATGGTTCCAACTGTAAGAGGAAAGAGATAGCCAGAGAGCCCTGTCTGTATGTGGCTGAAGCAACTGCCCGTGACCCCGCCCCACCCCCAATATCCCAGGAACCCCATCGCTCTCTCTAGCAGTTACCCAGTCTTGTCTGGAAGGACAAAGTCGGTCTTGGGTCTGAGAACCTGTCATCCTCGTCAGCTAGGGGTGCCCGAAGCTGCTGGGCTCTAATCCTCTCCGGGGGCCATGTCCAGTCTACAAAGTAGAGGCGCACTGGGAGCAAGAACGTCCCTCTCACTGTGAGAGCAGGTCAGCCTGCCTCAGTTCCTCATCCTCATCTCGGTGAGAAAAGAGGTCCAACATTTGAAGAGAGAGAGGGAGGGCCTTGGTCATACAGGCTCTCCTACTCGCCGTTTCTATGAATGAACCTCAGGTGACTCCAGATGTGACAGGCCAAAATGACATCCCTTACTGATACAGCGCTCCTTTCTAGTTTGGCCCAGTCACCAGGCTACCTCACTGGCATTGATGGCAAGTTCCAAGGAACCCACCTCACACTCCTGTTAGCCTATATGACCTATATGATAAATACCTTTTCATCCACTTTTCTGGTCCTACCCCACTGCACATTCCCCTCCTAGGGACATCATGTCCTAAACTTCTCCAGCTGAGGCATTCTGAAACTCCAGAGTCTCATGGCATTTCTGGCACTGTGCTGCAAGGGCCTGGAGCTGTTGAGGTCCTCAAAGGCCCTTCCTGTCTTGTCTTCTGTAGACACCCCCCTCCTTCATTCAAGAGGTTCTTGCCCAAGGTCTTGGATACCTCCATTTCTGGGCACTGACTGAAACCACCCTTGTCACACTGCCCTGAAGCACCCTAAAACTTTCTTTGAAGGTTACTTATTTCTATGTATATGAGGGTTCTATCTGCATGTACACCTGCATGCCAGAAGAGGGCATCAGATTCCAGTATAAATCGTGAGCCACCATGTGGTTGCTGAGCATTGACCTCAGGACCTCTGGAAGAGCAGACGATGCTCTTAACTGCTGAGCCCTCTCTCCAGCCCTATTATTCTTTTCAAGTCTGAAGTACAAAAAGGCTTTCAGCCTACCATTGATAAAGTCCCGCCTCCACAGTAGCTGGGTGGATCTCATAACATGCTCTAGGAACAGACAGTCATAGATAAAGCTCTGCTCCGGGCCCGCCCCACACCTTTACATGTTTACATGCTTTCTTTTGTGCTCCCATCCATGCAAGCTCTCCCGTATGTTTGCCTTTTATGGCAGAACCCCTTTATCCGGTTACTCAGCATCTGACCTGGATTACCTGCATGGCCTATCTTCCCTTTACTCCCTGGGAGTAGCCTCCTTCAGTGTACAGAGAACTCCAACAAACCCATTCAGATCAAAGCACTGTTCAGGCTTTGAAAACTTGCTTCGAATCTGGGTGTGGTAGCAGATGCCTTTAATCTCAGCACAGGGGAGACAGAGACAGGCAGATCTCTGCAAGGCTAGCATGCTCTACATAGTCAGACCCTATCTCAAAATACATGCATGCATACATCTATGAGATAAAGTAAAGATAAATCCCTAATGAAACCATATTAAGTTATGGGGCCTGCCACAGAGGGCCTCGGAAAGGCTCTGCCCTGCAGGCTGTCAAAGCAGATGCTGAGACTTATGGCCAACCATTGGGTAGAGTGCAGGGACTCTTACGAAAAAAGTGGGAAATAGTAAGATCTGGAGGGGACGGGAGCCCCACAAGTTGAGCAACAGAACCAAAAAATCTGAGCACAGGGGTCTTTCCTGAACTGATACTCCAACCAAGGACCATGCATGGAGATAACCTAGGACCCCTGCACAGATGTAACCCATGGCAGTTCAGTGTCCAAGAGGGTTCCATAGTAATGGGAACAGGGACTGCCTCTGACATGGACTGATTGGCCTGCTCTTTGATCACCTCCCCCTAAGGGGGGAGCAGCCTTACCAGGCCACAGAAGGAAGACAATGCATCTACTCCTGATGAGACCTAATAGACAAGGATCAGAAGGAAGGAAAAGAAGATCTCCCCTATTAGTGGACTTGGGGAGGGGCATGCGTGGAGGAGGAGGAAGGGAGGGATTGGGAGAGGAAGAGGGTGCTATAGGGGGGATACAACATGAATAAAGTATAATTAATTAAAAATTAAAAATACCAAACTATATGCATAACGAGACATTTTAAACATTAAGATGAATGTCGAGTAAGTGAATGAGAATGTTCTGCACTGCCAGCGGCTGGGCAGCCATGATTCCTCTAAAGCAAACCTGAAGACAGCATTGTCAGACAGAAAGGGGAATCAGAAGAATGGTAGATTGAGGGGCCATTCAGGAAGACATCTACAAATGTGCCTGGTAGAGTTCAGCAACAAGAAGAAAGCAGACTCACAGTGGCAGATGCCAAGCACATGGGAGATTGTAACACTCTCCCAAAAAGTGACACCAAAGAAAATATGGACACTGTCTTTATTCCAGGTCAGCAATTTTCAAACCTGAGCATGTATCCGAAACACCTAAAAGACTTTTAAGTCAGGGCTCAGTGGTTAGGAGCATTGCCTATACTTCTAGAGGACCCAGGTTCAACTGCCAAAACCCAAATGGCTGCTCACAACTGTCTGTAACCCCTGTTCTAAGGGATCCAGTACCCTCACACACAGACATACATGCAGGCAAAACAGCAACGTACATAAAATACAAGTAAGTAAATTATTTTTTTTTTTTAAAAAGAATGTTTGCTGCCCTTCCAGAGGAGCCTGGCTATCAGCACCCATGTCAGGAGGCTCACAACCACATGTAACTCCAGCCCTGAGATATCTGACTTCCCTCTTCTGGACTCTGTGGATACCTTCACTCACGAGTGCATGCACACATACACACAACTAAAAAAATAAAATAATAACAAAAATGACTCACAAGGCAGGCTTACCCCATTCCCGTTGTTTCTGGGTCTGCAGGCCTGGAGTGGGCCTGAGAGCCTGGAGAGCTTGCCTTGCTAATGAGCCCCAGCTGCTTCCGGAAGTACTGCTCTGCAGGACCCCTGCCCAGGATTAAGTCCAGGACACCAGTCAGGAGCAGACTTTACAGGCAGGAGATTGCAATGGAGCAGAGAAGACGAGCTGCCCATGCCATACACAGGAGAGAGTGTCCTGGTCTGATTGAAGCAAAGGAGAACCAGGACAAATGGGAGGTACCACACTCTGTTGACACAGGTTTTACTGTGCCACAGAGACTGGCCTTGAAGTGCACCATTTCACAAGTGCACATTTTGTTATTGTGGTTGTAGTTTATTTTATTTAGAGACGGGGGTCTCATTGTGCAGCCCTGGGCTAGCCTGGAACTCACTACATTAACATGGCTGGCCTCAAACTCCCAGAGATCCACCCGTTTCTGCCAAGTGCTGTGTGGGATTAAAGCACCTCCCTGTGGAAAATAAGATCCTCAGCTCTATAACACATCCTGGAAACTGGTGGAAACAAAGCTGTCTTTATATGCTGCTGTTGGGGGCTTGTGTGGTCTGGTGCTTTGTATTTAATTGCTTGCCCTTGACAGACTTATTGGTTATCAGCAATATTAATAAAAACCACATGGTAGCCAGGCATGGTGGTACATGCCTTTAATACCAGCACTTGGGAGGATCTCTGTGAGTTCGAGGCCAGCCTGGTTTACAGAGCAAGTTCCAGGACAGCCAGAGCTATTACACAGAGAAACTCTGTCTCAAAAAAGCCACAAAAAGGGGCTGGAGAGATGGCTCAGAGGTTAAGAATACTGGCTGTTCCTCCAAAGGTCTTGAGTTCAATTCCCAGCAACTGCATGGTGGCTCAGAACCATCTATAATGAGATCTGATGCTCTCTTCTGGTATGCAAGCAGTATAATACATAAATAATTAAACCATAAAAAATTAAAACAGAGCAAGTGTATTTGATGAAAATTTAGCATGTAAATAGAGATGTATTGGAAATACATTACACACTGGACCAAGTTTGGTGGTGCATGCTTGTAATCCCAGCACTCTGGGAAGCAGAGGCAGGCAAATCTGAGTTCAAGGCCAGCCTGGTCCACAAAGCAGGTCCAGGACAGCCAAGGCTACACAGAGAAACCTAGTAAGGGGAACAGGGACTGTTTCTGTCATGAACTCGATGGCTGGCTCTTTGACCCTCCCCCATACACTCCAGGGAGTAACAGCCTGGCTAGATCCCAGGGGAGGACATTGCAGCCAGCCCTGAGGAGACAGGATGATCTGGGGTCAGATGGAAGGGGAGGAGGTCCTCCCCCGTGGGTGGACTTGGAGGGGGCGGGGAGGAGATGAGGGAGGGATGGGGAGAGTGGGAGGGAATGAGGGAGGGGGCTACGCCTGGGATGCAAAGTACCTAACCTGTGATTGATATAAAAATAAATAAATTACATTAATAAAAAAACAATAAAGAAAAAATTACATACTGGGTTTCAAAGAATTATCGTTGGAAACCATATTAATAACTTCAAAATAAAATTCAAATATTTTAATGTTGAAATGATAATATTTGAATATATTGGAGTAAATACATTCAATACAAATTAATTTACCTATTTCTTTTTGGTAAGGCACAAAAACCGGGTTAGAAAACGGCTGTGCAATTATCATACTGACCACCAGGTGGCAACCCTATCCCAAAACTCCAGAGACATATTAGTACTTGCCTGAAGTAAATGGACCGATATTTGTTTGTTATTCTGTTTTCATATTAATTATACTTCACATTTATTTTAACTCTCTGTCTCTCCCCTATAGAGCTCTCCCCTATGGTGCTGCTGGGATTTCTTACAAAGTTGCACTCTTGTTGGAGCTGGGAGTGTGGGTCTGAGAGAAAGGGATTGAATATGACCGAAATACATGTTATGAAATTTTCAAAGAATATTTTTTTACTTTAATCCCTAAAAACAAAACAAAAAACGAAACAAAACAAAAAACCAGATTGAACTTTTTAAAGTGCATTGTGTGTGTGTGTGTGTAAGCCAGAAGAGGGCGCTATATTCCTAGGAGCTTTACAGGCAGTTGGGAGCCACCCAGTGTGGACTCCGGCCTTCTGCAAGAACAGTAAACGCTCATAACTGCTGAGCTGTCTTTCCAGCTCCAGCCTGAGACAAGACTCTTATTAAAGCCCTTTCTTTTTAGGTTGGGAATGAAACCCAGAGCCTCACACATGCCAAACAGGTAGGCACATCTTCAATCTCTAGTCCTGATGTTTGTTAATTAATTGTAGTTTTGAGACAGGGTCTCACTATAATAGCTCCTGGCTAATATGGAACTCCATACATAGAGTAGGCTGGCTTTGAACTCACAGAAAGCCATTTGCTTTCTGAATGCTGGGATCAACACCATGTTCTGTCCTGTTACAATCTTTGAAGTGCCTTATTTCAAGTCTTGCTCCTCCTCTGCTTGGCCTTTCTCCTTTTGTTTTACTTCTTTTCACAAACTCCACCCCAAATCAAGGCTGTTTTCATGCACTTAATAAATTAAATTATCCAGGCAGCCTTACCTGAATGTTGGTGCACTTTTTAAAAACTCTTTTCTTTATTAAGCTCTTTTTCCCTACTCCACCCCAATCCCTTCCAACACCCCAATACCAGGCAGGGGAAAGAAAGGGTTAGTGGGAGAGGGAGTCAGTTCTCTTAGTTGCTTCCTGCTGGGTAGGCTCAGTCGTTGAGTTCCTTGGAGCCAGTACAACCCTTGTTTCAGGAGATCTCCAACTTCTTGTTTCACTGCATCAACAGCAACAGGAGCCGCAGGGAGGAAGCAGCAGCAGCCTTGTTCTTTCTTGGAGCTCCTCCACACTCTGGACTCTGGCGTTTATTCTCTCTCCAGAGTCCTGAGATTTAAACGATCTGCAGTTGGCAAAGAGCGCCTCTCAGGGCCCACACGAGGCAAATAGTCTGCTGCTGTGGACCATCTGAATCAGTCCCACATCCCACACCTGGGATCAAAACAAAAACATGTTTATAGCCCCAACATCTAATATTCTACAAGGCAGAAATAGGAGGATGAGATAGGAAGGAAAGGGTCCGAACCCGCTGTGTCTCTCCACTCTGACACCTTAGGCCAGAGGTGCCTGCCTCAAACAGCTTCTTCACTCCTCAGAATACAGGGGTCAGGTGCAAGCAAGGAGCCAAGGACAGGAAGATCTCCTCCTTGTTCCCATCCTGTTCTTCCCAGTCCCCTCAAGATGCCACTCAGAGGCGATCCTTGGTGGGAGGGGGAAGTGTTTCCTGGTGTTCTGGAGTGGGGGACTTTTCAAAGGGCCCACCCAACACTTCTCCCTGCTTGATCTTGGGACTCAGACCACCTCCCACTCTGCTCTAGCAGAGTTTTAAATAACAAGAAAAGAAAATACTTGAGGGGCTGGAGAGATGGCTCAGAGGTTAAGAGCACTGTCTGCCCTCCCAAAGGTCCTGAGTTCAATTCCCAGCAACCACACAGTGGCTCACAACCATCTATAGTGAGATCTGATGCCCTCTGGTGTGTATGGCAGAACACTGTATAAATAATAAATAAATCTTTAAAAAAAGAAAAAGAAAAGAAAATACTTGAAAAGAAAACCCACCCACGGGATTACAGATTCCGTTAGATATAGGAACATCAGGAGATGTGGGCAAGATTCAAAACTGCCAAAATAAACATAGTAAATAAAAGAAGATGTAAGCAATATCAAATAATAAAAACCATTAAAGAATTCAATAGAAGCCCGTCGGTGGTGGTCCATGAGTTTAGTCCCAGCACTCAGGAGGCAGAGGCAAGCAGATCTCTTGAGTTCTGGGCTAGCCTAATCTACAGAGTGAGTTCCAGAGAGGCCAGGGCTACACACAGAACCCTGTGCCTTAGCCAAGGTTCTCTAGAGTCACAGAACTTATGGAATTAGTCTCTTTCTCTCTATATAAAAAGGGAATTTATTGGAATGACTTAAAGGCTGAAGTCCAACTAATCCAACAATGGCTAGCTATGAAAAAAAAGTCCAAGAAATAGTTAGGTCTATTAGTTGTTCAGTCCCACAAGGCTCTAGTCAAGTTGACAACCAAAAATGGCCATCACACCCTGTCTAATTTTTTTTTCTGAGACAGGGTTTCTCTGTGTAGCCCTGGCTGTCCTAGACTCACTGTGTAGATCAGGCTGGCCTCAGACTCATAAGAGAACCACCTTCCTTTGCCTCCCAGAGTGCTGGATTACAGGCATGTGCCGCTGTGCCCGGCTCGCACCTTGTCTCAAAAAGCCAAGAGAGATGGCTCAGAGGTTAAGAGCACTGGCTGTTCTTCCAAGATCTGAGTTCAATTCCCAGCAACCACATGGTGGCTCCCAACCATCTGTAATGAGATCTGGTGTTGTCTTCTGGCATACAGGCAGACATTGTACACATAATAAATAAATCTTTTAAAAAGGAGGAGGAGGAAGAAATACTCTCAGAAACAGCAATGAGAAACACACAAAAAAGACAAGTGATACGAACGGTACAAGACACACGGTCAAATGCCAGTATCTAGAAAGCAGGAGTCCAGGAAAGGATAAAGAAGATCAAAAGGGATTTCAATCTCCATTTCAAAAAAGAATGGAGGTAAATTCCTCAGATTTCAAAAAAGATTCAGTTTACCCAGAGCGCTGGAAACCTGTAGCTCCAGTTTTCAGGGGCTGAGGAAGATGGGCAGGAGGGACCCTAGGAAGCTGAGACCAGCCTGGGCAAGAGTGAGACCCCCCCCTCTCTCTCTCACCCTCCCTCTCTCTCTCTCTCTCTCTCTCACACACACACTACACTGAGCACAACACCAGCGTAACTCCAGCCTAGGCACTGATTGATAACTAATAAGGTCTCAGAGTTGTTATTTCGGGGACCAGAGCACTGGTGAAAAACACAGATACAAAGATACGGGTGTGAGTCACCGCCTCCCAGCCTCCTAAGTCATTCTTAGCCGACCTTTTTTGTATTTTCCATATCTTGGTGCTTCAGGTTAGGTTCCTCCCTTCCTTTGCTTCTTCTTAAGCTGTTCAACCTAAATCCATCCATTGTGTTCTTAGCTTTCTTTTTTGTAGTTTTCCACTTCAGGGTCTCTGAGTCTTTTCAAGGCTTCAGGATGGCTCCGTAGTCAAAACGTTTGCTTTACAGGTGTGAGGACTGGACTTTGGATCCCCAGGGCCCATGTAAATGCCAGGTAGGGTGGTCCACCTGTAATTCTAGGAAGGCAGACAGGGGATCCCTAGAGCAAGCCAGACTGGTCTCCACCCTAGGCTCTGACGGCCTTCCGCCTTAGGCCCTGAAATCTGGACCCTGCCTCTATGAACAAGGTGGAAAAAGAGTAATCCCAGCACCAACCTTGGCCTCTACACCTGCATGCACACATCTCTACGCACACACATAGAAACACACAGGGAAAACATGCTAAGTACCCCGTTGACATTTCCTCCCTTAACCCCTGACCCACCTCTCCAGCCCCTTCTCTCCTTCCCTGAGACAGATTCTCACGTGGCCCAGGCTACCCTCAAGCTCCCTGTGTGATCAAGGCTGTCCTGATCCTCCTGCCTCTACCTCCCCAGTGCTGTGGTCAGAGGTGAGAGCCACTGCCCTTGCCTCTGAATGTGATGTAATCTGTGGCACTCTTTCTTTATGAGGCCCCCTTTATCATGTTAGGGACGTTTTCTTCTAGTCTACCTTCTCTGAGTGCCTTTGATAACGAAATGAAGTTGGCTTTGGGCCAAGGCCCTTTCTGCATCAACTGAGATGATCATGTGATTCCTCTTCCTTCATTCTATTGACATGGTACATTACCCTGATTGATTTTCTCATGTCAAATCACCCTTTGCATGCTTGGGACAAATCCCACTTGGTCATGGCATATGATCCTTTTAATATGCTATTGGATTCGCTCAGGTAGTGTTTTATGGAAGATTTGGTTTTGTCTATATATATGAGAAACATTTGGTCTGTAATCACCCTTTCTTGGGATGTGATATCGATTTCCCAATTCATTTGCAAATTCCCAGTTTATGGTATGGTGAGGATTAAACCTCACATCCTACCAACTGAGCTCATCTCTAGACTCTGTGGAGTGTGTCTGTGTGTTTGTGTGTGTGTGTGTGTGTGTGTGTGTATGGAGGACAGAGGAAGCGTTCTGATGTTAGCCTCTATTACTTTCCACCTTATTTTGTTTGCGACAGAACCCCTCGGTGAACTGAAGTTTGCTGTTTCAGATAGGTTGGCTGGGAAGCTCCTGGAAGTCCCCTGCCCCCTAAAGCTGGGGTTCCAGGCACGTGCAGCCATACCTGACCTTTAATGGGGCCCTAAGATTTTAACTTCTGTCCTCTGCTTTCACAAGAAGCCTTCTTACCACCAAGCAGCCTTCCCCTCTTCCTCCAGTGTGCTTCTCAGTGGAGAACAGAGTGCACACCCCAGGAATGTGCACTCTGATGAGCACACATTTATACTGCCACCAGAAGCCCCAGGGCCGGGCAGTCCCTGGAGTGACTCAAGCCACAGCTTCCTTCCTTCAGCCTGGTATGGAGATCCTCTTCCTGCCTCTGCTAGTGTCTGCCCTCGCTTCCCCCTCCCTCCCCCTCCCCTTCCATAAATACATAATTTTATTATTTCTTTTTAATTTAAGGCCATCCTCAGCTATATAGAAAGTTTGAAGTCAACTTGGGATACATACAACTTCTGTCTCAAAAACCACAAAAAAGACTCTTTTCCTTACAAAATAGCATTTACAAGTTCCAGACACAAGGATGAAATCTCCCCAGTGGCCATCATTTAACCCGTTATGATTAACATGCAAAAATAGGTCATCATTTAACCCATTTTAATTAATATGCATAAGTAGAGTCCCCCCGAGGCAGCAGAGGACAGGCAGACATAGTATTTGGGAAGAAGATGGCTGAGAAAACTTCTGAAATGAGTTTTGAAAAGCAAACAACTTTTTGGATGTTTTAATTTTTGTTGAAATTTATTATTATTATTTGTTGTTGTTTTTCGAGACAGGTTTTCTCTCTGTAGCCTTTGTTGACCTGGTTTATAAACTAGAACTGAAGAGTTTCAGGCCAGCCAAGGCTACATATTGAGACTCCGTCTCAAATATATATATATATATATATATATATATATATATGAATTTCAAGAAGGATGGAGCACAGAGGAAAACAATGGGCAGGGGACATGGCTCAGTGACAGTACTGGCCTGATATTCACAAGGTTCTGGGGTACAATAAATGAACAGAACCAAACCTGAACCAGTTCAAGCCAAGCAGAGTCTTAAAAGCATCCAAAGAAAAATGCAAAAACTCTCTTAAGTGCACCAAGGAGGCCTGGTGTGGTGGCACACACCTTTGATCCGTGAGACTCCAGAGGCAGAGGCAGAGGCAGGTGCATTTCTTTTCTTTTGAGGCCAGGCTGGTCTCCATGGTGAGTTCCCAGGCAGCTGGAATGACACAGTGAGAGAGACCATGTCTTAAAAAACAAAACAACGAAACAAGTAACAGTGAGGGCTGATTATATAGCTCAGTCGTAGAGTGCTTACCTGGCAGTCAGGCCTTAGGTTCAATTCCCAGTACAGACAGATAGAAAGATAGATAGAAAGAAAGAACGGCGTTGGACAAAGGCCAGAGATCCGCACATTTAACTGTGGGGCAGTTTAACCAGGTCCAGGTCCTTTCCTGACCTAGCCTTGGGTTGCCTCTACTGTCTTTGCTCTGGGACGAACTCTCAAGAAATAAGAGAAACCACAGGGCAGGGGGAAATGCTCTTGCAAACTATGGCAAAACATCCTTCAAAATTATGAGTGATGTGGGCCAGGCACGGTGGCACACACCTTCAATCCCAGCATTTGGGAAGCAGAGACAGGAGGATCTCTATGAGTTTGAGCTCAGCCTGGTCTACAGAGAACTCTTGTCTCAAAAAACAAACAAAAGAAAAGAAATATTCTGCAAAGAAAAAAAAAACAAATAGAAAAACTAAGCAAATAAAAAACAATAACAACAAAAAAAATTAAAAGTGACTATTGAAAATGAAGGGCTGTGTGCTGGCTCACCCTCCCCCAACCCCCGGCATCTGGGAGGTGGAGGCAAGTTCAAAGACAGCCTGGACTGTGAAATGACTCCCTGTTTTGTTTTGTTTAATGCCAGATGGGAGGCTGGCATCACATAGCAGCCTCTAAACTCCCCGGGGGCAGAAAATACTGTGGACCGGGAGAGGTGAGAGTATGGAAGCCGACAGGATAGTGGCGTTCGCACACGCAGGGCTGCGATGAGGAGCTCACAGCCTGGAACAAACACAGGGGCGGGGTCTGAAGCAGGAAGGGTGCTTTTAGAATGTGGGGAGAGAGAGCCAAAAGACAGGGGAGGGCGTCTCCAGAGGCCGTCGTGGCGCTGCTGCTGACTAACCAGGGCTGTGGGTGACAGTCTGCCCAAGGACTCCTGCCTTCCTGAGAATCCTGTGGGTCTAGTTGGTTCCAGGGGCCTGAGTTCTGACCTAGGGAGGAGGTAGAAAGAAGGGCCGTCATGGTATATGTAGCTTAGAAAGGGACCGGTAATATGACCCCCTTGGTGGATAACGGGGTAATTTCAGTCTCATGCCCCCTAGACCACAAAGACACACAGAGAGTCAGTGCTCTAATTCGATGGTTTTATTGTAGATGCTTGGAGGGGGGAGACAAAAACCATGGGCTCAGTTGGCTTCCAAGATTTGCTGCACCCAGGGCATGAGGGCTGTGACCCGGGCATACACGGCAGGAGTGGAGGTAGAGCAGACACCGCTACCCCAGGACACAATGCCTGCCAGGGTCCAGACGCCATCCTTCTGGCAGACAAGGGGGCCACCAGAGTCACCCTGCAGAGAGAGGAAGAGGATTTGTCTTCAAATCTGACCTGGTTGGGTGCAAGGGAAAGTGTAGGCAAGTTCCTGATAGCCCCAGCTGTGCCCATGACTCGTGGGCAGAGCTAGCATCCCTCTCTGAGTAGGAGACAGACAGTTCTCAGGGCTGGTGGCGAGGGTGCGTACCCCATGGTCACTCCAGCACCAGTCTGGGCAGAGGTGCCTCTCAGGGGTGCCTACCCTTTTCTGGGCACTGGGAAGGAATGAGGTTCAGTAGGGAAAGGCAGAGGGCCGTGGGAACAGACCCCTGGGGGCCTGGGCTCCCCACTAGCCTGACCAGGGCTGGGTAGGTCTGTGAGTGGGTGGGGCTGTACCATGCAGGAGGAGACACCACTGGCGCCTGCGCAGATCATGACATCGGTGATCTTGGAGCCCCAGAATTCCTTGCACTCAGCGGCAGACACGATGGGCAGGGCAGCCTGCTGCAGCTTGTCAGGAGTCTTGAGGGCTACAGGGACAGAGGTGTGGAGTCAGGGTCCCTAGGCCCACCAGCCTACTCCATACCACCACGGGTCCTTTCAGCCATCAGTCTGGGGCGCTGCTGTCAGGTTTCACCACAGGCAGGGCCTGGACCTCAAGCGGGGCTGTGGCATTGATCCTGTGTGGCCATGGGCAGGGACTGTGTAAACTTTCAAGGGAGCATGGCCCCACCCTGCTGGAGTCTTAGAGACCCACGACCGGGCTTACAATCCCGTCTAGGGGCAGAGAGGAGAATACCTCCTGCTGAGCCGAGGGCTTCCTTCAGGCCCCATCTTATCAGCACCCGTTTGTGTTGGATGAGTTTTAAAATATTAAGTCTTAACTGACACGTGATAATTATTTGTTTGATAGATTACTAGTTAATAATTTGTTTTCAGTGTCACATTATATAGCTCTGGCTGGCCTGGAACTCACGTGATCTGCCTGCCTCTGCCTCCCAAGTGCTGGGATTAAGTGCCACCGTGCCCAGCCTTAATTAAGAAAATTCAAATTAAGAAGTGGGGAAAAAGGGCTGGAGAGACGGCTCAGCAGTTAAGAGCATTAGCTGTTCTTCCAGAGGACCCAGGTTCAATTCCCAGCTCCCACATGGCAGCTCACAACTGTCTGTAACTCCAGTTCCAGGGGATCTGAGACCCTCAGACAGACAGACAGACATGCAGGCAAAATACCAATGCACATGAAATAAAACCAAATTAATTATTAAAAAAAGAAA
>CM053744.1:47080194-47164833 GCA_028658305.1 Pachyuromys duprasi
TCCCAGAGAGCTCAAGATAGCATCGTTTTATGACTTAGCAGTTAAAAAAAAGAAAACCCACAAAAGCAAGCACTTGAGCAAATAGTCACACATCGATGATCACAGGAGCATGGTTCACACAGACTGCCAGTGGTAATGCCCCTGTCAATTAACCAATGAATAGCTGGATGCATAAAATATAGACCAGATATACAACTGAATATTATTTAGTTATAAGGAATCCAGCGCAGCCACCTGCCAACATAGATAAGTCATGAAAACGCAAAGCCAGCTGAAGGAAGCCAGGCAAATGATGTTCTCTGAGCCCCTTATAGGAACATGGTAAAGTGTGAAGTTCCCATAGGGAACTGGGTTAGAGGTTAACAGGGACTAGAGAGAAAACTCTAGATTTTGATGTGAGAATTGAGCGGGCAGAGTTTCTGTTGAGAGTGATCAAAAGAAGTTTTGAGCTGGAGAGATGACTCAACTGTTAGAGCCCAGGCTCACAACTGAAAATAAAAGAAGCTTTGAGTACTGGCGTGGTGGTGCACACCTTTGATTCCAGCACTCAGGAGGCAGAGGCAGGCAGATCTCCATGAGTCTGAAGCCAGCCTGGTCTACATAGCAATTTCCAGGCCAGCCAGGACTACATAGTGTGACCCCATATATACCAACAAACCAAAACTAAATCCAGACAAAACCCCCACCAAATCTGTGTGTCGAAGTTGAGTGACAACCTTTATGAACTGGAGAAATGGCTCAGCAATTAAGAGCACTGACCTCTCTTCCACAGGACCTGGGCCTGATTCTCAGCACCGTGGTTCATAACCATCTGTAACTTCAGTTCCTGGGGAGATACTATGCCCTCCTCTGACCTCTGAGGATACCAGGCACACTGGTGGTACACAAACAGACATATAAGCCAACAGTCATACATGAAATGAATCAAAAAATGGTTTAGATTCTTGCCCATGGGGTTAAGACACTGCTGCCAGACCTGATGACCTGAATGTCGACCAACACTGGCATCCCTTCTCCTCTCAGGGTGCCAACCTTCCTCTGTACAAAGGCTTCCAAAGACAACCTGATTGGTGGCCTCATAGGAAGATGTCAAAGCTCAGAACTGGCCCTCGTGGGTCCCATCTCTCATGCTCTTAACAAGAGTAGATCCTGCAGGAGAGTGGAAAATGGCTCCAGCTCTTTCCACCTCCCTGTGCTCATAGTGTGCCAAGAGACTTAGCATGGAAAGAGAAAACCTGGAAATACAAAGGAACAATGTATAAAAGGAGAACTCTGACCCTTCTCAGAGCAGGAAGTGGAACTGTAATGGATTTCAAACAATGACACTCAGGCCAAAATGGCTGACACTCCATATCTAGGGAAGGCAGGCAGACATGGTACTGGAGAAGGAGCAGAGAGTTCTACATCTGGATCTGCAGGCAGCAGGAAGAGAGAGAAGCCACTGGGCCTGGCTTAGGCTTTTGAAACCCAAAGCCCACTCCTGGTGACACACTTCCTCCTACAAAGCCACATTCCCTCCAACAAGGCCACACCTCCTCCAACAAGGCCACACCTCCTAATCCCTCCCAAGTAGCGCCACTCTCTGATGACTAAGCATTCAAATATCTGAGCCTCTGGGGCCGTTCTAATTCAAACCACCCCAGCGTCCCAGTTTTCTCTTTATTTCTGATTTAGGAGAGAGAGAGAGCACAATCCATCCAACCTGGCAGGATGCCCACTTGTGTTAGTCTGTGCCTGCATCGGTCTTGTGCTGCTACAACAGAACACCCATGTTGGTACTATTAGGATAAAGGTACCTTGGCAGGTTAGCAGCCAAGGTGTGCTGCTAAGATGATCTAAGCAAGAGGTTTATTGGGGGAGGCAGGGAGAGCGAAAGGCCATCTCAGAATTAGAGAGAGACAGGAAGGCAGTGCAAACAGACACAGAGAGCCATCTGGGCTAGAACCTTTTTGTTTGTTTTTGTTTTTTGTTTTTTTGAGACAGGGTTTCTCTGTGCAACAGCTCTGGTTGTCCCAGAACTCGCTTTATAGAGATCCTCCTGCCTCTGCCTCTGCTGGGATTAAAGGTGTGCACCACCACACCCAGCTGTAGCTGGAACACGTGTGGACAGGCAACTCACAGAGTCAGTGGAAATGTGCCGTACCTGGCTGTGGAGGTGATGACGTAAGCTGGGTCACTGGAAGGCAGGTGGAGGTCACCTGATTTACAACAGGGATAGTTTCTAACAAACAGAAATTGAGTTCTGCCCTGTTCTGCAAGTCTAAGATCAAGGTGCCAGCTGCTTTAGTGAATCTGAGTCCTGGACAGTCCTGTGAAGGCCTTGCTGGTCCCCACTTGAACAAAGGAGGAAGGGCCCAGAGAGGCAAAAATGTCCCACCTGTGAGGTAGAAACCTCAGGGCCCCATTTCCTCTGATTGAAACTGACTGCTCTGTGTTGTGGCCTCCAGCCTGGGCCTGGGGCTTTTACTCTTGCAGAGAAGGCACTCTAGCACTGAGCTGCAGCCCCAGCCTCCTTCAGGGTGCGTTCAAGTCATTATCCATTCTGAAGATAAATTTTCTAGTATTTGGGCTAGCTTAGCAGTACAGCCCGCCCCCCTCCCCATATACTGTGCATGAGAACCTGGGTATGATCCCCAGCACTGCCCCACCCCCACCAAATTAAGGGATTTAGGAAGGTGTGCCAGTGTGCTTGGCTGACAAGGCTCTAGTTTGATTCCTAAGACTGAAAACAAACAAACACCAAAAACAATAACAACAAAACAAAGCAAAACGAAACAAAAATCCTATAAGACTTAAGACTAGGGTACATTTTTTTTTTAAGCTAGCAAAATAGCTCAGCGTGTCGAGGTAGCTACTACCAAGCCTAATGATGACCTGAGTCCAGTCCCTGGGTCCCGCACAGTAGAATGAGAACTGATTCTAACAAGTTGTCCTCTGGTATCCAAATTCTATGGTTGGGGTCACCACAACATGAGGAATTAAAGGGTTGAAGCACTGGCTGTTCCTCCAAAGGTCCTGAGTTCAATTCCCAGCAACCACATGGTGGCTCACAACCATCTATAAGGAGATCTGGTGCCCTCTTCTGGTGTACATGCAGGCAGAATGCTGTATAAATAATAAATCTTTACAATATCTTGAATGGTTGGGGCTGGAGACGTGGCTCAACAGTTCAAAGCACTGGCTACTCTTGCAAAGGGACCGTGTTCAGCTTCCGGCACCCACATGACAGCTCTAACTGCCTTCAGCGCAAGGTCTAAAGGATCCTACACCATCTGTGCACCATCCCACACCAGGCATGCACATAGTACACAGACATCAGGCAAAACACCTATATAGGTAAAATATAAACAAATAAATATTCAAAAAAATAAATGGCAATGGAGACGGTCATCTCAAAGAAAGAGCAGCAGCCTGGCTTCCACAGTGCTGATAGCAAGGTTGCTGTCCCTAGACAGCTGGGTCCCTAGCTGACTGCAGTTCTATAATTCTTCCCTTATCTGCATGGCAGCTTCCTGTGGCACCAAGAGCCAGCCGGAAAGAAGAAAGAGCGTGGAGCACTGGGAGGCTTCCCTTTTTGGCTGAGCCCAAAAGTGGAGAACATCAGACATTCCATTGTCCAACCTGGATCACGGGACCACGACCTCAGCTGAGAACTGTAGGAAATGTCTACTGGCCGGGGGAGGGGTGTCCAGGGACAAGGAGGACCATTTGTTTTGGTAAGCTCTTAGCTCTCCGAGTTTAAGTGGGAAACATTCACTTAGGAACCCTGGAATAGGGGACATGGAGAGTCCCTCCCCGATGTTCTAGCCACAGTATTGATGACTGTAATATCTTCTTGGCACAAGTTGGGTATCAGGCAGGTGTGGACAAGTTATTACATTTATCTCTCTCACCTATTTACATACATGTGTAAATACATATGTGCATGTATATGTTTGAGTGAAATACAGTTCACACGTTAGGTGTTGTCCAGGCCATCAGAAGAACAGGGCAAGAATTCTGTGTGGGCGTGTCCCTGGAACAGTGGGAGGCCCACATGGGAGGTGAAGAGCCCAGGGTAGCTGTCATGGAAAGAACCCACATCACGCTAGGGCCTAGCTAGTATGACCCCTATGTTGCCCAGGCTGGCCATGAACTTGGAACCCTCAGAGTAGCTGGGTTTCAGGCCTGTTGCAACATTTCTGTCTAGTGAATGCGCAGGGGCAGAAGGGCTGGGCAGTAGGGTGGGCAGATGTGTTGTGTCCATCACGCCACAGAGGGCATGTTTCACACAGTGGGATCTCTGGGTGGTTCAGGGAGGGAACTTCATTTTCACTGAGGAGGACATTTCTCCAAATTCACTTAGCTAGAGATCAACCTGCCAGAGAAGGCAGTAGGCAGAGAAGCAAGTAGCTGGGATGACTCACATGCTATGCAAGGGCCCCAGGTTTTGTGTATGCCTAGGTCCCAAACATTTTGCTGTTCGGAAGCAGGGAAATTTCATGAAGGTGATTCTCAGAACGAGGGTGGGGGCAGGGTTTGAACCTTTCTGCACGCTATTAAAAGAAACTGCTAGATAATGAGCATGGAAAACTGCTAATAGTTTCCACTTCCCAGCACAGTACAGCACAGGTGTGCACCTTAGCACCTGGCTGCCGGGAGGGGGCAGGGTGTTGAACAAACAGACCAACTAAATCATTTGTCCAAGGTCCTCCTGTCTGCAAGCAACCAGGCCGGGGTTCCTTCTAGACTCAGGCTTAGGAGGCAGGGACCCTGTTCAGCCCCGCCTTTGCCCTTGTTCCCAGGCTCAGCTGTGGGCTGCCGTTCTTCCAGGCCAGCCCTGCTTTGGACCATCCTGGCTACCCAGGCACAAGCCCACAGGAAGGGTCATCACTTCACTATCTCAGATAACAGCCTGCAGGCAAGGGATTAGCAGACCTCTCCCAGCCTTCCACACAAGCGCAGTATATATAAATCCATGACAACGGCACCGTGGCCAGCCTGTGGCTCCTCTCCGGCTGGGCCCTCCTGGGCACTGCCTGTGGTAGGCACCCAACCTGACCTGGGCAGGAAAGCTGACGGATAACCTTTGTCTTTGTTCTCCCGAGTCTCGCCAGTGCTGCCTCTAGAGCGGTGACGCTTGGGGATGGCTCTAACTCCCCCCGCCCCCATCCCGAAATCACCTCAACTGCCAGTCCCACTGCCTTCCTCATGCCCAGCCAGTCAGCGGATCCTTTCCTCCTCGAAAAAGTCACTCACTTAGGGGATTAATCCAGTGTGACTTGTGTTGGGTAGGAAGACACTGAGGACTGGGACTCCCACTGAGTGTGAGGAGGGTGGCAGACCTAGGCTTTGAACCGAGACCCACTGATGTAGTTCAACTGCTCAGCACACAGTCTCAGTTTCAACCGTGGGGGAGGGGGACACACATCACTCCCTACTTCACAGGAACGACTCTCAGGACTGGTGTGAGGATGCGTGTTCTCACTGGTGTTCTCACTCTGTTCTTGGTGAACATCAGAGCACAAACTGAATAGGTGTGTGTATGCATGCTGGCACGCCAGAAGAGGGCATCAGATCCCATTACAGATGGTTGTGAGCCACCATGTGGTTGCTGGGAATTGAACTCAGGACCTCTGGAAAGGGTTATCAAGGCGCCAAGCCACCAGCGCCCACACGCTTGCTTACTCCAAAGCGTTGAGACTCCTCTGTCCCTCCAAACTTGTCTTCCTTGTCCCACAGACGAAAAGCCTGGGGTCAGTCCTAGGATCATCAGCCTACCCTGGGGAAGGGAGGGGGACCCACAGCTGAGCTGAGTCTGGGACTGGGACAGGGTGTGTGATCTGGACCCGTTCTCTGACATCCCGGTTGTGGAGGCAGCACTGGAGAGACTCAGGAGAGCAGACTCATGTGGGCTCTCTCACCTGGGAGAACTGAAGACA
The DNA here is from genome assembly GCA_028658305.1 of Pachyuromys duprasi. Taxonomy (NCBI): domain Eukaryota; kingdom Metazoa; phylum Chordata; class Mammalia; order Rodentia; family Muridae; genus Pachyuromys; species Pachyuromys duprasi. The sequence goes on from CM053744.1 coordinate 47,086,116, forward strand.
GCGGACCAGTCTTCCTGGGTCCCAGATATTTGGATAGGTCAGGGATGGGGAAGAGGCAGAGGGCAAAAAGAAGCAGGACTTAAGAGGTCCCCGGAGTCGACTCTGCGTCCCCCCTCCACTCCCGGGCTGTGGAGACTTTTCACTCAGGAAGATGTTGACCGAGGCTCTTGGCCTTGGTAGCTGTCTCTCCTCCAGGTGAGAGAGGCACTCTGGGTGTCTGAGGGCATACTCTGGGGTGTTGTTTACCTGAGGTTGCTGCAAAGGTGGGGGTTGATGCCCTCTTTTTCCTCCCTAAGATAGCACTGGTGTCCATTTCTGTGGGGGTTCCCTCATCGGGGAAGACTGGATGGTCCGTGCTGCCCCCTGCAGAGTTAAATGAGGCCTGTGCTGCCTTGGGGGCTCTAATTTTAGCTACACATGGGGTGGGGGAGGGGAGCAGTCCATGTTTTCATCCTCATCCCCCACGCATCTGAATGTCTAGGACATCTGGCATGATGGTGGCTGGGGAGTTTGAACCTCCCGGTTCTGAAGATTGCGAAGGAAACTACTACTGGAGAGGTGGGGGCTGGCGGAGGGCTGGGGGAAGCAAGCCTAGGAGGGAGAAGCCCCTGGCTGCCTGAAGGCTGGGGGACAGTGTGGCCAAGCCTGGCCCTGGAATTCTCTTTCCAGGCTGAGAAGCTTGTCTTGGTTGGTGATCTGGTTCTTAGTGGCAGGTTTGCAGAACACCATGCATTCACCATGTTCACTCTCCACAAAGATGCTACCCTGCTTGAAACTGGCCCTTCCTGCGAACTTCTCTGAGACAGTGGCTTCTGTGTAGCTCAACGATGAGCTAACTTCCCTGCTGGGACACTGTGTGCCTCTACAGGCTGGGGCAAGACAGGCCATACCAGTGAGCAGCTGACATGGTAATTCATGGGGTATGGGTACTGCCATGCTGGAGGTGGCCACTGACCGCTTGTTTGCCCCACACAGATACAGACACCCCGGCCAGGCTGCAGCAGGCTGCCCTGCCCCTCCTGTCTTCCACTTACAGTAGAAGGTTCAGGCAAAAGCCCAAGGCCAGGTCTTGGGCAGAGAAGGCAATGGAAGTTCTAAGCAGGCCTTTCCATAGGACCTTCCCAGCTCTCTCTGGACATAACCTGCCCAACTCAGTCAAAGAGCCAGGGTTCCAGTTAGATTACTGATAACCTTAGCAGAGAGAGCCAAGACAGGAGCTGCATTTTCAGAGCCAACATGTTGCAGAATTTCTCAGAAGCCAACAGGAATGGCATCTTCTAAGTTGTGCAATGTGCAGGGTTTAGACAGTGGATCAGGGTAGGCCAGAGAATTCCGGAAGATGCCCAGGTCTTCCCTCTGCCAGTGGTCCCATGACCAGTCCCACTTCCTTCCAGTCAAACCAGCTCTACTGAACTCGTGTTATACGATGCTGGCTTGGCGAGGGACCTGACTTGCAGGGTGTAGACCACACAGGAACTGGAATCATTCATAAATTCACCCAGTAAGCATGCGCAGTGTCTACTGGTATCATGCTTAGCCCTGAGCTCTAGAGCCATGCCCAGCAGCTAGGCTGCCTGATGGCCAGATCAAAGCCCCTTCCCCTTTTCCCACAGTGCAACTCTGGTGGCCCCGGGTCTGCTGGAAGGATGGAGCCTGTACTTTCCTGGGGCATCATGTCCTGAGGCCAGTGACGCCATGCCCCCGTCAGAGTGCTCACGTCCTGGGCACAGCAGATCCTGGCAGCCAACTGAGCCCCCTGCCTCTGCTCCCAGGAAGCCTCAGCAAAGTGTGGAGTGTGAGTCGTTGATGCCCGCCTCCTGTCTGGGGGCCTCCAAGCCTGCACTCAGTGCCTCGACTTGAAGCTTCACTGTGTTAGACCACACTGGGCAGCTCCGGTGGGAGTTTCTGGAAGGGTCCTTTCTTGGTTCTTGTCCCCATCACGAAGGCTCTACCTCCCCCAGAGGGTAGGAAGGGCAGACACAGGCAGATGAAATTAGGGTGTCACAAGGAAGGTGGGACGTAGGTGAGCAGAGTTCAGGTCAGCCCAGCTTCTCCACACAAAAGGCAGCAGGGTTGTTGCTTGCTAGCGTGCTCAGGGCCCTAAGCTGGGGAGAGAGGTTGGGGAACTAGCCCACACTGACTCTTCCTCACAGCGCCCTCTGCAGGCCGTCTCTTTCCCAGTGTGCTGGAGTCACACTGACTTTATCAGACCAAGGACTTGTGATAGGGCGGCATGTGGAGGCAGGCTGTGACAGGAAAGCTCAGGAGGCCACCAGGTGGGGCTCTCCCAGCCACACACTCATCGCGACCTTGCTCTGGGAGGTTCTCAGCCATCAGCTTTGGTGAGTAGAGGCCCAGACATCTGGGAAGCCTAGGTTACACCTACCTATTGTGGTCCCAATAACCAGAAACCGGGAACGGAGAGGACAAGAACCCACCCTATCCTGGTGGGCACTGGTAGCCAGATGGGCCATCTTACACAGGTCTTTCTACATAGTCCTGGCTGTCCTGGAACTCACTCTGTAGACCAGGCTGGCCTCAAACTCAGAGATCCACCTGCCTCTGCCTCCCGAGTGCTGGGATTAAAGGTGTGTGCCACCAAGACTGACTTACAGGGTGGTCTTAGACCCAAGTGCACACACCCTGGCCCCTCTCGCCTTGATTTTGTCCATTCATTCAGTCATCCGCAAAGCTCCTCCCTGCCTTCAGCCCCTCCTGTCTCCTCATGCTCACTCAGCCCTGCCACACATAGATGTGGGCAGCCTCCTGGTTGTCTACCCAGGAGTCTCAATTCTCTCCTGACACATGTGCTCAGGACAGAAAAGCAGCGAGGACCTCAGGAGCAGCACATTCGAGAACTCGGCTCTAAAGGGCCAGACGTTCCCCTTGGGTGCACAGCTGGGCATAGGTATCTCGTGTGATGCTTCTGAATCTGGCATCCTAGCCACAGATCCCAACTTTAGACGCCCAGAGCCCCTGCCCCTCTCCCACGCGGGGCCTCTCTGAGGATGGCTCCTGGGCTAAATAGAGAGCTACGGCTTCCCTGGGAGAAACCAAAGATCTCAAAGTCAGGGGGCTACACAGGTCTGGAAGTCAAGTCTTTGCTCTGGCCTCTGTGGACACGTTCATTAGCGGCCCTGACCTTTCAGGACCGGCAATGGGGAGGATGCTGCCCCTGGCTCTTGGCCTTGGCAGGTGTCTTTGAACATAAGAAGGGGGTTCTGGGCACGTAGGGGCTGCTCGGAGCTAAGAGCGGTGTGTAGCTGGAACTTGTGACTTCCTGTTTTCTCACCAGGATAGCAATGTTTTCCTCTTGTAGGGGACCCACACGAGCAAGGACCGGGTGGTCACTATCGTTCACTGGGGGTCACTATCGTTCACTGGGGGTCAAATGAGGCCTGTCTCAGGCAGCTGGAAGGCCCTGGTAGACAGAGAAGGACACGTCTCTAATTTCAGTCAAAACAGTGTCCAAAGGAAAATGATTCCAGAGACCACAGGCTGGGGACAAGCTACCCCCACTCCCCCCCCCAGTGGCAGAACAAGTCCACCAGACGTGCCTACCTACCCAGTGGTGCCGCCCACCACCCTCCTGTGCACGAGTAAAGGCGGTTTGCCTAAGGTCTCCCGAGACTCAGAGGTCAAGCTGGGCTCACCCCAGCAGCTCACTTCTGCAGGGAGAACTACCTTATGGAAGCCAGAGCACCTGACGTTGGCTCTGTCCAGGAAGTGTCTGTGTGCAGAGAGCAGCTGAGGTGGCTGGGTGGTGGGCTCATGTGATCAAAGCAGAGTGACAGGGGTCTTTGGGGACAGGGGATGCATGAGTGCCAATAGCACTTTCCTCTGCCCAAATGGAGCCCATTCACACATGCAGAAAGCTGCTTCTGACTGGAAGACAACAGGGAGGGAGGGAGGAGAGCGCTGGCTCAATGGTTTACACGCGTTTGCTGCTCTTCTGGAGGACCTCAGCTCCGTTTCCAGCACCGAGCTAAAAACCTGTAATTCCAGCTCCAGGGGATCACACTCTTTTGACTTCTACAGGCACCAGCGTACACATGGCAAACACTCACACAGAAATAAAAATTATTAAAAACAAACAAATAAACCAGACAAACCAAAAAACTGGTTTGGGCTGGGCTGGGGCTCAGTGTGTGAAAGCCCTGGGCTCAATCTCCAATATTAAAATGATAAATAAGCCTGACTTATTGGAAAACATGCATACATAAAAACTGAATATCCCTATATGTCATGATTCCTGCACCAAGGCTACTTCATCTCTGTCCCAGAATCCTGAGTGTCCACTCAGGTCTGCCCAGCCTTGCAAAGGAACTTTTATTTGCCCGTTTCTAATGTTGTCTCTGAGGCTTACTGCCTCTGTTAACGTAGGCCCCCTAGGCTAGAAGTCTTGAAAGCTTCCAGCCTCCGTACAATCTAAGCTAGGGCTAAAATGTTCTCAGCCTCTGACACTTACTACTTAATAAGCTCACCCTTTCCTCCTCCTCCTCCTCCTCCTTCTTTTCTGAGCTCTGGGCTGGGTGGTTCAACTGTTTGGTTCAAACTCCTCTCCCAGCTGACTTATTCAATCTGGTTTTTCTCTTGGTCTCTGAATTGCTATGCTTAGTCTCAATTTAACTCAAGCAATCTTTCCTAATCTCCTGGCTCTTTCTCTGGCTCATTTAGTCTACACCTGAGTTCTCTCTCTGCAACCCATCTATTACTGTCCTGGTAAAAACTGCCTCCCCACATCCCCCTCTCTCGGTCTCTCTGCATTGCCCCTTAAGTAGCTTCCCTTTCTCTTTGAGAGTTGGGAGTTTCCTATTCTGTCAAGTCTCTGATTATTCATTGTTTCTGCCACTCAATTAGACATCATTTTCAAACATGGGTACTTCCTTTTATAAACTAACTTTACCTTCATTGTTTGGGCTAGGCTTGCCTCTGTCTCCTGGATTAAAGGCATGTTTGTATACCAGCCTGATCACACAGACCTAGATCTTTGGATGTGATCTCTCGCCGGAACAGCCATGTTCCGAATAACATTCCTCTGCACAGCCTGGTCCCAAAAGATTGATTTGCATGCCTATGTGTCCACAGGACTTCTGACTGTGACATCTCCCTGCTGAGCCTGACCACCTCAGCTCAGTTCTCCAAGTCATTGTCCTTCTCTGCCCAAACAGCAGCTTGCCACAGGCTAAGTGCTATAGCAGGCTGAAACAGCACTACCCACAATGCAAGTGTCCCTGCAGGGTCTTGTAAGAGCATGAGATTTGTCTTATTTGGGGGTCAAAATACGAGTGTCTTCATAAACTGTAATTTCCCATTTCTTTAAAATCCTTTAAATTAAAAACCTAGCAAACATGGGGTTTTCGGAGATGGTCCAGTAGTGGTTAAGAGCAGAAGACCCAGCATCTACATGGTAGTTCAATAAACATCTGTAACTCCAGATCCAGGAAGTCCAATGGTCTCTTCTGACTTCTATGGATACCAAGCACACACATGGTGCACAGACATACATGTAGGCAAAACACTCATATACATAGACAATCTAAAATAGAACAAAGCAAAAAAAACCCTACTAACCAAACAAAAACAATTCCACCAAACTGGGAGATGGCTCAGCAGTTGAGAGCTCTTGCTGCTCTTCCAGAGGACCCAAGTTCAGTTCCCAGCACCCACATCAAGGGCTCACAACAATCTAGGACTCCGCGCCTCTGGCTATTTCAGGCATCTGCACTCAGGTGCACATATCCACAGGCAGGGACACATACCTACATATAACTAAAAATTAATCTTAAAAGTATCCAGCAAACAGCTGGATATGGTGGTGCGCATCTGTGGGCCTGTAATCCCAGCGCTCAAGAGCTGGAGCAGGATCAGGAGCTCAGGGTCATCCTTGGCTGAGCTGGAGGCTTTGGCTTCAGTCTCCCCACCCTGCGAACAAACCCATCACATACAAATAGAAAAAGCTAAAAACAGAGTCCTGAAGAAAGCTTTGCACAGAAGGTGGCAATCACCCAGGAGGCCTCAGGACGGCCTGAGGGGCCCTGGTGGCATGTCTCCAGCTCTTGAGAGGTGGGATTCTGCTGCCCTGTGGCCCCAGCTGGGAGTGTTCTGTCTTGGTAAGCAGTCCCGGAGTGTGGTCTCTGCTCACCTTGTTAACACAAGCAAGTCAGAGATTCTGCTCCCCAGGCTTACGCTCACCATGGATCCTGTCTCCCGTCACTGTCAGGAGCTTCCAGAAAGGGGGCACAGATGGGAGGTCCCCTCTACACCTATCAGGGACATCCACCCATGTACCTCAGAGGGCCAGAGCTTGTGGCCACAGTGCCAGGGAGGGAAGTATCACTGACAGCCCTGCTTGAGGTCCAGGTCTTGCCTGGGGTAGAACCCGACAGCAGCTGTTCCACAGATGTTTTTAAGGTCCCACGTTTTCAGTGAGCTGGCAGGATGCGGGTCTGTGTCTGTGACCCCAACACCCTCTGCCTCCAAAGCCAAGATCTCACACAGCTGCATCGGGTGGCTCTGCCCTGTGTGTCCAACACCCTTCCTGCCTGCAAGTTCTGGGCAGGAAGATCACCAAGAGGAGGATCTGTACACTTACTGATAGGGTCTCCTGCAAGCTGCAGCTTCTGGCTGTCTCCACTCACACTGACCTGCTGAGACCTTGTTGGGCCAGTAGGACCACAGGCTCCCTAGGCTCCCAGCAACCCTGGCTTCTTCTACTGAACCTCCATCCTTCTCAGTGCATCAAAAAGACAGGGCTGATGCTGAGCCCCTGGGGGAGCCTTTGTTTGGGAGGGGGCTGGGTGTGCCTTGTGATCGCTGAGGGAAAACAGCTGCCCACGTCCCTCATGTTATAAGTTAGAGATGGGGTTACTACTGAACCTTGACCTGCCTCATGAGTAAACCAAACCACTGTACCCACCACACTCCCAACTTCTCCACACCCCTTCCCTGTTGAGGCACCCACAGACTTCAGCAACAAGTCCTGTAACCCTTTATGCAGGGTACTCTGATGGGCCTCTGATGGGCATCATGTCCTTTCCAGCCTGTTATGTCCAGGTCTGAAAGGTTCTAGAAGCGGAACCTCTCCTATCCCTGAACCTGAGTAAAATCGAACCTGAGCACTTGCCCTTGACCCTTCACTTCTGCTCTCCAGGGCAGCTATGGGGTAGGTGGCTAGGTACCCTCAGTGGGGTTCCTTGGTGGCAGAACACCTCTTAGCTTCTTTGTTATATAAGGCAGGGAAACCGAGACCCACATTCATATGTGTAACAGGTCAAAGCTGAGACCGCCACCACCAGGGTGCCAAACATACACTCATGTCTTCCTTGCACGCCGGAGGCTGCCAAACTCCCAGGAGTGAAGCCACCCAGGTCAAGGCCTGTTCCAGGCCGGACTGCCCAGTCTGGAGGCCAAGTCCGTGTTTAATTCAAGGAAGGGACTTTGGGTGTCCCAGACTGGGAGACGAGGTTGTTTTGTGAGTATCTTAGCTTGTAAGCTTTCTCCTTGGGGTACAGAAGACCCAGCAGTACCTTGCTGCCCTGGGCCGTAGTCTCTGAATCTATAACACACTCCACTTGGCACAAAAGACACTGCCACCTTATCTCCCTGACTAGAGCAGCCCACCGCAGGTTCCTGGGCCTTCATTTACCCTTCCCAGAATCTTCACCATTTGTAGTCACTTTGGTGGATCACGGATGCATCTTCCTTCCTACCTAGAGGCAGGCTCAAACATCTTTGTAGGCTGATTCTCATTTTTAAAATTTTATTAAATGTAGACTATTAGTCAAATGATTGGAAAAATCAATAGTGAAAAATAGTTCTTTAGGGTTTTTTTCTTGGTGCAGAGGTACACACCATACTGTATCTGCCTGTCACAGAGCACTGTGGGGTGGGCCCCATGTGCCCCACCCTGGCGATCCCCAGTCCACGGTGCACTCTCAGCTGGCTCCTCAGCCCCTCTGAGAAGGCATCTCACATCCTGCCTTGCTATAAATATGTACAAATCCCTGGACAGTTTAGGGCACCAGGCCCAAGGCAGAGCTGGGGTTACCTGTCCCCAAACCTGCAGGATCTCTACTTTCCACTTTCAAGATGAAGGCAGACCATCGCTGCCCACTCCCCAGCCTCCACACCCTTGTCCTCTGCTCTCAGGCAGCAGCCAGCTGGCCCAGGACCCGTCGGAACTGCTGAGTGCTGTGGTCCAGCTCCTTGACCCTGTCTACCATGTCCTGGGCAGCAGAGGGTGAGGGGTACTGCAGGGCAGCAGCCTTGGTGGTAGCCACGATGCCACGCAGGAGGTCACACAGCAGGTTGCTGTAGTGAGTCACCTGGCTGCGCACATCAGCGGCCTTTGCCTGCCGGGACAGTGTGTCCCCAATGAACACCAGCTTGTGTGCACTGAGGATGACAAATTTGCTGTGGGCCACAAAGATCTTGGGTGGCTGGTTGGTGGCCACTGCAGTGAAGAAGGCGTCTACTGCATCTGTCAGCGTGGTCAGGTTGGCCTCACACTGCTCCAAGTAGAAGAGCAGCAGCTGTCGGTCTGAAGGCCCCAGGCCCCCTGTCCGCCCTGGCACCAGGGGCTGGGCTGGTGTCCAGTTGGCCAGGTCGTGGTCTATAGGACGAGACACCTCCTGCTCCAGCCGCTCAAACTGCTTCAGCTGTGGGAGGCAGGACAAGGTTAGGCCCTCAGCCAACAGACACGAGCAAACATCTGCACTCATCAGAACACTGCCCCTCAAAAGAAAGCGACCCACAGTGTCAGCAGCAGCAGCTGCCCGAGGACACGCTGGGGAGTGCACGGGAAAGACAGGCCATGCCAGCTTCTCCAAACAACGGCACTCCATGGCTGAACATGCTTAACTATTATTAGGGAGGGGTATTTTGCCACATATCCTGGCTGGCCTCAAACTTATGATCCTTCTGCCTCACCTCCTGAGTGCTGGTGTTACGGGAGTGTGCCTGGCTTATTTCAGTCACCTACATGTCTCACTTGTTATGTGCCACATTTCTCAAGCAGTTCACACATAACTCATCTACTTCTAGCATCATATCCATGAAGCAGCTGCCAAGTGCAAGCCCCACAGTGAGTAGCCCAGCTCAGGGCGGGGAGAAGAGGGTTGGTGAGTTTTCATATTTACTTTGAGTTATTAGCTCCACAATCAAAACTGAATGTCTTTAGTGTTTTTCAGAAATTCTTTCTTATCCTGAGAAATGATTCAAAATAGGAAGAAAACTATGGCTAAACACAGCACTATTATTTGTAAGGAGAACTAGATACATTGTAAACATTCAACAATAGACATTCTATGGCCTATAAAAAGGAGTCATGCACAACGTTTAAGGCCTGGGGAAGCTGCAGACAGCAGAGTGTGGCTGCTCACAAGTGTCACCTCGGGCAGGCGCAGGGAGGCACGGCCTGTAGAGAGCAGCTGACTGGTGGGCAGCAGCTACGGCTGCCAGTGTTTCTGACCCTCCGCTGTTGTGTGCTCTCTACGAGGAACATGTTACTGACAGTGACTTCACTTGTGCTTCACTGCTGTGCCTGCAGCCTCTCAAGCAAGCTAGTCAACTGCTACAGTCTCAGCTCCCTGACGACAGCTTCAAAACAAACCACATCAGACTGGTGCCCAGCGGCAGCCCCAGCTACCAAGAGGCCGCAGCGCGTAGACTGAGCTCAGGTGGCCCAGATGAGGCTGGGCAACAAAGACTGCCATCTTAAGTTCACTAGCCAGAGGTAGTGACGGGTACGAGGCTGGTGACTAGCTGGGTCTCCCGGGGAGACGAGCCCTGGGCCTCACCTGCTGCAGCTCCAGCTGGCCCTTTCCCTGCCGCATGATGTTGCCCTTTTCCAGCAGCTCCTTCTGGGTCTTCTCAAATTCCTCTTTCCCCTAGAGGAGACAAAGCCCAGACTGAGAAGTCTCACCCAGGACAGTGCACCAGCAGGTCCCATGGGTGCAAGAATCAGGGAACCACCAGGTGGCAGTGTAGGCACACCGGGCTTAGGAAGAGGCAGCTTCTAAAGGAAGCGCACCAGCACAGGAGGGTACCCATGCAAAGGAGGAACTCACTCCACATGGCCATGGCCTTCCTGGAATGGCTCCCACACCATCAATCAAATCCAAATTCTGCCCTTGGACAACAAATGAAATGGCATGCAGGCTCTCCTCAGAGGTCCCCCCGCCCATTCCCCTCATATTTCCCCCCCCAGACCCCAGTGCGTCTCCTTGGAATGTCTGTACACAGAATGACCCACATCTGCGGCCACCAGAGAAGCCTACTCTCAAAGTTTCTGGAGCCATCCCTGTAGGCACTTCAAGCCCCAAAGACATAGTCATGTTCCTCATCAGCCTAAAAATGGGGTAAAACACAGGCAAGGCACTAGGGTTTAATAGTGAGCAATCCTGGAGCCCAAATTTCCCTCCGTGTGGGAAGAGAGGGGGATAACAGGACCCCTGCAACAACAGTGGCGCAGTCGGAGCCCCTGGGGCCCGCGGGGTGGGCGCGCACCTGCAGGTGGACATAGTCGTAGTCCTCCAGCCAACCCCCTTCACTGCTCTCATACTGGCCGTCTGGAGAGTCCTGGGAGGTGAACTTGGGAGGTGAGGGTAGAGGGCGTGACTGGATGCTGCTGGCTTTATCAGTAGGGTTGGGATGCAGGGAGCTGCCTCCCTCAGGCCCTGGGCCAGGGGCTTTGGTCCGTCTGAAAAGCAGTGAGGCATTGCCATGCAAAAAGGAGGCCAGCTGCTTGGCATCCTCGGGCACGGCCCTTGAGCAGGCCACCAGGCGGTCCAGGTCTTCAAGGGTGAACCCTGGTCCTCCCCGGCCACTGTCAAGGACCTGACCATGGACCACCAGTGTCTGATACACGTCCTCCATCTTCTGTAGCTGCCGGCTCAGCTTGGCATGCAAGGAACGGTCAGACGTGTGGGTGGCATTGTTCACAGCGCTGCGGGCAAACTCCAGGAGCTCATGTACTGCCCCATGAACTGCCGCCACCGCAGCTTTCAGGTCCTGCACGGGAGGCTCCTGGGGCTCCGAGGCACTACGCCAGCCCCCAGGCCCACTGGCACTGCCCACCAGGTCCAGAAGGTGGGCTACTGTGGCACTCACGGCCTGCTGCAGCCGAGCCAGGGACTCCACAGCAACCTCCAGCTCCAGGGGCTCCCGGCCCGGCACCACGACCTCCAAGGAAGACACCGATTGGCTGCTGCGTGTGCTGCCTGTGCTGGAGGCCGACAGGCGCTTGCCATCTGCTGGAGCCTCTCGTTCGGCTGGTGGGGGCACAGCATACACACCATCATCCATTATACTCCCATCAGCTACCTCAGGAGGGAGCACCCGTTCACGTGGCACGTCATACAAGGTTCCAGGGCCAGGCCGCCGCAAACCAGGGGGCACATCATAGAGGTCAGGAGCAGGGGGTGGCACATCGTACACATCCTCAGCTGGCGGGGAGTCGGGAGGAGGCGCAGCAAGGATCAATGGGTGCCTGGTTGGGTCAAAGGGCTTGGGCTTGGCGAAGGCAGGGGGTATGTCGTACGTCTCCTCACGCTGCAGTGGGCCATCCGGCACATCCTTGCTCACAGAGGGAGGGACATCGTACACCTAGGGGACCAAGTGGTGGTTAGGGCTGTTGTCCATGTGACCCCTGGAGCTGAAGCAAGACCCAGCTGGTGTGCACGTCCAGCACAGGATTCTCAGCTATGATGACTGACTAGAGCCTAGCTCTGGGCCAGATGACCAGTTCTCTGTGCCTGGCTATTCACCTACAAGATGGGGAACTCCCTCACATATGACAGCTGTGTGTGTTAGGTGTGCAGTGAGCAACTCTAAACTGAAGACATGTAGGAGAGACTTGCGACCACACTGGCACTGCTGCCTCCATTACCCACCACCATCGCCTGACCTCACTGTCACTGACAGACTTTCTATTCAGAAGCAAGTCCTTAGCTGGGCTTTGTGCCTTAGATTCTGGTCGGTTCTTAAGAAAATCCCACATGATTATTGGTCCCCTTACACATCCCAGGTGTTCTAGTTTGGAAGACTTTTTGTGGTCTCCTTGCTGATACCTCTCAGAGCATACATAATGAGAAGGTCTGGCAACGGGACATTTTCTGAAGCCCAGAAGGGCTTTCAGTTCTTTCTGTCTCTCTCTCTTTCTTTTTTAATCAACTTATTTTACATTGTATGGATGTTTTTGTCTATATGTATGTCTGTGTACCACATGCATGCCTGGTGCCAAGAGATAAGAAAGAGGAATCGGATCGCCTGGGACCGCAGTTACAAATGGCTGCCACACACTGCATAAATGCTGGAAATTGATGGTGGGTCCTTCAGAAAAGCAACCAGTGCCCTGACCACTGAGCCATCTCTACAGCTTGGGTATCAGTTTCTATTATCTGTCCCCAGAGCAAGTAAAGGCAGAGCCAGGGTCTGCAGACAGCAGTCCCAAGCCCACTGTAAACACTCAGCTGTGCGTTTCACCACCTCGAGAAGCCTCTGCTGACTCCTTACCGAATGATGGTTGGATGGTGGCAGGCCTTTCTCCACACTAGGAGGCACGTCATACACATCCAACAATGGGTCTCGGCCATTGGGGCCTTTGACTGCCATGGGAGGGGTGTCATAAACCTGGAGGGCACAATAGAAGGCACAGTGATACAACTGTCAGGGATACCTGGTTTAATAGGAAAAGTGTAAGTCCCCCAAAACCTACCTCAGATACCTGGGCTATGGCTGCTGTGCTACATAGGCCCTGGTTAGGCTGAGAAAATGCAGCTCACAGAGCAAGGCCCAGTTCCTGCCCTTTCCCACACCTCTGATCCCCAACACTTACCTCCTGGCCATACTGGCTGGGAAGCAGTCCTCGAACAGGGGGCACATCATAGATGTCCTGGGGACCTGGAGCCAGCAGGTGGCGTGGTGTATCATACTCGTCCTGCTCTGGCTGGGAGGCGTCATATACATAGCCCTGTCCCACTCGGGTAGGTACCACCACCTAGGAACAAACAGCTGACTACACTACTGGCCCTTGAAGCTAGCCCCTATGATCTACCCACACGCCCATAGGAAACTCCCCTGAGAGGTGGGCAAGACACACAAGATAGTGATGGGGTGCTGTAAGGGTGGGCCTGGAGGCACTGATTCTCGTTCCCTGTATACTCCCTTTCTGGAGTGAAATGCAGTGCTTGGGAAATAATTAGACCCCTAGGTTTTGTTTATAGCTGTCTGGCTGTAGGCCATGAAACATGTCTCTACAGCTGGATGACCCAGTAGATTCCACAGAATAGGATGAGAGTATGGTTATACACAGATGACAAGATGGAACAGGAAGAGTAAAAGGCCTGGCTCCAGAGGCAATGCCAGTCTGCAGGCAAGGGGCCAGTCTACACTGCAGTCCTGAGCAGGACCACAGACAGGCCACATGCTCCTGTAACATTCCTGTTGACACTCTTAGCTGCCCTGCCTCAGAAAAATAATGACCTGATCACTATCACCTCCAGACTCTGGAAGCAGACTATAGCCTGGAAAGGCAGTAAGCAACCCTTCCTTGCCCACAGCATCTTAGTGGGACCCCTGAGCATAACAACTTCAGAGCTAACTCTTGAAAAGCCACACAGGGCTAGGATGTACGGTCAGCTACATAACAAAGGAATTCTAACTAGAACCACAACCCCATACCCTCTGTACCCACACCTATAGCTGCCTTGCCCACCTGAAAGGATAAGGCCTCAGTGGGAGTCACTGGTCAGAGAGCCAGCCACTTCCTCCCCAGGGCCCTGACCCAGAATCCATGGCAATGGGCCACAGAAACAAAGCCATGGCTCTGTATGAGAGTAGGCAGGGGTTAGGGGTATACTCTTGGATGCTCATACGCTAACCCCCAGACCATGTTGTCCCCTAACAGCAGCACTCAGCCTGGAAGAGATGGAAGTGTGCCAGGCACTTCCCCTTTACAAGATTCTCCGGCTAGGCTCAGGGTAACCTCCCCCATGGGGCTCCCTGTTCAGCCTTCTTCACAGAAAGGCCTTTTGTTTTCTAATCAAAGGGGATGTCTGGGACAGGGTTGACTCAGGGCCTCCACACACATAGCCTGCCTCCTTCAGGCTCAATATCCTAGAACCCAACCCAAGTGTCAGTAGGCACACACCAGTGCTATTCCCCCTCCCCCCACCTTACACCCCTCCCCGCCCCAGGACACAGGGGCACTCAACAGACCCAGACCTGACAACCTCCCAGGCAGCACACTTGAACTAGGCAGTTGACATTCAGGCCAGCTGGGTTTCTGGGCTGCCTCTGGCACACAGCCGGGCAGGCTGGTGTGTGCCACTGTAGCAGCTTCAGGGTCTCCTCTGCGGGGTGTCCCTACCCACCAATAATAGGGCCTGGGGGCGGAGTTGCAGCTGCCTCTCCAGACTCATCTCCTTGCTCAGGCCCCAGACTTGAGTCTCCTCCAAGGCTATTTTTAGATGTTGGAACCTACCCATGGCAAAGCAGACTGGGGCTAGAGGGACGTGGCAGGTTAAAGAAGCCTGTGGCAAGGCCTGAGGCTTCTCTAGGCCCAAAGCCTCCTAGGTGGGAATTTAAACCCCAAAGGGGTAGATAGTGCAACCCTCAGAAAGAGGCAAGCCAGGCTTCAAGTATAGAGAGTGTCTCTGCCTTGTCAGCACCCATCTGGGTCTCACGTAGACAGGGCTGCAAGCACAGGCCAGAGGGTCTCACTGACAGAACCCTGTGGTCAGTCCTAAGGTTAAAGGGCTCCTATTCCTACACCTGAGGCAGGTGACAGCAAGCAGCCATAGTGGCCAGCAAATGTTTTTCTGTTAGCAGGAAAAAGAGAGAAGCTCATTAGGGAAACAAACTCATCAGGGAACTGCTGAGCCTGCTAATCACAGGCTACACTGTTCTGCACCTGATGCCCCATTAGCAGGTCCTGGAGGGAGAGGCAGAGGCAGAGACAGACACACACATTAGGCTGAGCTGGAGAGGGTTTTCTTCTCTGCCCTACACCGCCCCACTGGTTTGAAGGAACAGACAGACTGAAGCCAGAAGCATACCCCAGCTTGTCAGTCCTAAATAGGGATGAAACCTCCAGAGTATCTCTGGCTCTACAGGGACCAAGGCAGGGACCCAAGCAGCAGTCAAGTAGGAGGAACAAAGACAAGAGGAGTCTCTCTTGGCTGTTCCTTCTGTGTTGGGGCCCCACCTCTCCAGGCAGCTTGGCGGCTTATCTCCCCTCCTGCAAAATGGACATCTCATTAGGTTGGGCCAGCTGCTGGCTTGATTGTTCATAATCTAGCCTTCCTCCCATAGAAAAGATACCTTTTTCCTCCTCCAGGAATAAAGCATACCATCACCCTTTGCTGGCCAGGAAGTGCTGCCTCCCAGACAAATATACCTAGTTCACATGAATTCCCCACCTCCGGCAAGCTGTAGTTCCTGACCCAGTAATTCTCCTTCAAAAGTGCTGAGGTCCTAACTGCATGTTTAGAGCCTCTGTCCCTCAGCCTCTGGTGTCCATGGGCAGCCAGCAGACCCTGGGTTCTCCTGGCCTTGCTTTCTCCAGCCACACCCCAGACGATCACTCTTAACAGGGGTGTGAGCTCTCCTGGCCCCTTCCTTATCACTTACTCCCAAAGGTACTACAAGCTATGGCACTATTTCCTCAGTCCCTGGAACAAGGGTCTTAGTTTCACTGACACCAAAGGAAGACCCAGGCGCCAGTGAAAGCAAGACCTGAAGATGTAGGCACAAAATGTGTATACTAGATGTTTACCACCATGCTCTATGTAATAAAACAAGCTACATGATATACACAGAGGATATAAATTAAAAAATAGAAAATAAGCTGGGTGGTGGTGGTGTACACCGTTAATACTAGAGGCAGAGGCAGGCAGCCTGGTCTATAGAGCAAGTTCCAGGACAGCTGAGGCTATAGAGAAGCCCTGTCTTGAAAACCAACACCAATAAATGAATAAATAAATAATTTAAAAAGAGGTGGGAGTGAGATGGTTCAAGGTTAAAAGTGCTTGCTGATCTCTGAGGACCCAAATTTGGTTCCCAGCACCACATCAGACAGTTTATAATTCTTTTAACTTCAATCCTCTTTTGGCCTCCATAAACACATGGCATACAGACAGACAGACACACAAACGCACACACACCTTTAGGGAAAGCTTACAACAGAGCAGCAAAACCTATTAGTCACCCCACTCAATCTTGGAGAGAAATTTAATAAACAAGAAAAATGTTTTTGATGCTTTTGGTGTGTTTTGATGCACTTACAACTTCAAAATGCAAAAACAATATGCACAATGCATATAATCACAGATTCTGAACGATAAAGCAGGAAGACTACTGTGGGTCCAAGGCCAGTGGAGGGTACAGAATATAATGAGGTCCAACCCAAGATACAGACTAAGTCTGTCTTAAAAAAGAAATAAATTAAAAGTATGACTGGGCAGTGGTGATGTAGCACTTGGGAGGCAGATCTCTCTGAGTTTGAGACCAGCCTGGTCTACAGTGTGAGTCCAGGACAGCCAAGGCTACACAGAGAAACCCTGTTTAGTAAAACAAAAGAAAACAATAAAAAGTACATAAACAGAAATGTGAAAGATAGAGAAGATGCCAGACAAAATATGCCAACATTTCTCAGGGATTATCCTTTGAGTGGGGATCATCCCTAGAATTTTCCATTATGCATTTTCTATGGCAAACAAGCATTTATTTCATGTTCATAAAATAAAAGCAGATTCAAAGGCTGCCTAACCTGGGAATGACAAAGCTTCCTAGGAATGGCCACAGGGCTTCTCTTCCTTGGCTCTCAGTCAGGTCAGAGTCTTCAGAACACTGGCCTGGACAGCGCCACCAAAGTCTGGGGCAGTCGAGAACACAGCTAGTGAGCCTCTGGGTGAATGAGGGCAGGCTCCTTGGCCAGCTCCCTGAGCTTCCTCCTCCAGCCCAGAACAGCTGGCCCAGGACAAGCTTTACTGCAAGGGCAGGAGGTGAGGAACCGACTAGGGGATGAGTGTGCTAGGTGTGCATATACCTCGTGTGGTGAGTGAATGTGGACGGGATGAACCTTGGCCTGTCTCAAGGCTCACTGGGCAGGCACTACTCCCATCTCTCCACAGGAGAACCACCCACCATCCACGCATGTTCTCACAAACTCTCACAACTGTTGGCACAACCTCAATGGTAGGCTTCTATTACTGCTTTTCTTTGATCAAATGACTGAAGAGGCAGGTAGTGCACTAAATGTGGACCAGGGACCACTGTGTGGTCAGACCTGTGGGCCAAAGAAATCTCATCCTCTGCAGGTCCATGACTCCTGGTCAGGCCACCTGGATGAAAGCTGGGATGGGGTGATACTACCTGCTTTCTAGGTGGTACCAATTAGGTTTCACCTTGGCTCTCAGTGGCTTTGAAGACAGGCTCAGTGCCATGGCTTTGCATGCAAGAGGATAATATCTCAACAGACATATGTGGCTCTCTACTAGACATGATCAGAACATGAAACTGACTTAGCTGGGCTTTTGTTGTTCTCTTAGGGACTGCTGTGCCCACCACAGTTGGCTGTTTCCACCAAGGCCTCTAGGCACCTTTCTAGCCATTAAGGCCTTCTAGGGGACAGTAGATGAAGGCATGGAGATATGGGGAACTGGATATGGCAACTCTGTCCTCAACATCTGGAGGACAGACCCAGGAATTCCATTCCCCAGTTTTTTTTGTTTGTTTTTTTCAAGACAAAAGTGTCTCTGTGTATAGTCCTGGCTGTCCTGGAACTCTATTTATAGACCAGGCTAGCCTCGAATTCACAGAGATCCATCTGCCTCTGCCTCCTACATGTTGGGATTGAAAGTGTGTGCCACCACCACCTGGCTCCACTCCCCAGTTCTCAAAAGCCTCTAGTGCAGGAACATGGGCCAACACAAATGTGAGGAAAAGTGGCTCCTGACTCAGAGTGAAGCCAGGGAGCCGCTCCTTCTGCTTCAGTCCTGCCTATTCCAATGGCAGAGGAACCGAGGGTCCAGACACAACCTAGAGCCCAGAGATCCTGCCTCATAGAGATGGAATTGGTCAGTGGAACCAGGGACTAGATGTGCTAGGTCCAAACAGGGGATCGCTCCTGAAGGATTGGGGGAGCCCCTGACAGAAGGTAGTTGCCCTTACTGTGATGGCCACGGGAGCCAGTGACTGCTGAGCCCTTCAGGAGCCTGCTCCTTCTTCCTTAGGCAGTCCCTTTAAGTGGCACCCACCTAACAGAGCTCGCTGCTGAGCCTCCCAAATAGCTAGGTGAGGCAAAGGTCAACAAGTAAACATGTAGTCACTTCTGTCCCCTCCTCCTCTTCCTGTTGGCCAGAGGGCAGACCCAACAGTTGGCTCTCAAGCAGCCCCATGCTAGTCCTGGTCTGCTTGCCTCTAGAAGTAAGTTATAAGATGAGACACGCTGCTCTTCTCATTTCTCCCTCTGTGTTGTCACCCTTACAATCGCCGTTTCCTGGCCCACAGGCTTGATGTTCTGCTGTACTTCCCACTTGTGCCAGCATAAACTGACCTCCACAGGAGCTGGGACAGGTTCCTCCTACTCAAAACTCTTCACTTCAGCTTGGGTATTAGGCCCCTGAGACTGTCTCTGGCCTGCTGCTCCGGCTTTTCCTGCTCTCTCGGAACACAGGACACTTCTCATACCTCTAGACCTGACACAGGCTATAACCTGTGGTTAACATTCTCCAGTTCAGGGCAGACTGCTGAACACTTCCTTACCTCCTGGCCAGCTCAATGCCACTTGTACACCTAACCTGCATCAGATAAATGTATCCATTTCTCCTTGGCCTCAGACCAAATACCTAGTGATACTAGACTGTGGGTACTGTGGTGGCCAGGGCCTAGGCTAACCCCATGGGGTTTCACAGCTGTGCCAAGTTGGCCTTACCTTTGCCGGTGGCTTCGTTCCTTCCCAGCTGCGGGTATCCAAAGATGGAGGAACTTGGTAGATGTCATTCCCTATGCCAGCGGAAGGTGGCACCTGGTAAATGTCCTGGGCTGGACTTCCAGGCCCTGGGGGCACCTGGTAAAGGTCTGTGGCTGGGCTGGGAAATGAGTGATGAGGTGTTTGCTTTGAAAATGTGGATGTCTGTTTGGCTGGGGGTGACTGGAACTGTGGGTTGGTCCCAGGGGCTTGGTAGAGACCTTGCTGAGCCTTGCTGGGAGCGGGTACCAGGTACACATTGTCAGGCTGGGGCTGGTATGCAGTGGGGAGCATGGGACTGTACTGGGAAGCTGGGGGTACAGGGGCATGGACACCCTGGGGGAGGCTGGGCTGGGGTTGAGGTGGGGTGACAGGTGGGCCTGGTCCAGGCCCTGCTGGCTTCTTGTCATACATGCCAACCAGGATCTTGAGGCGGTTACCAGGCACAATGCCTTGGCGCCCATGCAGTGAGCAGAGCCACCATCCATCCAGGCCCTGTGTGTCCCGCTCCAGCACTGTCATGATGTCACCCTTTCGGAAGGAGAGCTCATCTGGTGATTCAGCTACATTGTCGTAGAGAGCTTTGGCCAGCACGTTCTGGGGAGAGAAAACACAGGTGGACATGTAGGCAGGAGGATGGACACATGCCTCACCTAGCTCCCATCCATTCCACAATCAGTTAGCACCCAGTTTTAACTTTCAAAAAGGGACTCAGTGACATCTGGCAATAGCAGGAGGTGGTGTGGGGATGGGGCTTTGCCCTGCCTCTCCCCCAGCAGCAGAGCAGAACTGACCCCAGTGTATCTTTCAGCTGAGCTAGGGCCCCTCAAATGCTCGATGGCAGCAGCTGCTCTCAGCTGCCACCAACACTCCAGAGATGGCTCAGCAGTTAAAAGGAGCTTCCTGCTATTGAAGAGGAGCTGAGTTTGGTCTCCAGCACTGATAGTGGGTGGCTCACAACCCAGACCCAGCGATCCAAGGTTCTCTTCTGGGGTCTGCAGGCACCTGCACTCACCTAGGCATGAATGCAGACACACACACCACACGTTTAAAAAATTGTAAAATAAATTCTTTAAAAAATCCCTGAGGTCATATGACAGTGTGTACCAGAAAATGCAGCCACCAGGTCACCAATAAATAGTTCAGTAGAGTCTAATTTGACAAAAACCAGTTTCTCTGTGTAGCCTTCACTATCTTAGAACTCACTTTGTAGACCTCAAACTCAGAGATCTACCTGCCTCTGCTTCCAGAGTAGAGTGCTGGAATTAAAGGTGTGCACCACCACTGCCTGGAAACCACAGTTTCTTAAGATAAAACATTGAGGGTTGTGGGCAGGGAAGAAAAATTTTCCTAAGTTCACCCTAAACCATTAATTATGGAGAAACTTAAAATGTGCCCCTTAAACTGAAAAATAGGGTATTTTCCTCATTCTAGCTCCAAGGTTCAGACCACTGTGTCCAGGGCATTGCAATTCTCCAAAAGGAAGAAATGATAGAGTAGAGAAGGAATACACACATCACAGGGAGACAAATGGTCATCATCTGAGGATCACATGATCATCTTTGTAAAAGTATTCCAAGCAGAAGAATCAGCAACTGATAAACTGTCACAGCAAACACAGAACAACACAAGTTATCTACAAGCTTACCACACACACCTTGCACAAGACTAGAGTAGTCAAATTTTTTTTTTTACTCAAGTAAAAACTTGAACAGAGGGAAAAACGTACCAAGTTCTCAGTGGGACAGCCTAACACTGTACAACGTTCATTTGTCCACACTTTCTTAGTACAGCAGCCTGCCCATCATCCATGGTTTCGCTCTCTGTGGTTTCAGTTACCTACAGTCAACTATGGCCCAAAAACATTAAATGAAAAATTCTAGAAATAATCCATAAGGTTTCAGTTACAGCCATTCTGAGAAGCATGTGCTGTGCTCCAGCACTGAGGAGCAGCGCATCCACCCTGTCTGTGCTACGTGCTTGTTGGTTACTTGGTGGCTATTCAGGCTATCAGATCTCTGAGTTCCTGCAGGGCTTACTGTGCTCAAGTGAGCCCTACTGGAAGCACACAAGCAGCAAATCTTTTTTTCTTTCTCTTCTTTTTTGTTTTTTGAGACAGGGTTTCTCTGTGTAGCTTTGGCTGACCTGGACTCGCTTTATAGACCAGGCTGGCCTTGAACTCATAGAGATCTGCCTGCCTCTGCCTCCCTGAATGTTGGGTTAAGTCATGTCCATCCTGCTCAGCAGCAATTCTTATATTCAAACTTGTCAAAGTGAAGCTATAAAGGTGCTTCTGTTAAGTGAAAACGTGAAGTCAATAATTTATATTTTGGGAGGGAACAATCACCTAACTTTCATTACACATATTGCAATTGTTCTATTATTGTTATTAATCTCTTCTCATACCACATTAAACTATTATCGATAAAAGCCATACATGGCAATGCACCCCTTTAATCCCAGTACTTGGGAGGCAGAGGCAGGTGGATCTCTGTGAGTTTTAGGCCAGTCTGGTTTACATAGTGAGTTCCAGACCAGCCAGGGATACAGGGATACATGGTAAGTAAGACCTTGTCTCAGACAAAAAGAAAAAAAACAAACAGAAAAACCTATTACAGACAAACACATATTAGAAGAAATATAGCATATAGTGCTCAATACTAATTAATCTGGGGTTTGGGGCATTCTTTGGGAGTCTTGTAATGCACTTCAGAGATTGAGAGGAGACTAATGTGAACTCAGTATAATTTAACATTTGCATCATATAATTCATCATGATGAAAGCACCATGGGGCTGTTTTAGTTCATTTCTGAGGAATTCTTTTAGAATGAAATGAATTAACAGAGGCCAATGAATGAACAGGGCACTTCTAAAAGGCACAAGGCACTCTTTCCTAGTTATGAGGACAACTCCAAGCAGGAGTTTGGCAGGACAAGGGCTGGGAAGCAATGGGGAAAGGCTAAACCCCCACAAGAGGCAAAGGTAGGAAACACTGTAGGAAGACAGCTAATGTGGACGCTGACCTGGTATTACAGACTACCAATTAGAAATCAAATACAAAAGGCCTAGTGCTAGTTAAAAAAAAAAGTTAATAGGAATTTGGGGAGTTCATACAATCAAAAAGGAAAAGACAAGACCAACAGAAAACCTATAATATATAAAGAGGTTGTCCAAGGGAAATCAAATAGTCAAGACCTGCTGATGGATGCTCAGAGTTCCATCAAGTAGAGACACAGAGGGACCGTGCCACACGGCCCTTCAGGTACCCTGGTATTTGAGGAAGTGGTGCAGGCAGGAGCAGTATTCATAGGTTTTACTGCTCTCAGGGGGACTCACTTGCCTGTCACACATGGGGCCCGCCTGTGCTGACCATGGAACAATGAGGAGGTAAAGGTGAGGTGAGCCAACCCTGCCCTAAGCAACAGATGCGCTATGGCCCAGAAGCTATAAGCATCTATAAAGCAATACCCTCTATATGTCAAAGACAATTTCCGGGAACAGATCCCAGGCGTATTACTAATGTGGGTGCTTCTGGGACTTGAGGGAGAAGCAACAGGAAAAACAAAGGCACTAGCAAAGGGAAATAGTACCACCAACTTTACTGAAGCTCTTGTCAACTGTCACAGCTACTACAAGAAATGGGTACTACTATGGCCTTTCTACATCGGGGAAAACACTCCCAGAGCAGAAACCTGCACTTTGTGTGGCCAAGCAGCCTGTACTGGGGCTATGTGACTTAGGGCAGAGGTACAACAGTATGGGAGACAGTGAAGAAGGCACAAGAACCGAGTGGGGAGGCTCCCCGCTGCCACTATAACTTAAGCAGTCCTGCTGCTACTGCCTCCTTGCCCAGGAACTGACGCGGCAGAGGGCAGGAGCAAGAACGGAGTGTGGGCGTGGCTGGAACACCTTCTGTCTTCCTACAGTAGCAGAAGACTGCCTCGGCAGAGCTGCCTGGCAGAAGCTGACTGAGACCCCACTGGGCACTCAAGAAGGTCAGATGCACCAGTGTAGCTTCTGGGTGACCTACGTCTCCTGGTTCTGAGAACATAGAGAGATCTACACTTGAAAATGGGACCCAGGCTTTGGCTACTTGCTGTGTGGCCTTGCCTACTTAGACCCAAGAAGTAAAACCACCCTTTGGCCAGGCTGCTCGTACACAACCTGCAATCAAATCAAAGCTAAACCAACCAAACAACAAAACCCACCTCCATCCTCTGGACCTCACTTCCTTCATGGAATCAATTAGGAGCTGGAATTCCAGGCAGCAGGAAGGGCCATGTCCTTGGACAGAAATCCAAAGCGGGAACCCAGGGTTTGAGGCAGAGGAGTTGCAGAGGGCTGCCTCTGAGCTGTCTCTCAGACCTACCACCCTGACAGGTAAGAAGCAGGGATGGAGAACTACCCCAGGAGTCACCGGCTGGCAGCCATTTCTCTAGGACAGCTTGGAGTCTCCAGTCCCAGAAAAGGCAAGGGCAGAAGAGGGAGGGAGCCAAAAAGAACAAGTCCCAGG
This sequence comes from Pachyuromys duprasi, assembly GCA_028658305.1. Taxonomy (NCBI): domain Eukaryota; kingdom Metazoa; phylum Chordata; class Mammalia; order Rodentia; family Muridae; genus Pachyuromys; species Pachyuromys duprasi. Next base: position 47,109,603 of record CM053744.1, read on the forward strand.
GAGGAGCCAGGCAGGCAGCCTAGGGAGGGCAGAGACCCTGGAACTGGCTCCTCAACTCTGCTCAAACCAGCTACAGAAGAATTAAAGCGCATGGAATAAGCTGGGCATACATAGAGTAGCCCACCACTTTCAGCAGGAGGACTCTCAGTTTTAGGTCACTTTCGTCTATAGTGATACCCCCCACTCCACAAAAAAGCTCTTCTACAATAAAACATCATTTGGAATTTTAAAATGAGGTGTCAGAATACCACTGAAAATATTTAAGAGAACAGGAGCGAATATTCTCTCATTTACAGAATTTTTCAACTTGTATTTAATAAGTATTTCTTATTTTGAAGTTGAAAAGTATGTTTGAGGGAGAAGAAATCAACCAAACTAAATCTGTATGAAAATGTCACTAAAAAAACCCCATATTATTTTGAATGCGAATTTTTTTAAAGGAAAGGAAAAAAAAAACTTTTCCAGGAAAAGAAAATAGTAGGCCAACTCCCAACCTCTGGGTCAGGCTGGAACAGAGGCAAACAGACAACTAGAGTGAGTCCAGAGGCCAGAGCTCCTGGAGGAGCAGGCCAGGGTAGGAACTACCTAACAGCCCACCAGGCTCACAGTCCCCATCCCCAAGCTGCAGACAAGAGAAGCAAATTTCCCAAATATGGTCTGCAGCCTGCCTCCAGGAATTACCAGGCCCACCCTCCCTCAGTGACCCCAGAACATCAAGCCGCCTGGCTGGGTCCCCCAGCCCCTGCCCTGGTGACCACAGGAAGTGCCAGCAGAGTGAGTCACAGGGAAATTCCCTCCAGCCAAGTCAAAGGCGGGTGGAAGTGTAGACAGAAGAGCCCCACTACTGAGTCCCCTCACCTCTTATGATTGCTGCCCAGGGAAGAGGGCTCAAAAAGAGGGCCCACTGGGTAGATCTGGGAACACCAGGAGAGAGCAAAAACACGAAGGCAAGAAGGGTCTGTTGAGGGAAAGGTTCAGTGAACAAACCAAGCAAGAGAGGAACTGCCCAGTCCAGGTGAGCCACTTGGGGCTTCTGGCCTCCCAGAGGTGCTGGCTCTACCTAAAGCTCACTGAGTGTCTGCCAATTATGCCTTGGCCAAGTAGGATTGTAACTGTACAGTCAAGGGCAGCTGGAGCCGGGCTGGAAGCACCTCATGGACTAGGCACGTGGCATAAAGAGCCTGGCACCAGGAGTTCCTCTGCCTGTGTCAGCTGGTATGCTCTGGCCCAGAGCCCCTGCAGCAGCTCTCTTCTGTCTAACCCAAGTCCTAAGCACTGCCAGTGCCTGACCTATCGGCTTTTTTAGCTGGCTAAGCAAAGGCCCTTTCAGCTTCTCTGCCTCCTGAGTTACTACTCAAGGACACAATGCTCCTTTCCTCTCTCAAGTCACCAGACAACAGCTCAGCTCCAGACCAGGGTCCAGCTCTCACTCCCAGTGCTATGTGACCTTGGGTAGGTCCCTGCTCCCCTAAACAACCAGACTGTGGAAGCTAAGATGACACAGCTGGCTTCCTAAAGATAGTGTACACCTATACTCTTGAGGTTAGGTCAGCACAAGGTTTACAATCGCAGTGGAGCAGAAAGACACCCAGCAATAATTTGCCATGTTTTGAAGTGTAGCTCAGGGGTACAACACTTGCCTGCCTTATATGAGGCTCATGAAAGTAATAATTTGCCAAGATGTGGGGGGGGTACAGTGGGGTGCCAGAAATAATGAAGGACAAGTGTATACTCTATTTGTGTGACTTCCCCAAGGAAGTACTACTGCAGCTGACTTACTAAGCACATGGGGCAGAGCAAATTCAAGATGCTGGAGCAGAAGAGTGAAGGGAGACTTCTGACCCCAGAGTGGAAGTTACACAGGCGCTGATTACTGTAGGATTCCACAGATAACCCCTCTATCATCCCAGGGCCAATAAATGCCATCCAAACAATGGCTTTCCACAGCCAAGTAAGCCCAGGTAGGTGAACGTCCACAGCAGCCTGAACATTCCTGCTGTGGACATGTTTCCAACCACTGAGGCTGGAGAAGCAGTCAGCCTCCCGAGCCCATTTTCCCAGTCTCCCTCAGCTGGACAGCTGTATGGCCCATGATACGCTATACATGTTATGTCCCCAAGATGGGTACACCTGGAACTCTGAGGGATGCAGAGCCAGGCTACAACTGTCTGTCTAAATCAATGGTTCTCACCCTGTGGGCTGCAGCTTCCCTGGCAAACCTCTATCTCGAAAAAATATTTACATTATGATTCGTAACAGCAGCAAAATTACAGCTCTGAAGTAGCAGCGAAAATAATGTGTATGTGTGTGTGTGTGTCAGTACAACATGAGGAACTGTATTAAAGGGTCACAGCATTAGGAAGGTTGAAGTTGCTAGTCACATCCAACACCCCATAGAGGCTGCTGCCTGACTTGCCAATTTCTGGCAACCTCATTCTGGGAACCTTCTGTTGCATTGTACACCCAGATCAAATAAGACATCACCCCCTCTCCTCCTTCAGGAAGGCCCAATTTCTATCTGATGGCACACACTTCCCCTTTTGCCCACCTCACAGACTGGCATTTCTTGTTCCTGTCCCAAGCATGGGAGGCCCAAGTCTGTCTTCAGAAGAAACCTGGGTGCTAGAGCAACAGGCTGTAGGAGGCGCCACAGCAAGTGCTTGCTGAGTGAGTAGAGCCGAAAATCACTCCTAGCCTGATGTCAATGCTCCATTCTGCACAACATCCATGCTATGCATGGGAGCCAAGAGAATTGGCCCACAGGTACTGCCTGGTTGAAAATAGCTCTCGTTGTGTCCTGGGGCCTGCGAAGGTTTCAGACCCAATAGGGTTTGAGTTAGCCTTGTCATAATGTTCATTTTAGCTCCAGCTGCCGTGTGGAGTCCTGGAAGTGCTGTGGGATTTCCCAACAATATGGCAGGGTGCAAGCTGGTGGCTTAGAGGGAGTGCTGAGTGAAGACAATACAATTTCCTCTCCACAGAGTCTTCAAGCAGTGTCAGCCTTGGCCCACTAACCTTAGGATCCCCTGCATGTAAGTCTAGCTCCTCAGCTGGTTCATACTCACTTACACGCAAAAAAACTATGTTCTCAGTAGTCCTAAACCAGCTCAATGTGGGAACCATGGGAATCAGAAAAGGAACTGGGCAACATGGCACAATTAATAGGTTCCTAATGAGAAGAACAGTGACCTTCCGCCATGATCATCTCACTCAAAACAACCCCAGGACTATGTCGACCTTACCCAGAATTATGTCGATCTTACCTGAAGGAAAATGGAAGTTCAGAATGGGCACACTTGTCTCACCCAGGTTTAGAGACAAGACAGGTGTACAGAGGCAAGTCTAGGGCTCTGAGATAAAAGTGGGGCTAGAGATTCATGGGAAATGCTGAGCTTCACAGAAGTCTTAATTGCACAAGCCTTTCCTACCCTGCTGAGTCCCACCCTCAATGCATACACACAGGCACCCACTCCAAGCACAGAGCCTCACACACAGCAGGCACTAAGGAAACACTGGCTCCCTTCATACTCAACCACTGCAAATGTGAGCCAAGTTTATTTCTGGGATATTCTGTTTGCTTGTCCCAGAGAGACCATCCATTCCCTCCACTCCACTGTCCTATGGCCAATAGCTATAGGCACAGTGAATGCGTGCATAAATGGTAGTCATCCTCAACATTCCTCCTCCTTCATGCCAGACATCCACCTGGAAGAACATGCAGCCATGGACCCACAAGCTAGGGACCTGGCAGCCTTCCTTGGCCCAATCCAGAAGTCAGTGGAGCCCTGAGAGGTGGCCTTTCTTTCCTCCTTTCTCTGTGCTAATATCTGGGGTGGAATCCTAAGACAAGCTAGCAGGGCAGCATCCTGCCCTAGCATTCCCACGGACAACTGAGCAGCCAATTCATGTCCCCGATACACTGACAGGGAACAAGAGTGTGAGAACCAGTGCTCAAGATGGCCTGTGCATAAGCCCCACATTCCGGAGCATCCCACGGGAGCCACAGCTCTAGGCTTGCCTTCCACAGGAATACAGGACAGGACAAAGGCAGGGAGGGTATAACGGGCAGCTCCCAGCTCACATCTAACACTCTAAAGCCAGGGCAATGGTCTGGAAAAGGACAGAGTGAAAACCCACCTGCAGAGTATGGCCACTGCCAGGGATTCCCCCACATACACAGATGCTGGCCTTGACTCTAGTAACAACCAATGACTTTGTGTTCAGGTCCAGCTATGGACCAGAGCAGGTTCCTGCTTCATACCTGCCAAAGTGTCACAGGTACTGTCTTTGGGAGTCTGGGAGGAGGTAAAGAGGCATAAGAAATCCTCCTGCTGTAGAGTATGGCATCTGCAAGCCCCCACTGCTTCCTTCCTGGCCCTGCAATTCTAATAGAGGATCTGTGAAACCATCAGTGGGTTGACTCTAGTTCACCTCTGTGATTTGGTGCCTTAGCAGAGGAGTTCGGTAGAAGGCTTTGAAGGGTGCGGTGGTGCACTCCTGTAATCCCAGCACTTAAGGAGGCTGAGGCAGGTGGATCTCTGTGAGTTCACGGCCAGCCTGGTCTACAAAGTGAGTACAGAACAGCCAGGGCTATACAGAGAAACCCTGCCTCGGGGAAACAACAACAACAACAAAAAAAAAACTGACCCTTCATTTCAGGGTCCCAGAATATGGGGCCTAGAATAGGGGATCCCCATCCCTGACTCTGTTATCATGGAGGGATCCATATCACAGCAAAGGACAGGAGGATCTTAGTACAAAGCCTTGCTTTATTCATCTTCAGGTCTTAAGCCCCTTTGACACTGTCCAGCATATACAACACAACCCCTCCATCCTGTACTACTCCCCACGAAGGCTTGCCCTTCTTGTGCCTCACCTAGAGGTGGGAGGTTACACCAAGAAAACGTGGAACCTTGATTCCTCCCCGAGCTCAGAGGACCTTGACTCTTCCCCAAGCTCAGAGGACCAGTCCCACCCTCTGGGTCTGAGACCACCCTGTAACCCCTCCACCCTGGGGAGAAAGGATTACTCCAGTATGTCTGCTGGAGAATGACCACCACCCACTTCCCACGCCCCAGTATCAATCCTGACTAAGCCTGCCTCTTTCCAAAGGCCTCCCAGACTGAGCAGGTTGGGTTGGAAGAGGAAACAGAGAATAAAGCTGTCCCGGCTTGGGGAAATTTTCTGCTGGGACCTCCTAAAAGAATGGGTGCTAGCACAGGGCCACAGTAGAGCCTGACAGTTCCTCAAGGCCAAGTTCCCTCATCCCAGACAAGGAGTGGGGAACACAAATGGTACAGTACACAAGAGACCAGGTTCTGAGCCCTGAGCTCAAAGGACAGACTGAGTCTCATACTGCCTCAGTCTCCACACTTACAACCTTACAGCCAGGGTGGGGAGCAGCAACAGACTCAAGGGCCTTTTTTGTGCAGACAGATTGCTTCAGACACGGCCCTAACTTCAATGCCTCGGCCAGATCCAGGGAAATCACACAGCACACACTCTTCCACTCAAACATAACCTCTAACGGCCAGCAGCTCATTTTCCTCCTCTGACCAAAGGTGACTTTGCAGGCACAACCTGGGACCGCCTTACACTGCGTGTCTCCACCCAATTTCCAATGGGTTCCTTCCTTGCTCAGGGCAAAGGGGAGGTGAGTCCTAGTGCCAGGAGGGTGTGCCGGCAGTTCCTCCTCCCCAAGGACTCCCTTCCCCAAGGCACCACCTGCCTCCTGGCTCCTGATCCTCTGGTCACCCACACCTGCTATTCTGGCCCATCAGCCCAGGCCAGTCGCCATCCAACTCTCCACCCGGAGAAAGGAGGGCGTGTCCCCTGGCCCAAGACAATTGGAAACTTTCTCACTTAGCAAGGAATGGACACATGGTCGTGTTGTGAAGGTGACCAAATTCACAGCAAACCCTAGCTTGGGAGCGTCTTTCAGCCTAGCCCTGTCTACAAGGCAGAGTCGTGAAAATGGGCTGCTTTCCTCACTGGGATTCTCAACTCCCCAAATCCCCCCAGGTCCTAACCTGTCGCGGCTCGCCGCCGCCCGTCTGCAGCCCTCAGCAAATCTCAGCTTCTCAGTCCCTCCGCACCCCGCCTCGCACGGTGCCCGGGCAGCCTGAGAACGCCAGGTCCCAGGGGCTGCGGGGGGTCGAGGGCGGGCCGAGGGAGGGACTCGTTTACGCGCCGAGCGGACCGGTAACTCAACGGCCGGCGGGACCCGCAGGAAGCGTCCTCTTCGCCGCCCGCCCGGCCCGCGCCCACACTCACCAGGTACTTCATGGTGCTCGCCGGCCGGAGGCCGCACCGCCCGCGTACTGCCAGCCGCCCGCGCCGCGCCGCCCGTCTCTGCCGCGCCTCGGCCGCCCGCAGCCGGTCCGCTTCGCTCCGCCCGCCCGGCTCCCGGCATGCCCAGCCGCGCTACCGTTGGCTGTTGTGGCCCCCCATGCAAATGAGCCGCTAAGGTGGGCGGGCCGAGCACGCTACCGCTCGTTGCGGACGTCCCCGCCTCCCCGCAGCGCCCGCAAAGGTCCTCGGAAGACGCCGCCTGGCCCCGTAGCTTAGCTCCGATGCAGCCCCTCCTTCCCCTCCAGATGCCGGCCTTTTGCCTTCCGCATCCACATACACTGGAGTATTCACACGCGTGTCCGAGTCATCCGGTTCAGACCTGAATTCCAAGGCAAAGTGGAGAGAGTATGTCCCAAGAACAATTACTGAAAACAATAGTAGTGCGTGATTGTGGACAGGCCTTACTGTGAAAAGACCCCAGGAACCTGGCGTTCACGGTTCCTGTCTAAGGATCCCAGCAATCGGGAGGCAAGGCAGGAAGCCAGCATGGGCGACAGGGTAAGATCCGGTCTCATAACATATAAAACAGAAAACCCCAGGGTTGGCCAGCTACGGCCTGCTCTGCTGTTTTTCATAGGCAGCAGCATCTCCTGCCCCTCTGTATTCCTCGACCTTTGGGGATTCCAGCTGGTCCCCTGAAACCCAGGGGTCTTGAAGCCAAAGCTATGCCCACTCCACATATGCCTCTGGGCATTAAGGAAGGAACTAGAGACTTGCCAACTTGTGCACCAGCTCTCTACTGAACTGAATCCAGACTCTGGAAGAGGGGCTCCAAGATCAGGCCACAGTCATGCCCTAGGAGACCCCCACCCCCATTCCTGAGTCAGTCCTGTCCAGACATAAAACTCGTGCCCAGCAATCTTCCTGAAACCTGCTCCGGCTTGTCTGTCTCAGCAACGTCCACATGTGCATAGTAAGAAGAAAGCACCTAGGGGAATCAGTGGACAGAGCCTTGGCTCACTCACCTCAGTGGCTCCTTGCTAGGTTGCAGTTCAGTAATTGTCACCCCAAGCAGCAAAATCTGGGTGCCAGAATCTGAACACAGACTGCTGGAAAAACTAGAAAGAAACTTATTTCTGATCACACAGGCCCTTGACCAGTCAGCAGGCCCCGGCACCTCACTGCACACTACCAGGCCCTGCGGATGCCAGGAAGCAGTGAGACAGACCCCACTTCATTTCAGCAGAGTTCTGATGAATGGCAGGTAACATCCACACAGGCTCAAGACCAGCCTCCACTAGACAGGTTCTGGGCAGGCTTTCTCCAGAGCTCCAACAGCCCAGAGAGTGCTCAGACATCCTCTGAACACCTGGTTAAACCAGATTCCTCCCGAAAAGCTAGACACCTGCATTTCCCCGGGGGTTCTGGCTTAGAAACCACTGGCCAGAGCTCACAGCATGGGAGCTTGGGGGGCTGGTAAGGAGAAATGGCCCCCTGTCCTGGAAAGCGCCTGGAGCATTCCTTCCGGCTGGTCACCATGCACTCTCTCCTATATCCTCCATCTCCATCCAGCTACTCAGTGGCCCTAAGCCGGTGGGAACGTGCCTAAGCACTTGCCCACTGTGCTGGGGTTGAAGGGTCCTCAGCATGTCACTGAGTCTCTGTTCTGGAGGGAGGACCAGGACTCGCTGCTAAGCTGGAAGGGCCAGCCTTCAGGTAGGATGTCTCTGCAAGGATGGACAGGAACACAAAAGGCTTGGTCCTCAAAGTGGATAGCCTCTATTCCACCCCTGGCCAAAGGAAGGCACCACAGGGAGGCGGTGACTAGCTGGGACCTTGGGAAAAGGAGACCCTTCTCTCTCGGAAACAGACTACAGTGGCACTGGGGTGGTGCTGAGGGTATGAGTGTGGAGGTGGGGGAGGGGAACTGGGCTCAGGCTCAGGCATTTCAAAAATTTGCTCCTTTCCCACTTAGCGCTACCTCCCCCCCCCCCCCGCCCCCAGCCTGTGAGCCTTGGAATGGCATTTCCGCTTTGGAAACAAGACCCTAGGATTGACACCCCACTGTGCTGAGGTTACCCCTTCCTAAGCTATTGGGGAAGAAGCACCCATTCGGGTGATTATGGCTGGAGTGTATGGGAAAGTGCTGACAGAGACATTACCTATACACATGAGGCCTCTGTGCTGGCCTGGACACACGTGCTCATCAAGATGACCCTCCCTTCCCCCACACTGTCATAACCTCCACGCTGGCGTGGGACCCGTGTGCTCATTTCACGCTCACAGCAGTGTTGCAACACAAACTTTACTGCTAGCTGCACTTCACAGGTGATGAGAGCAACACACAGTTTAGGGTCCTTGTCTCATTCTGCACAAACTGTGCATCGGAAGGACAGAGCTGATACTCAGAGGAGGATGGTAGAGATGCCAGACCTTAACCCACAGTGACTACTCTGTGGTAGAAAGGGAACTTAGGGACAAGGACAATCCAAAGCTAAAGACCTGTGCCACACTCAGGACCCAAAGGGACAGCTGTCTGAGACCCAAGTAACCACCTCTGTTCCGTCTTCCCCACAAAAACAAAACAACCCTGCATTCAGCACTGGGCCAGCGCTCCTCTGAAGTGGACCTACACTGATGAGGGGGTGCGTGTAATGGGGTGGAACCTAGTAACTCTTGCATGAAGGGCCAGCCTGAGAAGAAACTGAGTTTCAATAATATGGGAGGGTCAAGTCACACACAATCATGCCTGAACACACACAGGCACAGGCACACATGAGTACAGCTCCACACAGGTGCGGTATACACAGGCTGACACACACAGGCGTACAAGCAGAGGAGGAACTGAAGGAGGGAACCACTAGAGAAAGACTGCACAGGTATGGCCAAACAGCTCCCACCCTGCAGGACAGCTGGCTGTCAGCCACCCCAGGAGTGGCCTGGAGTCTCTTTACCAGGTTGAAGATGAGCTCACAGGCTGCAGGGGCATGTAAGTAACCTTTGGGGCATGGAGTGGGCATTTGCACAGCTAACACAGCAGGCCACTCAACAGCCTATTATTGTTTGTCCTGGACTCCTAGTGAGGACTTAGAGAGGGTTAGACAGCCTACTGGCCTGAACCTCAGAAGCAGTCCAGGCCCCCCAGATGGGCCATCATCCCTGCTTAGTACCCTGCTGTGTCCACTGTAGCACTTACAACAGCAAAGACAGGGAATGGTGTAATGGAAAGACTCACCTCTAGGGGAATGGCTGGACATAGCAGCCCCTCCAAGAGGACCATGCAGCTAGACAGGGAACCACTTCCAAGTTACACAGGGGAATGGCTTATGACTGAGAAGCATGAGCAGGGTTGGCCTAAAATGACTTGCGTGCGATAAGGCACACAGCTGATCCCCTCCTGAAGCTTGGGCTGGACAGGTCAGCTGATGGCCGGTTCTGGGAGCGGCAGCAGGAAAGGATTTCCTGAGGCCGGAGGTAAGTACTGCAAGCCCCAGGGACAGGAAGACGTGTTGTCCCTACAGGGCCAAAGGGTCTGTTCCCTTCCCTCTGAGAGGACTAATCACAGTGTCAAGCTCAAAACCTGGGCAAGGCTACCGGGACCCTTAGGACACAGCCTATCACATCAGCCAGTCAGTCCTCACCCCGGGAACCAGGAGATGAAATACCCCAGAGCTCAGAGGGCAGCGCCTCCGCCACTTACACAGCCAGGAAGTGGTAGTACGTGCCCATTCAGCAACCTACGAATGTCTGTATGGGACAGCACCCCAGGTGACCGCAGCCAGCAGAGTGTGCACTTGGGTGGGTACTGGAGCTGTAAGCCATAAAGAGTTTCCCTGTGTCCCAAGGCTGGCATGACCAATGAGTGTTCTCTCCTCATTACAGGGCTGACTCTGTAGAATGGTGGGTGGCCCTACAGCTGGCAGCCAGGTTCTTCCTGGTCAGCCATGCTCTGTGTCATCCTTTTAGCAAGTCCCTATAAACCTGGGATACAGAGTCAGGATCAAAGGATGTAGGCAATGCTACCTGTTATGGAAGGACAGATCCCAGGAGGGAGAAGGATGCAAACTGACTTAGGCCTCCCAACAAGCCCAAAACCCCATCCCTGCTCCCCTTCAAGTGTGGTCTGGAGACAAGACAGGGGGTGGGAAGAGCAACCCCCTCTTCACATGTTTCTGCAGCAGTGGCACTTTCAGGGACGTGCTTGTTTCAGACAGGACTTCCCTCCAGCAGAGGCCTCACTGGGTGCTGGCAGACAAGAGTGGACTAGGCCTGAGTACCATTGCTCCATGTGTGGACCAGAGGCTGGGCCTAGTGTGCCTGCCCTTGTGGCTACCTCTTGGATCTGGCTCTTGCCTCCTCAATATCAGGGAATAGTCAGACTAGCAGAGGAAACCTGTCAAGGAAGAGCGGGGTGAGGGAGAAGGAAGGACATGGACAGATTCCTATCCCTGGAGAGAGAGCTCAGCTGCCAGTGGCTGCCGGGCTTCTGTCAGCTAGGCTGGGTGGGCAGGGACAGGGTGTGGACAAGAGACCTCACTAGCTGGGCCATCTGCTCTCCCTCTCCCATAGCAACCAGCAGTTCAGGAGAGGAGGTGACTTCACATGCCATCTGCTACACGCCCTCAGCAACTTCCACTGAGCACCAGTGCCCACACCCACAGATACCCACAGATGGGCAGACAGGGCTGTCAGCCCCAGGGGCTGGAGTCAGTGATCTGCAGGGCCAGCAGGGTCACAGGCAGCAACCAGGGACTCCGGGGTATATAAAAGCAGCCTCTTCCTGGTAAACGAAACAAAACCCAAACAAACAAACAAACAAACAAACAACCCCCTCACACCCCAAACCATGGCGATCCCACATGAGCCCACTCAGCCTACACAGCTGGACCCATCTGCTTCATCTAGACTAAGCCGACAAGGACAGGAACCTTCACAAATGACTCCAGCATCTATGGCAACCTCAGCAGGTCACTGCACCTCAGCAGGTCATGCACATCGGTGAGGGCAGCCATTACCAGCAGCTAGGCCTACCCTCAGGCGCTGATAAGGATGCACACTGGGCTATACCAAGGACAGGGCACTCTGGTGTGTCCCTGCCAGCAGCGCCCCCACAACCCGTACCATCACACATCAGGCTCCACCCACCAGGACCCAGGACTCTCTCCTGCAACACCCCCCACAAATACAAGTGCAGGTCTCTAAGCCCATTCCCCAACCAAGCCTTCCCTGCAATCCCTCCTCCCTTTTCAGATGCTCAGAGGTTTCCCAAAACCTCATTTGAGGATCTGGGTGCAATCCTTCCTTGGAATGCAGCTGCCCCAGATCCACAGCCAATGCTGGGGGGTGAGCTGCGGCTTCTCTCATACCGCACTGGGGCTGGCTGGTTACAGCATCCACCCATGGTCTGAGCGTCAGAGCCATCCATGTCTTACTAGGACTCAGACATGGAAAGAGTCCTCTCCTCAGAGAACTGTGGGAGGTGGCATGAACAGGTCATCATACCCGTCTGTGGTGACAAGGACTCAGGGCGAGCCAAAAAGGTGGTGGAGACTGGGGGCGGGGGGGGGGCGTCTATGCAAGGTGTTTGGGAGCTTCTTTGAGGACGAGGCATGTGAATAAATGTGTGAATCTTTTGCAAAGGTTCATGATGCAGAAAAAAAAATAACAGTGAAAATTGATTTAAAAAGTACAGGTGAGTGAGCTGCTTGGGAGTGGAAGAGCAGACTCAGGGCTGAGGTGCTGTGAGGGGGCTCTTGGCAAGCTGGTTCCAGCTCTGGTCCTGGCCTCTTGAAGGGTTAGGTATGCCCTAGACTTGGGCTCTCAGAGTGGCTTGCCAGCAGGAGTACCAAGCAGGAGTGGCTTGGTAGGATGTCTGGGTCAGTCCCAGCTTGGGAGGGTAGAAAGGACCTGGCAGCTTGTGTCCAGGATTTATCTTCTCTGACCTGCTCTCCTTGCAGCCTTCCAGCCAGGACCTTTTCCCCAGGGACAGAATGAAGCCCTGGGGAAAAAAAAATCTCAGGTGACTCAAAAGACTGTGATGACTGGGTGAGAGAAAATGCAAACTCTTAAGAACCAGCTGGGAGCACTGTGAACAGGGAGGACTGTGGTCTAACCACATTCTGAACAAACAGATCATTTTAGGAGATGCAGTGTTTGAGGGCATAGACAATTCTCTGGGAATAACCCAAGGTTGCATGATTAGAGATCAGATTTTCTAATACTAACAATATACCAGTGTTCTGATATTTAAATATCCACATTAAACAAAAGCAAGAGACAGCTATCTATCACCAAGAGGATGGGCTAAATGCACAGTATGTCCATAAATAGAATATTATTCAGCAACCAAGAAGGGACAAACTAGTGACACTCCCCATGTAGATTGCAGTTTCTAAACTATTTTGCTGAACGAGAAAACTAAAGAGAATGAACAGGCAGATCTAAGCCAATGATAGAAAGCTGAGTAGTGACTGCCTGATGGAGGCCTGAGAACTTCCTGAGGAGATGATGACATTTCTTATCTTGATGGAGTCCTTCATTATCCCAAGCTTATCTATTGTACATTTAATGCCTGTACATTTCATGACAAGTAAAAGTCTACCTCAGTACAAAAGTCCCAACAGATAAAAATGAAACAAAGCGCAGAAAAGGATGTATGGCCTTACACAGTATTCTGAAAGACCCCAAAGCAGGGATAATGACCCTGAACCCACTACACTATGTGTTTTGTAAGTTCCCTGGATGGCAGGGTTAAATTTCTATGCCCACTTAGCCTAGGCTTTCTGGAACAATGTTCCTCTTTCCTCACTTACTACATAGCTCTGGAGGTTTTGATGAGCCCAGACTATTTCTGCCTTCTACTATAATCTGTTTCAAATCCTTCTTGGATTTTGGCAGGGTTTAATAATAAAATTACTGAAAAGCCCCCTTAGTTTCTAATCTTCCCTACACCCCCCCACCTCGAAAAGAGATTAACTTTAGAGCCTCGACTTGTGACCATCTCTCCTGCCAGAATGGGCGTCCCTCATCCCCTCTGCTGAGGGCCTGGCTGGCTCTCTTTGGAGAGCTGAAGACAATACTGTGGCAAACAATGAGGAAGAGCACACAAAGGCAGAGGCCCATAAGGATCAAGGGCACTGCTGGGCAAGTCTGACAACCTAAGTTCCGTCCCTGGAGCTACATAAAAAGCAGGAGAGAACTGACTCCACAAAGTCACACAGACATACATCATACACACACATGATGATGATGGGAAAAAGTAAAAGAAAGAAATGAAGTCTAGCCAGGAAACAAGGAAAGCAAGAAGCTAAGAGGTAAGTCTGAGGTTGGGGGTTAGAAAAGATCCTTAAGGGCAGTAGGTAGGAGGGGCGAAGCTGACTACAAGGAGCGCCCTGGCGTTGCCCAGGCCCACTCACTCACTGCTGTCTACAGTGGGTCTGGTAGCCTGGTCTACAGCCTGGTCCACTGCTGTTGTTAGCATCTTAGGGTACTGATTTCCACAGGATGGGGTTGAGGCTCTGCCTGGCTACTTCCACTGCTGAACCACGCTGCTGCAGATCATGTCTAAGGAGGACAAGCCTGCACACCAGTAGCTTTAGCCACATGTGACCCTGTCTATTCCAGATAGCATGGGCAGCAGAGCACCCACCTGGCCTGAGATATGGTGGGGTCGACAGTGGCCCCGTCGGAGGCCACTCATTTGAGGCAATGAGGACAAAGACCTGCCTAAGGTTTAAGAGGCTGGGATCCCACAGGCTGTGTGGAGCAGGGGAGAGGCCAGGGTCATCTCACCACTGAGGCCTTGGAACTGAACTGAACCACAAAGAAAAAGCCACTGGAGGGAGGGGTATACCACAGAGGGTTGTGTGGGGGTGAGTACAGGGTCCTTGGTTACACAGCAGCCAGCAGAGAGCGGAAGTGGTGATTCTGATGGAGAGTTGCAAGCATCCCTTGCTAACTTCCTAAATACTAGGACTCATCGCATTTCCGGAACACCCTCAAGGAAACTGAAGCATGGGGTTCTGTAACTCACTGTAGAATCCAGCGTGGCTCCTTCTAGAGCCCTTAGCCCTGACCTACCAAAGCATTCCCCCATCCTGAAGCAGCAGCTTCTGATCCCTGCATGGCCTTCGATAAAGTTCCCTGGAAAGAGACTGAGCAGTCTTAAGGTTTCTGTAGTGCCATCATTACCTGCCCTGGCACGGTGGCAGAAAGGGGAGATAAGACATGCAGGTAGCTGAGCGGGGACAATGACAGAGAAAGCGTGAGGGACCAGGTGGTCATAGGTGTTGCCCCATGAAGCCTGCAGTCCTGTGACAGAATCTACCAGCAAGCACATCTTTAAATACCCAATAGCAATTGGGGCCGGGAGGTGTCCAGGGGCAGAGCTGCATGGGTGAGCAGGGGTGACCTACCTGGTAAAGTAGGTACACGGTTTGAGACCAGTTCCAGTAAAGGGAAGGGCAAGAAGGACCAAAGTCCAGCACCAGGAGAGAGCATGGCATGGAGACTGAGCTGAGCACACTGTTTCTCCCACTTTCTGTGCCCTTCCGATGGGGCTGCAACTGGCTACCAGGCCAACTCTGTCAAGTACAGAGGGGACCACAGGATCATTCCAGGTTCAATCAAGTGCCTACTGATTTCTCCTGGCTGCTGCTAGATTAATCAAAATTAGACAAATTCTGCTGCCCAGCCACGAGCAAGCTGCCTGACCTCTGTGAGACCAGGATGGCTGTCTGCAGGGATAAGAAAGAGACTCTGGGCTTGCTTTTCAGCATAGCAAAAAAAAAAAAAAAAAAAAAAAGTAAAGCCGCAGAAAACTAGCAACAGCTCTCTGGGCTACAGCCCTGAAATTAGAGTGGCCATGCAGGATGACGGTCACGGTCATTTTACCACTCTGAATGTGGCCAGACCCCAGTTCCCACCCTGCCTTACCTCTCATTGGCCATGTGACTGTGGCCACATATGGTCTTCCCTCAGGCCCTGTCCTGTCCATGCCCGTGGCCAGCACATAGGACATGCTTATACAGGGCAGCATCTGTGTTCCTTGGAAGGGGCCATCCTCCAAGGCAGCTCTTCACCTTACTGTGACAGGGCAGCCAGACTCTTGTCACTTGTGAGCATGGGTCTGGCCAGCCATGCTCAGAAGGAAGGCAGATGTCAGAGGAGAGTCAGAAAACGAGTGACTAAGCGCTGCCCCAGAACCTCTGTTCTCAGCAGAGGAGGAAGAGTGAGCCAGCAGTCAGGGCTACCGTGGTACCTTCCTCCCTCTAGCTCCTACAACCATAGGAATCGAATAACAGAGTTAAGACCCCTAGCACACCTTTCAGACCAGCACTTGGGAAGAGGCAAAGGCAGAGGCAGATGGATTTCTGTGTGAGTTCAAGGCCAGCCTGGTCTACATAGCAAATTCTAGGCTATTCAGGGCTGTACAATGAGATCTTATCTCAAAAAAACAAAACAAAAACAAAGCAGAGCAGAAACAAAACCCCGTACAGGCCCTGCCTGAGTACCCAGGAAACCACATCAGCTCAACCTAGTCTATTCCATGTTCTCCTCCACCATCATCGCCATCTGTAGCATCTTGTAATTTATGTGGGCCGAAGTGCCTACGTCAGCTCTATCCAGGAAAAGACTGCCCAAATGAATGGGTGTGCTTAAAATTCAAACGTGTCCCTAAGTACCACATGGCCCAATCACCATTCTGGGCTCCCTGAGCAGGGAGAGACAGAGCAGGCAGATCTTTCGAGAAGCCTCTACCAGGGCTCCTGGAAAAATGAAAGCTATTTTCTGCTTCAGAAATGAACTCACCCTTGGTCCCACAACCTCACACACTACCAAGGTTGCAGGAGAGAGGACAGCAGTCTGACAGCCTAGCTACAGGCCACTCAGAATTACAGAGGGCCATGGCTACATATGAGAGGGAGAGAAGTGACTTTGAATGGACCGTGGTGGCAACAGACCTTCACTTTAGTTCTTCATAGTGATCCTTAGCTATATACGTCCCACCAGATCCCTTGCCCTCTCTAGTTACACTGTGGCACAGCGGAGAGTGAGTACCTGAAAGATTGTGAGGTAAGGGTCCACGTGCCATTTACGACTCCACATCCGGAGCTCTGTACTGAGTCTAGACAGTCAAACCAATCCTGGACCTCCCAGCCAGAGGCCTCTCCAGAGGGGCACACTGTTTGCTACTGCCCTGGAGACCCTTGCCCTCCAGCATTCTCAGCGGGTCTGTCTTGTTTCTCTGACCGGTGCCCATGAGGGTGGAGCTGGGCTGGTGCCCTATGCCCTAAGCCAGACAAAATCCTGAGCTTTGCAGAACAGCCGAGCAGAACAAGAGGGGCTTGGCAGGCTTTCTCTGTCTCATCCTCGAGATGAGGCAATTATGCTTTGAACCAGAAGAGATGGGGGTGGGGGCTCCCATCAGCACAGCCTGGAAGCCCTAATTTTTTCATCTGTAACTCAGCATTACCGCTTCTGAGGGCGGGCAGGAGCTGGGATCTTTAATTTTATAATAACAATGGTTTGCACACATAGAACCCTCTCTTCTCTAGGAATCTCCATGCCCTATGGTGGTTAATTAAGAGGCCATTTGCCCTGCCAGGAAGCCTCAACTATCTACACCATAGAGAGAACCCGGTCCCCAAATGGATGAAGAGCCATTTCAGAATAAGGCCAGGTTAGGCAAGGCTCTGGCCCCTTGCCCCTTCCTGTCACTGGGAGAAATCCCTGACTCAGCTGGGCAATCTTGGCTGCAGGCCATCACTCCAGTGCAGACAGGATGAAGGTGTGGCCTCACACCTCTGTCTGTCCATCTGTAAAGTGGGCTGGAGCCCTGTACCTGAGTCCATCACCCGGGTGGCCACAATCACTGGCCACCTCAGGAGAAGAGACCCAAGGCCCAAGTCTTAAGCCTTGGACCAAGGGATGCTCAAGTCTGCCTAACGGGGTTAGGAAGATAGGATGTCAAGCAAAGGGGGTAGACCCTACAGAAAAGAAATGCTGGTCAACAGTTCCCAGGGTTCAACTGGCCAACAAAACTTCCCACAAAGTGAGTGTTTAAACCAGAGGTAGGGGGAGGTATGCTGTTTCCATCAGCCAGCCAAGCCAAGCACTGGGGTAAGGGTGTCTCCGGGGACAGCACAGACCCCGCCCCACGCCTGGCCATCCCGGTGGGGATCTGAGAGCACAATAGGGTAGCTCTCCCAGGGAGTTTTCTGGGGATCAGCACAGACCTGCCTACCCCTCACCCGGCCCAGCTGGCCCGGCCATGGGTTTCCAGGGAGTGACAGAGCCCTCTTCTCGGTAGGCCACTCTGGTGGCCACGGGGGGTGGGGAACGCGGATCCCACCATGCCCACCAGTCCCAGGGGCTCTCAACAGGCCCACAAACAGCTCCTGCCCAACCCAGCCATCCCGGGGAGCTCCCCGTGGGGCCGGCACAGGCCCCCGTCTCACTGGGCTCTCCTGAAAGAAGCTGGAAAAGCAGGGTGAGAAAGCCGGCGAGGGGGCGGCGCCCCCACCATGTTTCCCACGTCGGCCTGAGAAGAACCTCCGGAGACCCCCGGTGGCCCAGGCCTGCAGCGGGGGGCGCGGGGTCTCGGGCGGTCAGCACTCACCGGCACGGTCATCTTGGCCGCCGCCCCCGGAGCCCTGCGGCAGCGGCGCGGGCTAGCTCGGGGCTCGGTGGGCCCGCGCCGCTCACAGCCCCCCGGCGCGGGGTCCCGGCGCTCTCCGCTGCCCGCCGGCTGCTTTCCGCCACCGGACAGTCCGGCCGCTCCCCCCGCGCCGCGCATGCGCCGCCCGCGCCGCCCCTCCCCCGCCCGCCTGCTCCACTGCCGGCCGCGTTAAAGGCGAGGACCCGGGACCCCGGCATTTTTCTGTCGGCACAACCGAGCAAGGAAGCCGGGTTCCCACACCTTGCCTGTCCTTCCAAAGGCCACCTCCATACTCACTATTAGGAAATCCTATCCGGTCCGCCCACCCGGTTCTGTAGCCCAGAACCCCAACCCACAAGCAGCATGTCCTTCGGTGCGGGTCCAAAGGCTCCTACGTCGCTAGTCTGGGAGCAGATAAAGTAGACACTCGGTCTGGCTGAAGGCGATCTTAGATCAGCCAGAATTCCTCTGCCCTCCCCTAACCGAAGGAGCCCACACCATCCCACAGGGAGCTCCAGCCTCCCAGGAAGCAGCCTGACTTAACTTGGGTCCCCCTGAAAGGAAATCTAGAGTGGTTTTTAGGGAAGGTCCCACAGTGGGGCCCCTGACCAAGGCTGGAAGATAGGCAGGCCTTCGGATCTGAGCTTTCTTTTCCCGCCTGTTAATCACCCCTTATTTCTTCAGCTGTTTAACACCTGACATGGTGCTCAAACATGTACCTGCAAGCAGTGGGCACATGAACCTTGGCCTTCAGACTGCCACACCCTTGCCGTGTTCACCTTCCCCACAGTGCACAGAGGCTTTGAACTCCACCTGCTACCGAAGAACCCAACTGCATACAGCCTGTCACTGCTCCCTGGGACCTCTTCTTGGGCAAGGCCAGACCCAGGGTAGTCGATGGCTGTCATTGCCTGGGTAGATGAGCGCGTACCTACAGCAAGTGGGAGATAGATTCCCACAAAGTGGTGTTGTCTAGGAGGAAGTCAGCCTACTGCTCTCCTAGGGGAGCGGAGCGGGAACACAGCCTGTTCCAAAAAGCTGGCTGGCTACAGCTTCGCCGGTGAGAGGAGCTAGAGCTTCAGCTAGCCGGCTAGGAAACTTCTAGTATATCTAGTGACAAGGCTGATGTGGTGGCAGCCACTGCTGCTTCCTCCTCCCCTTCTTTTCCTCCTCCTTGTCTGGTTTGTTTCTTTGTGTGTGTGTGTGTTTGTGCACCGTATATGTACACCATGTACACCTACCTCTGCCTGCTGCCCAGAGGTAGGAAGAGGGCACGGGATGCCCTGGAACTGGAGTTATGGACATTGTCAGCCGCCATGTGGGTGCTGGGAACCAAACCTAGATTCTCTGCAAGAGCAGAGTGCTCTTAACCTAACCGCTGAAACAGCTCTCCAGCCCCAGGGACAAGCTTTTTTGTCTTCCAAATATGTAATGGTTGGAAGCCCAAGTGATTGGAAGAAGTGAGCGTTGGGTATTTGACTTCCTCAGAGGCTCGGAGGTGGCCCCAGATCCCCCCAGTTTTTTTCCACTGAGGTTCAGTCCCCTCAGCCCCCTGGTAGATTTCTGAGAAGGAACCCAGCAATGAGAACAGATATTTGAGAAAGCGGAACATCAGGACACACCTGATTCAGGTCCTAGTTCTAGGACTGATGAGGGGGTCCTTCTCTGCTTTGTATAGCGTCACCCCTGGACCTCTTGAGAAGTGTTCCCAGCGCTGTGCAAGGTATTGCTAGAAGAGGGCAGACAAGGCCACAGCAACCAGAGGGATGCCTGGGCCGACAGCTGCCATCTCCTCAAAGGGCATTCTGTGTGTGTCTGGCACATGGCCCTACCCGTGCCCACCCGCCCGCGCCCAGCTGGCACCCGGGCTTCTGAGCTGAGAGCAGCAGCTCAGCCTGGCGCCTGGGCTCCAGGCCACACGCGCCCGAGGTCTGGAAGCCCCACCCCTCGAGAATCCAGGCTCCGCCTCTCTCCCTTTTCTTTTGCCCTGCCTGGGAAGTGCGCAGGCTTTTAGCTCCTCTCCTGTTTATCCTAAGTGTCCAGGCCAGAAGTCAGCGAGCAGTGGGTAAAATACTCCTCCCACACTGCAGGGGTTCAGGGAAATGGGGATAGCACATGTGGGGTCGGCCTTTGGAAGCCAGCTAGTCCTTGCCTCCAGCATGGCGCATAGGGAACTCAACAGGGAGAAGGCTCCCTGGCACATCCCTTATTTGCTTCTGGCAGAGATCAGGGACTTGGATACTGGGTGTGAAGCAACCAAAGGAGGCTCCCTCGGGAATCTGACTGTCCTGTATCCCTAGAGGCCATGGCTGCTCTTCCCTCACTAAGCTTTGCAGACAAATTATTCCAGAATGACTCACCAAGTTCTTCAGAGAATAGCCTGTGGGGATGTCCAGACCAGAAGCAGCTGGGCTGCCTGACTAAGGCGCCACACTTGAGAAAGTCCTTGAGGGCTGACCAGGACCCCAGGGGAGGGCACTCCCTCTGGACTACAAGGAGGAGGTAACATACCCTGGTATCCAAACTCTTCTGTTCCTTGGGCCTTTCCACAACACTAGGGACTGTGGGCTGGGAGGTAGCTTCTTCTCCTCCCACCCTTGGCTAGGAACTTCTGTGGCCAAAAGAAGGCTCTGGCCCAAGAGAATGCAACCAGTCTTTGGAGGCCCTTTTTAGACACTCTGTGACAATTTTACCTTAGCAGAGTACTTTTGTCACCATTAGCAAGCCTGTATTGCATATTATTGTTAACAGAAGTTTGTACTCTTCAGACCTATCCCCCTGTCCTTTTCTGTTCAAGGACCCCATTCAGGCCCCCACATCATACTTGTCATGTTTTCCCAGTCCTCCAGGCTGTGACAATCTTTAACACTTCTTGTTTTGATGCTCCGGAAATTTTTGAGGTGTGCTGCTCTTGGAGTTTATAGAATGCCCCTCCTTTCGTACTCATTTGACATTTTTCTCATGATTACTTTAGGGGTCACAGTGTTGATGAGGAAACCATGGAGGTAAAATGCCATTCTTATTACATCTTATCAAGGGCACATACCGTCAGCATGGCTCACTGCTGTTGATAGTGGACTCTGATCTGTCTGAGGCGGTGCTTGCCGGATCCACCAGTATGAAACTCTTCCTTCCCCACCAGTTTGGAAGGAAGCCAGTGTGCACAGAGCTTTCCTGAGGAGCGGTGGGTTGTGCTCTGCCTCCTTTAGGAGTTCCTGTTTAAGTTTACTTTCCATATGAGAGGATGGACCTCCTCCCTTACATATTTCAGTCACTTATTTTATCATGTGGGCCCATGAATGTTGCTTGAGCCAGGGTCTTTTGTATCCTGGGCTGGCCCTGAACTTGCTGCGTAGCCAAGGGTGACCTTGAATACCTGCCTGTCCTGCTGCCACCTCCCAGGTGCTGGTGCAGCTCTGCCGCTCTAACGGTCTCGCGGTCTCGCGTCTGTTCTCTTGCCTCCCTGTTGTCAATGCTGGGGCCTCGGGTTCTCGGGAGAACAGCAAGCGCCGTTGACCACTGCGTCTCCCCTGCTCCTATTTTTAATTTCTCTTGAATTCATTTATTATTTATGCTGGGTGTTTTTTGTTTTGTTTTGCAGTAAACTTTTTTTTTTTTTTTGGTTTTTCTTTTGTTTTTGAGACAAGGTTTCTCTGGTAGCCTTGGCTGTCCAGGACTCGCTTTGTAGACCAGGTGGCCTTGAACACACAGCAATCCACCTGCCTCTGCCTCCCTGAGTACTGGGATTAAAGGTGTTCACCACCTCGCTGGGCTGGCAGTAGACACTTTTTAAATTATGGCAAAATATAAATAACCCAAAGCTAGCCGTTTCCATCAGTGTTTGTGCTTCCGTTGAACTCATCTCAATAATTCAGGAAATTCCTCCCATCTCAGAATCCTTAGTCACATACACAAAGTGCCTTTTGCCTTCTTAGGAAATAGGTTCCAGAGATTAG
The DNA here is from genome assembly GCA_028658305.1 of Pachyuromys duprasi. Classification (NCBI taxonomy): domain Eukaryota; kingdom Metazoa; phylum Chordata; class Mammalia; order Rodentia; family Muridae; genus Pachyuromys; species Pachyuromys duprasi. The sequence goes on from CM053744.1 coordinate 47,131,509, forward strand.
GATGAGGATGAATTTGAGGGTCATATTCGACTGACCACAGGGAGGCTTAGGCGTTGCTCTTGCTGTTCTCAGAGATAAAGACCAATCCTCAGTACATTACCCACATTCCACTCAGAAAATATGTCCCAGATACAGGTCATTCCCTGACTAAGGCAGACGGCTCACTCAATGCTATGTGGCCTGAGTGGCAGGCTCAGTGGAACCCTTCTCCCTCACTAGGCAGCATGCCTGAACTCCTGCCATGGTTTGGCCAGGGTAGAAATTCTTTGCTCAGTTTAAGTATCATCTCCCACTGCTCACAGAAACAGCTACAAAAGAAAAGGCCATAGTGGGCAATCCAACAAGAGGCCCATGGGCCTATATGAACAGAGTCTTCTGACACCCAAATTCCAAGAATTTCTACATTTAAAAAAGTCTCACAGGTAGTCAAGGAACACAGGCTTTGAACATGGAAACTTTAGCACTTCCATGTTCAGTAATGGGCATCAGTTAAGCAGATCATGGGTGTTTACTGCTCTAATTGGTGTCATGAACACAGGAGAGAAGGGCCTAAAACTGACCTGGTGACACACACCTTTAATCCCAGCATTCGGTGGCAGAGTCAGGCAGATTGAGGCCAACCTGGTCTTCAAAGTGAGTTCTAGGACAGCCAAGGCTACCTAGAAATACCCTGTCTAAAACAAACAAACAAAAAGAAAAGCGAAAAACCAAAAACAAACAAGCAAAAAAATGAGGTGGACTGAAGTCTCATGCAATAGCCAACTTTATTCAATTTATACTCTGAAGGCTAAGAAGTAGGCTGAGTAAAGTATACAGGCACAAGGGCAAGGCGAATGTGGCAAAACATGCTTTCCTATAGAGACATAGAAACAAGAACAGTTGAAAGTAAACTCACTCCTATCCACTACACTTGGGAAGGGCACCAAAGCACATTCCAAGAGCAACCCGTGTTGTGGACAAAGAGATCACAAGACTCTTGTCACGTTCACTTGCAGTTTTCTCACAAGGTTTCAGAAGTCTCCTTACAGCTTCATTCATAGATGTGTCCCGACAACAGGAACACCACCAAACAGTAGAATCTGAATACAGAATAGACACAGCCTGGCAGGAACATATGCTGACAGTTTTCTGGAACAGGAGAAAAAGGAAATAAGCTCCCATACTTGGGTGAAGTTTACATTCCTGTCATGCATTTGTGCTGGTAAAAATGACAGGAGAGGGATGGTTATGTTGAAGGTGGAGATGGGTGGTTTGGCTGCTGCTCCTATTTTCTAATTTTTCTTGGGTCCATTTATTATTTATGCTGGGCTTTTCTGCAGTAAACACTTTTTAAGTTATGGAAAAATAGAAATAATCCGAAACTAGCCATTTTCATCAGTATTAAACACACAGTTCAGTGGCATTAAACACATTGAAAATCTCTGTGGAACCGGGAAAGCTGGAGGGGTGGCCTGCCATGCAAGCAAGATCCCCAGCACCCACTCCGGGCAGTTCATAACCAGCTGGCTTCAGAGGGTCCAGCATCTCTACGGGCACCTGCACTCATGTGCACGGTACTCCCATGCATGCGCGTGCACACACACACCAAAAAAAAAAAAAAAAGGTAAAAATAGACCTTTAAAAAGTTCCACTGAAAACATGATGCTAAGTGAAACAAGCAAAGCACAGGAAATGACAAATAGTTTGTGATGTCACTTACACTGGGAGCCGAGAAGAGGTAAAGCCAAAGAGACAGCAAGCACACAGGTGGTTGTCAGGAGCTGGAGAGGAGGGAGTTACCGTTTAATGAGCTCAGAGCTTCTGTTTAGGATGATGAAAATATCTGGAAATGAATAGAACCAATGGTTTCACACTATGTGGTGGTGGTGGTTATGTTTGAACACATGTACAGCTTAGGTCCTTTGCAAGGTCAGTATGTGCTTTCAACTGCTGAGCTAGCTTTTCAGCCTCTCAAAGAGTAACTGTAAAAAAATTATTTTAGCTTTTTATACATACAGATGTTTTTGTCTGTCCTCTTGACTGTTGAGCTATCTCTCCGCCTGCCCAACTAACTTTTTTAAAAATGCAGATTCTATTTTTTATTTCTATTATTTTATGTGTATGGACATCTTGCCTGCATGAATTTCTGTGCACCTCATGTGTGCCCAGTGCCCTTGCTTCAGATCTCATTGCAACTGGGGTTAGAGATGGTTGTGAGCCCCCTTGTAGTTGCTGGGACTCAAACCAGAGATGGCAGACGATGGTTTCCATCCATCTGAGGGCCCCCAAATGTTTAGTTTTGTTTTGTTTTTAAAAACAGGCTTTCTTTGTGCAACCCTGGCTGTCCGGGAACTTTCTTTGTAGACAAGGCTGGTTCTTGAACTCACGGAGGTCTGCCTGCCTCTGTCTCCCTAGTGCTGGGATTAAAGGCCTGCACTGCTTCCAAGTTTAACTTTTGAAGGGCAATTTCGTTTTTCTTTCATTTTTTTTTCTTTCTCTGTCTCTCTGTCTTTTTTCTTTCTTTCTTTCTTTCTTTCTTTCTTTCTTTCTTTCTTTCTTTCTTTCTTTCTTTCTTTTTTTTTTGAAACAAGGTTTCTCTGTGTAGCTTTGGCTGTTCTGGAACTCATTCTGTAGACCAGGCTGTCCTCAGACTCACAGAGATCCACCTGCCTCTGCCTCCTGATGCTGGGATTACAGGAGTTCCCCACTGCAGCTGGCTTTTCCTTTTTCTTTTGTTCCTTCTTCTTTTTTTTTGAGTCAGGATTGATCTTACTATATAATTCTGGTTGGCTTAGAATTTGATATGTAGACCAGGCTGGCCTTAAAACTCTCAGAGATCCATCTGCCTCTGCTTTAAAACATTTTGTTTTTGAGACTTGGTCTCATGTAGCCCAGGCTAGCTTCAGATTTGCTATGTAGCTGAGGATGGCCTTAAATCCCTAATCCTCCCACCTCCACCCCCTCAGTGCTAGGATCACAGAGGTGTACCGCCACACCTGGCTAATTTTGAACAAGTTCTGAGAGAAATGAAATTACTGATTTCTAAGAACTGCAAGCTGCCCCAGGAGATCCCCACCCACCCTCTGAGGGTCTGGTCTAAGGGTCATGCACAGAGGCTGACATTGAGGGAGACTAGGGAGTGTAACTGAGCAATGAGCCACAAAATATGGACTCCACATGCGGTCCTCATTCCTAGCCAGGCAAGAGATGAAAGAACTGCTCTCATAGCTGGGCGCAGTGGCGCACGCCTGTGACCCCAGCACTCTGGGAGGCAGAGGCAGGCAAATATCTGTGAGTTTGAGGCCAACCTGGTCTACAAAGTAATTCAGGACAGCCAGAGCTATACAGAAAACCCCTGTATTGAAAAACCTAAAAAAAAGAAAAGAAAAAAACGAAAATCGCTTTCACTGGGCAGACCCCAGAGCACTGTCTGCTGACCTCCTACTCTTCTACAATGTTTGCAAACACCAGTGGCCACAGCCCCTTCCAGGACCAATGCTGATCTTCAGTCACTGTGACAAGCGGAATTTCATTCTTCACTGCAAACAATCCCCAGGGCATTTTGTTTCTGAACTCAAAAATGGAGCCAATGAGCTGAACAGTATTATACATTCTCTAAATAATTAAAGGGCTCAAAACAGCAGCTGCCCCCTTGGGGTCATCAGTGCCAATCCTCAAAGCCATAGTGTTGTGTTCTCACTGCTGGCAGATCACCAGGCACCTCCTTCAGAGGTTCTGTGAAGTTGCCCAAGGCCAAGGGTCTTCCCCAGGAAGGGGGCAGGGCACTGGGAAAGTCTTGATACTCCCAAGGAGTGAGCCTGCTTTGTGAAAACAGGAAGGAACTCAATGTAGAGAGCACCGTCTGTATTTTGGCAAGGACCCATGGAGCTTGTCAGCCTTGACCTCCAGTATCAGGGCAGGATAGGGTGGGGCTGGCTTGGGTTTTAGTCCCTGTGTGAACGTCTGCATGGTATCTTACTTTGAAGGGCTATTTTCTTCCCCGTTTGTCAAATGAGTTTTTCCTAAGTCAGCCCTGTCTCTCACCAGTGCAGGGGGCACTGTCCCCATTGTACTCTGTGATAACACTCAATGTTTAATCATGGGAGTATCCGGTAGAAGATTCTAGAAAGCAGCGCATTTCCCGGAGTGCTGGTGACTGGGGGCAGCCTGCATCTCTGAAGCAACACTGTGAGCTCTGAGTGTGAGCTTTAGATACAATGAGATAGATCCTTATGGAAGAACCAGAGATACTCAGGTCCAAATAAACACAGCATCTGCTTTGCTAGGAACCACACGGACATAGGGAGTATGGGCTGGTGTGGCCACAGGAAGCACAAAGTTAAGTGCCAACACTATCAGAATCATGCTTGACTCTGTTTTCCCTGTTTTCACACTGCCCTGTGGAGCCCTGAACTTTCTACTTCCTGTGTTCTCTAAGGATGCCCTGTGTTTACTGATGGGCTAATTGAAGGGAAATTAATGAGGACACCGGAGGCATCCCCAGATGACCTCTAGTAAGTTCTTCAAATATCACTCAGTGTTTAATTAAAGGAGTGTCTGGTAGAAGATTCTAGAAAGCAGCACATTTCCCAGAGTGCTGGTTACTGTAGGCATCCTGCATATCTGAAACAACAATGTGAGCTGAAGGTGAGCTTTGAATGTGAGCTCTACCTACAAGATAGGTCCTTATGGAAGAACCAGAGCTGCCCACCTTTACTCTCGGGCTGCTGGGAGTGGCCGGGGCTTCCTGAGGAGGCAGCCTCGCAACAGAGGATCACAGAGTGTATGTGAGTTCAGGGGTCCCACCCTGGGCAAAAAGCCACTATGGAGTGGCTCTCTTCCCAGAGTCTGGTGGCCTGAGCCCTACCGTGTGTGTTCAGAAAAGCTGAGCCTTATGGGAGAAGCTGGGTCAAATCTGGCTCTGCCCGCCCTGGGGTGTGAACTGGGCAACAGGCCACACAATCAAGCTGGTGAGGAGACCCACCCTATTCATGTGTCTTTGCAAAGACACAGACCTGAGCCAATGCAGCAGATGTTTCTGGAACTCAAAACCGTATCTTCTCGTCTGCTCCTGGGATGGCCTTTATCTCCCTAAATCATTGTAGGTCTTACCCAAACCGCCGGAAATACACTCAGAGTCAGGCAGACAGGGTATCTTGTGTTAGCGGCTGACATAAGCAGGGAATGCCACACATGCTGAAGGAGAGGGAAGGGTGCAGTGCGGGGCAGGGCCTTCCTAGAAAAAATTAGGATTCTATTTCAAAGCCTTGAAAACAAGCCACTCTGTAAAACTCATCTAGCAATAACTAGGGGTACAGATAAGGAGCTAAGAAGATAGTTCAACACAGCATTATAAAATATGTTTCCTACGTGGCCAACAACAAAAGATCAATAAAACAAAATTATGGTATATAGTCCTTAAAAACCAAGTCTTCACCACAGACTTGAGGTCGGCCTGAGCTCTACATAGGGAGACCCTGTCTCAACAAGCCCAGAGCTGAAGATGTAGCTTGGAGGCAGAATGCTTGGTTAGCATGGCTGAGTGGCTGGGATGGATCCCGTGTAACCTGACAGAATTCTGCTGTGACGGCACGTCCCCATCCCAGCCACTGAGCACATGCCACCAGTGGGCGCTTTTAGTCCCTGACTTCAAAAGTGCTTTTGAGGAACCATATCTTAAGTTTCTGTGTGTGTGTGTGTGTGGTGTGCATGCCTGTGTGGTATCTGTGTGTGTGGTATCTGTATGTGTGTGCATGTGGTCTGTATGTGGTTTGTGTATATGTTGTGAATATGTTTGGTGTGTGTGTGTTGGGGACTGAACAAAGAACCTTACAAATAAATGCTAGGCCAGTGCTATGCCTTTGAGATACACCCCCAATGGTGCATTTTTTATTTTAAATATTTTAAATTATGGGCTGGGGAGATGGGGCTTGCTTTTTTTTTTTTTTTACAGTCTCAGGTATCCCAAGCTAGCTCTAAACTCACTATGTAGCCTTAATTGTTTTAACCAACTGCCTCCACCCCTCCCAATGACCCCCCCCCTCACCATCCTGGGGTCACATACATGCACTACCACTCTGAAACAGAGCTTTGTGCATGCTAAGCAGGCATTCTACTAACTGAACCCCAATTTCATTTCCAAACAGGGTCATACTATGTAGCTCTGGCAGGCCTGGAACTTGTCATGTAGCTTAGGCTGGCCTCAAACTCACAGAGATCAACCTGCACCTGCCTCTGGCATCCTGGAATTAAAACACATGCACTTGGCCAGAAGTGGTGTGCACACCTTTAGACTCAGCCGTGGGAGGCAGGGGCAGGCAGAGGTCTGTGGGTTCGAGGCCAGGCCTGGTCTACATAGTGAGTTCTGGGGCAGCCAGAGCTTAGAAAGCTGTCACGCCTGGCATTTTAAGTTTTAAAAACCACCACTGGTGCTGGCTTTCTTTTTCTACCATATGGGTTCCAGGAATCTAACTCAGGTCTTGGAAAGAACGGTCACCCACTGAGCCATCTTACCAGCCCATAATTTTAATATATATTATTGTGCGTGCTGTGGCGGTGTGCATGGAGAGGTTAGAGGTAGATGTCTAAGAGCTGAGACTGGAACTCAAGTTGTCAGGTTTGCGTAGCCAGCCCTCTACCTCCTGAGCCATCTCACTGGCCCAACTGGGCTGAAGAGATGACCTCGCACTGACTGCTCTTCCAGAGGACCTGAGTTCAATTCCCAGAACCCACATGGCAGCTCAAAACTGTCTGTAACTCCAGTTTCAGGGCTTCTGACACCCTCACACAGACTTACATGCAGGTAAAACACTAACACACATGAAATAAAAAAATTAAAAAAAAAAGCTGGGTGTGGTGGAGCACCGCTTTGCTTCCAGCTCTCAGGAGGCAGGTGGATCTCTGTGAGTCTGAGGCCAGCTTGGGCTACAAAAAGAGGTCCAGGACAGCCAAGGCTACACAGAGAAACCCTGTCTCAACCACCCCCTCCAAAAAAAGCTAAAGAAATAAAAACTGAAACTCAGAAAATATTTTTAAACAGCCATGTGATTGCTGCCACCTGTCACATAAAGTACAACTCAATTACATTAAAAGGTATGAAAAAGAGGGACAATATCCTCAAGTCTATAGACTTCCTGTTGTTATAAGAGAATGGGGGTTTCTATTGTTTACTTTTTGTTTTCAGTTCTTCTTGGGCAGGGGAGGGGATGCCGGGGATTACATCTAGAACCCCATGAATGCTAAGCATGTGACTTGCCAGAGCTACCCCCCCCCCAGGCCTTTGTTTTCAAAATTTCAATGAACAGGTTCCTTCTATAATCAGAATGGCACAGCAGGCAGAGGCATGTCAGCATAGGCAGCAGGAGGAGAAAAGGTGGCCAGGCTCAGGCAGGGCCCTGCACTGGCCAGAAGCAGTGGAACCCATGCACTGCTTGTTTTGACAAGGGTGGCAGGCATCTGGTGGTTGGGTTCCTCTCCAAGTGGCAGGGCAACCTAGCATACACACTGCACACTCGGTTCAGCTGGTGCACGCACGTCAGTCTTACCATCTGTTGTCAACCTGGCAGCAAAGCATTGCGTCATCAGTTGTGTTTGTTGGGAATTTCGGTTCTGGTGCTTGTATTCCTTGCCTGCTTCCCCGGCTTGACTTCTTCAAGTTCCTGAGAACTAAGGAGGCTTTAGCTTAACTGTCTGCTGGGACTCTTAAGGACGTAGGAGAGAAGGACCAACTCTTGCTAGCGACTCTCAGCTGACACAGGAGGGACCAGGGCCAGCTGGTTCAGCTCATTGCGATTTTGCTGATGTGGCAGGAATTTAAGAATGTCAATTATTTAAAATAATAAGGATAGAGGGAGATATAATTTTCTCAAATATATAGCTGGAGGCTTTGAAATATTTTATACAGGCAGGAAAGCCATAAGGCCGTAGGCAGCAGTTTTCAAACATTGGTGTACCTAAAAACCACCTGGTTGTGCATACATTCATTTCTAAGATGGGATGAGTAACAGTAACACAAATGTGGTTTCACCTGTATACTTATGAAGGACAACTGGAGCCCAATAGTTCAGGGTTAGCATTGAGACCCTACCTCTCTTTATTATTTGTACAGCATTCTGCCTGCATGTGTGCCTGAGCACCAGAAGAGAACATCAGATCTCACTATAGATGGTTGTGAACCACCATGTGGTTGCTGGGAATTGAACTCAGGACCTCTGGAAGAGCAGTCAGTTCTCTTAACCACTGAGCCATCTCTCCAGCCCCCCTATCTCTCTTTAAAAAAAAATTTTAATTATATTTCATGTGCATTGGTGTGAGGGCATCAGATCCCCTGGAAATGGAGTTACAGACAGTTGTGAGCTGCTATGTGGGTACTAGGAATTGAACTGGATCCTCTGCCCGAGCAGCCAGTGCTCTTAGCCACCAAGCCACCTCTCCAGCCTCAAGACCCCATCTCTTAAAACAAAAAATAGAAACCCAAACCACGAAGCAAAACCCCACCTAGAGATTATTCAAGGCACCTCTTCATTTTATAGATGCAGAAACGGGGTCAAGAGAGGTAGAGGGCAGAGCTAAGTTTAATCAAGGTTTATTTACATCTGATGTAATATTTAAGTGAAGAGTTAGACAAAAGTGAGGTGTGTGTGAGTCTTCTCCAAACTAACCAAATCTCCCAACTGGACATCCAACAATCCAGTTCAGCTCTCACACTAACTAGTCACATAAAAATGCTGACCACAAATGGGGTGTCACCTTCTGCCCAGCTGACTACAAATCTGGGGGCTCACATAACCACTTTCCCTATTGTTTGGTAATCTGGAACTCACAGGCTCAGAAAACTACTTATGATAGTTTATTACATAGAATGCAATGACGGACCAAACAAAAAGCAGGTAAGAGCTGGAACACTCTGAACATAGGAGTCTGTCCCCAAACATCCTCTTGGCACGAATATGGTCACCAAAGTCCAGAACCTTGCTCATAGTTTTACATGTTGATTTCATTACATTGTTAGGACTGATGAGATCACTGGTCTAATCATAGGAGGCTTTTTCTCTTCTGTGGAGATCAAGGAAGGAATGACAGTTCTAGCCCTCCAAACACAAGCATTCAGAAGTGGGCAAATTCCAAGGTTTTCAGGAACTCTTGTTTCAGGGAAGTAATAGCCAAACACTGGTTTGGTTTTGTTATGCCACCTGGGACTATTCTTTGCTGTGTGTGTTTTCATAAATACCACTTGCATTGAAAAGACTAAACAAGCCCCTCCAACGGCCAGTTGTTTGAAGCTGGCTCTGGCACACAGCAGACCATGTTGATGTAAGACAGATAGAAGGGGTGTGCCCAGAATATGGGAAGTTCCTTGCTTGAATCTTACACTCAAAAAATCCTATGATGGAGTTAAGCTGCAGGGCTGTAAGAGAAGAGAGACCTTTAAACTGCAAAAAAAAGTAGGGATAGTTTGAGATGACATCTTCAGGCACCCAGAGTTTAAACATGCCTTCTAATTAGGCATGCTGACACAGACCTGAATCCTGGCATTTGGTAGGTGGATGCCAATGGATCAGGAGTTCAAAGTTACCCTGAACTATATTCCGAGTGAGTTCCAGGCCTGCAGGGGTATAGGAAACTGTACATCAAAAAACAAAAGCAGGAGCTGTACCTCAGCTGGTAGAGTGTTAGCCTAGCATGCATGAAGCCCTAGGTTTGATTCCCAGTACCACATAAAGTAGGCATGGTGACACATAATTCTAGCACATGGGAGGTAGAGGCAGGGGATTAGAAGTTCAAGATCATCCTCAGCTCTACAGCAAGTTCAAGGCCAGCCTGGGCTACAGGTGATTGTGTCTCAAATAAAACCCAAACAAAAGCAAAAAGGAACAAAAAGTGTCTTCCATTGGTTGCTCAGAGTTTCATACAGCAAATGTGTTCAGTTGAGAGATGAGGGTAGCACTGGTGAGTGAAGGCTTCTTGTCCTCTCATCAGGACTGGGATAAAGGACAAAAACATTCCTCCATCCCCTCCGTTGGTTCAGACATACTTCCCACGAAGTCAGGGCACCCACTGAAGACTCATGTCATACAGGGGGCTAGGTGCCTGGGGACAGATTAGGATATTGGGTAGAGTTTGACTATAGACCATTCCATTCATAACTTCTGCTAGAAAATTTGCACACACTGTGATTCATGTTGGTATCTGCAAAACTGAAACTCACTTATCCAGGTCAAGAACCATTTATTCTGCATCTAACAAGTTGGGGCCTGCTAAAGCATTTTTCTACCATATGGGCCGTTCATAATCCATCTCCACTCATCTGTCAGGGTTGTCAGCAAGGAGAGGCCAACTCGGCAGGCTTCACGTCACAGACCAGCTCAAGTCCTAACATAGCTGTTCTGGGAAGGGGCACTTGGCCTGGCCTCAGTTCCTTCAGCCAAGCCTAAACCTGCTGTGTGTGTATGTGTGTTGGGGACTGAACCTAGGGCCTTCCTTACAAGTAAATGCTACGTGAGTGCTGGCTCCAACTTGCCACTATATCTTTTTTGTTTGTTTTTTCAAGACAGGCTTTCTTTATATAGTACTGGCTGCCCTGGAACTTACTCTATAGACCACATCCGCCTTGAACTCAGAGATCTGCTTGCCTCTGCCTCCCGAGTATGCTGGGATTAAAGGCATGTGCCACCACCAACTGTCTCCTATTTGTCTTTTACTTATGTTTTTGTTGTTGTTGTTGTTTGACAGGGTTTCTCTCTGTAGTCTTAGCTGTCCTGGACTCACTTTTGTAGACCAGGCTGGCTTCGAACTCAGAGATCCGCCTGCCTGACTCCCTGAGTACTGGGATCACAGCGAGCACTACCACACCTGACACATTTTTAAAGCTTTTATAAATTGAGGTGAAATTTATAGAACAGAAAACTATTTACTTTGTGATTCTGGGGATCAATTTGAGGCAAGTACTCTGAGCTACCCACCTGTAGTTCACCACTGATCACCTTAAAGTGCAGTTCCTTATGGAGTACCCTCACCATGACGGATATGTGTGTTTTCAGTTGTCATAACCGAGATCTCCTTAAGTCTTTTCTTGTCTCCTCTGTGATTCACTGCCTTACACAAGGTTCTTGTATGTTGAGGTACATACATGAGGCCCTGCTCATTCTATTGAATCACAGCTCACTGCTTCCTTTACCATAGGTCCATCCTGTGGCTGGGCCCTGGGCAGTGGAGTTCAGAAAAAAATTCCAAAATATGCCACTATGGTTCATGACCTATTCTCAGTCAAGGTACTTGAACTTTCTCCTGTCCTCTCTCCCTGTTTCCATCTCTTTTCATCTTCCTGAGTGCTGAGATGATAGGAAGTGCTACCCCACCCAATTCTGTCCCTCTTCCTAAAAGCAGGAGTTGATGTATCTTTTCTATATCAGAAGGAAAAAGCCATTGTTATCAAGGGCAGGAAGTCATGAAGGAGAGAAAGCATTATAGACCAAAGTCTAGACAGACCTTTCTTTCTATCACTGCCCCACCCAACTCCCTACCCAGCCCCACCCCTCCACCTTGACACATGGTCGTGATTTTTTTTGAATCCTGAGAACACTTATTTTGCATAGAACTTTATAGAACACAACCAATGCTGGACACCCAATGTTACCACCTAACACTAAGAGAATTGTCATCTTGACATGACATGAGAGAAAGGTCAATTTGCTTGATTAAGATCTTCTGGTCACAGAGCAGCCACAGCTACACATGGCTTTGTGGTGTCAGGTCTTCTCCCTGCTAGCCTCAGCTGAGGCCTCCTGGGTCCTCTGAACCTCATGGACAAGCAGAGACACAGTCATAATTTAGTACTGCTCCAGTACTTAGGCACTTGGCTCTTAAGTGCTCCCTTGGGTACTCATATTTGAAAACTTTTTTTTTATCATTTATTTGTGTATTTGTGTGTGATGCTCACATCACATCTCACGTGAGTGGAGGTCAGAGGACAAACTGTGGAAATCAGTTTTCTCACTCCACCATGTGGGTCCCCAGGGATCAAACTCAGGTCTCAGGCTTGGCAGCACATACCTTTACCCACTGAGGCTGTATTAGCTGTGTTCACATCTCTTGTGAGGACTTCCATGTTTATGTAAAAACCCAAACGTACCTAAAACCTGAATGCACTCCCTTTCCCCCCCTAAAACTGTTTCTTAGTTTCCTAGGTTTAGCTGCAGACCTTATGGTAGAAGAGATGAGAGAAGGCTTCTTGTCCTCTTATATAGGACTGGGATAAAGGACAGAAACATTCCTCCATCCCCTCAGTTGGTTAAGACATACTTCCCACGAAGCCAGGGCACCCACCGAAGACTCATGTCATAAAACCTGGTTTCCAGGTTTTTATGATTATCAATAATCATGTCAGGATTATCAATAATCCTGCCTGTTAGTGCCAGTGGTGGTGCTTGTCGGGGATTAAAACCCAGGAGAGACACCTGTGAAAGGCCAAGTACAGCTCTAGATCTATTAGGTGTTACTAAAGTGTTCTTCACAACAGTGTTAACTGACAGTCCCTTAGGTTTGACTTTCTCAGGAAGGAGGGGCCACATGCACAATCTAATTGCTGGAACTTGGACGGTGTTTATCAGTGTAACACTTCGAGGTGGGCATGGTGGGCACAGTGGAATTATTACCCACACCTAGCAACTTTCGAATACAAGGACTCTAAGGCTGTGGGGTGTAGCACTTGTTTTTAAAACTCTCCTTTATTTGGGGTGTTTAGGCCTCCACCTCCCTTCCAAGCTCCCAACCCTACACAGGAGAGAAGGCTAGTGGGGTCCTTTCAGGGCTCGACACCAATCTTCGTCAACAGCAGACGCAGCCAGCAGTCTCTTTCAAGCCACGTTCCTGAAGCATTTCTCTCAGTCTGAATGCTCCAAATCACCACGCCATCCATCTCTCTGGTCCAAACTGCTACACGCCACACACCAACACTACATGCCATGCCATCTCTTTCTGGGTTCTCATATTTATATTCTCCAGAGCCCTAGACTATGCCCCTCTCCCACGCTCCTCTCCATGCTGCCTGTGGAAGGCCATTACCAGCTGGCAAAGATCACACCCCACATGTGACAATTAACAGCTGTAGACAAACTATAGCCCAGCTAAAACCCCACACTTGGGATTACAGCAAAAACATATTTAGACAACATAACTGGGTTTACAAAGGAACCCAAACTTCCATTACAGGGGCTTAGCCAGGAGGCTGGAAGCAGGATGCCGCTGCACTGAAGGATGAAGGATGTTCTTCTTAGTTTCTCGGCCTCGTCCTCCCGGGTCTCTGCAGCCAAGCAACACCCAGAAGGGAAGAAGGCAGCACTCCTACCCCTAGCATAGCAGAGCTCGGCTGTGACACCTTCCTACCCCCGTTCCACCAGGCCAAAGATGTCTGAGGAATCTCAGCAGCACAGCTCCTCAGCAGGGTCTCACATGCTGCCCTGGCTTGGGAGGCCCCACGCAGTGGCCCGTGCATCCTTGCCTTTGCTGTGCCAGCTGCCATTTCCCTTCACTACAAAACTTCTGTATCCAGAGGTTCCTGTCCCCAGACACTCTTCTTTTCTCAACAGAAATTCCCCAAGATGGACAACATGGCTGCAGGAGCCAACAGTACTAAGAGGCTGTTCATTGTGCTGCGAAGCCATATGATTTGCCTGTGCTCTGGCAAGTTCCCTGATAACTTCAGGCAGTTTCCTCCTGTAGAAAATGGGGCAAAGCTAGAGGCTGTGTGCAAACGTGTGTGTGCATGTGTGTAGCTGTAGATGCCTCTGAGAAATGATGTAGTAAGGCATCAACAGTGATTTGCTGATGACACCAGGCATTCCTGGCTTGCTGACCTATCACCTTTGTATTCAAATCACTGTTGGTCCAGTTCGGTGAGCAGCCAACTGTATCAGGTATGTCTTACCAACACACCTAAACACTTCTAGCTCTTGTGAGGAACTGGTACCAAAAGGCATAATACTGAACTCTAGAGTTTCTCCTGTGCCCTGCCTTGCCAGGCTATGACAATCAATCTTCATACACTCAGCTTGTCACGCTAACCACGAGGCAGCGCCATAGCTGGAGAGCCTGTCACGTGGACTTTGCAGTCCTGACCTGGTGTAGGAGCACCCTGTCTCCACTTCTCTCCAAAGATGTCCTGGTCTTCCTGTGGTGCTGCATTTGGCTCATCAGCTACATGGCAGAGCTCTCATGCCCAACTGTACCTGGCTAAGCTGTCCAGGGCCTCAGTGGGCATCTTCCTCCTTAGCTCCACAGTGTACACCACACTCAAGGCTACTTCTTTCTGTGTCCCTGGAAGCCCTAGAGGCCTTAAGCAGAACTCTTAATTAGGGCGCTGCGTTCCTCAAGAAATAGGTGAGCAGGGTACAGAGAGGCTTGTTTTATTATTTCACCTCATACTGCTTTAGGGCAGTCTGCACCCTCCCCTGCTTAATTAGAAGGTACCAGATACTTTGGAATTCTGACACACCCATCTGGGACACAGAGAAGACAAAGGACCAACTGGACAGGACAGGGCCAAGGAGCTAACTCCGAGGAGAGTCTCTGTTACACAAGATCAGCTGGACAGTGAGTGCCCTTAGCTAGATCTCCATAGTCAAGACGGCCATGGCGAGGACCCAGCAGAGCACTGGACCACTAGACTCACAAAGGGCACCAATCCAGTCCCAAGTATTGACTGGCTCGTTCTTCATGAGTCATCACAAACATTTAACAATTCCTAATTTTTTTTTTTTAATTCCTAATTCTTGAATAAAGAACACCATCTAAGTTCTATTAAATGTGGATGTGAATAGCTGGATAAAATTTTTCACACATTTTTATAAACTGTGGGTTTGACATTGTCTGACATACTTCAAACAAACTGTCAGAAGAGAGTATTTTTTGGGAGGTGTAGTTCTGGGGACTGAACCAAGGGTCCACTGGGGAAGGCCAGACATTTGTGAGGGTAGCTTAGTCTTCCAATAGTGAGGCAGGGTATTAGGACAGCTAACAGTGTAGCTGAGAAAGCAATTCCCACTAAGAACTCTGATGGGCTCACACAGGAGTACATACTGACCAAGAGAAGACAAGCTTACCAGTGCCCATGTCTGCTCACGGGTCCCCATGGGTGCCCTCCCATGTAGGTCTCTGTCTCCACTCTGCAGTCATCATATTCAGCTCACAGTGTGTGGCAAGGTAGGGCCTGGCTCCTCTGTCTGGTTTATGCCTATGAAATAGCTCTTGTTTACTGAACCGGTCATGTCCACTTCAGGCATTCTGTCTTGCTGGCAGTTCCTCTGGCCCTCGACCCTGAGTCTTGCAGTCAGAAGTGGCAGAGTGTGGTTTCTAGCTGTTAAAAGCAGATGCCCTCCTCCCTAACAGGCAGCCCCTCTCTTCTTGCAGGCCTGAGACTCGGCTGTGTGTTGGGAGGCTGCTCACCTTCTTCTGGCTCTTCAAATTCCTTCCTTACAGAACACAATTCTGTGTCTCTCAGACAGTTTTAAAAGATGCTTTATTAAGAAAAGTTGAAATCCACATCCAAGTTTAGAATAGCACACATACGGACTGTATACACTCCTCTCCAGGATGAGCAACTACCGACGCAGGGCCAGCTGCGTTCACCTCCTCCCTCCCACTCTCCTGGGACAGCGTTAAAAAAAATAGAAGAGGCCTCCAGCTTATGACAGAGGCTGGAAATGCTATAAGCACACATTTGCAGCCTCCTCTGCTGTCATAGTGGTATGCTGACCCAGCTCAGCTGGGAGGCCACTTTACATCTTATGATGCAGACATACACTGCAAAGTGCCTGTGCAACTGAGTCAGATACACCATCATTGCCTGGGTCAGATGAGCGTAGCTGGGAGCAGACACCCTGGAGAAAGGGACAGCCTTTTCTAGACAGAGGTGACACAAACTGAATAGAGCCCGTGGATGAAGGTCCTGCCCTAATGGGGTGCTGGTTGGCTCAGGCTGAAGGACTTCCTCCATCATCCCAAGTCTAAGTAGAGACTACCTGATCTGATGCCAGCTTGAAATGTTCTCTTGTCACCTGGACATACCTTTGCAGATGGATGTGCATAGACCATGAGTTCAAACGTAGCCTTGTAAACTTCCCTTGTGGGTAATGAGATGCTAGCCATCTGGTGCCAACAATTCAGCTTTGGCTGCTGCGAACACTGCCCACATATCTGAGGCCTAGATGTGGAGGCCCACTGTGACCAAGTGTTTCTTGTCCTTAGGCTGGCATCAGCTCACTGTAGTTCTCTGAGGTACTCATGTGACTCATGCCATCCATAGGCCAGAAAACAAACCTGTGGTTGATGTCACAGAGCTATGTCTGAGCAGGAAACAGAATGCGGTTTTTGAAGCCCACTTTCTCCTCATTCCCATGCCCAGGAGCAGGTGACGGGATTTAATACTGTCTTAGCATGGGTGGTTTGTTACTTATTTTCTTCTTCAATGCTTCCTAAGCAGGAAGTTTGGGTTTGGAATTTTCCTAAGAAGTATAAAGAACAAGAGGTCTTTAGAATACTCCCCACCCCCTTTTTTGAGACAAGATTCACTTTATGCCCAGGCTGGTCTGAAACTATGTAACCCAGGTTAGCTTCAAATTTGCAGCATTTCTTTCTCAGCCTCCCAAGTGCTGGGGATTCTAGGTGTGTGCCAGCACTAATGGCAAGAAACATCCCTTGGCAAAGAAAAAAACTATAGATTTACTGAGGTAGAAAATGCAAATGAAGTAGACTTCTTTTTTATAGGAGCAAAAGGGGAGTGGGAAGCAACAAAAAACCCACTCAGCTTGAAGTTAATTTATCCCACCTTAAACATGAGAATCTCACTCAGGAGAAGCTGAATCAACTGAGAACAAATGGCCAGAGACACAGCATCTGCGCACCTAGGCAGGCCCCTTGAAGGTCTCCAGGAAAGGCCGATTCAGAGAGGCTTGTGGCCTCACAAACTCCCACCATCACAGTCAGGTCTGAGATGTGGTAGCTGGCCCTGGGCTGGCCGTCGCAGCCTTTGTAGCAGTGCACAGGGAAGGGGACTGACATCTTCACTTTCACCAACCTCGCAGAGGGCTTCTATTTGTTTATTTGAAGACAAATTTTAGAAAGTAAAATGAACGAAACCAGGTGAGATTAAGATACATAAAACAAACTGCAACGTAGAAAAAGGGCCTTGCTGAAAACATGATGAAGAACACGGGAAATATTTCACAGACACAGAAGAGCTCACATTGTCAATAGGATTAAGCGGCTACTAATTTTCCCCAGAATGTCAAGGTTTCATTTTGCTCAGCCTGAGATCTCGCTCAATTTCAAACTGCCTGTGGTCCACTCGCTCCAGAAAAGCTTTCCGTTCAATGTACCTGGAAAAAGAAAAAAAAAAAAACAGTGTGAGTAAGATGTGGCAGGAGAGGCCTCCCCTGCTCTGCCCCAAGCCCAGGGGTAAGCCACACTGCTGCAAACCAGCAGTTGCACCAGGCCTGTGTCCAGGTGATCACTCTGGGATCTCTTACTACATCCAAACCACCCCATTCCACAAAAGGACAGTTTTGTTCAGACAAGAACAGGATAGAAAATTGAGTCAGGGGCGGTGTCACACACCTTATTTATTTATTTTTTAAAAACTGCATTTTATATGCATTAGTGCGAAGGTGTCAGATCCCTTGGAATTGGGGTTATAGACAGTTGTGGGCTGCTATGTGGGTGCTGGGAATTGAACCCAGATGCTTTGGAAGAACAGACAGTGCTCTTAACCACTGAGCCACCTCTCCTGCCCCAGTGGAACACACTTTTAATCCCAGTATTAAAGGAGGCAGAGGCAGGAAGATCTCTGTGAGTTTGAGGCCCGCCTGGTCTACAGAGGGAGCTCCAGGACAGCCAGGGTTACATAGAGAAACAATGTGAAGGTGAAACCAGCTAAGGACTGCAGAGCTATTTAATTCTGTCTGCTCTGTTTCCCTGGGCATCTTCTACATAGTTTGGGGCCAGGCTGTTTCTGTGGCATTAAAGAAGGGGCCCTTTCCTGAATTCCTCTAAGCAGTGAGATCAAGCACCTCTGTACACACAGGCTTTCCTTGGAAGCCTGGAGCTCTGCTCCTGCTCTTATGCCAAGGTCAGAGATCTCTCTGGAGGTCTTCCTCAGTCTTCCCAGACGGGGTGGGAGAGAGGCCAGCCTACGCTGGCAGGCATGCTGGTCAGAAGGGAGCCTGGTTGCTTAATGAGACACAGCTGCATTTTAATGTACCTTTTCTTGCCATAAAGTGTGCTGCAATTTGCTTTTGGGGAGGAACTCTCTGCTGCTAATTAATCTACTGAGGGAACAAAATTGCCATTAAAAATGGGAAACATAATTGAATCTCTGCACTAATTTTTCTTTGTAGTACCATGGAAAAATGTGCATCTGTCACTACAAGGTTATTACATTCATGGTGAGCATGTAACCTGGTCCAGGGACCCGTGTTCTTCACTGAGTTCAGGCCTTGTCTTTCTGCCCTTAGGCATCCTGCAGCGAGGCCCATCCCATCTGTTTGCCAGTCAGACCTGAGGCTACTAATCCTCCACACACCTCGGAGGACTGGTCAGAAAACACAGTTCTGAGGCTAGAGGGAGCTGGATTTGAATCTTGTCACTCACTGGCTGTATGGTATAAGCTTAGCAATTGTCAGTTCCTTACAGTATATAAAAGGGGGAGGGAACAACAAAGATATATATATTAATCCCAGTACGATTGAGGCTGAGGGAGAAAGGCTGATGTGAATTCTAGACCAGCCAGGGCTGGAGACCACTCCTGTAGTTTTATTTTTTAATTCTGGAGACAGGGTCACATATAATTCAGGCTGGCTTACTATATACAGCCAAGGACGACTGCAAGCCTCCTTTATCTTTCTAATGGCTAAGACTACAGGTATGAACCCTGTGCCTGTCTTATGTGATGGCTTTGTACATATCAGGCAAGCACTGTATCAACTGAACTATACCCCTGGCTCCTGAAATACTGTCTTAAAAAAATGCTAAAACTCAAAAACCTTACATTCCCCACAGAGCCCAACCAAAAAAAACCTAAAGAAAGATCAGTCCTCCTTGCTCAGATGGGTTGCTGTGAGGAGTAAATGAAATAGTATATTAATAATGCCTAACATGAAACAGGAGCTCAGCAAAGTGCTAGCTAATACTGTCACTATGATTTTAGGCAGCCAACTTCCATCAGGGTCTTGACGACAGCAGATGGCCCACATTTGGATGTGTGCTGCCTGAAACTAGTAACTACCACCTGGTCTGGATCAGGAATTAGGCTGTGGTGTCAAAACTGTCAATGAGTCCAGAACAGCTGGAACCCATGGAAAAGCTATGCTTAGGTATGACCCAAGTCCCACGGCCAGAGTTGTCAGATTTAGTAAGTGAAAATAAAGGAGGCTCAGTTAAATCTGAAATTCAGATTCCCTGGTAGAGAGAGCAGTGGCAGATACTTCCGATAAAGGCGAAGAATGAGTCTTGGGTGAGGAGGTGTGGACACACAAAAAACTTACCACGACAGCCTGGGGCCCTCACATGTGGCTGCTTAGAAAACTGGGGACCCCACCCACTGCAGTCAGCCGTCCCTCCACCCTACCGGTCCTGGACTGGAGAAGTGGACACATGGGAACTGGGGACTTGGTGGTAGGCATGCTAACTGCCTCTTGGAAGAGCCAGCAGGAGAGAGGTGAACAAGCGGGAGATAGTACTGTACGACCATCACGTGGGGGTGGGCAGAGCTCTCATGCTACCTGCTTCGAGATCAGGAGGAAGAAGGAAGTGATCCTTACATTGGATGCTCACTGAGCATGGATCAGGGTTTGTAGCTTCACTGAAGCTGTGTGTGCCCAGATGACCTGGAGACTACAAGAGCAAGGTCCAGAACAGATGCTCAAGGTACAGAGCTGAGGCCAGGGGAAGCCTCAGACAGCAACAGGGTACAAGTACAGATGTACCTCAGTTTCAAGGGAAAGCCATGAAATACCATGGCAGGTCTGGCTACTGTATTCCCCTAGTCACAGCCACTGGCAGCTGTTAAAAGGGTCTTTGTGACAGCTTGGTTTACATCCAAGAGCTGACCATAAACAAGTCTTCCGTTGGACACGGACTTGCTGATGTACAGAAGCTGACATTACATTGCAGATGAGGGTGACTTTGATATCTCCTTTTCCTTCTTTGGAACAGCAGGAATAAAATGTCAATGATGCCGGTCAGTGGTAGCACACATCTTTAATCCCAGCACCCATGTGGCAGAGTCAGTGTGAGGAGTTTGAGGCCAGCATGGTCTAGAGAGTGAGTTCCAGATAGTCAGGGTTACACGGAGAAACCTTGTCTCAAAAAAACCAAACCAAAACAAAAAAATGTAACTGCCCCTCTGTGGATGCAATGAAACTGAGCTGTTTGGGGTTTAGGTGCTTGCTTCTCAACAACTTAATCACATCCATAACCTGGATGGCCTCAGACTGGGACATCTGAATAGAGACCAAGACTAAAAATGCTCCTGAGGAAGGGCTGCCTCAAGGCCACCTGAGGGTTCACCCACTTCAACTGGGCCACAGGGGGTTCCAGGCACTTTAATTGGGCCACAGTTCCAGAACAGACCTGCTGGCTGTTCTGCAATGGGAATTAGGTTCTTGCTCCTTTCCTGGCCTGTGCCTAGCCCTCAATCAGACTGACTGAACCTGACCCACTAGGAAACCTAGGGCTGAAGGGGTGTGTCATTCTCTCCTGCTACTATGCTTTTTTATGGCCCCTTTAAGTAGCAGCAAATTCTTAATTTAATTTATTTTTAAAGACAAGCTCTCTCTGTATGTATAGCACTGGCTGTCCAGGAACTTCCTATGTAGACCAGGCTGGCCTTGAACTCATAGAGGTCAGCTTGCTTCTGCCTCCCCAGTGCTGGGATTAAAGGTGTGGGCCACCACATCTGGCAAAGCAAAGAAATCTTTATTATATTAACAAATTATGGTAAAAGCATCAAGAACCCAGGTGATCTAGTTTTTTGTTTCAGAATCAGGTTATACACAATAGGCTCTGACAGCTCTGTGATTCTCCAACACAAACTGTTTTTCTGCCTTAGTTTTCCTGAAATACAGGACATTGGTTAGGGAAGAGTCGGAAGCACTATCAGGAGAGATGCCATCAGAGAACCCGGCCTGGAAGGGCTGGAGGGCTGGCAACCTGCTCCCAGTGCTGCCGTGCTGGCTCCGTGTGCACACTTGGCGCTGCACAAATGGTCCAGCAACGATAAACTTCAGCTCTCGGCGAACAGAAACGCTCAGACTCAGCATATGCCGGGGGAACCCTAACAAGGCAGGTTCTTCTGCTCTGGGAATGCAACTGAAGATGCAAACGGCCAGGCCCACCCAAGCCAGTAACATAATCCTTTCCTCCTCTCTGCCTTCTCCTCAAGGCTGCCACGGTCTTGGGAGATAGACTCCTGGAAATCCTGGCGATAGATTCTTTGGAGAATGAAGTATTTCAGTGCCCTCTCCTTCACTGTCTCCCAATCACCAAATACCTGCTTTCCAATCCCTGGGCTCCATGACCTGCAGCTTACCTGGACAGAGAGCAGCAGCTGAGGCCAAGCCATGTTTCTCTTTACTGTGCATTTTATGCATCACTCCTCTCTCCTCCATCTGGGGACCCTGCCTTAGCATTATTATTTGGGAAGCTGTGTTGTTGATGATACCCATCATCAGGAAATCTGTGTGGTCAGTTAGCAGAGCTGGAGGAAGCCATGCTCAAGACCTGAACAAAGTCTGCTAATGCCTAGACTGACTCTGGGGTAGCACTTCCAGGAGTCTGCTGACTGAAAATGCTGCACAAACACATCCTGATGTATCATGCTAGACTTTCTGGTGCTTAGTTCTGATGCTACCAGGCTGCCAAACAAGGCCAGGGGCATCTGCTAGCCAGTGCACTGGGCATTTAGACACTGGTGGTGTGCATTCTGCTCCGCGGCTTACTGCACACTAACAAAACAAAGGTCATGTGACTGAGGTGCTGCAGCTGTTCTAGAGTGGCAGCTGAGCTGAGCCCTGAACGACAAACCAGAACATTCTTGGGGGAGGTACACTACAGAGGGAATGGTACTGAGGCTGGGTTGCAGCAAGCAATTGGGAAGTGGAAGAGGTGGGCAGGAATGACCCTTTTGTTTTGAATCACTGGCAGAAAATGGTGGCTAAATCTTAGAACTAGTGTCTACTTGGGGAGGAAGAAGAAAACAGCTACCGGGAGCCCATACTCCCAGGCTGAAGGGCTGGGGAAGGCAGAAAAGCCAGCCTGGGAGACTTGGAGAGATGCCTCCAAGCTTCTCATCCCTGGGGAAAATATTCCCAACACTGTGGAAAATATTCCTAAACAGCTGGCTAGGACTTAAATGAATAAAGCGTCCAACTTTACAGTAAGGTCTCAGTCTGGAGGTGATCATCAGAGGCCTGGGAGGAGACAGGTGTTTTGCCTCTTTGTTCCACTCCCCTAACACCTGGGAGGCAGAGGAAAAGGATTCCAGTGTATAGAGGACTAAGCTGCGGCCAGCGCCTGTCCTCATTAGCTCTCTTGCCATGAGGAAACACTGAACTTTCACAAGCAACTTGGGGAGAAGCAGGTTTATCTGGTTTACAGGTGATAGTCCATTATGGAGAGAAGCCAAGGCAGGAACTAAAGGTAGGACCTGGGAGGCAGGAACTGAATGAGAATGCTAAGATTAAAGGTGTGTATCACACTGAGGGGGTGGGGGTGGGGGCTAGTAGATGTGGTGGTTTGAAAGGGTAAGCCCCCAGAGACTCACTGTGTTTGAATACTTGACCATAGGGAGTGGTACTATTAGGAGGTGTGGCCTTGCTGGAGGAAGTATATCACTGTGGGGTTGGACTTTGTGGCTACGTATGTTCAAGCTATACCCAGTGTGTGAGACAGTCCTCTTCTGCTGCCTGGAGATCAAGAAGTAGAACTCCTTTTCCAGCACCATGTCTGCCTGCACACTGCCTTGCTGATAATGGACTACAGCTCTAAAACAGTTTTTAAGAGAGCTGCTGTGGTCATGTTGTGTCTTCACAGCAACAAAACCCTAACTAAAGATGGGCATGGTGGATCTCTGTAAGTTCGAGGCCAGCCTAGTCTATAACAGCAAAGTTGAGGACAGCCAGGGCTACACAGAAAAACCCTGTTTCAAAAAACCAAACCATCCAAACTAAAAAAACCTAACTAAGACAGTCGGTTAGTGGTGTGGTAGCACACACTTTTAATTCTAGTACTTGGGAGGTAGAGGCAGGCAGATCTCTGAGTTTGAGGCCAGCCCGGTCTACAGAGCAAGTTCCAGGGCAGCTTAAGTTATACAGAGAAGCCCTGTCTGGAAAATAAAAAAGCATGCACCATCATGCCTGGCAAGATTATTTTATTTTTAATTATGTGTGCACACATGTCTATGTGTGGTGAGTGCAGGTACTCATGGAAGACAGAAGAGGGCATGAGATTCTCTGGACCTGGAGTTACAGGTAGCTGTAAGCAGCCCAAATGTGTATGCTAGGAACTAAACTTTGACCTTCAGGAAGAGCAGCAGACACTTTAAACCACTGAACCATCTTCAGTCCTACTTTCATTTTTTTTTTATCTCCATTAACCTCTAGTTGTTGCTACTACTATTTTTGATTCTGACATAAATAGAATTCTCTTCTGTGTATCCTTTTGTGATTTACTACTTTTAAAACTGATCTATTCATTTTGCCTGCTTTGACCTTCATTTAAGTAGAGTCACGGCTACTTCCTCCTATATGATTTGACACTTCTGTGATTTACCTATGTTCATATGCACTGCTTTGACAGTAGCCCACTGTGTAGACAGATTACGTTTAACTGTAATAGCACTGCCGTTTGAGTTGTTTCTTGATTTTGGATGTTGCTCACATTGTTGGTACATACCTGCATTTCTGCTGGGAATAAAGTTAAGAGTGAACTACTGAATTATGACCATATCATTACAGATATGGCTGTAAGAAGCCTGGACATCCACAGTGCAGATGTTTATCACACGCCGAGACCACTTTCTTTATAACTGGTAATGTTCTTGTCTTAGGGCCTACTTTGTCCTAATACAAATGTCATTTTATCAGCTTTCCTTTGGTTAGCACTGTTAGCATAGTTCATCTTTTCTACTTATTTTTATTTTCAACATTTCTTCATTCTACATTTTATATCAATCTTTTTAAAACTGCAAATTGTGGTTTGACTTTTAAAAATTTAATTTGTTAATTTCTGACTTTTAACTGGAATATTTAGTTTATTCACATTCAATAAAAATACTGATGAATGTAGTCTTAAATCTACCATCCTGAGAGCTGGAGAGATTGCTCAGCCAGTATTGCTATTGTTGAAGACCCAAATTGTGGCTGGCTCACAACTGCCTGTAATTCCACTTCCAGGGGACCTGAAGCTTGTGCACACACCCACAGAGGCAGGTACACATAACCAAAGCTACAACAAATCTTAAAATCAAAAACCTACCATCCTATATGTGTGCTTTCTATTCTTCTTGTTCCCAGGTTAGGTTAGCCTCGAGCTCCCTATGTAACCAAGGATGATCTTGAACCTCTGATCCTCCTATTCCCACCTCCAAGTGTTGGGATTATAGTTATGCATGATCAAGTCCAGTTTATGTGGTCCTGGAGATTGAACGCAGATTTTCTCTTGCATTCTGTATTTTATTAACACTCCTTTATCTCTGACAGCAGCTCTTTACTTTTATGACCTCTATCTGCTTGAACACAGTGAATGTTTTCAACCTACATAATCAATACTCAAAGAGGCACACTGGCCCTTCTCCTGCCATACATTAGATCCCCATACAAAACTGAATACCGTAAACAGCCTGACCTGGATTTGGCGGCGAAGCAAGTTCATACTCTCTCTCTCTCTTTTTAAAGTAAAACATATTAGATAGCATCCAGGTTAATGCACACAATATTAAGGCATATTTAGAAATACTTCCAGGGTCAAAGAAATGGCTCAATGTGTAAAGGCCAAGCCTGATGGGACTAAGTTCAATCCCTGGGATCCACTACAAAAGGAGAGACCTGAAACCCATCATGTGTGTTCTCTCTCATAAATAAATGTAAAAGAAACAAAATAACAAAAAACGAAAAACAAAAATGCTCCCAGGTTGGTTCAAATAATGTTAACGTCTTATTTTGCAGTATAAGGGCTGGGTGTGGTATGCATGCCTATAACCTCACTCAGCACTAGGGGGCTGAGACAGGGAGACTGTACAGGCTGGCTTGGCCTACACAGAAAAACTCTAGCTCAAGAAAAAGAGATACAACCCCTAAATTAGCCCCACATTGTTTTTTATTGTAAGTCAGGATGCGTCTATTCATATATTCATTCATTCATCTGATTTTTAGGGACAGGGACTCATCATATAACTTTGGCTGGCCTGGGACTCACTATATAGACCAGGCTAGCCTCAAACTCCCGGAGACCTATTTATCCCTGCCTCCCAAATGCTGAGATTAAAGGCTAATTTGGATTAATTAATGAATGACTTGTACTTATGTAGGCCTTCATGTGATTGGTGTTCTTCAAGGTGCTTTATGCATGTTCATTCTGGTAAGTAACACCTACATTCTGCATTATTTTATAAGATCTGCACCAGAGTAAAGGTGAAGGATTGTCCCAGTTTTACCAGCTAAGGTAACTGCTACGCTGAAGGAGAAGATCTTGCTGACAAGGGGCAGGGTTTACGGGAAGCCCAGACTGTGTAAAGGACCAGTCACTACTTCAAGGGTGAGGAATGCTAGCCTGTTTGCTTCTTCTGCACTCCCTAAACACTTAATGAGCCTCCTTTCTTTCTACGCACCAAATGAACACAGGTAAGAGCTGGGTGTGGTGGCTCTTTCCTGTGATCCCCAAACTTGGAGGACTGAGGCAGGATTGCTATGATTGCAAGCTAGACTAGGTTATAGAGTGAGATCCTTTCTCAACACTCCTACAGAAAAACAAAACAATAAACATTACGTTACGAGGAGATCATTTTTGGTTTATGGAATATCCTCTTTGTGTTCCACAGTGAACAGGAAACAGTCCAGCAATGGCCTCTCCTGGCAGATGGCGGAGCCTGCTGCTTACCCTTCTTTCCCTCGATTGTGGAGAGCCAGTTCCTCACCGATCCCTTCTTCTTCCTTGAAGCTCTCCCAGTCCAACTTGGATTTCTCAAGGGTGCTCATTTTCTGTTTTTTGGCTCCAATTTTCCCCAAAAGGCTGCTCATGCCACTTGTTCTTTTTATCCTATGGAAAGAAAAATGATTCTAAGAGTTCTGACTTCTGGATGAATAGTTTTTTGTTTTGTTTTTCATTTTTGGATGGACACCGGGTTCCCTGGATTGGAGCCATTTGTCTCAGTGGAAACCATGCTTTTACTGAGGGCATTTCCTTTTCTGTGTGGCAACTGTAGGCAGGGCAGAATCCTAATGTGCCTTTCCTGCCTAACACACATGACTGCTCAGCTGCACAGCTGACAGGAAGCCCTGAGCCCTTCAGAGCTCTGAGCGCCATGTGGCAGGTCTCTGCTTGCAGGGGAGGAGGAGAATGGTAGGGTTCAGACAACGCTTTGGAGTCACATGCATAGGTCCAAATTCCAGCTCTGCCCCAATGACTCAAGGCTAGTTGCTCAAGTACATGTTCCAATCTACACTGACTGCTTACTCATGGATGGTGGGGAATCGTCCATGCAAAGGGCCAAACAGCATCCGGCACAGGGTCAAGGTGCAGTGAACTATTAGCCACTGTGAATCACTGTCCTCATTTGTGCTTTGAAGTCCCAGAGGACTCTTCCACAGAGTAAGGACCAGTTCCCAGTATATATGAGCAAGAAGTCACAGCACTGTAAAAGGGCCTTTTAAAGGCAACTACTGCTTTTCAACTCCTGTAAACTGGGGCCTGGTTTTTCCCAGGAGGTGGAGAACATCCCGAAAGCGGAGAATGTACAGCCTGTGCTCTACTAGCTGGTGATGCTATCTATCATGGGCTGTGGGAGAAACCCCAAATGCCAAATTCAAGTCTTGGCAGGTCAACTGTTTCCAGTCAATGCGGCATGAATGAGATAAGGAAAACAGAAGGGGGCTAGAGTTCATAAGAAGGTGATATGAAGGGAGGGAACCACAGAAAGAACATGGGTTAAAAGCAAACAAACAAACACCTTATATTTTTATGGATAGGTCATAGGGATGTACAGAACAGAGGACAACTTTGTGGTATTGGTTCTGTCCCTCCATCTTTATCTGGGAATCATTGGTTTGTATTGCTGGGTGCCAAAGGCCTTACCACCAAGCCATCTTGCTAGCCTGCTTTTTGTTTCATGAAACTAAAATGAATTTTCTGTTGGAAGAGACTGGAGATTATTTTCTGCTTCATAGGTATAGGCAAGAGTTGAAATAGACAAGCACTCTAGCAGTGCTAGAAAGTATTCCTGGTGCATTCTCAGCCTCTTTCCCCTCTGATGTGAATTTGGCCTGTTGTAGACAACCTCAGGTTTGAGCTGAAGGGAATCATTTCTGAGCTTACCTGGCATTACTCCAACTCATTATAAAGCCATGGACTGTGAGCTATCTGTACCCTAGGACAACAGGTTAGTGCCCACACCAAACACAAGACTTGGGCATAATACACTCTCATTCTACTAACAACAGTCCAGAGGATGTTAGCTCTGTTCGTACCACTCAACAAGCTGGGCTTATTAGCTAATAAGATCAATTCTGAATGGCCAGGCAAGCTTCATTGTCCATGTCTTGAGTTGGATAAATAAGCAAAGTTCCGAGAGGTTAAACAAAAATACACCAAAGGGGGTTGGAGAGATGGCTCAGAGGTTAAGAACGCTGGCTGTTCTTCCAGATGTCATGAGTTCAGTTCCCAGCAACCACATGGTGGCTTACAACCATCTATAATGAGATCTCGTGCCTTTTGCTGGCATGCAGGTGTGCAGGCAGATAGAACATTGTATACATAATAAATAAGTAAGTCTTAAACAAAAATACAACAAAGATCAAACAGAAAATGCAGATTTAGGACAAAGCAAGGCCCCAGGGCTTGACTGTCTCTAAGGTGAGAAGCTTCAAGTTTTCTGAGAGCTATTTTCTTTTGCTTAAGATAATTGCAAATTGGATCAAAATGTACTTTATGCATATATGAAAGGACCTGGTCTTCTGTAATCATAACTAAGTTCACTGCATCCAAATGGTCAATACCATCTGTTAAGGATGGAGATATGACATGTTCTACTCTGCTCTGTGCCTCTCAATGGGACTTGGATTCACTGCTCTCTGTAGGAAGAATCTTGCTGCTGCTCATTTTCAGAGATGCCCTGGGCTATCATCTGTTTACAAGAGGTCTGGAAAGGAACTAAGGAAGAGGTCCCTAATGAAGAGGCTGGCAGAGCTTGTCAATGGGGCTGTGAGAAGGTATAAGAAAGACCTTCATTCCCTGTGATCTTTAACACCAGGAACCCACAGAAGAGAATTTTTTGTTTGAAAAGGCATCTAAAGTCATCTTCTCATCCACTGATTACAATCATTCAACAGAGACAACAGCTCCACTGTGTTTAGGATTAGGAACACACACATACACACAAAACTACAAGGTCTGACCTTTGATTATGACGAGGAAAAAAAAATCTATCAAAAAGGGCAAGAAATGGCAAACTGTGACCATTTACTAAAAGACTCCAAAAGGGAAATCGCTGAGGGGCTGTTCTACTTAACTTATTTCATACATGCATTAATCAAACTGCACTTTATGGAAAATGAAACCTGTCATAGCCCATGGTGGTGGACCTGAGCTTAGTTCAGGGCTCCTCATGGCAGCTGCTGCCTTCTGTCTGTGCTTGGCCCCACAGGACGGGGACACAAATGCTGTAGCTCCAGGCACACTCCAATCTCTACTATTGCTCAGTTGGGGAGATGAGAGGTCCCCTTTCTCCGTTGTCCTGGAGCTCACTGTGAGCAGGATCCCAGCCTTACTCGTTCCGTTTTTCTTTTTTGAGAAGCTCAGTATGTGGCTCTGAGTGGCCTGGAGCCCAGGAGAACTCCCTGACTGTGCCAGGATTAAGGGTGTGAGCCACCACGCCCTGCCACCTTACTCACACTGTCTCACCCACAGTGAAGAAAAGACTTACGCTGTACGATTCTTAGATTTTTAATTGACCAAGATTCCTATTTGAAAGCAACTGCTCAAACAAACAAGCAAAAATCCCACAACAAAAAGATTCAACACTATGCTTGAAATGACAGTTCAGAAAAATTAATTCCAAAACTGGACCAACAAGGACAAGGACATGCCTGAGCACCAGCGACCTTTCCTCAGAAAGTCAACACAAAGAGCTGGGCTCAAGTCTACACCTCTCATGCCCAAACTGGCAGAACCACTGACACGCAAACCGTCTGTAACAAGGCTCTTTGGCAGAGGTTTGTGTTCTTCATGCCCGTCACCTGTTTACAAGGGAGGGACACACACACGAACTACTTTCCAGAGCCATGCGTGGGTCCGACACCTTGTACCAATATGAGAAAAGCTCCAACTTCCCTGTTGAGAGCTTGTGGCTGATGTTCCTTTGGGTTTTCCCTAGATTTAGCTGACATCTGTAAGAATAAAAAGTACAATCCAAATCCTGGCTGATTTCAGGTCCCACCTGAAAACTAATCTCCCCAAAGCCCAGGATCAGAGCTGAGCACTAAGGACAGGACTGAAGCTGGCAGGAGGGAAATTGTCTAGACCCAGCCACCTCACCACTGAGTTGAGGAAGGCAGAAACTTGAAGGAAGAAGTCCTAGGGACCTTAAGTATCTTGTGGGTTCAGACCCATCAGCTCTTTATATCATGGAAGCTGATACAATGCCAGGAAGAAAGTGGCACCTATCAGCAAAAGCTGAAAATGCAAGCTGTCCAGAAGCTACAGCGTCTCAGCCTTACATGGGCACACTGCTCTTCAGATAGACTGCCCCTGTGCTAAGCCAAGAGTGAGGGCATTTGCAGGCATGGCTGATTTCAGATTGAGATAACGTCTTGCACTGTAGCCCAGGCTGGCTTCAGATTTTTAAAGTGTGTTAATGAAACATATCTGATTATTCTGAAGGCAAACACCTGAACTTCTGTCTCTTCAGAAATAATGCTATGAGCCCCTTTCCATGTTAACTGTAAAGGTCTCATCTGTCCTGCTGTGGACTCTCAGATGGCAATCACAAAGAGAACAATGCAACTCTAGCTGCCGGGTTCAATGTGAACAAAGAGCTCCTCCTTGGTGCTGTTGGCAGGTAAATGGATCACTAACCTAACAATGGATCAATTGATTCATAGCTGAATGAGCTACTAGGAAGTAGAGCCTGGTCAGA
This sequence comes from Pachyuromys duprasi, assembly GCA_028658305.1. Classification (NCBI taxonomy): domain Eukaryota; kingdom Metazoa; phylum Chordata; class Mammalia; order Rodentia; family Muridae; genus Pachyuromys; species Pachyuromys duprasi. Next base: position 47,161,885 of record CM053744.1, read on the forward strand.
GGAAGAGGCTCCCTGGAGGCACACTCTTCACTTATTTTTTAAAAACTTGACATACACTTGTCTTTTGTGTGCTAGAATTGTAGAGGTCTGCCACCACATCTGGCTTCTGGCATGTCTTTTAAGGTTGTATTTTTGTCCCTGTATCTTTCCTTTTCTGTTCTCTATGCTTTCTGGCTACTGAGGTGCCAGCTTGTCCCACCATGCCATTCTGCTAGAATGCTGGCTAGCATATCAACTTGATACACGTTACAGTCATTTTAGAAGAGGGAACCTGGAACTATAAAATGCCCCTACCAGATTGGTGTGTGGGCAATCCTGTGGTACATTTTCTTGATTGATGTGGGAGGGCCCTGCTCACTGTGGGAAGTGCCATCACTGGGCTGGTGGTCCTGGATGGTGTAAGAAAGCAGGTTGAAACCAGCTGTGGTGGTGCATGCCTGTAATCCCAGTGCTCGAAGAGAGAGAGGCAGGCAGATCTCTATGAGTTCGAGGCCAGCCTGGTCTACAAAAGGAGTCCAAGACAGCCAAGGCTACACAGAGAAACCCTGTCTTAAAAAATAAAACAAAACAGCCATGAGGAGCAACCCTGTAAGAAGCACACCCCCATGACTTCTGGCCAAGTTCCTGTCTGCCCTAGTTTCCTCCCCTGACTTCCTGTGATGATGGACTGTGACAGAGAAGTATGAGTGAAATAAACTCTCTCCTCTCCTACTTGTTTTTGGTTACGGTGTTTTATCAGCAATAGAAAACTAAGACAGTCAACGTCACAGATCTTGGAAGTCATGGGGCCAGGTGACCAGACTGAACTTCTGAAACCACAGTGGAAAACGCACAGTTCCAAAATTAAGTAATTAAAGGGGCAGTGAGACGGCTCCATGGGTGAAGGAGCTTGCTGCCAAGGCTGACGACCTGAGCTTGACCCCTGAACCTGTCTGGCGGGAGAACAGGCTCTGGCACTCTGTCTCGCACCCGAGCACATGCAGTACAGAAGTGCCAAACAGTATTCTAGTTAGTCAGCCTCCCCTTCTTTAAGTGATTGTTCTCGGTTACACCGCAGCAACGGAGGCACTAACGCAGCAGAGGGTCAGGGCTCCTTGCTGGGATAATGGAAGTTCCCCTGGAGTGTTCCAGCACCGGGAGCTGTTGGAAGACACAGCTCACTCTCCAGACTATGGCTCTAAAACTGCTGACAGATGCACAGCCTGAGAAGCTAGATGCCAGCTAACTCCATTTTCAACCTCAATAAAGCTATTTTGGAAAATATAAACCTTTTTTCTAAGCACTGAATTTTTATGTCTAATTCATCTTTTATTATAAAAGGAAATAAAGGAAACTAGTTTTACAACAAAAATGTTAGATTCACAAAAGCACCTTAAAATTGAACTACCATGTGGCCAATCAGAAGGCTTTCAGGCCAGCCCTGGTGGTAGATGCCTTTAATTCTAGTACTTGGTAGGCAGAGGCAGGCAGGTCTCCTTCCATGACTTCAAGGCTAGCCTGGTCTACATAGTAAGTTCTGATCCACCCAAGGCTACACAGTGAGATCCTGTCCAAAAAAAAAAAAAAGAAAAGAAAAAGGAAAAATCAGCCAACCAACCAAACAAAGGCTTCTGGCACACCAAGTATGATACTCAATGATAGAAATGGGTACCAGTCTACAATAAGTCATATTTTCCTGACCTCATCAATCCTAGATGCTAAGCAAGGTTGGGCTTGGTTACTTCTTGGAAGGAAGAACTGGAACCAGGGTTAGTCAGTAGTTTTCGGTTGTGGCCCTCCACCCCTACATATCCACTTGTTTTAATTTGTTCTCCCTTAAATCAGTACTCTTTTAAAATTTAATTTAATTAATTTTTTATCATTTATTACAATTAATTTGTATCCTGGCTGTGGCCCCCTCCCTTGCCTCCTCCCAATGCCCCTTCCCTAGTCCACTGATAGGCGAGGTCCTCCTCCTCTTCTATTTGACCCTAGCCTATCAGGTCTCATCAGGACTGGTTGCATTGTCTTCCTCTGTGGCCTGGGAAGGCTGCACCCCCCAGAGAGAGGTGATCAGAGAGCCTCTCACTGAGTTCATGCTAGAGAAAGCCCCTGCTCCACATACTAGGGATCTCACTTGGAGCAGGGGCTTTAGGTTCTCTTCAAGCACTGTCCTTGGTTAGGGTATCAGTCTCTGTAGGACCCCAGGACTCAGTTTTTGGCTCTGTTGGTCTCCTTTTGGAGCTCCTGTCCCCTCCAGGTCTTTCTATCTCCCCCTTCTTTCATAAGATTCCCTGCACTCTGCCCAAAGTTTGGCTATGAGTCTCAGCCTCTGCTTTGATTATACCTCAATCAGTAGAGTCTCTCACAGGACATCTGTGGTAGGCTCCTGTCCTGTTCCCTAGGTTCTCCTGTTTCCAATGTCTATCACATTTGTCCTTCTGAATGAGGATTGAGCATCTTCCCTAGGGTCTCCCTTGTTTACCTTCTATAGGAGTATAATTTTAGTATGTTTATCCTATATTATATGCCTAATATCTACTTCGGAGTGAGAATATACCATGTGTGTCTTTCTGTTTCTGGGTTACCTCACCCAAAATGATCTTTTCTAGTTTCCACCATTTACCTGCAAATTTCACAATTTCCTGTTTTTAATGGCCGATTAGTATTCCATTGTGTAAATGTACCACAATTTCTGTATCCATTCCTCCCTTGAGGGACATCTAGGTTGTTTCCAGCTTCTAGCTATTACAAACAGGGCTGCTATGAACATGCAAATGTCCTTGTTGTATAGTTGAACATATTTTGGATATATGCCTAGGAGTGGTACAGCTGGATCTTGGGGTAGCACTATTCCTAATTTTCTAAGAAAGTGCCGGATTGATGTCCAAAGTGGTTGCCACTTGTTTTTATAATAAAAAGATAATTTAGAAAGGTCATGGGAAATTAGTATAAGATTTCAACTTTCCA
>CM053744.1:47172683-47379103 GCA_028658305.1 Pachyuromys duprasi
GTCGCTGCCGGCGGTGCTGTGCCCTCCAGCCTGGGGGAAGGAAGTAGGCCACTTTCACTGCTACATATGGCCTGATGAGTACAATCAGAGCAACTAGAGGAAGGTTACAGAATGTGTAAAACTTCTGAAACAAGAAACAGTTCTAGAAGACATTATTTTAAAATATGGAAGAAAACAAAAAGGAAGTAAAATTTAAACATTTAACTGAGTGACTGCTCTGGTAAGCAGAAGCCAGGTTTGGGTCAGGTGAATGGTATGGTATATTTTGTCTTTTCAAACTATACATCTGTATGCTTTCGATGAAAAAATAAATTCACCAGGAGCTGGAGAGATGGCTCTGCTATTACGAATATTTGCTGTTCTTCCCAGGTTTGGTTTTCAGTACCCAAGTCCAGATACTGAGCTTTATCCTGCTCATAATTACAACTCCAGAAGATCCTATGCCTTCTAACCTCCACAGGAATCCACACATGCATAGTACGTGCACTTCCACGCGTACACACAGTGGGGTCTGTGTGAATTTGTAGCACAGCCTTTTAATTCTGGCACTCAAAATGCAGAGGCAGGTGGATCTCTATGAGGCTAGCCTAGTCTATTTATAGAGTTCCAGGCCAGCAGGACTATACAGTAAGACCCTACCTATATTAAAAAATATATAAATTTAAAAAACATTAATAATCAATTGGGTTAATCTTAATGCCCTCTTTTGTGGGGAAGATGTGATGAAGCTCAATGCTATAGCATACAGTTGGCATATGTGCATTCAATTTAACACCCACCTAAAGGAGAAAATCCTGGGAATCTTCAGTCTGCTCCAATTATGTCTTCATTTTTGTAATTTTTGAGGTTGTCCTGTTTCCTCTTAGTAAATGCTGTGTTAAGGATCTGGGATTCTCTCAACAACATCAAAGCTCCTGAGTGGAGCTGTCTTTGATAGCACTCTGTGCATATGCCACTTGCTCCAACTAGTTCATTTGCTCATTCACAATGTCCTGTATTCCTTCCTACTCCGTGCCAGCAGCCATGCTGAAGCCAGGGACACAGTGTACCCAGGGTTCCTGTTTCTGGGAGCTCTGGATCCTGACAGTGCATGATAAATAGAATACCAAGAATCTACTGCCTGCTTCTCCCTCCAACATCTGCTACATATTGAGTGTTCCTCAGGAGTCTAAGAACCACTAGCTCTGGAATCCCTGAAGTTACTAAGAATACAAATGTGGGGCCTACAAGATGGCTGTATGTGTGAAGCCTGCCAAGCCTGATTCCTGGAACCCACATAGTAGGACAGAATTGACCCACAAGTTGTCCTTTGACCTTCATGTGCGCATACAAGTAGAAACATACTCAAAATGCAAACTTGAGAGTCCCTTTCTTGTTCCCTAAAACATATTTAGGAGGAAAGCCCCAGCACATACACATCACTAGGAATACACTAAGGGTTAAGAACCACTATTTAAGCTCTTGCTTTCTTTGGCTGAAGCACAAATAGTCATCCAAACATTAAAGCTTGGTAGTAAGCTGAACTGGTCATAAGTGGGTGTAGCTATTAAGCCAGCAAGAGGTAGATTTAAAAAACAATGTATAGATTCAGGAGCAGGGGCCTGGAGAGATGGCTCAGCATTTAAGAGCATCAGCTGCTCTTCCAGAGCACCTGGGTTCATTTCCCAGCATCGGCATGGCAGATCACAGCTGTAGCTAACTCCATTCCAGGGGATCTGACACCCTCACACAGACCTACATGCTGGTAAAACACCAATGTACATAACATATAAATCATAAAAAAAAAGAGAATGAGTGCATGATAAATGTGGTGGCACACGCCTTTAATCCCAGCACTTGGGGAGGCCAAAGTAGGTAGATCTCTGTGAGTCTGAGGTCAGCCTGGTCTACAAAATAAGTTCAGGACAGCCAAAGCTACACAGAGAAGCCCTGTCTCTAAAAACAAACAAACAAACAAACAAACAAACAAACAAACAAACAAGAAATTCAGGAGCAGCCAGGATAGGTAGCCTATTTACTACATCTGGATTTGAATGCCCTTTAAGCAAAAATCACTCAATCTATTGCTCTTTCTCCATTGGAAAGTGGGTAAAATAAATTCTGAGTACACCCCTGGAATGAAGAACAGTGAGAAGCTAGAATTTTCTTTCACTATCTAGCAGAAAAGATTTTACAGAATCCTACTTCTTAGTAGATTCATAATCTGACAACTACAGCATGAGTTGGAGGAGCCTCCCTCTACAGGCCCATCCCCCAGCACACTGCATTCAAATGGCACATTGTTGGTTTTACTTTGAAGGCTGCTGCTCAGGCAGACCATCCAGTCTTCAGGACAAAATGAAGCAAATTCTAGTTCTTAAAACACAAAGCCCCCCTCCCCTTTATAGTTTTGTGAGACAGGGTTTCTCTGTGTAGCCCTGGCTGTCCAGAACTTGCTCTGTAGCCCAGGCTGGCTTTGAACTCACAGAGATCCGCCTGTCTCTGCCTCCTGAGTGCTGGTATTACAGGTGTGTGCCACAGCGCCCAGCCAAAACACAAAGATTTTACTACATAGCCCTTGTTCAACAGGGCTGCTTCAGTGGGTGATGATGAGGCTTCATTCTGCAGCCACGAGGACTGCCACTGGCTCTGCTCTGGGAGAATTAACTTTCCTATAAGGTGAGGAGCTCGAAAAAGAAAAACCACACTCATGATGGTTCACTCCTGCAGTGCCAGCACTTAAGAGGCTGAGGTAGGACGATCAATTCTAGGCCAGCCTCAGCTCCATAGTGAAACTCTACCTCAAAACAAAATGAGAAGGAAATTTCAAAGGGGCAGTTCTGTGTGTCTTTCTGCCTGTTCTGTTCCAATGGAAGCTGAATCGTTTGTAACCTCCAGAGGTCACATACTGAGGCAGGTGGAAGGGTGACTGATTTCTTGCATCTTTTCTCACCCTCTGCTTTTTCCTCCCTCATACTGAGACTTATACAGAGCAAAACACACAGAATGCTATTTGTCTTGCATGAGTCTGAACAAATGCACACCCCTGTGGCCCTCAATCCACCAGACAACATTTCCATTCTGGAAAATTCTCCGATAATTTGCTATTCCCAGCAATCACTCTTCTGACTCCTAATGTAAGTTTCACTGCAATCCAAACTATACATAGAAAGAACAATATGACACTTACCCTAATGTGGCCATGTCTTTCAGACTCACCACTGTTACATGTACCAGTGGTTGGGTCCTCATTATTGCCACACTTTGCTAATGCATGCTCTTATTCTTGGCTGTTTGCAGTTTTACACTATTAGAAATAAAACAATGTAAATAAAATAAAACGATTGCATGAAGTCTTTAAAAACCACGTTTTCATTTCTTTTGAATGAAAACAGAAACAGAATTGCTGAGTATGAAGAAGGTGCATATTAAACTTAACAACAATGCCTGATAGTTCTCCAAGGTGTAAGCCCTCCTAAAAGTTTGGCTCCTCTATATTCATGCCAACATTCAGTGTTCCTCTCATCATCTTAACTAACACGGATTATAATTTTCATTTCTTTTAAGTCTCCGATTTGTTTGAGACAGGATTTCTCTGTGTAACCTTGGCTGTACTGGACTCGCTTTGTAGACCAGGTTGACTTCAAACTCCCAGAGATCTGCCTGCCTCTGCCTTCCTGGGTGTTGGCTGGGATTACTGCCGTGCACCATCGCGCTCAGCTCTCTTTGAAGTCTCTTAATGATGAACATATATTCGTGTACTTATTATCTATCTTCTTTTATGAAGTCTATCATAAAACACTGGGTTGTCTTATGCAGTCAAGTCATATATACATAGATGTGTGCATATGCCAAGATCTCTCCAGTAAATAGTTCCTTTCTCTCTGTGCTTGCTTATGTTCTTAATATTAGTTCCTGATTAGCAGCAGAGGTGTCTACATGGCTACTAGACCAACATAAAAGAGAGTATCAATAACAAGATTAGATTTAAAGAGCAAACGGGGGCCAATGAAATGGCTCACTGCTGAGCAAAACTGGCAACCTGAATTTAATCCCTAGAGCCCACAGAAAGGTATGAGGAGAGAGCTGTTTCTATCACACTGTGCCCACATACATGTATGTGCAAATAAACATAAAAATTTTAAAAGTAAAAACAATACTTTTTCAATCTGAAGTTCTAGATTGCAGATGATATATATCTGTATATACACACACAACACCCAGGGGGAAGTGGGAGGATCCAGGTGAGCCTGGACTATATAGTTAAAGACTGTCTCAATGACCCACCCCCAAAAGCAAAATTGTGTCTAAGGAAACCATTATACACATCCTACTACCTAAGCACAAGCTAGTTCTAAAAAAAAAAAAAAAAAAAAATTTTCTATCTTTGATGGTTGCCTCTTTCAGATACACGCTTCAGGAACACAGGAAACCACAGGAGAGAGCTACTTGGGGAAATGCCTCTCTCAGATCAGAGTCAAGAAGGGAAGCCCTGAGATGCTGCTGAGATTGCCACCACACCAAAGCTGTGGGGCTTTAAAACCAAAGACAGCAAGAAAGGAAGTGCTTAAAACCCTTCACACCGCTCTGGTTACTAACCTAGCTATGCTCACAGTGTCCACAAGCTGATTATGCACAAGGAAGGAAGTCATGCTGGTTAGAGCAAGCTGCCCCTAATTCCTCTGCTGTGTCACCGGCCCTGCTCTGGAGAAAGCACTCTTGTATATGTTCCCTTTCAGTGGCTGAGGCATCAGTTTAACTTAGGAAACGCTGGGATCTTCACTAGTTATTAAGGCTCTACAAGAGCCTGTGTAAAACAGTAGTGGATATCAGTCACCTCATGGTGCTCTGGAAGAGCCCAGGACTGCCGGCTCCACCTTCATGTGCCCAGCACCTGTCACCTCTTTGCAGCATTTTATCCACTCAAGACTTACAAGCACTTCTCCACTTCCTGTAATTAATCCCAACAAAATCCTTTAGAACAAGAATACAAGGCCAAGAAGAGGATGGCACTGAGGACAGAACCGGCAGTTACCTGTACGGAGGAGCCTGCAGTTCCGTGTGCTTTTCTAACAGCCGCACATCCCTGAGGCATGAGCCCCAGACACAGTTTATGAAGTGACCAGGGTAAGCAGAAGCCAAAGTGCAGGCATTTTGTACTACTTGTGCTCACCATAGGCTAGAGAGATGGCTCAGAGGCTAAGAGTCCTTGCTGCTCAATCATGAGAGCCAGAGCTCAGACCTCAGCACCCATCTTAACTCCAGCTCCAAAGGATTTAATGTTTTCTTCTAGCCTTGGCAGGTACCCACACCCACACCCACACAAACAAATAACATAAATCTTTTTAAAAGAGAAACACAATCTCAGTCCAACAAACTAAAGTTGAGACATAAATAAACAAAAAGACAACCCAGTAGAGAGTATTCTACCTGTTCCTGACAATCCCCTTTCACCCAATTTTCTTACTTCTTTAAAGATTAAAATTTATGGGCTGGAGAGATGGCTCAGTGGTTAAGAGCACTGTCTGTTCTTCCGAAGGACCCAGGTTCAATTCCCAGCACCCACATGGCAGTTCACAACTGTCTGTAATGTTGATTCCAAGCGCTCTGATATCTTCACACTAATGCACATAAAACCAAATTTTAAAAAAGATTCAAATTTATTATATTTATTTATTTAACTTCTTATGTGTAAACCTGTGTGTATGCCTGCACATACAGTTTTCAGGAGTCAGTTCTCTCCTTTACCATGTGGCTCTTAGAGATCAAACTTAAGGTCAAAAGGCTTGATGACAGGCTCATGTACCAGCTGAACCATTTTGTCAGCCCCAGAATTTTGAATATGTCCACTCTGAGAATCTGAACATCCACAATCATTTACAGTTCATTTCCCATCAATGTATAAAGGACAGAAGGCCCATAATTTATCATGGTTAAAGCAAAGTCACTGAGAAGTTTCAATGTGCAGGTGGCATATAATAAACACAGACCTTAAAAAAAAAATCAGTGTTACTGAACTGATGGTTTCTGTAAATATGGTAAAAAAATAAAAATGGCATCTCCTCACCACTGGAATCTGTGGGTTTGTAGCTGGAGAGACGCCTCAGTGGATAAGAGCAGCAGCTGCTCTTCCCGGGGACCTGGGTTTGATTCCCAGCACCCCTAAGGTGGCTCACAACCATCATTAACTCCAGTTCCAGAGGACCTAACACCCTCTTCTGGGCTCCACAGGTACCGCATACACATACCCTTCCCCTCCCCTTTTTGTGAAGATGACAAAATTATGTTAGAGAAAAAGGCAGTCTTTAACAAATGGTGAGGGGAAACTGGGCATCTACATGTAGATAAACTAAATTCTTATCTCTCATCCTGTGAAAAAAGCAATTCTACATAGACCAAAGACCTTCATGCATGATGTGAAATCAGGCAAAGGATTTTCTGAATAGGACTTTAGTCACTCAGGAAATAATGCCAATAACTGACAAGACCCATGAAATTTAAACACTTCTACATGGCAAAGGGAATAATCAAGTGAAGAGACAGCCTACAGAATGGGACAAAAATCTCTGCTAGTTATACATATGACAAAGATAAAAATAGCCAAAACCCATAAGAAACAAGCACGCACCTGCTAAGCCATCTACCTCACTGGCCCAGCTCTTACCACCTTACAGTATACAATTCAGTGGTTTGTTAGTATAGCCTCAGTGTTGCATTAACTTTCACTAACACTTAATTTAGAATATATTCATCTCCCCAAAAGAGATCTGGTACCTCCCACTTCCTTGACCCCTCATCCAGCTAGAACTTCCTACACAGCCAAGGATCATCTCGCATTCCTGACCCACTTTCCAAGTGCTAGGATGGCAAGTGACAAGTGTCTACCACCATGCCTGGCTCTTTCTGTGCTGGGAAACTTTCTCCTTGGGCAGTTCTTGCCCCTCTCTCCTTTCCTACTCTCTCCTACAGCTCAGACTGGCTGGATAAAGTCTCTTCTGAAATGATACTCCCTACTCTATTTCTTTTCTGGTCACTCTTAGCATTTCTTTATTTCTTTCTGTATTTATGAAAATTTTAGACAAGGTCTCATATATTCCAGATTGGCTTCAAACTTGCTAGATAGTGTGGGAAGACATTGAGTCTGATCCTTTTGCCTCCATGTCCCCAGTGCTAAGATTACAAACATGTGACACTACAGCAGGCTTGTTTCGTGCAGGTGATTGAAGCCAGGGCTGTGTAGACACTAGGCAAATCCTCTAAAAAGTGAAGGAAACCTAACACATGGGTTTCTCTTTTTGTTGATTTTGAGTGTGTGCATGTACATGTGTGTACATGGAGATCAGAGGACAACTCGCAGGAATTGGTTTTGCTTTCTACCATGTGGGTTCTGGGACCTGAACTTAGGTTGTCAGACTTGGAGGCAATCTGTCATTAATCCAGGAGTCATCTTCAACTCGACTTGGGTTTCTAAAGAAATGTAATACCAGCCTTATAAGCATTACAATCAGTTTATTAGAATATAAATGACTTGCTGGGTTTTTTTTGACATCATGTTTCTAGACTGCAGGACTAGGAAATGACCCTATGACAGACACAATGACAGCAGCCGCCAGGGCCCCTGTCCTGTGAAATGCAGGACAACATCAGCAATCAATCACCAAGAGAAAAAAATGATTTGGGGAAGAAATAATTTCTGGTTACTCAAATATAACCTGATTTAAAGGAGACTGCTGTCATGTAGCAGGCCAAGGATGGGATCTGCCTCCTTTAATAAGATGCCTGGTTAATAATGTTTTCTTTTTCTCCTCTACCACACTGAAATAGTTACATAAAACTCAAACTACTTCTATTGCTGCATTGGAAAGTTTCTTGTCTGAGTGATGGGTAGGGAAATCCTTCAACAAGACATCAGTACCCACAGGTCAATGCACCACTTAACTAACTAACCAACCGACTTACTTAACTAACTAACTAACTAACTAACTAACCAACCCTACAGCAGATGGTGACTAACAAAGAGACCCACAACTGGCCAAGGCACAGAAAGTAAGGGACTGAATAATGCTCAGCCCTAAATGGAGCATATACTGGTACTGTCCTCCCCAAAGGCTCAGACACCATCAAGGAGAGGGAGAAGAAAGAGTGGAAGAGCTAGAGGCAGCAGACGATTACTCAAAAACAGGCCTCTTCGGTACACAGTGGGCAGCTGCGATTATGAACTCACAGCGTTGTGACAGAACGCACAAGATCTGTGCAAACTCAAACCAGACCAAATCCCAACATGGAGAGGGGAGTTGGGAACAAAATCCCAAACCTAGTCATGTTGGCAAGTGTTAGCGGCTGAGAGTGAGGTAGTTTTCTCCAAGAGTGCAGTCCCCAGGACGGCCACCACACTCCAGTGGATGACCACACATCCAAGAATATTTGGGTGGCACAAATCAGTCTTGATGTTTTTGTTTTTTTTTTTAAGGTGAGAAGTTGGGGGAGTATGTAAAGAGGGGTAGATCCAGGAGAACTGGGAGATGAATGAATATAATAAAAATACACTGTATGAAATGCTTAAAGAACCAATAATTAAAAAAAAAATTCAGTGTCCTGGGGTAAAAGAATGATAAAGTAGAAAGCAGTTTGGACTGGGTAGATGCTTGTCTTGGCATTCTTAAGCCCGAGGTCTGATTACCATACACACAGCCCACAGTCAAAAAAAAAAAAAAAATCAGTTTTATTACGGTTTTACAGTAAGAGAAAAAAATGGAATGAAAACTTTCCCTGAAATGGAATCAAAATTCAAATAAAAACCCAAGATGCAGAAGCCCCTCAGCGGACTGCACTTCTCTGCACACGGGCTCCGTTCTTGCCCCGGCTCTCATTTTCTCGGTAAGAGTTAACTGTAAATTAGAGCAATGTTGTTTCAGCTTTACAGAAAGCTTTTAAGGACAGGTCAGTGCAAGGACCAGATTCCTCATGAACTCATGAACAAGACAGGTCACTGTGGCTTCAGGGTTCATTCAGCAGCAGGAAAAGCTTTGCTGGTTGTTTCCTGCATATCTCAAAATGCACAGCAGAGCAGTGCTCTCCATTGTGAGTCTGCTTCCTGACGGGCAAGGAAAGAAAATATTTTCACGATGACTGTTCTTTTCTTAGGCTGGCATTACACTTGGCCAAAAGGCATCATGGGCAAGCACAAGGCTTCTCCTCCCAGGGCACGTCTTCATGCTCCCATTTCCAGTAAATTATGTTCTAATGACGCCTATGTTTATTTCACTAGACTTTACTGACAAGGCACCAGTTTTGAATGAATTCTGTGTACATTTGGACAGCTATAATTAGAGAGTTTCTGCAATAATTGTCTCCTATTCACCTGTATGGCACAGCATCAGCACACTTCTCTGCTTGCTATTCTTGACCCTCCTATTCCTACTCCAAAGTGAGATGAAAAGCTATTAATGGAAACGCCACTGGTTTTGCTGTAACATTCAGAAATGCGGTTTTATAATGTTGAACTCGGCATCTAGCCTGAGGAAAACCATTCAGCAGTATACAATTACCATGATGTGAAGAGAAAACCAAGTGTTTCTCTCTGATGTAAGAGTCAGGTGGATTGACAGAGGGCTCTAAAACACAACTCCTAGACAAACCTCTTGGTGCTGGACAGATCTCTGAGTGTATTCAACACGGAGTGACAATCACAGGCAGGAAGGCTTCTATCCACTTTATATACATAGCAGGTTTCAGCAGGAAATGGGGGACAGGAGTCGTTGTGGGAAATTGGAACAATACTTTTCATAGCTTTGGACTCAGCATTTCTGGAGAACTCAAAGAGCTCTTTTCCTCTTCTCGCTTTTCATTTACACTCATTTCTAAGAATCTCTCTGCCTGCTTGGTTTATGTTTTTCTCAAGCAGTTAAATAAAAAGGCAGGCATGGATCCAGGGAAGAATCAAAGATTTCAATCTTTCATCTCTGCTTTGGTTCTTAGCCTTGGTGAAGTTCATTTTCCCCACAAAAGAAGTCGGTTCCCAGCTGTCTGACACCTAAGGTTCCTGAGACTTTTAACTGACCCATATTCCAGTTTGATGCTTTCGATGCATCTTCAATGTCCCAGGCCACATTGTGCTGGTTCCACTTGCCAGAATGTTAAACATTTACTGCCAGGACCCTTCCTCTGAATCCGTGTGCTAGAGGTTAACACCTGAGTATTTTTTACTGTAAGATGTTGGGAACCCCGCCTGGGAAGATGGCTCCATAAATAAAGTGCTGTGGAAGTGCAAGGGCCAGAGTCTGGTTCCTCAGAATCCACGTAAAAGCCTGGCAGGTGTGCAGCCCCGTGTGTTTCAACACTTGGGAGACAGCTTACCAAGCCCCCAGAGCATGCTGCCTAGCTAGACAGAACAGCAGGTTCCAGGTCCAACAACACATCTTGCCTTAGTAAGTAAAGTGGGAGCAACTGAAGACACTGCCTGACGTTAACTTTGTGTCACCACATGCACACATGTGACATGCATACAGATGTGTGCACACAGTTGCACACATATGCAGATGCTTAATTAAACACACACACACAGCAAAGTGGTACCTTCTTGTTACTATTACTGGGAAAAGCCTATGGCACTGTGAGAAACTGCGGTTCACTAGGGTGACCAACCACCCTTGCTAGTGCTCCTTTGCACCTGGCATCCTTTCCTACTTTCCATGAACAGCTGGAAGCTCGGTGTTCAACTTTATGGTGCATCACTCTGAACAGCTTTAGCAGAAGCAGCTTGTTTTCATCACCAGCTGATTAAGAGAAAGAAGACTACAAAGGTTTGTCTAATTAGGAAGAGAAGAGCAGGGAGCTGGGTTCAAAGCCTTTGTCATCATTGTTTCACCCCTGGTAGCTAAAGGCAGGAACAGGGTTAAGACTTCTGCCTCTCCTGTGCAGCACATAACCCCGCTCCACGTACATACCAAAGCAAAACATCCTTTTTCTAGGCTCTTGAAGGAAGAAGGGAAACTATATAGATCAGTGGTTCTCAACCTTTCTATTACTGTGACCTTTTAATACAGTTCCTCATTTTGTGGTGAGCTCCAAACCATAAAATAATTTTTGTTAGTACCTTATAACTGTAATTTTGCCGTTATAAACTGTAATGTAAATATCTGGTATGCAACCCCTGTGGGAGGGTTGTGTAATCCCCAAAGGGGTCAAAACCCGCAGACTGAGAACCCTTGATCTAGAGGTAGGTGGCTGGGTTGAAAGCCTGTTCATCCTAGAACAAAAAATTGCATTGTTTGTCATTTTCATACATCAATGGATCTGTCTTGTTGATAATGTCTGGATTGATTTCCTAAATATTCAAGACTTTAATTTTTGCACAGAAGAAAACTACCCCATACCCCAAGCATATAGTACAATAATAGGAGAACTAATGTGAGTGGTTTGAGGCAGAGCAACATGGATTATAGCTGGATTACAAGGAGAATAGTTCAATGAACTTGAAACAAATAGCTCCAGTGTGGACTGTTGGCCTTCATAATAATTTCCCATGAGGACTTTGGCTTGCTTAAAGTGTGCTACCTGTTCAGGGTTTGCTAGTATAGACGTGGTGTCAGCACTGAAAGGTCATGAGACTGTGTCCTAGATCTTGACAGTAAAGAAGCAGTGAACACAAACGCAAACGAAATAGCCTCAGGATCAGTCAACTGGCCAAACCTCTCTAAGGGAACTCTCAACTGCACGTCATACCAGATTGAGAGATAGGATGCAGGAAGCAACAATAATCTAGATAACTTACAAAAGCCATACTTTGATTTTCCAAAATAGCTCTGAAAACTTCCACTCAAAACAGTGCCAACACTTTTGCCAGATGTGGAAACAAACTACCTCCCCTCGTCTTCTCTGTTCTACTGCTTAAAAAAGAACTGTGAGTCTTGTCAGTCAAGAGGACTTCCCGCTCCCAAAGATGACTTAGCTTCTCTTGGAAAATGCAATGGTCTCACCCTACCTTTCACCTGATAGATAACAAGCAGTTAGGGCTACAGTGAAGTCTGAGAGCTCAAGCATATTGACAAAAATTAGCTTATTTGTTTATTTATTTAATTCTCTTTGAGATACAGTCTAACTGTATAGCCCACGCAGACGTCTATCTTGCAGAAACCCCCTGCCTCAGTGTCCCAGGAGCTGTGATTACAAACATACACTACCATATAAAGCAGTACCTTTATTAACAAATAGAAAATTGATTTTTAAACAACAAAAAAGCTAGTTAACTGAGAACCTGTTACAGACTGGTAAAGACTCAGGAGATCTGACAAGTTACAACAAGACAGGATATGCCTGTGGATCCTGGAACACAGGATGGTTTTAGAATAAAGTAGACCAGGAATGGCATGAGTGGATATCCTGTCAAGTTCTTATCTTACTGGGAAAGTACCCAGTTTCTCATAGGGAGTATACTGGGTTATGGGATTTTCCTACACAGGCCTTCTCAGGTAAAAGTTCTATTATGTTCCTAGGTTGTTGAAAGTTACTTCAGTCTTCTTATGGCTGAATAACATTCCATTCATGGATAGACAACATTTTCTTTACCCATTTATCGGTTGGTAATAACTGGGTTGTTTTAGTACATTTGTGTATCAAGTTTCTGTGTAGCCATTTTAATTTCTCACAGGGATAGTGAATGGAACTGATGGGGCACATGGTGTCTGTGCTGGCTAATTTTATGTCAACTTGACATGGGTTAGAGTCAGCTAAGAGAAGGGAACCCCAAGTGAGAAAAGGCTGCCATAAGACTGAACTGTAGGCAAGCCTATAACGGATTTTCTTAATTAGTGATTGTTAGGGGAGGGCTCAGCCCACTGTACAGAGGGGCAGGGCACCTCTGGGCAGGTGCTCTTGGGCTCTATAAGAAAGCAGAAGAGCAAGCCCTAAGGAGCAAACCTCTGCATCAGCTCCTGCCTCCAAGTTCCTACCATTTGAGTTCCTGTCCTGACTCCTTCAGTGATGGAGTGTGACAGGGAAGTGTCAGCTGAAAGAAACCCTTTCCTCCCCAAGCTGCTTTGCTCAAGGGGTTTTTCACAGCAATCGTAACCCTAACCCTAACTAGGGCAGTAACTTTTTCTTTTTGAGGGAACTATCAAATCCTTTCCTAAAAGCTGTGAAATACTTACATCTAAATAGCAATACATAAGAGTCTGGGTATTTTCACACTTGCTGTATGTTCAGCCTCTTTAAAAAAATTTTGTTTTAATTTTTAATTTTTGGAGAAACAGCCTCTCTTTGCAGTGCACACTGGCTTGAAACAATCCTCCTGCCTAACGGTACTGAACAGTGGAATTTCAAGTGTTGAACCACTACTCCTGTTTAAAAAATTATTTAATTTTTAATTTTCATTTTATTTTACATGTATGGTGTTTTGACAGCAAGCACATCTATGCACCAATAAGTACCTATGCTTGATGAGGCCAGGAAAAGGAACAGATATTGTGAGTTGCTATGTGGGTGCTAAGAATCCAAGCCAGGTCCTCTGGAAGAACAGCCAGTGCTTTTTAACCTCTGAGCCATCTCTCCAACCCCCAAATTATTATTACCATCCTGGAGGTAGTGAAGTAGAATTTCATTGTAGTTTGACCTACATTTCCCTAGTTAATTATATACAGCAAGCTCTTTAAGTAAACATTAGTATCTTAAATCTATTACAGACATTTAATTTGGCCAAAATTTAAGTAACAGATAATCTTAAATCACACTGAAATCTTTGTCAGAAAACCACAAGAACACATAGCATAGGTCTATTCACTGCAGCTCCTTTGCCATAATAGAAATGAGAAAGGGACCCAAGAAAAAAAAGCTGACTGAAACTACAGCCACCTTGTTTGCAAAACCATGCGTAAGAAAACACTGTGAGCAGACCACAGGTGACTCCAGGGCACAGGAAGTGGAGACAGACTGGGGAAAGCTCTGCGACAAATGAAGGTTAATCTATAGAGCCAATGCAGCCAAGCTTACATGTAAACAAAGCCATCTCTACAACTAAAACTACAGCAAAGGAATCTGATTAGCATCCAATGGGCATATTATAAAAGTAAACTAACAGGACTCTAAGAAATTTGTTTTTTAAAGTGGAAGTTGCTCTGTAGATCAGGCTGGCCTCATACTCACAGAGATCTAATCTAACACCTCCACCTCCCAAGTGCTAGGATGAAAGGCCTATACCACAATGCAATTTAAAAGTTCATTTTTTAAATTTATTTTTGTTTGTTTTTGAGACAGTGTCTCACTACAAAGCCCTGGCTGGCCTTAAATTCACAAAAAATCCACCCACCTCTGCCATGGTTCTTTTTTTCTTTTTTTGAAAAGATTTATTTTATTCTTATTCAGATACATGAGTGAGTGAGTGCCCGTGGAAACTAGAAGGGTGTCGAATCCTGTGGAGCTGGTCTGATTGATTACAGGTACTTTTGGGAGGCCTGACATGGGCTGTGGGAACCACACTTGGGTCCTCTGCAAGAACAGCAAACATTCTTAGATACCGAGTCCTCTCTCTAGACTCTAAACCCTGGTTTTTAAGAAGATACCTTTTTAATATTCTTCAATGCAAAGTATCCAAAAGGCAGTTCTGCTGGGGGTAGAGGGTCTCCAAAGAGAGCATTTATGCAACTGAGATGTAGGCTGAATTGCCTGCTTGGGTAATAGAGCACCATTTCATGTTAAAGAGTAACTGGCAGATAAACTGCACTCTTTCATGCGTAGAGCCTTGACAGACATCCTCTCATTTCTCAAAAGTGAACCAAGAAGTCTGTCACTTCAAGGAGAACAACTGTCAGCACTGGTTGCCAATGACAACTGCTGAGCTTTAGAATTCTGAGAAACCTGTACATACTAGGATGAGCCGGACAAACCCCCAGCACTTTAAACAGTGTTCTAATGAAACTGGCAGAAAGAGCAATCAGTGTTATTTACTGAAACCACCCAGTGAAGTCGGCCAGTATTAGAAGAGCAGCACAACCTAGCTCCGCATTTTCCAAATGAGTGACATGAGGTGCTGCAGACGGCAAGCCTTTTCAAAGGGCGCTGAGGGGCCGCAGAGTGCACTCTAGCGAGTCAGGAGGCCTGCACTCTTCATATCGCAACGGAGCAGCCCAGGACAGCCAACACTGTCCAAACTGCTGAAATGTTCCTTTCTCGACCACACATCTGCATGAAGCAATCTGTCAGAGCAGACCACACGCTCACACAGACGTGGGCTAGCTATGATGTGCTAAGCCAAACATTATAGAGATATACAAAACCACAATGCTATCTTTTCTATTTAAAGATTGTATTGTTAACATATTGTTATTAAAAAACAAACTGCAAACCAGGCATAGTAGCATATCCTTATAACCCCAGCACTTGAAAGATAGAGGCAGGAGAATTGCTGCAAAGTCAAGTGTTGCCTGGTTTACACGTATAATAAGTTTCAGGCCAGCCAAGGCTGCACAGTTGAGATTTTGTCACAGAAAAACCAAACAAATATCTAGTAAGGGGAACAGAGACTGTCTCTGACATGAACTCAGTGGCTGGCTCTTTGATCACCTCCCATTGAGGGTTGCAGTCGTGTTAGGCCACAGAGGAAGATGATGCAGCCAGCCTTGATGAGGCCTTATAAGCTAGGGTCAGACAGAAGGGGAAGAGGTCCTCCCCTATCGGGGGACAAAGGAAAGGGCACAGAGGGAGAACAGGGGGGGTAGGTGGGACTGGGAGGAGACAAGGGAGAGGGCTGTAGTGGGGATACAAAGTGAATAAATTGTATTAAATAAATATATAAATAAAAAAACTAAAAAAAAGATCAACTATTTTAATTTTCTCAACTCTTTTTTTTTTTTTTTTACAATAAATAAAACAGTAAAAACTCAGTCAAGGGCTGGAGAGATGGTTCAGTGGTCAAGAGCACCTGAGTTTGGTCCCCATTACCCAGGCAGCTCACTCCTGTCTGTAACTCCAGCTCTAGACACGAGCACACATGTATGCAAAAACCCACAGACATATACATAATTAAAATAATAAAAACTCAATCTATAAAACCTGCTCAATAATTCTGAAGTTGTTAATAATTCTCAAGGAGGCCCTGGGAACAGAACACTCAAACCACTGATTTAGACCAATGTGCACATTAGCTTCTTGCACGTGAGTAGGGAAGCTGGTTCTATTAACGGGATAATTCACACCAACAGTTCTAACATAGCAAAGCTCTGTGGAAGCAGCTGTGCTGCTGATTAAGTGTTAGATTCTAGTCTGTGCGTTAGCACCAACCCCTGCAAAAAGACTGAGGGAGGAGAGGAGGGAGAGAGGGGAAGGATGAAATGGGCATTCTGAGAATCATTTACCCAGTGTTCCCTGAAATATCAATGCTGTTCTAAGCTGTACGCAGTTGGCTCTCTACCAAGACTAACCACTAGTGCTCACTTTCCACCAGAGCCTCTTACAAGGATTAACAGTCACCAAATCTAGACACTCAGGATCATTAAAAATTATGTCTTTAGGACTGGAGAGATGGCTCAGTGGTTAAGAACATTGGCTGGAGCCCTGCATGGTGTTGCACACCTTTAATCTCAGCACTTAGGAAACAGAGATAGGTGGATCTCTGTGAGTTCGAGGCCAGCCTGGTCTACAAAGAGTTCCAGGACAGCCAAAGCTGTTAGACCGAAACCTTGTCTTGAAAGAAACAAAACAAACAAACAAAAAAAAATCAAAGACCACTGGCTGTCTTTGCAGAGGATCAGTGTTCAAGTCTCGTCATCTGTAAGGTGGCTCACAACTGTCTGTTAACTCAAGTTCTAAAAGATCCTACGCTTCTTCTGGCTGCCACAGGCACATGGTACATAGACATACATGCAAGCAGGGCAAAAAAATAAAAATAAAAAACAAAATAAAAATAAAAAATGAAAATTAATTTATGCTTTTTTTTTTTTCAGACAGGGTCTCACTCTAACCCACACTTACTAGGTAGACAAGGCTGGCCTTCTAATTCATGGGTGATCTTCTGCCTCTGCTCTTGGTGCTCTGGGAGTGGCTCTGTGAGCCACTAATGCCCATCTAGTTTACGCTCTACCTGCCAGTACCATACCAGCTTTTCTGCTCTCCTTAGGCTTTTATGCTTTGCATTCATAACAAAAGGGTGACAATGTCCGTGCTTCTGTCTCCGGGACCACAGCTGTTTGCTGAGCACCAGTGTTTTTCAATGCTTTGTTACAGTGTTATCTCAAATCTCCTGTTTATGTTATAAGGGACAATCTACAAGAAAACAGCTGTCTACCTGTGCGTGACCACAGTCCTGGCTACTCAGAAGGCTAAAGCAGGACAATTACGTGGGCCTGTGATTTGGAAACCAGTTCAGGCAATGCAGTAACATAATTAAAAAAAAAAAAAGACTACCACAGTGAGTTTGAGGCTAACCTAGGCTACACTGAGACCCTGTCTTAAAAAACAGCAAATAAAAATTATCCAAAATCTTAAAATACTTATTTTGTGATTAGGCTACCTCTCCCTACCCACCATGGCCTTCCCACCCATGCCTCCTTTGGTGGTGCTGGAGATTTTGTGAACTAGTCAAGTACTCCATCACAGAGTTGCACCCCCAGCTCATTCCCACACAACTCTTATTACATCAAATATGAGATGTTTTCTGGAGAAGGAAACATCTTAATTTGGAGGTCATCTTAAAGAAGAAATACAAAGGACCTTGAACTAAGAGTTTCAGACAGCCGGGTGGTGATGGTGGCACATGCCTTTAGTCTCAGCATTTGAGACAGAAGCAAATGGATCTCTATGAGACCAGCCTGGTCTACAGAATGAGTTCCAGGACAGCCATGGCTACATACACTGACTTGGGAAATCCAAAGAGTTCCTGAATTCTTGAATACCCTCGGCCCAGCTAGGTACTCTCAATTCTAGCTTTCCCAAGCACCACATGCATACTACCATTTACTGCCCTGTAGCACTCTGTAATTAATATCTCCTCACTAGATGACCATTAGTAATGGGGAAATGCAAACCAACCCTCTGGGAACACCTCTCCACACCTGAGAGGCTGACAACTCTTCAGCTTCTCGCAGTAAGCACTGGTACTTAGGTAGCAGGTCCACCTGCTCTGAAAAGCAAGTCCACGATCTCCTCACTTGAACATTTACACATATTTTAGACAATGCAAAAACATTCTTAGAGTTTTTAAACTTCTAGTCATAACTTAGTAGATCATCATCAATTTAGGAGGTCACAGTCAATATTTAGTTTTTTGTCATGCTATGATAAGAGAGGACACTTAACCCAATAAAATTGTTCTATATAAAACAAACCAACCTAATAATGACGCCAAGGTACACATATAAATGGGGAGCTGGGGAGTCTGTAAGAACAGGGCTGTGTGTAGCAGTGCATGTCTTAACTCAGCACTTGGTAGGCTGAGGCAGGAGAATCATAAGCTTGAGGTGAAGCTTGAGGCTCCAGAGCCTCTGTGTCTCAATAAGGAAGAAGGGAGGAAAGAGAATGACGAGGGAAACTATTACCCTGAGGGTTACAGAAGACTACGTGCACAAAGCAGAGTGAGAATGGGAGTGTTTTATTTCTTATCTATACACTGTAAATGCATTTTTGTAAGTAAGAAATGTAACAAAACAGAAAGCAAAGCTCTACTACCAAAAGGAGCTTTAATGGGTATAGTGGTGCACGCTTTTGATCCCAGCATCAGGAGGTGGAGGCAGGCGGCCTCTGTGAGTTCGAGGCCAGCCTGGTCTGCACAGCAAGCCCCACAGCAGCCAGGACTACAAAGATAGACTCTGCTAAGAAAACATAACTAACTAACTAACTAACTAACTAACTAACTAACTAACTGTTAAAATAAAAAGAACTGTTCTAGGTGCTGCTGATACAGAATCAACAAACCAAGGGAAGCAGACCAATTTTCACTGCCTAGCATTTACAGTCCGCTGATATCAACATGGCGTTGCACTCACTTCCACCTGACCCTGCCCAGCAAAGCAAACTGCCAGTAGTGAAATGCTGGATGTAAGCCACAACTCACATCATTGTAGACAGCCCAACATTAATGGCAGAATGGATAACAGTGCTGTAAATAGCACAGAACCAGCTCTTTGGGACAAGAGAACTATAACTCTCATTTTAAAAAATCAAATGTTAGGTCAGGTATTACAAAAATTTAGAAAGGAGTAACCTTTTCTTCTCCTTCCTATTTTGAGACAAGGACTCTCTACATAGCCCTGGCTGTCCTGGAACCCACGGAAATCTGCTTGCCTCTGCATCTTAAGTGCTGTAATCAAAGGCATGTGCCACTGATTCTAGCTAGGATAACCTTTCAAAAGGCTCCAAAAGTAAAAAACATTTTGTTTTCATAAAACACAATAGAACCATCAGGCACCTGTGCCTCCACAGACACAGCCCAGAACAGCTCTGAGCACACGGGCTCACTCCTCTGTTTGGTTTCTTTTAGAATTTCCCAATGCTGTTTCCTCTTCAGTCCTAGTTTCCTTGTATTTGTTTTCAGAACTTTTGTTAATTCTTTGTTCTCTTCCTTCTCCTATCCCACAGCATACAGTCATGGCGTAGGCTGGAAGCATGGTGTAAGAAAAGAAAACCAAACCAAACAACAAAAAAAACAAAAACAAAAAAAAAATCAAAAAAACAAAAACAAACAAACCTATCTTGACCACAATTTCCATACATACAAGAAGCAGAGGGAATGTCCAAGAATTCAATGAAGTGACTGGTTTCCAGAGGTGCTTCTGTTTAGATCAAACATATACTAGTTCTTACATTACATAAACTTTAACTGGTGCCAGTAGTCAGATGGGACAGTCCTGGGTGGGGATTGCTGGCTCCTGTTTCCATCTCTCTCTCCCACAGGCTTCAAGGCAAAAGAAGCTTTCAGGATAGGTGTGGTACTTCATGACTGTAATCCTAGCACTTGGGAGGCTGAGGCAGGAGGACTACCATGAGTCCCAGGCCAGTGTGGGTTACAAACCTGAGTTCCAAGACAGCTCAGGCTATATAGCAAGACTCAGTCTCAAAAGAAAAGAAACAACCCCAAATAGGAAGAAAGAATCCTTTACACACAGTCTGTGGCACATTGTTTTGGGTAGAGACAGAACCAGGCTACAGCTTTAGAAGTCTTGATAACAGTAATGTGCTGAAATACCTAGAACAGAATTTTGAACACACACTTCGATTCTGAAGAGTCAACTTCCTGTCCTTCAGGCACAGCTAACATTCTAACACTGAGCAACATAACTCTTTAAAAAAGTTTCTGAAGCCAAGCTGGTGGCTTACACCTTTGACCCTGAGGTCGGGAAATAGAGGCAGGTGGATCTCTGAGTTTGAGGCCAACCTGGTCTACAGAGTAAGTTCTAGGACAGCCAGGCCTATACAGAGAAACCCTGTCTCCAAAACACAAAAAAAGAATAAACAAACAAAGAAAATAAGAGCTTTTGAGATAGGATCTCATGAAGTAGCCCAGGCTGGCCTAAAATTTATGATCCTCTTGGTTCACCCTCCTGAGTGTTAGGATTGCAAATGTACACTCTCCTTCCATCCCAGCTGACTTGTTTATTATTATTATGTTAAAATACTTGAGAAATAAATTAACACATAAAGGTAAGGTTGGGCCAGGTGTAGTTCTGGATACCTGTAACCTCAGCTTGCCTCTTGAGTGAGGTCAGCCTGGGTCAGGATGAGGTCAATCCTAGCATAGGAAGAAGCACTGTTAAAGCAGGCGTAATTTTTGGTTTAGTAAATATGCTCAAGAAAATGTGCAGCACAATAACCAAGCCAGTCTTCACTCACAGCACAAGCCATGAGCCTGTGGGCTGCCGTGCCTTCTACAGACTACCCGTTACTCTTCACTTCCTCACTTACAAGCAAACAAACCAATATTAGTGTTTTGTCAAAAGGAAAAGAATCACTTTCTATGAAACTGCTGTTTACTGTGGACCTTTATACTTTCGTGTGCGTGTGTGTTTGAGGCAAGGGTTTACTATAGCCCAGGCTGCCCTCAAACTCGAGGCAATTCTCTACAGAGAGTCCTCCTGAGAGCTAGGACTGAGGGCCTGAGTCACTCTGCACAAACTCCAGCTACTCTGACAGCAAAGCTTCTGTCTCACAGGGCTGTTTTATATACAGTAAGTGCTAACTGTTCTTGTAAACAATAATGCTACATGGACCCAGAGGAGAGGGCAGGCAGCTTCTCAATGGACCTCAAAGGCTGCAGCAAAAGCTGCAGATCTTGGGGCAATGGACAGTCTTGTAGCTTATGAACAAACTGCTGGCTCAGAAATCCAGCCACTCTTCGGCAATCCACTGGCATGTCAGCTAGGAATTCTCAAGAATCACAAGGAGACGGAGCATCAGCCACCCTCACTCAGGCATAAGAAAGAGTTTGCACAATGCTCTGCATTCTGGACCTGAGGTCAGGTTTGACAAAGCCAAGGCCTGAAGGAAGGAAGAAAGGAAGAGAGGGAAGAAAGGAGGGAGGGAATGAGGGGAGGGACAAAGGGAGGGAGAGAAAACACATCCTACCCCTCTCCACCAAATGAACACAGAATGTTTAAAACAGAAGAAAGACTTCACATCTGGAAGTCTGAGCAGAGAAGAAGCTTTCCAGTTAGCCCTACTACCTGCTCAGCTGGGACCTGTGCAGAAACAAGAGCAAAGGCGGGGAGTGCCACAGAGCCACAAAGGACTGGAGCCCAGCTTGGTGGTACAATGTTGCAATTTCAGCATTTGACAGGCTGTGGCAGGAAGATTACCTTATATCTGAGGATGACCTGAACTACAAAGTGAGTTATAGGTCAGCTTGGGCTAAAGAGTGAGATGCTGTTTCACAAAACAACCCCCCCCACATAAACATCAATTTAGTAAGCATCTTTTTGCCAGAAGGAAGATACAGGTTTTATTTAATAAGTAACCTTAAAATGGTAATTAATATACAAACCAAAATATTCAAAGGGTATTTGAAAGGGAGCCTATATTCCACTCTCTGCTGCCTCTGAAGCAGCAAGGTACCCTTTGCCTGCGATGATGCCTCCAAGACCTATCAGTAAACCCACAGTTAAATGTTACAAGGACCCAGAGACCTCTCATCTTTCCTGGAAGTTGAAAAGTTAAAATCACTTTTGTGATAACAAAAGATAGTATTTCCTTTTCTTTTACAAGCTATGTGGCATGTCTCACAGGGCACATACTATAATTCTGACAGCTAGTGGAAAGCTAAGCAGCTTTGAATTAGCCATCTTCTATACAAACAGATACTAAGATTTGTAAATACATAAAACACCATATTTCATTCTAGAGTCCTTTTTGCTTTACAAAATATACACAAAATTATGCTAATCACATTAACAGTTTACCATTTTTTAATTTCAAAATAAATTAATGCTTTAAAAATTCCTGTTTTAATTTAATGTGTGCAACGTCAATAGGAGTCCTTAACAATCTATATGAAATCAAAGGAGACCCAAGAACAGTTTGAGAAGTACTAAGCTAAGCTCACACACATTCATTCACTGTATATATGGAGTGTGTGAGTGCAGGTGCCTGTATATACAGGGTCAGAGGTCAACCTCAGGTATCTGTCCTTGCCTTCAGCTTGGTTTTGAGGCAGGATCTCTTCACTACTGAATACATCAGGCTAACTGGCTGTTAAGCTCTGAGGATTCTCCTTACTCTGTCCCCCAGCCATTGATGAGCTGGGATTATATAAGCACGCTATTGTATCAGGCCTTCCTTTCTGCAAACCCCCAACTCTGGTTCTTATGCTTGCAAAACAAATACTCTCCCTGCCAAGCCATCTCCAAGCCCCTAAGCACTTACAAATGTATGCTAAGCCGGAGTCATGATACATGCCTGTAATCACAGAACTTGACAGAGGCAGGAGGGTCTGCAGTTCTTGACAGCCTGAGCTACAAGAAACCTTGTCTCAAAAATCAAAAAGTGAGTATGGTGGCACATGCCTTTAATTCTAGCACTGGGGAGGCAGAGACAGGTGAATCTCTATGAGCGCAAGGCCAGCCTGGTCAAAAAGTGAGACCCTACCTCAAACAAATCAACAGAGGCTGGCAAGCTGGCTCAGTGGGTCTAAAGCACGTGTGCCGTAAAAGCCTGGCATGTGTGAGCCCCATGTAAACGTAGAAGGAAGAAGTGACTGCTCCAATCGCTCTGTCCTCCACACAGGCATGTGTAGTGTATAATACATGCACACACAGACAACAAATTACACCAGGTCACTTGTTTACTGATAAACACCAGTCATCTACAGCCTCATTTTGGTAATGTTTATGAGTGTGTTTGAATAGCTGCTGAGAAGAAAAGCACTTTTTTTAAACCTGTAGCCACACAGCACTATGCATTTTTTGGCCATAAACACAAGTCTTTTGTTTGTTGGTTGGTTGGCTGGTTTTTTGAGACAGGGTTTCTCTGCATAGCTTTGGATGTCCTGGAACTCACTCTGTAGCCCATGCTGTCCACAAACTAAGAGATTCATCTGTCTCTGCCTCCCAAGTGCTGGAATTAAAGGTGTGTGCCACGCCCCTACCCCCAGATCCATAAATACAAATTTTAAGGTGGAGACCACTGCATCGATTTCCCATACCATCTTAAATATTTAGTGTATCAATGTATGGAATTACTCTAATCCCATAAAGAGCTTGTAAGTCAGAAAGCATGACTTACATGATTGAACAGCAAGATCAAATGCATTTCTGTGATGGGAGTACAGAGAGAAGTGATCATTAAATGCAGAATGCGGCAATCTACTGACTTGTTTGGACTACCCCCTCTCAGACAACAATTATGACCGCTAGCTAATGGACATGTGAAAGAACTGGAAAGCAACCTAGACAAGGCTATAAATGAGCATGAAGAGACAACAAAAAGCAGCGCACGTGCCTCAGAGTGCTTCAGTGTTCTCTAGCACAGGCTTATCCAGTAGAGAGGCTGGAGACACTAAACACAGGAGGGGCAGTGTGAGTTTCACACACATGCTAATTCTGCTCCCTCGTTTCATGATCTAATGTTCACTAGAAAAGAGGTCAACTCTGTTATTTTAGAGGATACATAAAAAGAAAAAATAAGAAAATTTTCTTTTCTGTTTTTTTAAATAATGTGTGTGCAGGTGTCCTGCTTTCTCTCTGCTGAACCTGAAGTTCCCCATTGCAGTTAGGCTTCCAGGATCTGCGGCGCATCTGTGCCCTCCAAGGCTAGGTCACCAGCATACATGGTCATGCCCTGCTTCTACATGGATGCTGGGGTTCAAACCCAGGTCCTCATGCTGATGGAACAAGTTCTCTTACCTTGAGCCACCTCCCCAGCCCATTTTTGTTTTTGCTCAGGCTAACAGCTATTATGTAGTCAATAATTACCTTGAACTCCTGAACTTCAACCTTCCCAGTGCTGGGATTACAGGTGTCCAGCTGGAAGAATAATTCTTCAAAAAAATTTAGCTACATTTATTGTATGCATATACACGTGTACCACAGCACATATATAGAAATCAGAGGACAACAAGCAAGAGTCGTTATGTCCTTCCACCACATGGCTCCTGGGGATTGACCTCAACCTTGTCAAGCATGCCCCTCTATCCACTGAGCCATCTTGCTGGTTCAAAATTTAATAATTTTTTATTGAGCTCTTCTGGACTAGAATGTGCATTAATGTATATGTGTATCATTAATATGAATGTGTATCATTTAATTCTTAATACAGCTCTATGAAGTTAGGAATCATGATTTCATCTTTTCATCTAAAAGAATCAAGCAGAGTTGAGCCAGGCAAGTCAAAGTCCAAAGCATAAAAATTGTACTCTCCCTGCTTCCAAGGAAGCAGCACAATTCACAACACCATTTTATTCCCTCTACTAAAAAGTCCAAGGGGCCCAAAATAACAGCTCTAAGATTTCAGTCTTTAGAGTGACAAGAAGCTAAGAACCCAGTGAGTACAAACTCAACACACTCCTAGTGGTGGCAGAAGCTGCGTGTGTCGAGGCTTCTCCTCTGTTCATGAGTAACTCAACACTGAGTGGGGTGAATACACCCAGGTTACAAGATGGCTGCTGATCAGCCTCAGTGAACAGTCAACTGGCTCTGAATGACACAGGTCAGTGAAGCTTTCCAGTTCTCTAAGGAAGCAATGCACAATTATCTACTGAAGAGCCAACCAGAAGCAGAGACTCACAACAAAATCTGCGCATCATTTATCGTTTCACGAAAGGAACAGAAAACCTAAGCACGCCCCTCATACCTCAAAATCTGCACGCCCATTTTCTGAATTACTGGCAAACTTCCCTCAACTTTTTCTTTCATATTTTGTTTCATAGAAGAAATCTTTGTCACTTAGAAACTTAGAATCGGTCAAGCCCTGACCCCAGACACACACATACACCTTTTGCATACCTGGCTGAAGTTTAAACAAACAAGACCTCACATTAGGAAGAATAAAAGCCCCAGCAAGAAACATTTTATTTTCAATGTTCCACATGCAAACTCTTCACTAGAGAGGAAATGAACTTTATCAACTCAAAAGAAAGAAAACAACTCATGGCCTCACTCACTGTTTTAAGTCAGATCACAGGCGTAACTCCCTGGGCAAGACAGACACAGTCCTGGCTTGGAGGTAAGGCAGTGCTGGTCTGCTGGGTGCACTCTGTGCAGCAACAGCTGTCTAGTTACACTGCTTGCCCTAAAATTCA
This sequence comes from Pachyuromys duprasi, assembly GCA_028658305.1. Lineage (NCBI taxonomy): Eukaryota > Metazoa > Chordata > Mammalia > Rodentia > Muridae > Pachyuromys > Pachyuromys duprasi. The sequence goes on from CM053744.1 coordinate 47,198,374, forward strand.
CTTCAGACCTGGATCTACTCAGTTACACTTGCTGAGAGAAAAAGCAAGCACATTTCCTGGGCTACGTTCACAAAACTAAGGACCCATTCAACACTCAGTGACCTCATTTCATTCATTCTTTTTGATTCTTTGATTCTATACTTGTGTGGTGTGTGAGTGTGTGTGTATCTCTGTCTGTCTAAGCTCAAGCTATGGTGCAAATGTGAAGGTCAGATGACAACCTGCAGGAATCAGTTTTCTTTCTCCACCATGCACAGCCCAGATAGAGGACGAGGGTTCTCAGGCTTAGTGGCAAGAACATTTACCCATTATGTCATCTTGCCTGCCCTCACCTCATCCATTCTTGCTTATCTTTACATATTCACTCTCCTAAGAGTCCTTCTCTGCATAAAATGACTGGCTGATTTCTTTAATATGCAGGAGAAATAAAAATAATTCATACCTATATATCTTTACTACTGAATGCTTATAGGATAGAATTTTAGTTAGGGTTTTACTGTAGTAAAGAGACACCATGACCAATTCAACTCTTATAAAGGAAAACATTTAATTGGGACTGGCTTATACTTTCCATTATCATCACGGTGGGAAGCATGGCAGTATGCAGATAGATATGGAGCTGGATAAGGAGCTGGGAGTTCTACATCTTGATCCACAGGCAGCAGAAGGGAACTGTGTGCCACACTGGGTGTGGCTTGAGCATATGAGACCTCAAAGCCCGCCCCACAGTGACACACTTCCTCTAACAATGTCATTCCCCATTGGCCAAGCATTCAAACACACGAGTCTGTGAGGGGGGCATACCTATTCAAACCACTATATAAGATCTAGAATAGACCAGTGCAATTGAAATATAACCTAAAATTCTACAGCAGCCATGCTAAAGTAACAACCTTATTTTTAATTATCATTTTAAAATTTATTTTTACTTTATGTGCATTGGTGTTTGACTGCATGTATGTCTATGTGAGGGTGTTTGATCCCCTGGAACAGGAGTTATAGACAGTTGTGACCTGTCATGTGTGTGTTAAGAATTGAACCTGGGTCCTCTGGAAGAGCAGTCTGTGCTTTTTATTTTATTTTATTTGGTTTTTTGAGAAAGGTTTCTCTGTAGCCTTGGATGTCCTAGACTCACTTTGCAGACCAAGCTGGCCTTGAACTCACAGAGATCCATCTGTCTCTGCTTCCCAGAGTACTGGAATTACAGGCATCCACAGTCAATGCTCTTAAATGCTGAGCCATCTCTTCAGCCCTATTTTTAATTATTTACTTAACCTAATACATCTAAAATATTACATCAACAATCATCATTATAAAAATTGAGGATTTGCTTATTTTCTTCATTATTAATTCTTCAGACTTCAGTATGTTACACTTCTAGCATCTCTCTTCTAGACTACTTGTCAATGTTCCCCAGCCACATGTGGCTTAGAGACCACTGCCTCACACAGCAGAAGCCTGAAATATGATGGCCTATAACTGTCCATAACTCTATTTCCAAGGGACCCGACCCTCTCTTCTGACCTCTGGGGATACCAGCCACGTACATGGTACATATACATACACGGAAGAAAATACTCGTACACATAAAATAACACTGAAGTTTAATAATATTTTTAAAATAAAAAATTAAATAAAAGATGAGTAAGATAAAAGACATACTTTACAAATATGTATACATGCCAAATAGTCATGTGAAATGACATTATCAGTACAAAATTTCAAGGTAATGCAAGCTAAAATTATAGGAAATGCCATTTCATACTTACAGAAATAAAAGACTAACCACACCAAATATAGACAGGCTATGGGTCAGCGAGGGCTCTCTGGGCCAATGGCAGGAAAATAAAATAGGACAATTATCCTAGAGAATTGTTTTTAGTTTACTGTAACATTAAACACGTCTACCCTGACTTGGCATGATCATTTCTAAGTATTTACCCAAAGGAAGTAAAATTGTTTGACCCATGGAAGACTGGGAGACTGAGTGTGGTGATGCATGCCTGGAATCCCAGGCTGAAGCAGAAAGAGTAGGAACTTAAGGGCAAGTGAAGGCCAGGCCAAGGCTACACAAGACAACCTCCCATACCTCCATATGTCCCCAAATTTATAAAATAACCACTGGCTGGTGAGACGGTTCTTTCCAGTAAGCCCAACAATCAGAGATCCATCCCTGGAGCCCATAAGGTAGAAGGACGGAACTAAATCCCTAAAGCTGTCTTCTAACGTCCACAAGTGTGTACACACAGAGAATCTTAAAACATTTAGAAACAAAAACAAAACTAAAAAACCCATAAGCTAGCCCACCAGTAGGATGGATGGACACAGTCTGCTACATTTATACAATGGAGATAAAACATGAACAAACTATTAATACACACACCAAGGACAAATCTCAAAAGTAAAGCCTGATGGGATGTCGCCAACTTTGTCCCCAAAATTCAGGAAGGCAGAGGCAGACAGATTAATATGATATGAGTTCAAGGCCAACCTAGTCAACCAGGACAGCCAAGGATACACAGAAAAAGCCTGTCTTGAAAAACCAAACACAAACAAAACGAAAAACCCAGAACAAACAAGCAACCCCAAGAGTGAAATAAGCTAGTATCAAAAAGCAAAATAATGTATGACTTGTTTATATAAAGTTCTGAAATAGGGAGAGTTAACCTAGCAAATAGAACCAATAGTTGCCAGGGACAAGGGAGCAGGGCAGAACCAAATGGGGAAAGGGTGTAAGGAAACTTTCTGGAATGATGGCACAAAACATACCATTTGGAGCTTAGGGATACATTGATATACACAATTGTCAAAACTCCCTGAGCTGAATAGTTAAGGGTCCCTGTGATAACTAACCTACTTACTTCCTGTCTTGAAAGCTACATGCTATGAGAGCAAAAAAGCAACACTCAACAGATGCTGCTAAATCCACAATGAATAAACTTAGAGATGAAGAGCAGAGTATGGAGAATTCTCACTAGAATGCTCTCCATCATTCTTTTACCATGCCGTGACACAAGCCCACACAAATCTGTAGAGGAATTTTAATCCAGAACATGGCTGCTCTATCAAGAGATCACACCCAAAGACCTTTTAGGTCTGTGTAATTTGGCTGGAATACAAACAGGCCTTTAATTCAGGAGACAGAAGCAAGCAGATCTGAGCTCAAGGCCAGCCTGGTATAGACTTAGTTTCAGGTAAAGAAATGCTTAGGTCCAGGGGTGGTGTTACAGGCCTTTACTCCCAAAAATGAAGGTCAAGTTAGATTGTAGAAGGAAGTACCCATGTTTGAAAGTGATGTCTAATTGAATGTCACAAACAGTGATAAATCAGAAGATCTGACAGAATAGGGTATGTCCAACTCTCACAAGAGAGAGGGAAGGTTAGCTACTTAAGGGGCAATGCAGAAAGAAAGGCAGTTTTGCCAGGAGAGTTTTACAGAGAGAGGTTTGTTGGAGGTTGGTCTAATCCTAATTACTGGCACTCAAGCTCTGGGTACTGCCTATTCGAACACACCTATCCTTGTTTGTATAAACCTGTCTAAAACATTATACTTGATTGGTTAATTAAACAGTCTATACCTGGGCACGGCAGAATGGGGTAGGTGTGGCTAAGGTTCTCGGACTTTGGAGAAAGGACTCCAATAATGTTGTGAAAAGGCCCAGATGAAGAATATAAGCAAGTATTTACAAAAATATGGATGAAAGATAGGATGATTAGTATTGTATTAGGTGGGGGCTGGGAGATGGATGGTGAGGATATTCAGACAGCGTAGGTAGGAATATCTGTCTGGCCCAAGGTAAATAAGGCAACTATAAAATCTAACAGATGTCTATCTTATTATTTGTGAAGGTGGATTAGATAATGCCACGTGATAATCTTAGGGCTAATAGTAATAACATTATGTAGCCCAACAGCTCTTTTTAAAATTCACTACAAAAGAGACTGAATGACAGAACGAGCTAGGCACGGGTGAAGACAGAATGAGCCACAGAATGAGAAGCAGCCAGGAGATTAGAGCAGACTGCTGGAGTTAGTTTGAGGCCAAGCAGAGCAGTTATGAGGCAGAGAGAAAAACCAGATTGAGTAAGTTGGCTGGGAGAGGAGTTGCGCCAAAACAGCTGAGTTGAACCTGCCAGCCCAGAGCTCAGAAAGAGCAAGAAAGGGTGAGCTTATTAAGCAGTAAGTCTCAGAGGCTGAAAACATTCTAGGCCTAGGTTAGAATGTATGGAGGCTAGAAACTTCCAGGATTAGGCCTAGGAGCAGATGGAGGTAGTTAGTCTCTGAGACAGTAATTGAAACAGGTGAATAAAAGTTTCTTTTACACAAATCCCTTCAATTTTACTAGTTAGTGATTTGTAAATTATATTAATGCACACTAACCACCAACTAAGGTGACATACTTGTCTCTCTGAAACCTTATTTTCAATGAATGTCCAAATAATAAGCTTTCTGGCTAAAGTAACAAAGAAAAAAGAAAGCAAAGGAGAAATGAAGCATACAAGAGGACACAAAAAACTGGGTTGGGGAACAATCTAGTGAGTTGAGTCCTGAACAGACAGGATATGAGGCTACTCGGCATGTTTGAACTGAAAAGGAAACCATGGAGGTGGAAAAGTTATGCCTGCGAAGGCGGGGTGACTCACAACTTTAATTCTAGCACTCAGGAGGCTGGGGCAGGTGGATTTCTGTGAGCTGAGGCCAGCCTGGGCTACATAGAAAGTTCCAGGCCAACCAGGAGTAGAACAGTGAGACTTTGTTTCAAAAAACAAAACAAACAAAGAGTTATGCCTCCACTTTCCGCCTCCTCCCCATTGCCTCCCAGGAGCAGAAAGAACATTCCCCACAGCTACCGACCAGTATTTATTTATACTGCAGTGCCTTAGCCATACATACGGCCTCAGGGCACATGGCCAAATGTTTTAGCTCATGTCCCTTCTATCTATTCCATCCAACAACTTTGTCCACTGCCACTGGCCACAGCCTAAACACTTTGGTAATGGGGTGTATACTGCACATCGAAATCCCTTCAGCACACATTAATCTGGAACCTGTGCTAAAAGGGAGAAAACAACTTAAGGGCTTTCCTGTTGTCCCCAAGACAGCCCAAGTTAAGCGCAGGAAAGGCTGACGGAATACCATGTGTTTCCTGGCTAGGAAACAAGGCTACCAGGCACATGGCAGGGCTGTGGATTCTAGCAAGGATGTGCATTGTGAAATGTTACTGTGGAAACAACACTTCCACAAGGCGACATGAAAGAAGGGAAATAGCAGGAATTGCAAAATAGGCCTGTGAGATGAGTAAAGAACTCCCTACATGTCTGTGCTTGAACCTCAGTGTGATTAAGCCAATCACATTTTTGGCATTAAAACTGTTTCAGACTTAGTTACTCGATGGATGCAACCTACAGACCCTAAACCAACCTGCTGTTGACTAACACTTAGAGGAGAACAGACATTCATAAGGGATAAAAAGTTTTCAGAGACCAAATTTTACCTGTTGCCTTTTTGTAAACATTTTGCTTGAAGCTCATAAATGTATGTATGAGTATATTATGTGTATGTATGCATGTATGCACATGTGCACACACACACACACACACACACACACACACACACACACAGACACACATACACTGTTTTACTCACTTCAAATTCACCAAAACAATTCACAGCACTGTACTAGTTGTTCAGCATGCTAGCTAGTTTTTATGTCAACTTCACACAAGCTAGAGTCACCTGAGAGTAAAGAACTTAATTGAGAAAAGGTCTAAAGTCAGGCTGTAGGCAAGCCTGAAGGGCTTTTTCAATTAATGATTGGTGTGAGAGGGCCCACACCATTGTGAATGGAGCCACCCCTGGGCAGGCAGGCGACTCTGGATCTAAAGCTGAGCAAGCCATGGAGAACACGGCAGGAAGCAGCACTCCTCCATAACCTATGCTTCAGCAGCTCCTGCCTCTGGGTTTCTGCCATGAGTTCTTTCCTGACTGCTTTTCATGATGAACAGTGATGTGGAAGTATAAACAAATAAATCCTTTCCTCCCCAAGGTGATTTGGTCATGATATTATTCATCACAGCAACAGAAACCTAAGACACTTAGGTACATGAAAAAAATCAACGGGGCATCTGTGATGAATGTTTAAGATACTAAACATTTGTCACATAATGACCTAGAAATACTGCACATAGTATATCACTATTTTAAACACCAAACACACACAACATACACGGAACCTCTAGACTTAAAGGAGGAAGTGAAAAGCCACAATAGTGCACATGACCTGACAGAATGACTGAGAGGGTTGGGAGCGGGTTTTAATAACTTCCGGGCCTGGTTTTGTAAACCCAATCAAAACAGTGTGACCAGACAGGGATTTCTAAAAAATGAAAAAGTCAGTCACACTGTTACATAGACAGAGACAGAACCTAAGACCCTGACTAGAGAGAAGGCTAAACAGGGAAAACACTCAGCCAGTGTTACAGGAGCACACAGAAGAGCTCATCTCTGTTCAGGCTGTGAGCAGATAGGAAAACATGTCTCTTCTGGAATTAACACACATGAGTTTGCAACTCATATTAATTGGGGATTCCAGAGTATAATTCTAACTACAGAACCTCAGTCTTCCAGGGATCCCAAACCACAAATTTATATTCAAAATTAGCCTAAGCCAAAGCTCAGTCCAGGGCACCAAGGAGATATAAATTTATATTCAAGTTTTGATAAATGCAGGTTAACCCATGGCCTTAAAAGAGTACCATCATGGGTTGGAGAGATGGCTCAGAGGTTAAGAGCACTGGCTGCTCTTCCAAAGGTCCTCTGAGTTCAATTCCCAGCAACCACATGGTGGCTTACAACCATCTATAATAAGATCTGGTGCCTTCTGGCATGAAGGTGTACATGTAGGCAGAACATTGTATACATAACAAACAAAATCTTCTTTAAAAAAAAAAGAGTACCATCATAAGAGAACAAACAGAATAGCTTCATAACCCAAGAACTATTGGCTAGAAGTTAGAAAGGAAATACACTTAACATGATGACATGCTGAAAGCCAGACTTTAAGAATACAATCCCAGGGAGCTGGAAAGATGGCTCAGTGGGTAAGTATACTGACTGCTCTTCCTGAGTTCAATTTCCAGACCCCACATGGGGGGCTTACAAGTGCCTGTAACTCCAAGATCTGACATGCTCACACAGACAGACATGAAGGGTAAACACCAATGCACATAAAATAAAAATGATTATTTATCCAGGCATGGTTCTTTAATATCAGAACAGTCAGAACTACACAGAGAAACCCCATCTCAAATAAACAAATAAACAGACAGATAGATTAAGATCCCACAAAAATGAAGCAAATTTGAAAGGAAACCAGACAAATGGCAGTTCAAAAATAATGAGGTAGAAAATATTCAAGGCCAGAGAGGAAACCTCTTTCCTAATAGGAGTACCAGGAGACAGAATGCAAAAGATGCAATAGTCAGAATGCCAGAGAATTTTCCAGGCCAGATAAGTCATCAAATCTCAGATTTAAGAAACAAAACAAAGTCTACACCAAAACTGAAAGACAATAATGTAGGCCAAAGAGAATGAGTCCCTTTTGACTACCAAATAGAGTAACTTAGACAAAAAGAAGAGTGGGCTAGAGATAAAGGATGGAATTCTGTAACATTGGGCAAAAGAATATGAAATCAACAGGAAGCAATAAGGGTAAAATTTGGGCAAGCAATATGATTTGAACTGAACCGCTAATTCTCCTGGTAGTTGCATGTTGGGTGGATACAAGAAGAGAAACTGTGGGTTTTAAGTAAACTTAGGAAAGGATTAAAACAGTTCTAGGCTTTGGAGAGACTTCAGAATAATTCTAAAGACAAATGTTTCAAAAAGTAAGGCACAGAAAAAAAGGTTATAGAAGAGGAGATGAAATGGGCCACCATGCGGCAGGGGGACAGAGTGGGATAAAGGATAGGAATATGTAGACTCATTAAGAATTAAAAGAATTTATTGGATTGAGCACAGGGTGGGAGCAGAGGATGAAAAGATATGGACCCAAGTGAGCAAGAACACAGTGTGCAGTACACTCCCCTCTCCCCTGAACACATAGTAGGTGGAACTGCTAAACTGGAAAGAAGCTTTTGCAAGCTACTTAACATCAGGGCTCACAACAAAAGGCCCATGAAAAGGAGTGAGGGGCCCTGCATGTGAATGACCTGGGATGACAGGTGCACACTGCTGCACCCAACACTCATCATAGTAAAAGAGACTTTCCTTAACCCTTTGACTATGGGGAAAACTCCCTTTTCTTTCTCCACACTTCTCAAACAGCTGGAGTGAAGGAAGGGCTCTCAGTTTAAAACAGAAGGCATGGCAAGACACAGGCTTCCCACTCATCCTCAGGTCAGCAACTGCTGAAATGGTGTCATGCTCAAGTACTGCTAATAACCAAATGGTACTTTTATGGTCTTAAACAATCAGGCTTACTAGGTCAAAAGACAGATGCTTGCTTAGAATCTGTCATCTTCTCACCTTTTCCGTTTCTTTAGATCTTTCTAGCTCATCTGTTTTCAAAGTTTTACATTATTTCATCTTACATTTGTAATAGCAGGGCTTTGGCAAGAACCTAGGACCATGTAACTGGATACAGCAAATACAAACTTCAGACCAGTCTGATTTTCAATCCACAACCAAAATAATTAAAACATGGTTGGCCTCTCCTGTAAGAAATATCCCCAGCTGAAATTAAATTTTTAATATAATGTGAATCTTGCCATATAATCCTAAAATCATCCATAAAATAGTACTAGGAGTCTTTTCTCAGAACCTTGGTCAGAACATAGGACTCACTGATTGCCAATTTCCAAATGAATGCCATTCTTCACCAACACTGAAACAGATGGGAATAGTCACTTCCACACAGAAGCACCCAACGTGGGCAGCATACTGCAGTCTTAAAGGATGAATATTATAATACAGCCCCTAAAGTGGCTCATAATTTCTCTCTTTATAAAATTCAAGGTTTTTATGTATTTATTTTTGTTGGGGGAGAGGGAGAAGATCATCAATACCCCATTATGTGTGTGGTCACTGGACAACTTATGGGAGTCAGTTCGCTCATCAAGTTTTGTAACAAGCGCCATTAGTGGCTGAGCCATCGGTTAGCACATCTTTATAATTAACAAAAATGCCTTCACAAATAAAACTCTGTATTATAAAAATGAGAAGGGGAAATCATTTTCTAAATGAAGTAGAATTGAAAACAAAATCAATTGTGATTTAATATATCTAGGGACTGCACAGCACAGAACAAAGAAACCTCATGTCAAAGATTAATCTAATTAGACAAAGAAAAATATACAGAACCATGCATGCAGTCTTAGGAATGCTTCCTGCACCTGAGAGCCTGCTTTCCTAGGGTTAACTCTGCCCTCTAGTGCACGCTCAATGATCACTGCTGTAACTAACCAGGAGACTATTTCATCCCCAGGGTATCACAATGCTCTCTTTAAATGAAGGTATGCACCTACTTGTTCACAAATCCGTTCCCACCATGAACCTGAGTAAAATCTGAGTATAGTCATTTCAAGCACCTGTTCTACACATGCAGAAAGTATCTAAAATACTTCACTATTTCTCACACCATCATGTGTGGCACAATTACGATCGTAAAAATACAACAAAAATGGTTTATAACAGACGCCTCTCCAGCTCTCCAATTTTATTTTTTGAAGATCTAACATACAGATCTTTTGTTGTGTTATTTTCTAAGACAGGGTTTGCTAATATCCCTGGCTTGCCTAGAACTTGTTATATGGATCAAGCTGGCATTAAACTATCTAGCAGCAATCTATCTTCTTGCCTCTGCCTCCTAAATTCTAGGATTAAAGACTCCCGCCACCACCCTCAGGTAGAGGTTTATTTTTAGAACAGCTTAGAAGTACCTTAAGGAAGACCTTAAGGAAGCTGGAGCGATGGCTCAGTGATGGAAAGCATTGGCTGTTCTTGTAGGGGACCCAGGTTTAGTTCCCAGAACCTACATAACCATCTCTTATCTCCACTCTCTAAAGGATCTGACATCTTCTTCTAGCCTCTGAGGGCATTAGGCACACACATGATGCACAGACATACATGTAGGGAAAACAATTCCCATACACATAGAATAAAATAAAATATAGTAATTAAAGAGCTTGTTCTAGCTACTGCCTAACACACAAATTCTTGTAGGGAAATATATCTGAGAGTAATAAAAACACCCAATAACACAAAGTTTGTACATGAATGTCCACAGAAACATTTGCAGTAGCCAAACATAAAAACCACCCTAAGTCCATTCATTAGGACCTACATAAATAAAATGCAATCTAGTCTTACTATCATAAAATTCCACAAAGGGCATAAAAAAGATTCAAGTATAGATAAATGCTACATGGATGAACCCTGAAGATATGGTAAGTCAGAAAAGGCACCTCAGCTGCTATTTTTTTTTTTTAACTAAGCAGGGTTTCTCTGTATAGCCCTGGCTATCCTGGAACTCTCTGTAGACCAGGCTAGCCTTGAACTAACAGAGATCCACCTACCTCTGCCTGCTGAGCGCTGGGATTAAAGGTGTGCTCCACCATGCCCAGCTTGATTTGCTGCTCTTATAGAAGACCCAGGTTCTGTTCTCAGTACCGACATGGTAATTCCAGTTTTACGGGATCCCACAATCTGGCTCCCTCCCATAGGCACACACATTGGTGCAGACATACATGCATTCACTCACCCACATAAAATATATAAATACATCTTAAAGAGAAAAAAAGCAAATGCTGGGATTCCACTCATGAAATGCACAAGTAAACAAACCTAGACCCAGAAAGTCCATGAGTGGGGTTGAGAATGCAGACAGGAGAGAGACTAGTAACAGGTCCAGTGTTTCTTTTATAGGTGATAAAAAATGATTGTAGCTACCTGTTACTGTCTACCTTGTGAGTATGCCAGAGACTAATGAATGGTATTACTCAAATTGATAAATGACATAGTATTACATTTTGTCTCATTAAAGTATTTTGTTGTTGTTGTTTTTGGGCCAGGTTTGGTAGCACATACCTGCAAGCCCAACACTCAAAAGTTAAGGCAAGAGGATCACAGGCTTGAGGGCAGCCTCGCTGTACAGTAAGACCCTATATTAAAAATAATAACCATCCAATTATACATTACCAAGCAGATATAGCACTGTTCATTTTCTTACAGAAAAGTACTTTTAGATCTCTCACACTGTCAGGGGTCATGTTTGCTGAATATTTACTTCCTTCTATTTTTAACTACAATAATTACCAACAAATTTTTACTCATGACATCCCACACATTTCTCTTGGGACCTAGTTGGAGGTCTTCTTCTTTGACTGAACCACTCAAAGGCCTCTCTCTGGTCCTAGTGTGTACGTAAGCTCTCCCACCCCCTCTGAAACAGGGTTTCTCTGTGTAGCCTTGGCTGTCCTATGCTCACTTTGTAGTCCAGGCTGGCCTCAAACTCAGAGATTTGACTACCTTTGCCTCCCTGAGTGCTGGGATTACAGGCATGTGCCACCATGCTCAGCTTGTAGGCTTTTTATGTATACTCAACTGGAGAAAGAAAATATGAACATATCCAAACAACAAAACAAGGCAACATAGTCAACCAAATGCTTGCAATACTTCCTCCTAGTATTGCGGCTGCATCTGATTTCTGTTACTTTAAGTGAAATGCTCACTGCTCTTTATCAAAAGTCAATGACTGTGTTTATTTAAAAATAAAAATAAGCTAAATCCATAATTACTAACTTCTAAGGACTCTGGGAACATCATGTTAGCTGTTTAGACAGAAAACTATTCACAGATGTTGGGCTCCTGGGATGGTCAGAGACAACGACAACTGACAAACCACTGGAGAGGCATTACTGTTGGTCATGCAGTCCAGGTGAACCACACCCACTATGTAGTCAGGGCTGGCCTTGAACCCCAGATCCAGCTGCCTTCTCCTCTGGGTATACCCAGCTGACTGATCTGAGATTTAATCTTCGTGTGGCTCCATGACAAATCCAATCTTCCCTGTCTTTGGGATAAACGCTGCTTAATGTTGGCACCACCATGGCGTTTCAGATTCTATGTCCAAGAGGCAAGAAAAGACAAACCACATGGGCAAACAGCATGTTTCAACCTTGTATTTCATTGCCTTAGTTTGTTCCCAATCTGTAGGGCTACAGCTTAAAAGTAAAAATGCAATAAAGTTTACAGCAGGGATTCTCAGTTTTGATGAGACTAATGGAGTAATAAGTGTTGAAGTGGAAGAAAAGAGCAAGTACATGGTTGAAGCCCAGCCAGCTGCCAGCTGGTAGAAACTGAATGCAGCAAGAATCCAATGTGCAGAGGAAGAGGGAGATCAGAAGCTTGGATGATGAAGCCGTGAGAATTTAGACACACTTAGTAAGCATTGTGATTTCCTCTACCAAATGTAATAGCCCGATTCTGGCCTCTAATTAAAAGAGGGTTTGCTCTATTCCCGACACAAACTCTTGGCTTTTTATAGCCTAAGCCGTGTGCTATTTTAAACATGTAGAGGAAATGCATTTTCAGTTACAAACATTGGCTTCTCTGCATCTGTCCTTATTTGTTACTGAAAGAAGTGGGGCAGGATGTTTTACTCTTCTGCACTGGCTTTCCTGTATTGCTTAAATCTGTTTAGAGAAAAGGAAAATACACAATTTCTATAAACTGAGGCAGTTCCAAAGTGGGGGCAGGACATGAAAAACATGCTACTGTATTACTTTTCTCTTATATATGAGATGACTCCAGCAAATTCTTCCCTTAAAAGACCTTCCATACACATGGAATCTGTTGCAGATTCTAACGTCTTCACTGATAAAATGAGTCCACTTTCAAACCTCAAAGTAGATGATTTCCTTTGACGTTTCAAGCATTTATAACTGTAAAAGTTTTCTGAGACACAGGTCAGAAAAACAAGCAGATCACCCTTGAAGGGCCACTTGAGATTTATCAGAAATTCAAGGCCTAATAATGTACCATATATAGATAAATGTCCATATGTTCATGCATTTTTACTGTGATAACTTAGACATTCTCATACTCTGGTATATTCCATTATAGCTTTCAAAGAAGTTGATTTGGACAGACTTCATTTTACTCCTTTTGTAGGGGAGTCAGCAGGTCATTAATCTACTGAAAAATATTTCACTAGAATAGCCCCCAGTAATAGCTCCTTTCCCAGCTGTCCTCTACTCCGAGAGCTTTCCTGTACACAGCCTGAGGATGACTCCCTCCTTAAAAAACTTTAGTCAGAGTCCTCTCAGCCCTTTCCTCAACTGGGCCTGGCAACTTGTCTATGCCAGGACTGTATAGCTCAGGTTTAGCCTCGCTCTCAGTCTACCTCAAGAGACTGTCCTATACTGATATCTAATGACCCCAGCTGCCTTTACCAAGAGTCTGCTTAGCCAGAATCTTCCACAGCAATCAATATGGTTAACATGTAACAGAAAAGGAAGTGTGCAGTGTCTGAGAAGTCTCCCTTCCTTTCACCTCCATTTCTGGGTCTCACTGGAATCACTTCTCACATAAATGAATTACTTGCATGCAAACATTTTTGTCTCAGATTCTGCTTCTAGGTAAGTGTACCCTATGGAACACACCACTGTAACAGAATTATTCAGAGCCAGACTAAAAGGATGGAAATTTGTCTACACAGTTTGATAAGAAAAATTAGTTGGAGAAAAAATGTAAAATAAAACTTCCCTGCTTTGCCAGGCATGGTGACATACACCTTTAGTCCCAGGCAAAGCCAGGTCTATATAGTGAGACTGTCTCAAAAACAAGAGAAAGAAAGAAAGAAAGAAAGAAAGAAAGAAACAAACAAACAAACAAACAAACAAAACAACTTTCCTGTTCACAACAAAAATGAGTATGTTTAATGAGGTGACAGTTCCTATCTGAAAGCTCAGAGAAGGAAGCTTAGGAGCCTGGCCTACCCAGAACTCTGTTGGCTAGTCAGGGATACCCATGTAATGTGGTCTATGGTCACTTCCTTAGAGCCTACAATCTTAGGCCTCTCTTATTTACTTCTTATGTAAATTAAGAAGACAGGAACTTTTGCTTTTTCAAAGAGAAAGGAATTCTAATCTTTGGCTAAAAATAAAGTATGAAAAGGAAGTAAACTATCAAAGTTTCTTTTTTTAATCATTATTTTTGACTCTTTTCTTTGAAACGGGCTCTCTGATGCCTAGGCTATTCCTCAACTCCAGGGCTCAAGTGATCCACCGATTTCAGTCTCCCAAGTAGCCAGGAATACAGGTGTAGACTCCTGTGCCCACTTGACCTTTTTATGTCCCTTTGCTGTCATGGGGGTGAAACGAAGTCCTCAATTCAAATATTCATTAGAAGTTCTGATGAACTGATAATAATCATGCAAAAATTATTATTTTTAGGTATACAATTTACATGGTCAGCTTTGTGGCTAACTTTTTTCAGGCTGGGATTACTAAATAAGAAATCTATGGATGATTTTTTTAGCAAACTCCATCTGGGCAAATACTTCCAACAAGGCAGAATTTCATCCCTTATTTCAGAAAAGGAGTGATGACAGTTGCGATTAGAAGCAGGTCCTTAAACAGAAAAGTTTTCCCAGTGAGCCGACTATACCTGGGACTGACGCAAATACTCACCCTGACCCAGCAGGGAGTGGTGGCGCCGCTGGAGTGACAAGAGCCTGCGGTTTTTCTTTCTCGTTTTGCTTGAGAAAAGACTTGGCTTCCTTAGATGAAGCATCTACTTCCTTTGTCACCCTATTTCAAGGAAAGAGACAACAAAAAATTTACAAGTGGGATAAGAAACAAAAACTAGGGTGCTGGAGATGGCTCTGCTGTTAAGAGCACTGGTTGCTCTTCCAGAGGACTGGGTTCAATTCCCAGCACCCACACGGCTGTCTAACTCCAGCTCCAGAGGATCCAATGCCCTCACACAGGCATATACACAGGCAAAACATCAGTGCACATATTAAAAATAAATATTAAAAAAGGAAGCACAATTGTAGCAATGAAAATTGTGGTGACTTGAATACATATGGCCTCCACATATTCATGTGTTTGAATGCCTGGCCATAGGGAGTGGCACTATGAGAAGGTGTGGCCTTATGGGAGGGGGTGGTGCCCAACTTGTGAGAGAAAGTGTCACTGTGGAGGTGGGGCTTTGAGGTCTTAAATGCCCAAGCAATGCATTGGGTGGGGCACATCGAGTCTTCTCCTGGATCAAAATGTGGAACTCTCAGCTCCTCCAGCACCATGTCTGTCTGCATGCTGCCGTGCTTCTGGCTATGAGGATAATGGACTAAACCCCTGTACTGGAAGCCAGCCCCACTTAAATGCCTTCCTTTAGAAGAGCTGCCATGGTCGTGGTGTCTCTTCATAGCAACAGAACCCTCACTGAGAAAGAAAGAAATGAAAACCAGGAACGTACTCACCACGGAGTTTTCAATAAACTCTGGCCACTGAATCTTATAATTAAAGTTCACTCTAACAGCTCTACAAATACACATTTTCCCAGACTGATGCTAACAAATGAAAATAACAATGTAGTTAAAACCTGTCAAGCCTCCTCCATTCTATCCGCCAGCATGAAGACTGCAGAAACCATCCCTGAATCTCAGCTTACGTAGTTACTAACATAAAAGCTACAAACAGCTCTGGCTGCACTGTTCCCACTTTTTATTAAGACTGAAAGGGCAAGTGATAGGGAGATGAGGAGATAGAACATGGGAACAAAAGCATTGTCATCATTTCAAGAAGAAAAGCAAACAAGTGCAAATATTCGACAGAAGGCTCCTTCTTTTTCTACACCTAAAACCCAAAGACAAAACACAATTTCTTAAAACTGGGCAAACTGGAACTATTGAGAGAGTAGGAAAATGCAACACAATCCTGTCTAATTTCTAATCATTTCAAATTAAGAAAGCTAAAGGATGAAATCAGGGTATTTAAGGTGCCTCATATTCCAGGTAAGAGAATATGCGATGCTTGCTTTGACATGCCAGACCAACAAAAACATTTGAGAAATTCTGTTTAAATTCCAATCTACCAGTAGGCAGATCCAAAATTATAGTCAGTGTATTATAAATATTCAACCAACAATTAGCCAAAGATAACAAAATAAGCCCTACAAATCCCATCTATGAGGTTATATAAGTCTTTCCCACCTTCCAGGGTAAATTTTCTAATGAATAGCCACCTTATTGCTGCACTGAATACTGTGTGTTTTGCAAGTGGCACAGAGTTAAGCCTGGAGCCAAGATGAGACAGACAAATTCCCGCTAATGCAGGAACACAGCTGCAGCGCTCCAATGTTCACCGGCTGCTGCTTACAGGGGGTAGGGCTGGGGTTTGCGGTACAGCATTACTACACCAGCAGGAAGCTATTTACAGTCCTAAGTGCCAAAACTGAAGCCTAAGCTACTTATTCAACTATCCCGGGACTACACAGCAATGCTAATGAAATTCTGCCAACAAATGGTATTTTCCAAACTGGCTGTCACACACTTCCTGTCCCACATGCTCTTCCAGAACGTTAAACAAACCCCTTCAAGTTGCCTCATCTAAGGGAGTTCTGCACAAGTGGCCCTACAGCCTTCTGAAGGCTTTCTCCTCTGAGAATACATCTTTAGAACTCCTGTCCTAAAGCCACTCTACATCATAGGTCACACAGACGGAACACAGAAAGATGTCTGAGGCAGCATTCCGAGCTCGCAGGAGTCCTTAAACATTAGATAGAAGAATGCAATCTCTAAGATGGTCCCAACCACTATCTGATTAAACGGAGCCTGAGCAACTGCCTGACCGTTGGACCTAATGGCCCCTGGAATTATGAGAAACTGCAACACAACAGCTGGCTGTTTTATGTCAGCCAGTAAATTTTGGGGTAATCTGTCATATTGCCAAACCAATACCCAAAATAAACCTGAATCAAAACCTTGGTCTTGGGCTGGAGAGATGGCTCAGTGGTTAAGAGCTCTGTCTGCTCTTCCAGAGATCCTAAATTCAATTCCCAGCAACCACATAATGGCTCACAACCATCTATACCCTCTACTGCCCTCTTCTGGCATGCAGGTGTACAAGCACATAGAGCATTCAAAATAAAGAAAATCTTTAAAAAAAACAAAACAAAACAAACAAACAAAAAAAAAAAAACTTGGTCTTAATGTGGGACTCAAAATGGTTCCTTCAGGTTTTCTGGTCCTGAACAGAATCCACAGAAGATTCAATGTGATTAATAAAGAACTAACACGTACTTTATCATCCACTTCCTACCAAAGTCCCACTAATAGTGACAAATGTAACTGAAACTACACAAAATTAGCCAGAAGGATAACAGAAAAAATTAGGGGGTTGGTCTGGTGCTATTCTCAAGGCTAATTTCAGTGCCTTGAGATCTGGTTACCACCCTGCCATAGGCATTGCTACAAACGTTGAACTACTCCTGTACCCATGTGATGAGAAGGAATGTTCCCCAATTATCCCTGACTGGCTGATTAAAAGGCCTACATTTGGGAGAGCAGAGGATCTTGGGTGGAAAGAGACAGGTACCAGGAGGAGGAAGAAAAGAAAGAGCCGCCGTGGGTTACTGTGGGAGAGGCACACAGTGGGCATGGATGGGGAAGCAGCCCAGATTAGAGAACAAGCAAGGATTTGTGGAATTATGAATGGGAGGGAGCCTGGGATAGGGCTGGAAGGTAAAGGTGGTTTAGAGGGTTAATATCTGCTCTGCCCCAGGTAAGATAAGGCTATTGTAAAATCTATCAGGTGTCTGTGTCTTTTATTGATTGTGATAGCGGGTTAGATATGCCGCCATAATAATTATAGGGCTAATAATAAACATTACTAGACCATACCATTAAATTAACTGCAACAAAAGAAAGGTATTAATCAAACTCTCAGAAAGTAACAAACATGGCGACAGATGGCTCTTATCTTCGCAAGGGATTAGGAGTTCAAAGTCATCCTCAGCTACATGAGATTCTGATTCAAAAAAAGGCAGCAAAAACGTAAGTCATAACTAGCTTTTCTCTAATAGACTAAGCTTGGAGCTATGTGGAAAAGATGACAACAAGAAAGCCAATTTGTATTACTGAACCTTAGAAAGGCTTGTTAAATTTAATGATCAGGAACCTTAAAGGGTGGAAGAGAGGCGCGGACTGCCGCAACTAGCTGAGAGCTTGCATTAAGAACATCTAAGCCTTTCTTTACCTCAAAACACAGGCTATGTCCCACCACTGCTAATCCAAAGGCACCCGCTATATTTAGAGAAAATGAAAACCACAGAAGGACAGGAATGAAATTAGAGGAATTAAATGAAAAGCCACCCATAAAGGCTGTATATGCCAGAAGGTTGAGTGACAAAGCAAAGTGCTAACCAACCCATAATGTTCTTAGGGCTAAGAAACAGAGCCGGGCGTGGTGGTGCACCCCTGTAATCCCAGCACTCAGGGAGACAGAGGCAAGTGGATTCCAGGCCAGCCTGGTCTAGAGTCCAGGACAGCCAAGGAGGCTACACAGAGAAACCCTGTCTTGAAAAACAACAACAAAAAACCAAAAACATTTACTGTGTTACATTACTGAGGCACAGCTTGTTGCTCAACTATAGCAAATACACACTTCAGAAAAAGGGAAAAATACAACAACAAAATCTAGAATTGAAAAATGTGTTTCAACGAAGAGCCACAGAATACTTGATTAACAAAAGCAAACTTTAAAGGATCAACACCAAAGCACACAGCCGAAACTTTACAGTGCAAGTGGTCCAAGTAGCAAAGAGAGGAAAGCATCAATCATGTAACTTATACTTGTGTTTTTATTCTTGTTTTGCCACAGGACCAGCAAGACTGATACACACTTAGGTAAACATTTCCTGGAAAGCATCCCAGGTGCTGATCCTGTTAACACTAGACACATAGAGAAACATGATAGACAAGGCTTCTGCCGTTAATAGCTCACAATCCAGCAACACAGCCAACTACGGAAGTGACGTGACAATCCATGACATATAGCAAAAGTGCCAGAGTAGGTGTGGGGAAAATCTAACCCTTAGGAATACCCTTTCTAATCTGTGCCAAAGTCTATCTGTGCTGGCTATAACCAAGGGTACTTCTTAAGGAACTTGATGGTCGACACAAAGTAACATCAGTCTGCTCTCTGCTGATGACATCCCTAGAACAACGCCACTCTTTCTGCCACTTGTTGTACCAGACAGGGTCTCCACATTCTTCATGATGGTCGAAGCTGGCCCTCTGCTTGTGCTCAGCCTCTGGAGGGGCCAGAAAGTTCACTTCACTTTTAGGAAGTAGTGAAGGATTTAGTTATCACAGTACGGTTAAGCAGGAGGATGGTTAACTTATAATCATCTTAGACGTGAGGGGGACTCCTGATAGGAAAGGGACTACTATTAACAATAATTAGTTCATGTGTTTTCAGAAGCAATTCCATTTTAACTTCATTTTCACTCACTTAATGTTCTGTCAAATCTTTATTTGGATAGAACTTTTCCATGACTGGAGTTTTCCAAAAGGTGAATCATTTAGGAAAGTCTGAGCTCACAGGGTCAGCTGGCTACGTGATAGAGGGTAGGAATGATCATTTCCTCCCTTTCCCCAGGATTAAAAAATTACATAGTTTTCATTGAAGAATCCAAAACTTCACCATTACAACAAAGTTAGAGAAACTAAAAGATTAATTTCATGCTAACACTACCTCATTTTTAAACTTAGAAATTTCTCCCACTAGCTCTTTCACATTTTTAAATTTTAACTTAACTTATTTATTTGTTACAATTTATCCACTTTGAATCCCCACTGTAGCCCCTTCCCTGGTCTCCTCCCAGCCCCACCCACCCTTCCTCTTCTCTCCCTATGCCCTTTCCCTGATAGGAGAGGACCTCCTCCCCTTCTATCTAACTATAGCCTATCAGGTCTCATCAGGACTGGCTGCATCATCTTCCTCTGTGGCCTGGCAAGGCTGCTCCCCAGGGGGGAGGTGATCAGAGAGCCAGCCACTGAGTTCATGTCAGAGACATCCCCTGCTCCCCTTACTAGGGAGCCCACTGGGACACTGAGCAGTCTATGTGCTTCCACTTTTTTCACATTTCTTAAAAGATGCAGTGGTTCCCTTAATTTGAGACAAAGACAAAAAGAAAAAACAAAATAATGATGTCAAGAGATTAAAAGATATGCTCAGTCCCAAACACCAAGTTTGTGCCTGGGTAGTCAAAGTTCAAATCTCCTAAGATGCTTCAAAAACCAAATCTCCTAAGATGCTTCAAAAACGTTCTTTATAGAACCTTAAGTAATATTTCTTTAAAAAGTCTTGCCAACAGGCTGGCGGTTGTGGCTCACCCTTTAGTCCTAGCACTTGGGAGGCAAAGGAAGGTAGATCTCCGAGTTTGAGGCCAGTCTAAGAAAAAAAGTCTTGCCAACAGCGATTATTAACAGATTTAAATATATGTATTCCATTATATATACAATATATAAATATACCATGTATAACATAATGACTGTATAGATTATATACATATCCCAGGTTGGCCTTGATCCTCCTGCTTCCACTTCCCAAGTGCTGGGCTTACAGGAGTGTACCGATATAGCAGGCTTTAACAAGCTTTTGTATTCCTTCATGGGGAAGGATTTTGAAAACACACTCACTTGTTCTGTTATATAGTCCAAAAATATATAATTTTTAAAAATTAACATGTATTACTGTGAAGTATAAAGCGCATGTGTGTGAATTTGTAATTAATGTTTATTTGACAGACGGTGCTGCCCTCTTCTGACAAATGGCACACACGGCAGGCTCCTGAGTACTCACCAATATTTACAACTGCCTCTACGGGGAGATCTTCATAAAGAATAAAATCTGCCAAATAACTCTTGCTTTGAGAAATCAGTGAATTTTTTATGAAATTATGAATTTCATAAATCTGTTCACTGATGTTTTCGCTTTTTCTTTTTTGAGAGAGACTCTAATGCAGCCGGCCAACCCTGAACTGCTTCTCCTGCCTGTTGCTTCCCAAGTAAAGGGATTAGGGCCATGTGCCACTGCTCTCTGCTTGTTTGTTTGTTTGGTCTGGGTTTGGAGACAGGCTTTTCTGTGTGGCCTTGGCCGTCCTGCACTCTTTGTACACCAGGCATAAACTCAGATCCGTCTGCCCCCACCCCCATCCCTAGTGCTGGTGTTAAAGGCACGCACTACCAAGCCGGGCTTGTTTGCTTGTTTTTTGAGACACGGTCTCTCTGGGTAGTCCTGGCTGTCCTGAAACTCTCTCTGTAGACCAGACTGGCTTCCACCTCACAGAGATCCACCTGCCTCTGCCTCCCAAGTGCTGGGATCAAAGCTCACTGTTCACCTTTGAAAGCAAGTGGATGCACACATAACATGTAGGAAGTAATCCAAGCCAATGCAGGCTTGCAGACAGGGTCCTACCGTGTTAGCCTAGCTGGAACTTGCTCTGCAGACCTGGCTGGCTCACAACTGTCTCTAAATGTTTTGTTTTTTAACTTGTATTTTCTATGGTACGTTAATATACTCTGTACATTTTTACTTTTTGAGAATTTAGTACAAAGCATATTCTGTGTTTTGATTAAGTTCACCCCATTCCTCTCTTCTTTGCCTCCTACTGTTATCCACTCAACTTCCTATGTTTCTTCTTTTCTCTGAGCCCACTCTGAGCTGCTACCATGTTGCGGGGTATAGGGAATCTACTGGAACATGGGTAGTCTCTCAGGAGCCACACCCTTAAAGAAACTGACCTTCCTTCCCTCAGCAGCCATCAACTGCCAACAGGTTCTCAGCTAGGAGCTCAACTCTGTGACCCTCTTCACATGCTGGAATTTTGTCTGCATGATCTTATGCAGGTTGTCACAACTTCTGTGACTTCTTGTGTTCAAATCCTTGCTGTGTCCAAACAAGTTTCGTTTCTTTTTGAGACAGTTTTTTGTATAGCCTTGGCTGTCGTGGACTCACTCTGTAGATCAGGTTGGCCTTGAACTCACAGAGATCCACCTGCCTCTGCCTCCCGAATGTGATCTGCCAGATTTGTAAATGCTGCTGGTGTACTGTCAATGTCCCGTCACTGTCTACTGGATAACTGCAGTATGATTTCGGGAGGCAAAATACATTTCTAAGCCACATCATCAGTAACCATGTAACAGACCTCAGAGTGACTGACTGCCAAGCGTGCCTCACAATGGGGAGTCTCCCCGATGCTGCCTGCGTCCTTCACTCACTACCAATACTGGCCCTGAAGGACAGCCAGTGCAGCACCAGCGCAGCGTGCGTGCCTGCGGCGGTTCTCAGCCTGTGGCGGCAACCCCTTTGGGGATCCAAAGGGTCCTTTCACATGGGTTGCATATCATACATTTATGTTGTGATTCATAACAGGAGCAAAATTAGTTATGAGATAGCAACAAACTAATTTTATGGTTGAGGTTACCCCAACATGAGGCATTAGGAAGGCTGAGAACCACTGGTCTAAGATGATTAACTGGAAACTAAACATACAAGGCAAAGCAATAATCTAAATTGAAATATGTTCTCCAAAACAAACTGTCTGGATTCTTAAAAGACCAACAAACACACTTCTTAATCTTGAACTGGATCTTGACTGTGTAAGAACAACTAGAAAGATTATCAATGGAATAACTGGGGCCTAAAAGGCTGGAACAGAATCATCTATTAAAAATATGGGCTGTAAAACTGGTGAAAAATGAGAAAATGTAAACAAACAAAAGCCACCTGCTAAGGGCCTAACAGCAGAGGTGCTATAACTGTGAGATGAAGGCAACTGTTGCACACATCACAATATTCACACTCGGCCATTACAACCACTGCATGAAAAAGAACAGCGGTAAGTCTGGTTGGAATCAAACTGTCAGATGAGTTCACTTTTATCATGGTCTGCCAAGATGGCTCAGCAGGTAAAGGTTGCCAAACCTGGCAAACTGAGTTCAAATCCCAGGACCTTATTGTGAAGAGAACCAACTGCCACAAGTTGTCTTCTGGCCTCCATACACATGCTGTGTCAAGGATGCCCACGCGCACACATAAAGACAGATAAAATACTGACCACAGGTGGATCTCTACAACAGAATGTGAACTGTCTGGTGTTCACTGTAACACTATTCTTATAACACTGTCCTAAGTATATTTCACAAAAGAAAATGTTTTTGAGAAAAAATTTTCAAATGAGTGAATTTAGTACCGGAGAGATGGCTC
This sequence comes from Pachyuromys duprasi, assembly GCA_028658305.1. NCBI lineage: Eukaryota > Metazoa > Chordata > Mammalia > Rodentia > Muridae > Pachyuromys > Pachyuromys duprasi. The sequence goes on from CM053744.1 coordinate 47,221,650, forward strand.
AGAATTTAAGAGCTCTGGCTGCCCTTCCTGAGGTCCTGGGTTCTATTACCAGCATCCACATGGTGGCTCAAAGCCATCTGTAACTCCAGTTCTAGGGGAATCTGACACCCTCTTCTGACATCTTCATGGCCTGTGTGCCATGTACACAGGCATACACACAGGCAAAAAGATCCACACACATAAAATAATTAAGTTTTGATGGGCATGGTAGTTTATGCATACAGTCTAGGCACTCAGGAGGCCGAGGCAAATATAATTATCATTAGTTCATCCACCTTGGGTCACATAGTGAGTTCCAGGACTCAATGGGACTACAGTGGGCTACAATGAGACACAATCTAGAGAAATTTTAAAAACTTGTACTGTGAGCTGGAGAGATGGCTCAGAGGTTAGGAGCAATGTCTGCTCTTCCTGGGGTCCTGAGCTCATTCCCAGCGCCCACATGGTGGCTTTCAACCATCTGTAATGGAATATGATTTCCTCTTCTGCTGTGCATGAAAGCTGTCTTTTAGCATGTTAATATTTCATAGATCAACCAATATGGGCAGAAAACATTTAGGGGGAAAACCTATCTGCACAGAATGTATACACATATAGTTCTTATCCCTAGTGCCTTCATACTGTGCTACTTATGTGGCATTTACATTATCAAATATTACAAATCAGATATTTAATGTAGAAAAGAGGTTGTGCATAGCTTATATACTAATACTAATACCACTTAACATGTGGGATTTAAGAATCTGAGGAGGCTCAGCTCACTCCTTTAATCCCAGCACTCAGGCAGGCAGAGGCAGGTGGATCGATGTGAGTTCAAGGCCAGCCTGGTCTACAGAATGAGTCTAAGACAACCAGGGCTACACAGAGAAACCCTGTCTTGAAAAAAACATAAAAAAGAAAAAAAGAAAGAAATTTCATCTGTTCTCACTTAGCTCTAAATTTTAGAACTATTGCTTTTACATTATAAATTTAATAAATGAGGGAAGTGAAAATTCTAGGCATGTGGTTCTTAATTAAAACAGCCAGGATAACCCCAACAAAACAACCAACCAACCAAAACCCAAAAAAACTGGTCTTAGTGGCATATGCTTTTAACCTTAGCACTCAGGAGGCAGAGGCAGGTGGATCTCTGTGAGTTTGAGGCCAGCCTGGTCTATATAGTGAGTTCCAGGACAGACAGGGCTACATAGTGAGACCTTGTGTATAAATAAATGAATGAATTAGTGAAGAAATCAAGTAAGCAAGCAAGCCGCCAGGCGGCTGACCTACTCAAAAGCTCTAAAATAAACTGCTTTTATAAACTAAAATAAATAAATTCAAATAATATTAAGGTGACAAAATACTGAAACCAATGTTTTTCCTATTATTTCCAATTCCCGCCTGACTTAGAGATCTCACTGGGCTGCTATCTCACAGCAATGGAAAGAAAAAGCTTTACCCAAAGCACAAATCATAGCGAAGAGCAAATGGAAATACAAACTTCCAAATGCACATACTCAGGCAAAATAGAAATCTGGGCGGGGCCCAGGACAAATGTGGAGAGGCACATAACACATGGCCGCCTTGAGAAAGTTCCAAACAGTGAAAATCCTTACCTCACTTCTTCACCAGCAAAGTCAAACACCTTGGTAATTTTCACCTTTTCTGATTCTTTAGGTTTCTCTAGCTCATCTGCTTTAAGCAATGGTTTATTTGAACTAGTCTCTTCAGTCTCCTCTGCTGCCTAAAAAAAGAGTAAGAAATGGAATCAGGCCCGTGGTAGGGCACACCTTTAAGCCCAGCCCTCAGGAGGCAGAGACTCAAGGATCTGTGTGAGTCTGAAGCCAGCCTGGTCTACATAGTGAGTTCCAGGACAGCCAGGGCTACACAGTGAGACCTGCCTCAAAATCAATCAGTCAATCAATCAATAAATCGCTTTCACCAAAGTGTAAGACTAAAAATACTGCCTGAACATGCTGCTCATGCTGCTGAGGGTTTTTCTCATGTTTCATCTCCAATCAGTTAAAAGACGACTGAAGAGATGGCTTGATTCTTGAGCATGCTGACTGCTCTTCCAGAGGGTCCAGGTTAGATTTCCAGAACCCATAAAGGGGCTCGCAGCCATCTGTAACTCTAGTTCCAAAACACTGATGCCCTCTTCTGGCCATCACGGGCATTACAAGACATGCATGCAAGTAAATCACCTATAATATATAAAAAAAAATAAAATAAAATGTGAAAGAGGTCTATTGGAGATGCTAGAGAGGTGGCTTGGAAGTTAAGAATTTTTGCTGAGGGCTGGAGAGATGGCTCAGAGGATAAGAGTGCTGGTTGCTCTTCCAGAGGTCCTGAGTTCAATTCCCAACAACCATATGGTGGCTCCATCTATGAGATCTGGCGCCCTCTTCTGGCCCATAGGCATACATTGTATATATAATAAATAAGTAAACATTTAAAAAAAAAAGAATTTTTGCTGAAGACCTGGGCTCAGTTCTTAGCACCTGTATCAGGTAACTTATAACTGCCTATAACTGCAGCTCCAGGGTAAGCTAATGCCTTTGGCCAATTTGGACACCAGTACTCACAAGCAAATACCTACATAGGCACAAACATATACTCATAATTAAAAATAGTAACAAATAAATCTTTTTAAATTTTTATTTATTTTTATTTATATATATGTGGGGGGTAGGACCTAAGCCACATGTATACAAGTGCCTTTGGAGGTCAAAAGAAGGCATCAGATCCCCTGCAGCTAGAGTTACAAGCATTTGTAAACCACCTGATAAGGGTGCTGAAAATTAACCTCAGGACCTCTGGAAGAGCAGTAAGTACTCTTAATCACTGAGTCCTCTCTCCAGTCCAACATATAAATCTTTAAATAAAAGTTTATAAAGGTCTGCTAGAAATTTATCTGATTAAAACAGCTCATTTTCCCTACTGTTAAGGAATGCTTTGTTTTCCCCTTAGTGAAGACACTATTTAGCTTTGAGATTCAAATCTCAAATCAGTCAGTTTGTAAATTAAAAAAAAGGAAGCTACTGAGGAACTGAGGTGTTTCTGGAGAGGTCTTTACCCCACCATTCTCTAAGCTCACCTTAACTTGTGAACTTGGAGCTGCTTTTGACTTTGGTCCCACATCATTGAGGAAGCTGGCCCACAATTCATCTTCCTTCTTCTTCCTTGCATTCTCTGACCCAAGGTCCCCTTCTCGTGCCTCTTCATCTTCTTCACTACTGCTACCTCCAGATTGTTTCTTGCCATCTTCCTCTTCGTCTTCTAGCAAGAGGCCACTTTGTTTTCTTTTTCTAGTCACCAACAGCCACCCAGGAAAAGGAAGACAAGACAGAATACAAAATTATTCACTCCCTCTCCTCAATCCATTGACCACCTTACACCCCTGAGAGTTTAAATTTGGGATTACCAATAACACTATAGGATAATGTAGGCTGAGATTTAACTTTTTAGAAATATTTATTCATTTATTTAATGTGCATGTGTGCATTCCTGAGTGCATGTACGAATACTATGTACATGAAAGCCTGTGGAGGTCAAAAGAGGGTGTTAAATTTCCTGCAACCTTACAAGTTACAGGGAGTTGCAAGCTACCATATAGATGCTGAGAGCTGAACCCAGGTCCTCTGCTGGAGCAGCACTATCTTAATCACTGAGCCATCTTGCCAGCCCTGACTTAATTCTTTTTAAGTATGTTTATTCATCAACAATGGTACAATTTAGGGGCTGGAGAGATGGCTCAGTAGTTAGCACAGTCTGCTCTTCCAAAGGTCCTGCGTTCAATTCCCAGCAACCACATGGTGGCTCACAACCATCTATAATGAGATCTAGTATCTTCTTCTGGTATGTACACATACATGCAGCAGAGTACTGTATAAATAATAAATCTAAAAAAAATTAGAATTAAACCATACGGTGAAAAAACACCGTGTGTGTTCAATTTCTTGGCATGTCACTTTCTGAGCCTCAGGAATAATACTATCCCAGGCATTCCCAGTTTTCTAACAATCTTCAGTCTATAACTTAGATAGCTGAAATTCTTAAGGAATAAAACACATTGAGTCTAATAGTACTTATAAAGTTTAACTACATCCTGGAGGTATGAATATTTAATGAAAATGTAAAATTCAGATCTCCCAGTAAGGTAATAGCCAATCATGGAATCACACATAAACACTGGCAATGTAAGGAATTATTCTGCATTGCAGACATGCTGTACCTTGAGAGCAATGGAAGGTCTTACATGACAAATAACATACACACTATGGTGTGTGTGAACTGTTTAGTAAGCATTATCTTTTTTTTAACATTTATTTATTTATTATGTATACGGTATGTGTCTGCATGTACCCCTGTACTACAGAAGAAGGCACCAGATCTCATTTCAGATGGTTGTGAGCCACCATGTGTTGCTGGGAATTGAACTCAGGTCCTCTGGAAAAGCAGCCAGTGCTCTTAACCTCTGAGCCATCTCTCCAGCCCAAGCATTATCTTTTTATTACCACCCGTTTTATTAAATAAACAGGGAGGTAGTCTGAGCTCACTTGAAACTTAAATTTAGTATCCTATGTCAAGAGTGCTATTTTCACTAAGGAAACACCTGAGGCAGGCAAGATGGCACACTCCTTTAATACCAGCTTTCAGGGAAGCAGAAGCTTGAGTCTATCTGTGAGTTGGAGGCCGGCTTGGTCTACATAGTGAGTTCCAGGCCAACCACGCTACACAGTGAGAGCCTGTCCCCAAAACAGACAAAACAAAACAAAACAAACCTAACAGCTAAAAACAGAACATAAGAAAATAACCTAAGATCACCTCATGAGATTAATTTGTTCAGAAAAAGGGTTCTACAAACATGTGCTAAATATTGTTTACTTCTAAAAGCCACTCCATTTGGAGAATAAAGTTTACTGCCTCTCAAATCTACTTGTATCATTTTCTTTCACTCTAAACAATATAGTACTTTTATGAAACCTTCAAAAGAAACAAATTCCAACACAGGAAAAGAGAAATGGGAGCCAGACTTACAGCAATTAGTGCTCATTTTCTCTTTTTCATAAACTACAATCTGCTTTTTGCTTCAATGCCCAAGACAGGAACAAGAGGGACAGAAAGAGTGCTATAGAAGATGCCTTTACCTGAGTTACAACTAATCATGATTTTGTGTGGGACTGTAATTCAGAACATGGCCTGTAGGGGGAAGGGGAAAATTTAAAAGTTCAATTGAAAAAGTTAATTTATATAGTCTTATATCAAACAATTTTTTGTTTTAAACAACTGGTTAAGTCAATTTACTAAAATAGTTGACTTAGGCATCTGCAATAGTGACTTCAACCTCCATGCCTGACTCAATACTGATGGAAGTCATCTGCTTAACAATCTCCGAAGGACTGTCCGTGAATCACTTGTGGATTATCATTTGGAAATGATCCCATGTCCTGGAACCTTCACCACAAGGTGTTTTTCTCACAGTGATTCCCAGCGTCTTGGTAGGCATGTGCATGCGCACTGGTCCCTTCACTTTCAGATTCTTTTCCTTTGTGCCTCTGATCACCTTCTCCAGGGACTTTGTGTTGTGGCTGCCAGTCAATAGCCAGTGCACGTTCCACGGGCATCTTTCTGATATCTTTAAAAGCCATGCCCTGCAGACTATCAAAGCAGAGGCTGAGACTTATGGCCAAATCTTGGGTAGAGTACAGAGAATCTTATGAAAGAAGTGCAAAATAGTAAGATCTGAAGAGGATAGGAACTCCACAAGGAAAGCAACAGAACCAAAAAATCTGAGCACAGGGGTCTTTCCTGAGACTGGTACTCCAACCAAGTACCATGCATGGAGATAACCTAGAACCCCTGCACAGATGTAGCCCATGGCAGTTCAGTGTCCAAGTGGGTTCCATAGTAATGGGAACAGGGACTGCCTCTGACATGGACTGATTGGCCTGCTCTTTGATCACCTCACCCTGAGGTGGGAGCAGCCTTACCAGGCCACAGAGGAAGACAATGCAGCCACTCCTGATGAGACCTAATAGACTAGGATCAGAAGGAAGGAAAAGAAGACCTCCCCTATCAGTGGACTTGGGGAGGGGCATGTGTGGAGAAGGGGGAGGAACGGAGGGATTGGGACGGGAGGAGAGAGGGAACTACAGGGGTATATAAGGTGAATAAAGTGTTAATTAATAAAGAATTTAATAAAAAAATTAAAAAATAAAAATAAAAATAAAAAGCCATGGCTGTGGCGCAGCTTCCTGACTGACTTTTTCCTCAGCGGGAGTGAACAGCAGTGAGTCAGGACTGGAGCAGACTGAACAGAACTCCGCTGCTCACTCCAACACGTCTCAGAAAGCTAGAACAATTCTACACCTTCAAATCTGACTTACAAAAACCCTTGAACCAGTATGTAACGACATGTTCTAACAATGTTTTCTGCAGCCTTTTGCTGAAGCAAAGACCATGCAATCTAATTGCTCCTCAATAAGGGGCTGCTTAAGTCAGGTCTGTCACAGAGTGTGAGAGTGCAGTCACTTAGAGAACAAGGCACATCTGTGGACTGCCACGGTGCCCTTTAAAGTAGTGTGCTGGGGGAGAATCGTCACAGTGGTGCCTCCCTGGAATCACACTCCTACTTGGAAGACTGGACAAGGGGCTTAGAAGCAGCCCAGCCTGGGCAACACAGCGAGACCTGTCCACGGGAGCAACAATGAGCACAGTGTGCTACCATCTTCATTTTTAAATAAAGAGGGCAGGACATACACACCCACACTGAATATGACAGAATCTAAGGGTAACCACTTTTCCGGGTAAGAACAGAGGATGTGTTCTATAGCAACAGGATTAGTTTTAACAACATGCACATTTTTACCTAATTATTTTTAAAATTAAGGCATAATTTTTTTAAATTTGTTGAAGGCCAAATTTTAATTTTAGAATATCAATGACTATTTCCCTCATACAAATAGGGGTTAAAACCCCTGGCAATATAGCTAGGAATGATGGTTCCTGCCTACAATCTCTATAATCCAGGAGGCTGACGCTAGAGGCTAGCCTAGGGTACACAGTGAGTTCCAGACCAACTTGTGCTAGGATGCGCATATGAATTCATATTCTCTCCCCCCCCACACACACACACAATGTTAAAAAGAAAGGAAAAGGAAGAAAAGGAGGGATAGCCAGCCAGGCAGCGGTGGCGCAGCTCTTTAACCCCAGCACTCAGGAGGCTGGGGCAGGGGCTCTCGCTAAGTTCAAGGCCAGCCTGTTCTACAAGAGAGAGTTCTAGAACAGCCAACGCTATACAGAAAAACCGTGTCTCAAAACAGATGAAAAAAAAAAAAAGACAGACAGACACCTATCATGACAGCAATCTCAGAATGAAGACGGCTCTACTGTAAGGTCCTGTGGGGCAGCATCACCTGGCTGGAATGCTCTGAGCCTGCCTTCTTTTCCCTTTGGTTTTCTCAGCCTGCTCTTCACCATCCACTTCGTCTTCCTTCACTAATTCATTGACATCATCTTCACTGTACTCTGCACCTGAAATCACAGAACAGGACGGTCAGACAGTTGGAACAAAGATTTTTCACAGAAGGTTACGAACAGAGTGAGTCTGAGCCAGGTATGGCTGCACTCCTGATGTTCAGCACTTGAGAGGTGAAGAATCAGAAGTTCAAATTTGTGCTTGGTTACAGACTGAGGTTGAAGCCAGCCTGGGCTACACGAGACCCTCAAACAAAACACCTAACCCTAACTCACTATGTAAACCGGGCTAGCTTCAAATTCATCTCTGAGCCCATCTGTCTGTTTCTGCTTCCCCAAGCGCTGGATGAGAGGCATGTGCTACCACTCCCAGCCCTAGGCTGCCATCCGGATTAGTGGCCCTCGACTATTTGCTTATGCTTTCTGATTCTCAGCCTTCTCATCTGAAAAATAGACAGTACAAAAGCACATATCTTGAAGCACTGTGTGACTGAGTTAGTAGTGAGTCATTATTAAAGTATTTAGAAAGTATGTGCATCCAAAGGCATTTGTGAGCAGGGAAGAGCTAAGCTCTTACTAAATGGTGAATCACTGATGTCCTTCTCTTGGCTTCCTTTAAGACTGAAAGCAGAGAGCTCGACAAGAATGTTCCTTTTCATCATTCCTACTCAACACCATCATACAAGTATCAAGTACTTATCATTCATAAAAGTGAGCTGGGCGTGATGGCACACACCTTTAACCCCAGTAATCTGGAGGCAGACTCAGGCAGATCGCTATGAGTTTGAGACCAGCCTGGTCTACAAAGCAAGTCCAGGATAGCCAGGGCTACACAGAGAAGCCCTGTCTCAAACAAACAAACCAAAAAAAGAAAAGAAAGAAATCAAAAGAAACATAAAAGTATCGGAAAAAAATCAGCCTTGACATAATTATTTATCTGGAAAATCCATGGCATCTACAAAGTCATCCCAGAACTTACATACGGGTTTAACAAGTTTGAAGAATGCAACATTAGCATGCCAAAGTATTGTATTCTCATGTTCAATAAGCAACCAGAAATAAAAGACCTACATAGAGACAACACCTTGTTCACAGACCAGCAGAGAAGACTGTTAACTCATCCATTTCCCCACACTGACCTACAGATTCAGCGCAATTACAAACAAAATCCATGCACTGTATCTGTGAAGAGCCCGGGGCCACATAAACTGTAAGAAAATCTGTCTGGGTGAAGGCAAACAGCCTCGGGGAGAAGAGGGTAGTAACTAGAACAGTGCAGGAGGTCTAACCAACCTTCAACATAACAATGAAGATTCCAGAGAAACAAAACGAAAATTCTGGGAAGAAGCTTCTAGAAGGCTCACTGACTGCAAAGTCAAGCCAAAATGTATGATGATGGTGATGATGGCAATGCAGCTTTGGGAAAATAGGAGCAAGGGGAAAGATTCCGTCTGAGACAAGCGGAACAGATCCTACACGGTGAGCAGAAAAGCAAATGTCTGTTGTCCTCTGCAGCACTGGGGGTTCCACCCAAGGCACTACAGACGCCAGACAAGCCCACTGTCTGTGTGCTGCATCTCCAGCCCACCAGACAGACTTACTGGCAACACTGGGATCGGGCAAGTGAAACAATGCTTTCACAATTCTGATGGAAAATTGCTCTCAACCTCCAATTCTGTTATCAGCCAACCATCAAACAGGCCTGAGGTAACTTTCAGGCATTCTATGCCTCAGAACGTTTCTGCCATGCATCCTTCCTCAGGAAGCCATTAAATGGTGTCTTCTCATTTTGGTGGAACAGGTCAAAAAAAAAAAAATCATACACACACACACACCAAGCATGAGTGAATCTGAGGCTGGCATGGTCACATACACTATGTGAGGAGAAAAGGTGGAGGAAGGGATCAGAAACTCAGTTACACCAGTTATATATGGACTTCAAGACCAGTCTGGCATACATGACACCCTATCAAAGAGAGAGAGACAGAGACAGAGACAAAGATAACCAGGATGGCAGAGAGAGAGACACACAGATACAGAGTGATAACATGAGAATACAGAAAAGGAACAAAAGGGACCTGAAAGAGTGGTAATGACGGTTAAAGATTCAAGGTTTAGCAGAAAGGGAGAAACCACACCAAAATAAAGCCAAGTCAAGGCAGAGATAAACTTCTGAAATGGAGATTTAAAAAAAAAAAACCAAAAAACAAAGAATCTAAGTATGCTGGAAGATGATTTTGGCAATTCTGAAAGCCCAGAGTCAAATCAATAGCAAGAGCACAGGCAGCTAAATTAAAAGAGGAACATCAAGATGGCACTGCAGATATAAGCACTTGCCACCAAGGCTGAGCACAGGAGCTCCATCCTCGGTAGGAAAAGAACACCAGCTCCCCCAGGCTGTCCCCTAACTCCTACATGCACACTGTGGCATGTACATGGTTGGACACACACACAGTAAATATGAGTAAAACAAAACATTAATATCCAGCCAAACTAGAAAAGGGGAAAGCAAGTTCCTTAAATGGACTGGAATATCTGACACATGATAAAAACATACATACAGGTAAAATCTCACATATATAAAATACAATTTAGAACCCTAAAAGTTTTGCTTTGTTTTGTAAATAAATGAAAAAAGTGTTTGGAGGGAGGATGCTGAAGAGATGATTTAGCACTTAAGAGCCCTTGCTGCTTTTACAGAAAGGATGGGGATCCCATTTCCAGTACCCATGACAACCGCTTGTAACTCCAAGTCCAGGAGATCTGACAGTGTCTTCTGGTTTCCTCTGGAACCCCACACACATGCACATGCATATGCAGACATATAAAAAAATTAAAAAGTAAATCACGTAAAGTGAATAAATAAACAAAATGTTAAAAAGTAAATTAAAACATTTTTACTGCACACCTCATCCCCTGTGGTACTCATGGGCATGCCTTCCTGTGGATGCCAGAGGCCAACCTAAAGTATTGAAGAAGGTGTCCACCTCTTTCCAGAAAGGTCTTTCATAGTCCTGGAGCTCACAAGTTAGGCTAGGCTGGCTTGCAGAAGAGCAGCCTCCTGTCTCTTCCCAGCACTGGTAGTTGAGCATTGAACATTTACAGCAAGCATTTTACCACATGGATTCTAGAAATGGAATTCAGGTCTCCATGCTTACAAGGTAAACATTTTACCAACTGCAGCATCTCCCCAGACTCACTTCCTCTCCCCAGGACAGGGTCTTATGACATGTTGGCTGTTCTGGAAGTCACAATATTGACCAGGCTATTGTCAAAATTAGAGAAATCCTCCTGCCTCAGCACCCACCAGGTTTCTAGGTTATAGGCTTATCCTGGCACAATATAACTTTTTGATTGATGGATAAATAAGAATGACTAGGAAGTGTGTGTGAGTGTGTGTACAGTGGCTAAGGTTCTCAATCTTCCTAATGTTGTGACCCTTTAATACAATTCCTCATGTTGTGGTGACCACCCCCTAACATAAAATTATTTCACTGCTACTTCATAACTGAAGTTTTGAAGCCGCTATGAATCATAGTATCTTTGTTTTCTGATGGCCTTAGGTGAGCTTTCTATACCTTATTTTTTGAGGCAAGGCTTCTCACTGAACCACAAGCTCACTAAACCAGTGAGATACCAGGACTTTGCCTGTCAACACTCAAAATGACACAGTTAGAGGCACTCACAAGCTACTTCCAGCTTTTATGTGGGTGCTGGACATTTAAAGTCAGGACCTTGTGTTGTAGAGGAAGCCTTCTTATCCACAACCCCTAGAGTTGCTTTTCACCTAAGCAACTACACTGAAATAAATAACATTGTAGAAATGGCTGCAGCAGAGTGAGGTGCAAGATAAGGAAGGGGAATGTTTTGGTATTATGATGCCTTGGACTGGAGGTGTGGCTCAGTGGTTAAGGGCACTGGCTGCTTTTTCAAAGGACCCAAGTCTAATTCCTAGTGCCCCATTCAATTGTTCACACCCCTGTGCCTTGATTTCCAAGGGATCTGATGCCCTCTTCTAGGCTCTGAAGACATCTGATATGCATATAACACACAGATAGGTGTTCAAGTTGGCAAAACATTCATGCACATAAAATACTAAATTTTTTAAATGATTTCTCATAAGCTGAGATTCTTAACATGCTCTCCAATCCCCACCACCACCACCAAGAAAAGAAGATAGCTAAGCCTTTAAAGAGCGCGTGCTTTTGGCAAGGCGCGGTGGCACATGCCTGTAATCCCAGCGCACTCAGGGAGGCAGAGGCAGGCGGATCTTTGTGAGTTCCAGGCCAGCCTGCTCTACAAAGTGAGTGAAGGACAGCCACAGTTACACGAGAAACCCTGTCTCGGGGGAAGGGGAAGAGAGAGTGTGTGCTTGCATTTCCAGAGAGCCTGACTTTGGTTCCCAGCATCCGCGTTGGGCGGCTCACAACTGATTGTAACTCCAGCTACGAGGGATCCCCTCTGGCCTCTCTGGCCGCCTGAACACACTGCCATACGCACACAAATAAAAATAAAAAGGGGCTGGCGAGATGGCTCAACTCTACAACCACCTGTAACTCCAGTCCCAGGGGATCTGAGTAGCCTCTTCTGACGTTTAAAAGCCCCAGGCATGCCATGATGCACAAGCAGGAAAAACAGTGATATACATGGTATAAAATTAACCCTTAGAAAGAAAACTTTTAAAAAGTTTTCAAAAGAGAGCAAATGAGTAGCCACTACAAAGAGACAAAATACATTATCACATGAACTTTTCTAACAAGCCGATCCCTTGTGAACCCACAGGCAGACAGCTCAGACTCGGACGTGGAGGAGACTAGCCATTCCCTGAGAACAACCTCCAAGGGGTCGGCTTGCAGGAGGCTTCAGAGCGACGGTGCGCTCAGCCCGGCAGCTTCACGCGCCAGTTCCCGCGCTCCGAGGGGGCGGCGGCCCAGGACAGCGGCTGTGCAGAACCGACCCACGCGTGTTCCAGGCCGGCTGGAGGCTAGGGTCCAGACGACCCGGACGCTGCAGCCCACGCGCCGCGGGGGGCTCGCAGCCATGAGGCCCACGCCCTGGGGGACCTGGAGAGCCTCGAGTGAGGCGTGAAGCGTGGGAACAACCCTCCTCTCGCCTCAAGCCGGATCGCTCACCCGAGGGCACGTAGTCCTCATCCTCGTCCGACGTGGAGAAGTCTTCGGAGTCGAATTCCTCCATGCTGCTGTCACCTGGGGCCTGCTACCCACACGGCCACTGCCCCAAATTAGCGAAGCTCTAGGGCGAGACCATAGAGGTGCAGGACCAGCAACTAGGGCCACCCTGGAGGCGTGCGCACATGCGCAGACAGTGCCACGTGGTCAAGTACGACACTTCCGGCTGCTGCAGCTGGTCAATCTACACTCCGATGGCCCTAGTGAGATTCCGGACACGCCCGGGAGCGATGCATTCTGGGGTTTGTAGTCTTCAGCGCTCCCTTGACTCCTCGGAGGAGAATGGCCTATCTTCGGAAATAGTTGTCTCTCCGTATGTGTGTGTGTTTTAATTCGCTTACTCGCTAATTTATTTTTTGTAACTCTCAAATCAGTGATTAAAAATGTTATTTCCGGACGTGCGCAGCGAGTAAAAACTGAGAGTCGAAGAGATGCTAAGTTCCCAGCGACTTTTGAGCTACGTTGAGGCTCCGCCTTCTGATTCAACTCTCCCGCTAGAATCGAGTCCTTTAACACAGTTTTGGTGCCTTTCCCCCTGCATTTTTGTCTTTTTCTGGGTGATATTTGCAGCCTGAAATGGCTCCCAAGAATACTACTGAAACGCTGTCTAATATTCTAAGCGCAAGAAGGCTGCGACTTGCCTTACCAAGAAAAATCTGCCTTTTAAGTAAGTTATGTTCAGGCCTGAGTTACAAGTACTGTCAGCAGTGAGTTCAGTGAGTGAAAAACTCGAAACGGTAATCAACTAGAGAGAAAAGGAAATCTGCTTATCTGCAAGTGAGCCACTGCACAAAGTACCTGTAGTGCAGGATGAATCAACAGAAAAGATGGAAAAGGCGTTAAAGTTGGGAGTTTGTGAGGACTTGGAGAGATTGCAGCGGACCTGGATTTGGTTTCTAGCATCCCTGACATGGTGGTTTTCAACCGTCCTGAAGTCCGGCTCTGACTTCGATGGGCACCAAGCATGTACATACATAGTACGCATGCGTACACACAAAATAAAAATAAAATTTTTGAAAAATTCGTGGAATGATACGTCCTGTCAGAAAACTATAATGTGAAACTGAAAGCCAAAGAAAATTTTGTGTTTATGCCTCAAACGTTACCTTTCTCAAGAAGCCTTTGACCAAATTAAAGCTTTCAAGACACACTGAACTAGGATTCTTTACACCAACCTTGGGAAAGATTTTTTAATTTGGGTGTTTGTTTTGTTGTTTTTCCGAGACAGGGTTTCTTTATGTAGCCCTGGCTGACCTAGAACTCTGTTGACCAAGGCTCGCCTTGAACTCGGGGATCTGTCTACCTCTGCCTTCCTAGTGCTGGGATTAAAGATGTGCACCACCATGCCCAACTTATTTAGGAGGGTTATTAAGGCCATCAGGAAAACCACCATGATGAACTACTGAAAGTCACTCACTAAAAGCAAAGTCATTGATTACATTGACATAGCTTGGGATGGGATCAAGCCAGCTACTATCAATACCTATTAGTAAAAAGGCCAGACTGTAGAAGTTTTAGAAGTTGCAACAGAAAAATATGAAAAACAGTGATAAAAACATGACGAATACCACACTGAAAATAACTTAAGTTTTGATGATGCGAAGGAGGAAGATTTGGAGGAAATTTTAGCAGAAAAATCAGCAGAACCGACCAACAATCTGGATGAGACAGCAAAATGGCCATGCTAGCAATGAGAATTGGCACATACACTCACAGCAGCGAAAATATCAGAGTGAAACACTGTCTTGAGAAAAATGGAGAATGACATAAAAGAATGTGACCCAATGCTTGATTGTGGCCTCAAATTTAAGCATGTCACCTCCTCTACATTTGGCCCTTACACCAAGATGCTTAGCAGAATGAGGCAAAGAGCCAGGTATGGTGATGCACACCTTTCAGCCCAGCACTCAAGAGGGAGAGACAGTTGGAGCTCTGTGAATTATAGGCCAGCCTGGTCTCCACAGTGTTCCAGATCAGCTAACACTACATGTGATACTCAATTAAAAAAAAGTATTAAAAATGATAAAGGAATGAGGCAGGAAGCAAAGCAGAAGATGATGATGCAAAATTTCAGGCCAGACTGGGAGGGAAAACTGCATATCAAGTAGGGAGAGGCACACCCTAGGGTAGAACAGCTGGATGTTGACATGTTATACTCTTCCTCTTCTGCAGAATGAGCTCCACTAATTGCTTCCTTGGTTTTCAGGAGACAACCCAAGGTTGAGTGGGTTAGCCACATTGAGCTAGCTAACCCATTGAATCCTGCAGTTCTGACAGTGAGCTTTTAATGTTCTTATACATAAGTTGTTGGTTTTGGTTTGGTTTGGTTTGGTTTTTCGAGACAGGGTTTCTCTGTGTAGCCTTGGACTCACTTTGTAGACAAGGCTGGTCTCCAATTCACAGCGATCCACCTGCTTCTGCCTCCCTGAGTGCTGGAATTACAGGCATGCGCCACTGTGCCTTTCTCCAGGCCTTTCTTTTTAAAAAGGTTTGTTTTGTTTTTTCGAGACAGGGTTTCTCTATGTAGCCCTGGCTGTCCTTGAACTCAGAGATCCACCTGCCTCTGCCTCCAGAGTGCTGGGATTAAAGGCATGTGTGTGCCACCACCCGCTCACCGCTGCCATCACCATCCAAGTTTAAAACTTTCTATTTGGGGTGTGTGCCCCCTTGCATCTGCTTGCATCATGAAGGTGCATAAATCAGAGGACAGTCTGCAGGGCTCTGGTCTCTCCTTCCACCATGCAGGTCCCAGGGATTGAACTCAGGTCCTCAGGCTTGATGGCCAGTGTCCTTGCCTGAGACATTTCACCTGCCCTAAAGCAGACTTCTCTTATCCAAAATTAATAGAATTAACAGCAGAATTTAGACCGAGTCTTTCAAATCTCACTACTCTTGGCCTTATTTTCCTTGGATATTGTGAACACTCCCCATGACCAAGAGGGTGTAAGCCCATCAAGGAGGGGAGTCTCCAGAGAAGATCTATTGGTACTCACCAACGATCTTCCCCCAGTTCTCCTAACACTGCACAAAAGTCAGATCCCAACTAAGTTTCCCAGCCAGTATGAGAACTGTTGCATAGTATCAAGTAGTTATGACAGTCTCTTTTCTTTTTTTTTTTTTTTTTGAGAAAGGGCCTCTGTAGCCTAGACTGGCCCAAACTTACCCTCAAACTTGGGATAATACTCTTGCCTCAGGATTCTAGTGCTGAAATTGCTGGCCTGAGTCATCATGCCTGCCTATTTATCTGGGGAGAGCTACATGCATATACGTGTTCACTTGTACACATGCGGGTGTGCATATACGTGTTCACTTGTACACATACACATGTGGGTGTGCATGTGTTTGTTTGTGCACATGTGGAGACTAAAGTTTGGTACTGCTTTCTTCCTCAGTCTTGTTCTGCCTTATTTTAGACACTTGAACCCAGAGCTAGCCACCTTACCCTGGAAAACGCCCTGTCTCCACTCCACGAGTACTTGGATTACCAGCGGGGTGGGCTCCACACCCACCCAGCATTTCTGTGGGTGCTGGGGACCTGAACTCAAGTCCTCATGCTTGCATAGCAAGTGTTTTACCAACTAAGTCAGCTCACTGGCTTTCGGATGCTTTTGTAAAGTAGTGATTGGCAGGTCCACTAATGCTTTAAAATACGCACTGGTCCATCTAGGAGCATGTAAAATTCAAGTGTAGCTCACGGGCAGGAGGATGAGTCCAAAGCTTTGGGTTTATCTCCAGCACCAAAATAAAAAAAGATTAAAAAAGAAAGAAAAGACAGATTATCAGGGGGTTGGAGAGATGGCGCAGAAGTTAAGAGCAGTGGTTGCTCTTCCAGAGGACCTGAGTTCAATTCCCAGCATTCAATGGTGGCTCATAACCATCTATAATTAGATTTGGTACCCTCTTCTGGAATGCAGGCATATATCCAGGCAGAACACTGTGTATATAATAAATATTTAAAAAAATTATCAGTACTTAAAAATGGATAATTTCAAACAGCCTAGAGTCCCAGTTTCTCCTAAAACAAAAACAGACAAAAGACTGATTAAATATGGCAACATTGAGTCATAATCCAGTAGGACAAAACAGGCTAGACCCAGGTGAGGGTCTAACTCAGCAATGCAGTTAGACCAGTACCAAGCCTCCAACTCTTTGTAAGGTGCTGGGTTCCCTGTTGTCTTGGCAATAACTTAAGGGATAGTTCCGCCAAATTCAGTGCCTTTAGGTCTTCATCTGCCAGTCTCCACTTTCAAGTGTGGATTGTCACTTTTATGGAAACTGAAAGCTCCTTTCATTATGTCATGGTCCATACATGCATGGGGACTTCCAGCTGAACCCTGACGGTCCATACTTGATGCTTGGTATCCTTCCAGGATAGCAAAAACATGTCACCTAGTGCACACATATGTTAAAAATGACCAAGATGTACAGCCAACACCTGTATTCATACTATATGCTTAAAAAGAAATTACGGCTCAGTGTGGTGGTACATATCTTTAATCCCAGCACTCAGGAGAAAGAGGCCTTCAGATCTCAGCCTGGTCTACACAATGAGTTCCAGGACAGCCAGAGAAAAATAGTGAGACCCTGTTTTAAAAACCTAAACCAAATTTTACAAGACAGAATGAATGGTAAACTACCCCAAGCTGAGTGACCCAATTTCCTTAAATAGAGTCATATTAGTCACCAAGGACATCAAATTATGAAAATCTGTGGGGTTTATCCTCCAGTAGACGACTGAAATAATTATTTGCACACTACACAGCCACCCAAGTATAGGATCATACAAAAGCTTTTTTCACATGAATAGTGTACATATGTGTTCAAATGTGTGTAGGCATACGTTCATGTGGAGGGCAGAGGTGGACACTGTCTTCCTTATAAGATGGGACTCTTGGTGAACCTTGAGGGATCCAGGCTCTCCCTCTACCGTGCTGGAATTACAGGCAGGTCTCCATGCCTGCTTAGCTTTTTCTGTGGGTGCTGGGGATCTGAACTCTGGTCCTGGTTCTCATGCTGGCCCAGCAAATGCTTTATCCACTTAGCCATCTTCCGAGGCCCCATACAAAGCTTCCTGATATGAATATATGGCCCGATAAATAGTTAATGAGTGAAGTTCACTTTAAGCAGAGTTTAACCACATATCTGAAAAAGAATTTTATTAAAAATCATTATAAAGTTGAACATAAGATAAATACAATTAAACATATATAGTTTTATTATAAAAGATTACAATAGAAATGTAACTACAGGGGCTGGCAAGATGGCTTAGTGGTTAAAAATGTCTATTATTAAGCCCTGACTGAAGTATGATCCCAACGACCCACGTGGATGAAGGAGAGAACTGATTCCTGAAAGCTGTCCTCTGACCTCTATTTACATGCTATGACAAGCACATGCCCTTGCTCCCACCAATAAATAAATTAGCATGGTCGGAAGGAGAATCCAGGCATGGTAGCACATGTCTTTAATCTTAGCACCTGGGAAGCTGGAGCCAGCACATCTGAGTTCCAGTATAGCCTTAAAGAAGTTTCAGGCCAGCCATGGCTGCATAGTGAGGCCCTGTCCAAAAATAAATTTTTAAAGAAAAAAGAAAGAGAGAGAGAAAGAGAGAAAGAAAGTGAGCAACTCCAGAGCTGAGTGAGGTGCTGTGTTTGTAATCCCAGCTCCTAGGAGGCAGAGACAGGAAGCCTGCCACAAGTTCAAGTCAGCCTGGGCCTCATGAAGGCTGAAGGCTAGCCAAGGATACATAAGACATTGCCTCAAGTAAAATCTAAAAACAAACAAACAAAGGAAATGCTACCCCAACTCAAAAAAATTTAAAGTGATTCTTTATTGATAATAAACATTTATACTAGCATTAGAAATGTCAGTAGAAAAATAATATTTAAATAAATTTCTAATGTACAAAGATTTGATCATTTTGACTATAGCAGTTAAGTGCAATTACCTAATATATAAAGTTAAGCTGATTTTGGTCATAACCAGCCTTACACAGTACACAAGAAAGAAATACAAGTTCACAAAACCTTCTGCACGTGGACCATTAATGGCACCGAGGCTTCACATTCCAGGAAACAGTTCCTTAGGGAAGATTGGCATGTCCTGCAGTGTTACAAGAACTTAATGAAAACCAGGGAAGTCAGAAAGGACATTGGAATCAAAAGCCAACACACAGTTTAAAACCCAGAGGAGACAGGATGGACGCCATTATTTTCATGAAGGACTTCTCACTAGTCCCAGCATTTTCTTAGTATCTTGATACAAAGGATGCAGTACAGACATACAGCTTGCTCACATAATTGTCATTACACTTTTGCACACAAACTTAATTTTTACCCCAAAATTCCAATAAGGGATCATGAGATCAGCTTTTTGGTTGGAGGTTGCCTACCTATCTCAGAATTTTAAAAGAGGGGGTGAGAAGTGGAACTATAAATGCAGGGATCAGGGTCCAATAAAGTCCTTATTATTTATGGGGCACAGCCAACCACTTACTCACTTACATGCTTATGTATAAAATTATATCCCAAAGAATGTTTAGTAGGTGCTCTTGTAAGAGGCACCTTTCCACTGATGACACTATCATTTCCCAAATGCAGAGTACAATATTCAAGTTTCTCCAAATGAAGGGCTGATTTCCAGAATCGCAGCCCCTCAGGCCAAAACCAGAAATCTTTTGTTGGAAGACTTGCTCTTTTGGCTGGGGAATAGGAAGGGCCAAGTATCTGCTCTCAGTTTGCCCACCAAATCTCATCAGTCACTACAGTTTTGACAAGGCGGAGGGGGGGGAGGGGTCAAAAAAGAAAGAATCCATTATTTTTGTGGCCATCCCTGCAATTTACTGGGCAAATTGATCCTCTTGGCTATTTTATCAAACTTTAAAACTTACGTGCATGTGGGTGACGGGGGTATGTGCATATGACTGCAGGTGCTCCCACAGAGCTCCTCTTTGGCTATTTAAAACTTTTAAAATGACAATTATTTATTCACATGGGCATGTGAGCAGCACGTGGAGGTCAGAGACAACTTGCAGGTGTTGGTTCTCTCCTTCCACCACAGGGGGGCCCTGAGACTCACCTTACTTGCTGAACCATCTTGCTGGGCCCCTCCTGGCTATTTTTTAACCAGAAGCTAAGGGCATATTGCTTTAAGATAAATTTATGTCCTGATAGGTTACAATGAAACTTACAATGAAAACTCTCCTTAAAAACTGTCAAAGTTAATTAATTAGCAGAAGCCACTTTGAAAACAGGTAACAACAAGAACATTGCATTTTGTACAAAACCGTTGAAATGATAAAAAGTGCTTAATATTTGTACCCCTTTCCCTTCTGAAGGTCACAGTCTGCAGGCCTTTTTAGGGAAGAACAAAATTAGGCAGTAAGTAGAGTTAAAAATGAAAATAGCTAAAATTAAGTTAGACACTACTATTTCACTTTAGGGATATAAATTCTCTTCAACAAAAATACGAAGGACAGAGGGGCTATATCTGGAGAGGAAGTTTTAGGCACTTTCTGGGAGATGGTCAAATACTGCAAGGGTGGACGGAGGGCCCTCGGCCAGCTTAACACAGTGAGAGGGAAACCACCACTAACTCCTCACCAGAGCACTCGACAAGTGTGGAGCTGTCAAAGAAACTAAAACCACAAAGAAAACCTGTCACAGAATCCTGCAAGTGTCTAATCTGTAACTGAACGTCCAAAGAGTGTCCTAACCTATCTGGTTTGAAATTCAGCTCCAGCCACGTAAGAAAGTCTGTTTCCAGAGAAGGTAAATAGAATAGATGGCGTTAAAAGTGATGAGCAAAGGTATCATGGAGATTCTTTGGAAAAAGAGCCTTGATTAGGAGTTACAGTGATACCTATAATCCCAGCTACTCGGGAGGCTGAGGCAGGGGGATTGCTTGAGCCCAGGAGTTTGGGCCAGCCTGGGCAACAAAGCAAAACCTCATGTCTTTAAAAAACAAAACAAAACCACCAAAAAGCCATCAATTAGCTAACTTATTTTGATCAAATGATAAATTCACATCTCTTAAAATATGTCAAATAATCAGAGGTCAAGACAGTTACCCATAAAATGTCTCATTCTCAGTGATCACCTACTTTTCACAGTGGAACCAAAGCTGTTCTCTGAATTATACTTTTGTTCTTCTTCCTGTTACATACCACCAGCTTTTCCTCAGAGTGACACTCAGCCCAAACCGACTTGCCTTTATTGTCACCACGAAAGCTTTTAGTACAGTGCAGCCTGCTCCCTTGAAATCAAACAGCATTCGCCATTGTTTCTGTGAAATGGCAGTGTTGCATTGTTGTGCATGATGATGCAAATTCTCGCTCGAAGGATGCAAACTTAGAGGCATTGTTGGCATGGGTGGAAGATGTGTGAGTAAAACTTCTTAAATTGCCACAAGAGAAGAATGCCAAGGAGGTTATTTCAGCTGAGCACAAGGGTCCACAAGGGTCTTCGATTGCTGGAGCGTCACGTGGAAGAAAGGGCTGTGGTGTTCTTCACATTCTCGTGCCTCCAAGTTGCTTCCATTTGAAGAATGAAGAAACCATGACACTGTCTATTCCTTTTGAGGAGTCTATAAAACACAGGGGTGACATCACAGTGATGTCACTCATATGCTATAGAGTAGCTAAAACCCGTAAAAAAGAGACCACCACTACACAGAACGTCTGCCCGGTGCCCAGTGTGAGGGCTTCAAAGGGGATCATCTCCTTCCCGGCTGCTCGGTAAACTCCAGCAATTGCTGCACCTGGTTCAAATTCAAGCGTGTTAAAAGAGAAAAAAAAATTAATTAATAAAACAAAACCTGAGCTTAATGACATCACAAAAATATAACATCTAAAAATTTCCCTATTGGGAGATAGACTTTCTACATTTAATTATGAAAGAAGAGTTCTGTGCTTCCTGTGACTGGGCTAACTTTGTTTACATGGTTTGCAAGTCAGCACTGAGATTTGTAGTCTCTTAGAGTGAGTATCTCATAGTTCCTGAGTGATCTGAAGTGACAGTCATGATAACAAGACAAAACAACAATTCCCCTTGGTCCAACATCTCTCCTCACTTGCCAATGAACTCCTCCGTGCCTATCACTGAATGGTCACCAAATACATTCTTGACAATGAATGACAATCTACTGAGACAGATCAAGAAATGTTTCCAGGCCACAGGGAATCCCAGCTCCCTTTGCTATTATATCGAGATTCCATTCAAACAAGAAAGAAAGGAGGGAGAAAGCAGCACAGAGTTCTGAGCCATAAAGCTATTCAAAGGGCACCAGGGCAGAGAACTCAGGGTCCCATCTGTTTGCCAGGTGACTGTTTCCCTTCTTACAGTCACCGAAGCCTCCCAGAGGATGCCAGCACAGCACAGAAACACCTGTGTCAACCCTGAACCCCCCCACCCCTAATATTCTCACAAACACCTGTGTCGACCTGACACCCCCCCCATCTAATACTCTACACAAACACCTTATTGACCCAGGTATACATCTGAGAGTCACAAGAACTCATAAAACACAGTCAACCCAATCAAATATCTACAGGTAGGCTTGGGGTGTAGTTCCATGAGAAAGCACACGCTTGGTAGGCACAAGGCCATGGGTTCCATTCTCAGCACCCCAAAAAGAAAGGATGACCTCACATTCTCAAGCTGTGACACGAGATGTTATTAATATATTTTAACAAGCAAGCAGTGTCAGACATTTGCCTCCAGTGCAGTCAATGTCACTAAAGTCTCAAAGTACAAGTCTCCTGAGACGTGGGTGATGAGGAAAGAAAGGAAACTCCTACAAAGAACAGGAAAAAACAAAAACAAAAAAAAACTACCCTAAAGCCTTAAAACAGAAATGAGCATGTATTCAGTTACTATGTGCCAATGACCATGCTAGGTACTCAAGTAGACATTTCATCTAGTCAGCGTTCAAGGATGTGGGGTGGGTAGTTTCATCCCTGCTTTACCAATAAAAGGAGACCAGCTTCAGGGGCCAGAAATGCAGTGTGGATACTGCAGCATTAAGTGACACAGTTAGAACACAGAGAAACAAGGCTACAGTTTCTCACAAAAAGAAAGGAAGGAAGGAAGGAAGGAAGAAAGCAAAGTCAAAGAGATCAATGGACATTTTTGCTCAAAGCTCAGGGTTTAAATTTACAGTGAAAATAAAATAAGGTGACAAACTAGGAATGTCACATTCCTATGTTTTACAAATATACTTATGATTATATATATTTATTTATTTAAAAATTGCTGAGGCTGGAGACATGGCTCAGCAGTCAAGAGCACTGGATGTTCTTCTAGAGGACCTGGGTTCAATTCCCAGCCACCCACGTGGCAGTTCAAACTGTCTCAACTCCAGTTCCAGAGAATCTGACACCCCAAAACAGACATGTAAGCAGGTAAAACACCAAATGCACATAAAAATAATTCATTTTCATCCCTCTAATTGTGTCAGTGACATGGAACAAAACACAGACAAAACAAGAAGCAGGTTTAAACATAGTTTGCAATTTCCATGTTACTCCAATCTCAGGTCAGGAAGTCTGGGGTGGGGGAGCATGGAGGACTGAAAAACACAGATCAGACATTTTACATTCTTTGTGTGTGGTGCTAGCGTCAGAGCCAGGGCCCCAGACACACAAGGCCAGCTCTGCCAAAGAGCTCTGCATCCTTGCCCTCAGTCATCTTTCTACACAAGAATTCTTGTCATGAGACTTGTTCTCTCTCAAGAAACCACACCTAAAAGGGTGGGAGCAATTAGTGAGCCATTCTGAAAAGCCCAGGTCAAGGGAAACTGGATCAGAAAGGTGCTGAAGCTTCTAAGGACAAATGCTTGTATTTTGCTAGTGGCCTGTCTCAAGAAACTTCAAATCTGACTTGGGAAGTCAAAGAGATTCGTCAGATGAGGGGCTTGAGAGCTAAAAAACAAAACAAAACAAAGAAACAAACACAAAACAAAACCCCAAAAGGAATACATTAAAAATAAATAAATAAAATAAAATCTACACTTAAGTCTTTAAAATTCACTGTGTGTGCATGCATGTGACACACACACACACACACACACATCTCCCCCCCAACCCCCCTTCTAGAAACCAAACCCAAGCCTCTGTGCTTGCTAGGCAAGCATTCTGCCACCGAGCTAAATTCCCAGCTTCTGCCCCATATTTCTAAAAGGAGTCCTAAGGTAAGGTGACTGAGCACATTACAAGCTTTCAACTGATATTTTAATGTCTAACATACTTGTCAAGATTCCAGCAGTAATTGGTCCCACGATGCCCATCAGCAGGATGCCTACAGACATGAACCTACCATATTTGTGATGTCTGAGGGTGAAGAGGGCCAGTAATCCAGCTGGGACATGAAAGAAGACAGAAGACACCAGTGCCCACAGGAACACGCCATACCACATTTCTGGGGGGAGGGGGGAGAGAGAAAGGCAAGGCTGGAATCACTGACTTTCCCAGGGAGGCAGTGCCTAAGAGTCCAGTCCCAGCCACGGCACCCACTGATCTCGTGCTCACCAGCACTTAGTTGTTGTCTAGTATGTTTTGCTGTTGTGGGGTTTTTTGTTTTGTTTTGTTTTTAAAGTTGGGCAGAGAAACCTCTTTTATTAGATTTATTCATTTATTGTATATGTGTTTTGCCTTTATGTATGTATGTACACCATGTACATGCTGCCCATGGAGGTCAGAAGAGGGCATTGGATCCCCTAGAACTGGGGCTGCAGATGGTTGTGTGTCACCAGCTGGGTGCTGGGAACTGAACCTGATCCTCTGCAAGGGCAACAAGCACTCTTAACCTCTGAGCCACCTCTCTAGCCCCTTGTCTTTGTTTTTGTGAGTCAGAGTCTCATCATGTGGCCCAGAATAGCCTCATACTCAATATATATCCGAGGCTGGCCTTGAACTCTGATCCTCCTGCCTCCCTTGGGTTGAGTTTATAGGCATTTGCCACCATGCTAGGGTTTACTGATGGCTTTTACAGGGGTCACAAACTACCATTCACAGGCTATCAGCTGTTTCTATACATAAAGCCTTATTTAAACTAATTAACAGGACTGTAGACACAGTAACAAGGCAGGAAGGAAATCCTCACCTCAACCTGACTACTGATTAGCACCCAGATCTGACTTGCAGCCTCCAGAACAGAGGAAACAACCAGCTGTTAAGACACCCACACTCTCACTCATGCTACTTCCCCTGGAGCACAGCAGCTGCCTAAGGAGGGCTAGCAGGGTCCCAGCGTAGCATCCACACCATTCTGAGCTCCCTCCCTTGCCCCGATCACCTACACCCCAATATGTAGTCATCTACTTCACTGCCACATATAGTACTACTTAAAACATTTTGAGGGGGAAGAAAGACTTCATTACATTAAGTTAGTTTATAAAAATACTCTCAGACAGGATGATTACAAGACTTTGAAAGCTATAGCAAACTTAGATCTATAAAACACTTAAAAAAAAAACCTAAGTGATTTCTTTTTACTCTACTGTACCTTAAATTACCAACTATTTAATAGCTATTTATTGATCGATATGGAGTCCTTTTCATTTCCCTGGCTCAATACACTGTCGAAAATGTTTCTTTGTCTCCCAGGATGTCCTTGTTCACTGCTTCAAACCAAGCCCATTATCAGCTATGTTTTCCTTGGCAGCTGCATTGGTGGTTTTCTGCTGCTGTAACAATCTTTTTGCCTCAAGGTTCTGCAAGCTTCGAAGTCCAAGATTGATAATCCATATCTGTGAGGAAGGACCTTCTTTTCAATTTTTCCTGTGTGTGTGTGTGTGTGTGTGTGTGCGCGCGCGCCATTGCTCTCTTCCTTATACTTGGAGGCAAAGTCTCTCACTTGGATGCAAAGCTCAGCAATTCAGCTAGTCTAGCTAGGCAGCTTGTTCTGAGGATCCCTTCTTCACGTCCCAGATGCCAGGATTACAAGTTGGTCACCATGTTCACACATGGTGAGCTTTTATGTTGGTATTGTAGGTCCAAACTCTGGTCCTGGATTCAATCTTGAGCAAGATACATACTTACACATACATGAAGTCTCATGGAGTGCTGCCTCCTCCAGATGATACTGAATCAACAAAAGGGCTTTGCTGATGGCCAGCTCTCTGCCTTTAACCCTCATTACTAAGTCACTTTGGCCCCAAGATCAACTCCAGTCTAAAAGAACAGGAATGGAGGAAGTGTCAAAAAAGGAGACAGCCTTCTTATCAACTGGCTCTACTCTGTCCTTATGCTCCAAGTCAAACAGGAACTCCTGTTCCTAGGTGAACCTTTGTAAAGCTGGGGTTGTAAACTGACCAACCACATCTGTCCTCGTGGGGACCAGAGCCTTGCCCAGTACTGTGACTCCCTGCTGAAACCAGGCTGCTGGGATGCCCACCAGTCTGTATCATTCAACTGTCCATTCCTTGCTTGCCAACTGTCTCCCATCTGCCAAGAGATCCATGAATATCCTTCCCTCCCCTCTACAATGACTGGCACTCAGAGCTCCCAACTGTGGCCTGGCACCTCTGTCCTGATACTACCTGTCTTAGTCACTCTTCTATTGCTGTGAAGACACCATGACCAAAGCAACTGTTAAAAGAGAAAGCATTTAGTTGGGAACTTATCAATTTCAGAGGGTGAGGCCATTATCACTAGGGTAGAAGCAGACAAGCCAAGAGTTTACAAGTACCTGATCCACAGGTCCAAACCAGTGACACACCTCTTCCAATAAGGCCATAGCTCCTTATCCTTCCCAAAACAGTTCCACCAACTAGGGACTAAGCATTCAAATCAATGAGTCCATGGTGGATGGGGGGTGGGTGGGAAATATTCTTATTCAAACCACCACAACAGCCAAGGCTGGCCTTGGATTCAGGACGTAGGATGGTTAGCCTCAAATTCACAACCACCCCACCCCAGCCATCCAAGTGCTGCGCTTACAGGTATGTGCCACCATACCAGGCGCTGTTTATGAAAACAGTACTCTACCCCTTGACTCCCTCCAGCCCATACTCTGCCTCCTATCCGGTCTCATAGTCACTACCAGATAGTGAGTCTCTGCACTGGCATGAATGGTACATATGGGAGGGGCTTTTGTTTTCTTTGTCAAGGACCTTCTCATAGAGACCCCAACACAACAGGAGAACTGGAGAGAGAACTCAGCAGTTATGAGCACTGCCACTCTTGCAGAGAACCAGTTCACATTCTAAACCCATACTGGGGCAACCACTCCAGCTCCCGGAGATCCAGTGCCCTCTTCTGTTCCCTATGGGCATCCATACACATAATGCACATACATACAAGTAAAAATAAAACTGCTTTAAAAAGGTACACCGTAAGCAGATAATATTCATTCAGTGAATGAATAACTGACTTCTCCAAGCTGGATCCACTCTTGATTCTAGCAACAGCACAACCAAAACGTTATTGGGTTTGTTTAATTTGGCATTAGTTTAGTGAAACCCTATCTTCAGAGAATGAATGTCATTCCTGATTGTTACAGATGACAACTAAAAGTCAGTCATGGTGGTACAGGCCTATAATCGCAGTACCAGGAAGGCTCAGGTTCTCTGGCAACCTCAGCTACATAATGACACCTTGTCTCAAACAAACAGACACAAAGCAACAACAAAAGAAATCTGAGCAAGTTAGAAGGAGAATTTGGCAGAATCCTAAAGAGCTAAATTGCAAAAGCAGGTTTAAAAAAAAATCAATTCAAAGCTTTTTAGTACAGAGAAACCACAGAATATTTTAGGGCAATGATCTGCCATGAGTTGGCGTAAACTACAAGTAACTTTTCTGTGTGACCAAAATAGAAAGGAACCCAGGCTCAGGACCCTGAATACGATTGCTACACAGCGGACTTTAGTATCCCAAACTAGGGTCCAACTTCAAGTACCCATTAGAACCAGAATTCCATATTAAGATGGGACACTGCAGGAAAGGGAAGGGTTTACTGCTGAACTCTGGTCAACCTGGGGTCAATGCTAAATGTATTAGCCCTTGTGATTAGCGCACTGTGATCTCATCCACGTTTATACCTCCAGCCTGGAACTCACACTGGTCTAGATGGATTCCTGACCAAGGAATGAGTCCTGGTAAACAATACTCTCAAGTCTCACATCCATAGAAGTAAAACTCAAATACATAATGCAGATTAGCATTTTCAGAAGAGTCTGGAGACTGGCTCAGCAGTGAAGAGCAATTGCTGCTTTTCCAGAGGACAAACAAGTTCAGTTCCCAGTTGAGGCATTTTTACAAGTTCCTTGGCACGTAGATATATACAATAGATATACAAAACAGATGTCTACTGACTTTAAGATAGTTCTTGCCTTTCTTTCTTTCTTTCTTTCTTTCTTTCTTTCTTTCTTTCTTTCTTTCTTTCTTTCTTTCTTTCTTTCTTTCTTTCAACTTCTCAAGACAGGGTTTGAGTTCCAGGTTAGTAACAAAATGAAACAAACAAAAACTGAAGTGAGCACAGAAGAGTTGCTCTAGGGTAACTGAGATTAAGGAGTCAGGATGATCAAATGGACTGTGTGATTCTATTATTATGTAGCTCTGGATGGCCTAGAGCACACAATGTAGACCAGGCTGACTTCCAATTCACAGATATCCGATTGATTCTCACTCCAGAGCACTGGGATTAAAGTTGTGTGGCACCACACCCGTCAATTCGGGACTCTTGATTAGATCTTGAACTTAAGCAAGGCTTCTGACCAGCTCTCAGCAAACTAGGCCATCTGCCGTTTTTCTTTCTTTCTTTCTCTCTCTCTCTCTCTCTCTCTCTCTCTCTTTCTTTCTTTCTTTCTTTCTTTCTTTGTAAAATGACTCTTTCTCTCACCAAGAGAAAACAAAAACAAAACGAAAAACAACAAAGGAGAAATGGCTCAGAGGGAAAGAGTGATGGCTGCTCTTCCAGAGGATCCAAGTTTGATTCCCAGCCACCTGCCTCTGGCCTCAGTGGCCACCTGCACATACCCAAACACATGCACATTTTTAAAATAATCTTTTTTTTAAAGAAGAAAGCTGTTTGGTTAATTGGAGAGAAATTTAACTAAGACCTGTTTAAATAACATCACTTTATGAGTGTTAAGAATTTCAGAAGTGGTGTGATTTGGGGGCTGTGACAGGACACACCTCTGCTTCAGAAATTTTGAGCTGAAGAATCATAAAGTGTCATGACTCTGCAGTACAGGAGTTAAAATGCGATGTGTATGCATAAGCACAGAGAGAGTAAGAACCAAAATAGTCATGCTTTGCATAATGAGATTTCTACCATCACAAGCCAAATATGCAACTGTGGCCCCATAATCTAAAGTAGCCTGCCATCTAGGCTTTGCCTAACTGTATCTATGATGTTCTTACAACTGCCTAATGAGCCCGTTTTTAAGCAGTGTGAGACTTTTACCATTGAAAGCATATGGATATTCATTATACTGTGTTTCAATTCCTCAGGTTTGAAAATTTCCCAAATAGTTGGAAAGACATTTTTTAAAAAAAGAATAAAAACAGACAGACTGATTTTAATCCTAGAAGAATTTGAACCCTTCATTTTTTGGAGGTCTCCAGAGGGTGTGTGTTTTGTTTCTATTTTGTAATCACTGTCAGGTGTGACAGTAATACTTCGGGAACCAATCTGAACTTCTGGACTCCATTTGTGGGCAGGATCACAAACTAACACGTTCATCTGACAAAAACAAAAAAAATCACCTTGTCAGCTACACAGGCAGGTCCCAGGTGCCCACTGAGAGGCGCCTGGCAGTCGCTGCCCAGTACATGAGAATAACAGGTGCCTGGCTTATGGCTGCAGTCAGCAATCCCTTCATGATGCCTCTGGCCCAGTTTCTCTTTGCGGGAGCGCCCTAATCCCCCCTCCGTCGTCTTGCCTTCAAAGCAAATAATCATGACCTCCCCTGAAGGCCTTTATTAGTGATCCCAGGGGAGGTAATTCTACTCCCCACAGCTTTCTGAAGTCTGGCAGTTCTACGATGGAACTGTAACTTTGAAAGCCCTCCTGGCAGAAGGCGACGAAGCTCGGATGGGAGGTGAGAGCAATTCAGAAGTTGTGTGTAAGTTCTTCAAGATGTGGGTGGGAGAAGCCGCAACAGGTTTGAGCAAGTGATTCCTCCACAGACAAGCTGGAGGGCAGATGGGTGTAGGAGGACGGAGTCAGCAGACAGGCTCTCGGAGGGAGCAGTACAGGGGCACTCTCTAGGCCAGGACAGGCGTCACCCCAAGGCACCCGGGCGCGATTCCGGGGCTGCCTCGGCCTCGTCCCGGGTGGCCGGCGACAGGTGCGCAGTGCGCAGGCGCGGGGCGGGGCGTACCTGGGAAGGAGCAGAGCGAAGTGGAGTTGGGGCACAGGGTCCCGTTGCCCACCCGCGGCACGAGCTTCAGGCTGAGGATCTGCTGCAGGAGCCCGGCTGACCCGCCGCCGCCGCCGCTCCCCTCGCGCTCCATCCCGCCGCCATCCACCGCCCGGAGTGCCGCGGAGCCCGGCACCTCCGCAGCCACGGCGTCACCTCTGGCTGGCCCTCTTCTTCCGCCCACCCCAACGGCGCTGCTATAGTAATCGTTTCCCCTTCCAATCACAGGGCTCCGCAGATGGAGGGGGCGGGGCGACGGTTGCTCCCGCCCCCCCGGCGAGGCGTTCTATTGGAGAAAACCCCCGGCTTGCTGCGCCGCCAGGGAGAAGTCTCTTCTGTTCGTCCGGGTGAGCGCTCAGCCTTTCGCTTTAGTGCAGACCTGTAAGTAGGACAAGTCCGGTGAGATTGCTCAGCGGGTAGAGGCGCTTGCCTCCCAGCATGAGGGATCTGAGTTCCATCCCTAGGACCCACGTGGGGAAGGTATGAACCAACTCCCATGAGTTGCCTTTTTACCTTCACACCTAAATGAATATTATAAGAAGATACAGCAGCAAACATAAATGATAAGTAAATGAATAAAAAAATAAGAACCAATGGTGTACTCAAATTTCTGGGTACAGCTGGGTATGCATTGGCCGAGAAGCAGACTAGCTGCACAAAAGCCTCGATTCCAACCTCAGTTGCTTAGCGTGCAAAAATTCCCAAACAATTGACAAAGACTTGAAAGGTGGCCCAGAAATTCTGTAAGCCATTGAAGTTGAAACTTTTGACATGTTAATTCATGAAGTGTTCCATATTTTTATCAGCATAAAATATGAATTTGAAGGAAAAGAAACAGTGCTCTGAAAGGGCCAGGTATGATACTAACACATACCTGTCATTCCAGATCTTGAAAGAGACTGTAAGCGCAAAGCCAGCCTGAGCTGCATAAATTGTGTCTCGAGGGGGGAGAGGAGGTGGCTTAGTGATGAAGAGCCCTTCTGATCCTTCCACAGGACATATTCAGAAGCTCACAACAGCCTGTCACTCCAGTTCCAGGAGATCCAACGCCCTCTCCTGGCCTCTGAGAGTACCTGTACATCTCTCTGTCTCTGTCTCTCACACACTGTAATTTTTTTTCAATGGGGTAGCAACTATGAACCAATTTAAGAAATAAGAGCTTGGGGCTGGAGAGACGGCTCAGAGGTTAAGAGCACTTGCTGTTCTTCCAAAGGTCCGGAGTTCAATTCCCAGCAACCACATGGTGGCTCACAACCATCTCTGCTGTGAGCTGGTGCTCTCTTTCTGGCTTACAGGCACACATGCAGGCAGAATACTATATACTGTATAAATAACAAATCAATAAATCTTTAAAAAATTTAAAAAAAAAGAAATAAGAGCTTAGTGTAGAGAAGAAATAAATCAATAAAATTACTTTAAAAGTTACACTGTGGGGGCTGGAGAGATGGCTCAGAGGTTAAGAGCACTGGCTGTTCTTCCAGAGGTCCTGAGTTCAATTCCCAGCAACCATATGGTGGCTCACAACCATCTACAGTAAGATCTGGTGTCTTCTGGCGTGCAGGTATACATGCAGACAGGACATTGTATACATAAAAAAAAAAAAGTTACACTGTAAAAAATACTCGGCTCCTAGCTGGGACTTTCATCTCAGCACTCAGGAGGCAGGGCAGAAAGATATTTGTGAGTGCAAGGCCAGCCAAGACTACAAACAAAAAACAAAAACAAAAAAAATGTGATTCCTCATGACATACATAGTAAAATAATGTAGTAGTTCATTAAGCAGATAGCAAAAGCCTAACTTACTTTAAATTAGAGAGCAAAGTACACAGCATTTCCCTTTCAATGACATTAGTAAGATGTCTGATTAGCTTTTTTTTTTTTTTTTTTTTTGAGACAAGGTTTCTCTGTGTAATAGCTCTAGCTGCCCTGGAGGTTGCTCTTAGACCAGACTGGCCTCCGACTCACAGAGATCTTTCTTCCTGATTAGCATCTTGAATCCTTCTGAAGCCACGTTTTAGAACGCTTCTAATGCCACTGGATTTTTTTTTAAATCAAGAATCTTATTAAAAACAAAAACACTAAATATGTTTTTCTTTTAAAAAAAAAAGCCATGAAATATTTGCTAGAATTGACTTTTCAGTTCATTGTGAAGATTACCAGAGTCCATTTCAAGTGGAAGAGGCATTATTTTGGGTTATATAACAATGTCAACTGTGTACCACATCAAGAAAAGCTATTTTGAATTTAGAATTCTTCACCAAACTATGACTTGGAAGCTTATTTTTAAGATTAACTTTATTTTTATTTGTGTATATTTGTGTCTGTCTACATAAGTATATGTTGCTTGTGTGCGGGTATCAGATCTCCTGGAGCTAGGGTTATAAGCGGTTGTGCTTCCTGACTTGGGTGCTTGGAACTGAACTGGGGTCTCTGGAAAAGCAACAAATGCTCTTAACTACTGAGCCATCTCTCCAGTCCCTGAATTGAGAGATTTATAGAAAGATGTTAGGCCTGGAGGACTCAGAAATGTGTATTTCTTATGCCTTTTCTAAAGAAGTGTTGCGTGAACTATAGGAAAGGTAAAGAGCAGCGAGCAAGGAAGAGAGGGATCCAACACAAGAAATGGGAAAATTGGCGCCTGGAGAGTTGGCTCAGTGGTTAAGAGCAATAGCTGCTCTTCCAGAGGTCCTGAGTTCAGTTCCCAGCAACCACATGGTGGCTCTCAACCATCTATACCGGGATCTGACGCCCTCTTCTGGCATGTAGGCATACATGCAAACAGAGTAGTCATATGTATAAATAAATAAATCTTAACAAAAGAAATGGGGGAATTAACCACGTTGTCACCACATTCTCTGTGTAAAAGTTCCAACAGCTGCCTGTCTAGATCAGGCAAGAAAGACGTATCCTCGGGAAGAATAAAGAAATCACTTTCAAACATTACTTTCAAATAATATTTCAATTATTTCAGATATTACTGCAGATTTAATGGCTAGAAAAGTAAGGAAGGGAAAGAGAAAGAAAAGGAATTGTGGGGACCAATTGCAGGTGTTCTCTCCTGTAATCTCATAGAACTCAGAGAGGAGGGTCAGCCAAAAGTTCTAGGCTTGCCTGTACTCCATAGGGAGTTCCAGGCTAGTCTGGTCTACACAGTGAGCCATTATCTCAAATAAAATAAAGAAATGGGAATGTGAGATGCTTCAGTGGATTAAGACACTTGCCACAAAAGCCTGATCAACTGAGTTTGATCTCTAGAACCCATGTAAAGGTGAAACTCCACAAACTTGTCCTCTGACCACACAGGTGCCAATGTAAACATACACATAGAGTAATAGATTTTTATGTATACGAATGTTTTGCCTGTCTGTGTGTCTGTGCACTCCATGTGTGCAAGATGCTCATGGAGACCAGAAGAGGATTTCAGATGCCTCGGAACTGTGTTAAGGATAGCTGTGAGAGCCACCATGTGCGTAATGAGCATCAAATGCAGTTCCTTTGGAAAGCAGCTTGTGCCCTTGAGTCATCTCTCCATCCCACAAATAAAGTTGAGAGAGAGAGAGGAATAAGCAAACCACTGGGAGAAAGTAGTACTTAAAGCTAAATCAAATGACTTACAAGGGTAAGGCAAGCCTGTCTGATTTTGGGCACACAAATCATAAAGAGCCGGTTGTGGTGACAAACTGGTAGGATACACTGAAGAGACAGAGACAGGAGGATGACGAATTTGGTGCCAGCCTGGACTCTAAATAGCCAGGGATATACAGTGAGACCCTAAATATTTATTAGGACCCGGAGGTGGTACACACCTTTAATTCCAACAGAGAGTCTTTGAGTTTGAGGCCAGCCAGGTCTACAGAGCTAGTTCCAGGATAGCCAGGGCTACAGAAAGAAATCTTTTCTTGAAAAATAAATAAACAAACAAAAAAAGAAAAACAAACAAAATTTTTTGTTTTGTTTTGTTTTGTTTCCTCAAGAAGTGGTCCTGTTAATCCACTTCAGTGCCTACCAGGTCAATCCCAGTTCCAGCGAAATGTAAGGCACAGATCAGTCAGTAGAGGGCAGTGTGTCAAAGGCCTACCTGAACGGTTCCGGTAACCCTGCCTCTCCGTTCTGGCCAGGAGTCTGATTCTTTATGACTGCTGATGGGAAATGCTAAATTCAAAATTCCCGGAAGCAAGCGTGAAGGCACATTTATAATCTTGAACAGGCTAAAGATGTCAGAGAGAAACACAAAATCCAGGCGCCATAAGGAAAGATTTCACAGGTAACCGTGTAATTAGGTGATATTAATGGAATCTGAATGTGGTGGTTTGACTTCATATATACAAATGTGTAACTGCAGGCTTTTCCACCCACAACCCAGTTCCCAAAAATACGACTGAGACTTTGTTATTTATCAGTCAATGCCTAGGCCACAAGCTTTGGCTCATTCCCTGACTAGTCCATAACTTTATCAGTTTATCCTATTCTGTGTGTGCCACATGGCTGGTCGCCTGTCCATCTTCCTCAGAGTCTGGGCTGAATCCTTCACTCTGACTCCATCCCCGAGTTCATCTCTCTCTCAACTCTGCCAAAACTCCCACCTTCCACTTCCCACCTCAGCTAATAGGCCAATTAGCTTTTTATTGACAGATGATGCTTCCAATATACTACAAAAGAGATCGGCTCTACACAAATGTACAGTCAAGTATTTTTTTTTTGTTCTTTTGTGGTGTGGTGTGTGTGTGTGTGTGTGTGTGTATTTTCGAGACAGGGCTTTTTTGGTGTAGCCTTGACTGTCCTGGAACTCACTCTGTAGACCAGGCTGGCCTCACACTCAGAGATTCACCTGCCTCTGCCTGAGCTGGACCGCTGGAGTTAAGGGTGTGCACCACCACTGCCCAGCTACTACTCAAGCTTTATACAATAAAATGTGCAGCTAGAGCTGGTGTCTAAGAGTCGCATCACAATAGAGCCGTGAGAATTGCTGCTATGGGTTTTGGTTGTTTTTTGTTTTGACTTTTAACAATTATGTGTGTGTGTGTCACAAGCATTAGTGTGAAGGTCAGAGGACAACTTTGACAAAGAATTGGTTATCCCCTTCCACAATGGGGGTGCTGAAGAGTAAACTGCTCACCAAGCTTGACAGCTTTATCCAGTGAGTGATGTGACCTGCATTTTTTCCCCCAAAGATATCCTTAATCTTTACTTTACCTGTGCGTGTCCTGCCTGTGTGAATGTGTATCATGTGTGTGGAGCCTAGAAGAGGGCATCGAATCCCCTAAAACTGCAGTGTCACATGGTTGTGAGCTGCAGTGTGGGTGCTGGGAACTGTACTGTGTAAGCGCAGCCAATGCTCTGTCCAGCCCCCTACCAGCTAAAGCCTTCTGCTAGCCACGCTCCTAGACACATGCTACCAAATAAGTACACTGTTAGCATGAGCACAGTTGAATCAAGTTTGGTTTGAACAAAAGGGCTTTTCACACCAGTCACACAGGTGGAACACATACATACATGTAGGCACTAACACATACACATGAAATAAGATAAAATTAAAAATAATTATTTGCCCGCCGAGCCCACTTTGCTGTCCCTACAAGTTTATTCTTTTGCGGGATGCTGGGGAAGGGTACTGGGGAGAAATCCTAGGGCCCTGTATGGGCTCTGTAAGTGTTCTACCACACAACACCCCAGCTAGTCTTTTTAAACATGCTATCTAGTGTTGTAAGAGAGTGCTTTGAATTGCTCTTTTTGTCCTATGTAATTTTTCAAGGCAATCAGTAATAAACTTTTTTTTCCCATGTAAATCTGCTGTTTTGTTTATTTGCTAGCCAGGTCTTGCTATGTAGCCCAGGCAAGATTTAAACTCACTATGCAGTACAGGCTGGTGGCAAACTTGAGAACACTCTTACCTCAGCCTCTGAAGTGCCGAGATTGTAGGCATGCATCGCCACACTCAGCCTGAGCTAGCTTCTTGCTACAGAGTCCTAGCTGATAAACTATGATCCCTTCTCTATAAGGTCTAGCTTAGGAACTGTGATCCCTTCTTTATAAGGTCTAGCCTAGGAACTGGCATGCTTGCCCTTATGCTGTATTATACCAGCCAAAGCAAGCCAAAGCAGTAGCCCAGATTCGAGGCTGGGGTGTGGCAGGGGTTGGCTAGAGGGAGAAAGGCATATCTGCTAGTAGCAGGGGCTACAGTCATGTTGCAGAGTGTTAACGGATTCATTGGTGACTGTTCATTCATTGTGTTGTCCCTCACCATCTCACAGGGCAGTCTTCAATGGTGACTGCACTTCAGCAAAGTGACAAGACATATGTACCCAGCAACACCAATCTCTATCCCTTCTGGGTCCCCAGACTTGTCTTTGCTGTCCCCACCAGTCAGACCACCTTCTGCCTTTATCCTGAACCCCATCTGGGTTGAGTTTGAGGCTTGCTTGAAACCTCTTGTGCCAGGAGATTCACCATAAGCCTTGCTCAGTGTGCAAGGAGTCCAGGGTTCACCCCAAGGCTTGCCTGTGGAGTTCTACATATAGAGAGCTAAGCCGCTGTCAATCACCCCTGCCCCAACACCTCCAGAATGAATCATACATCAAAGCGTGGAACACAGATGCTGTAATTCATCACACCATCAATAGAACATGCGACTTGAGCCACAGTAAAGGAAACTCACCAGAATCTTCTCAGTTTTAGGTCCGGCATCCTAAGCAGTTCCTTCATGTACTGTGCCTGCGCACATCATCATAACTGGGGTGGCCTATGCCCAGGCTGACTCCCGCTTGACAGTGGACTCCTTTAGAGAAGGGGTGCAGCTGGTTATTTTTATCTGCAGTTGAAGAGTTTAAGTTAGCCTAGGTGACTCCATTTTGAAATAAGGAGCCATCTTGACCGGGAGCTGAACTCAGGTACCAGGAAATATCACAGAATGTGCACCTGGCAGAAAACAAAGTTAACTCTCCAAGCAACGGCCTCTAGGAAATATCACAGAATAAATATTTAGTAAAATATAGAGACAATCTCCCTGGCAATTGTAAATGGTCACCTCTCCCCTATGGCTTTAACCCAATTTTGTAATATAAAGGCATGAAACACCCCTCCCCCCCCGCTTGCTGTTATGGAAACCCTGTTTACAGTCTTTCCCTTTAAAATCCCTGCTCACTCAGGGCTCAGGGTCCCACTTCTCTACTGCTGTGTCAGTGAGACTTGGGTCCCAAGTTCGATTGCTCTTGTAATAAAGCTCTCTTGCTCTTGCATCGAGTTCTCTCCTGGTGGTCTCTGAGAGTCCCATGATTTTGGCATTAACACAGTGACCAGCACAAAGCAGGAAGGCTGGCTGGGGAGGAATATGCAGGCAGGAAAGGGTCAAGTAGAGGGACTGCACCTGCCCACCATACTGCTATTTTTGTTTTGGGGATATTTGCTGACAAGTGCTTGAGTGACTTTCTGACTTCAAGGGACATGGAAGGCATAGGTAGGAAGATTGTCACAAGCTTGAGGCCAACTTACATAGTAAGTTCCAGGGCCATCTTGGGGCCTTATTCTAATTCATGACAAATTCCGGTCTCAAAAATAAAAGGCCTCAGAGAGCTACCCTGTCCCATCTCACAGGGTGAGCATAGACCTACAAGTGCTGTCTTTATGGAAGTGGGTAGTCTTTTCCTGTGTGTGTGTAAAGCTGTTCTGATTGTGTCTCTTAATTGTTATTTAAGACTTAATTTTACTTTTAACTATCTGTATGTGCACAGAGTGTGGGTGACCCAGATCCCCTGTTGCTGGAGTTACAGGTGTTTGTGAGTCAACTGACATGGGTGCTGGAATTGAACTCTGGTCCTTTGGAAGAGCAGCACTTGCTCTTCACCACTGAGCCATCTCTCCAGCCCCCTTACCTACTGTTTGTAAGTGACACAGGCTATGTTGATGGATCTTCATGGTCAACTTGACTGGACTGAGAATTACCTAAAGGATTAGTAAAGCACACGTTTGGGTGTGTCTGTAAAGTTCACCTGTGGGTATGTCTGTGAAGGCTTTTTCTGAGACCACTAGACCATGTAGGCTTTGACTTGTTGAATAAATAGCTTGAATGACTCCCAATTTGATGGAATTACTGGAAGGTAATCAGGAGCTAACTAGAAGAAGCACACACACTGCTTGGGACTGTATCTTGGTCTGGTCCATTGTGCATCCCCCTTTTGTTTCCCTGGCCATCATGATATAGATCGCTCTGTCCCACTATGAAATGACACCTCTGAAACTCTAAGCCTAGTTCCCTCTCTTTTCAGTTGTTCTCTCTGAGGAGCTGTGAGGAAAGCAACACATTCACATACTAAGACATTTTGTTACATTTGCCTAAGTAGATGGAGGTCATTTTCTGAGCTGCCCAGTAATAAAATTGAGGTTTAGCTGGTCTTTAATCCCAGAACTCAGGAAACAAAGGCAGGCCAGTCTCTTGAATTTGAAGCCAACCTGGTCTTTGTAGTGAATTCCAGAGTAGCCAATGAAGAGTTCCAGGACAGGCTATGTAGAGAGATCCTATCTCAAAAAATAAAGAGTCTCAAAAAATAAAGAAAATTAAAATTAATCGGGCGGTGTTGGTGCACACCTTTAATCCCAGAACTCAGGAGGCAGAGACAGGTGGATCTCTGTGAGTTCAGAGGTCTGCCTGGTCTACAAAGAAAGTCCAGGACAGCCAAGGCTACACAGAGAAACCCTGTCTCAAAGTAACAACAACAAAAGAATTAAAATAAAATTAGGACTTTAAATATGCTTACATTGTCCAAGTGTGGTGGTGCACAACTTTAATCACAGAACTCAGGGAGGCAGAGGAAGGTGAATTGTTGTGAGTTAGATAGAGGGCCAGCCTGGTCTACAAAGCTAGTCTACTATGGCCAAGGCTACACAGAGAAACCATGTCTGGAAAAACTAAGAGAGAAAGAAAGAAAGAGAAAAAAAAAGGAAGGAAGGAAAGCAGAAAGAAAGAAAGAAAGGAAGAAAGAAAGAAAAGAAAGAGAGAAAGAAGAAATAAAAGCTCTCATTGAAGCAGGGGCAGAAACAGGCTTTTATTGTTTTTACAAATATTGTTTATTTTAATGAAGCTGATACAGACGCTGTCCTCTGAAAACCCACGTCCCAAGCAAAAAAACTACAGACAGAAGCAAAAGGAGCAGTGTCTGTTGAGAACACTGCATGAGTAACTTTTTAAACTGCTGCTGAAGGTTAGAACTCCACTGAGATCTTCTGATGAGACTGTCATACTCCAGACACTGTCTTTCTCTCCAGTGAGGCACCTTTGGAGTCAGTTGTTTCTCTCACTATAATCTGTCATTTTGACTACAAATGTGATGTTCTTCTTTTGGTCCAGACCCTCAGATTTTAAAAGTAGCTTCAAGCTGAGGAAGGGTCACTTTCCCACAGTTCAGTTCTCTGAAGAACTTCCATCTCCCACTGAAAGCCACTGTCCAGGAGTGAAGCAATCACATGCTGGAACTTCAGGGCCAGGTGGAAGGTTACAGGAAATCACACACTGGTCAATCTTCTTATTGTCACAAACCTGAAAACACACAGTCCTAAAAAGGACAGCCTCCCTGTGTACACATGAAATTTCTTAAAAGAAGAAGGGCAATATTAAGGTAGCTGAGGTCTGATCACCAAAAATCAGTACAACAAAAACAACCAATAATGAATGTTGGACACTAGACTTCCGATTACCAGATATTCTAAACACATGGAATACCAGTGTTCAGTTTTCATTTTGAACACTACATCACAGAAGAACTATTTTTAAAAATAAAAAAGGACTGAGGGAAAAGGAAAAAAAATACAAAGAATTATCTAAACCATCTGAGTGACACCCCCCTCGAATTTATTCCTGATGAACTTCCATCACATCTTCCTCCTCCATTCCCAGTTCTTTTGGAGTATGGTTATCAGCAATTCCCTGACCTTCAAAGAGAAACCTGAGTGAATTCACCGGAACTCCTGTCTTTGACAGTATGATTCTTTGAATTTCTTGAGATGTGTTGTCATTTTCACTTTGAAATGTATCTTGCTGCTATCCTGTCCAATAACTTTGAGTTTAATGTATTTTCCTTCCTTCTTACCCCCTAAGTCCTCAGATGAAGGTTTTGTCTCCCGATCAGACATGGTGATGATGGTGTTTTCACCAGGGGGTCTCCTCCCCACAGAGGCCTTCGAGAGGCAGAACTCACTCTGAGGTTTACTCAAAAGTAAACCAGATTTCCTTTTTTCTTTTCTGTTTGTTTTTTTTTTTTTCAAGACAGGGTTTCCCTGTGTAACTTTGGCTGTTATGGACTCACTTCTTTGTAGACCAGGCTGGCTTGGTCTACTCACAGAGATCCGCTTGCCTCTACCTCCCCGAGTGCTGGGATTAAAGGCGTGTGCCACCACTGCCTGGTAGCCCAAAGCTTCTTAAGCTTGAAAAATGAAGAGGGGCCTGTAGATCTCACTTGGTAGCATGCTTGCCCAGCTTATCTGAAACCCTAGCACCACATAAACCAGGTGTGGAGACAAAAAGCCTTTAATCCCAGCACTCAGGAGGTGGAGGCAGCCCGAGGGGGCAAAGATCCAGCTTGTCTCAGCTGAAGCCATTTTGATTTCTGCTTTCTGCCCTGAAAAGTCCCATGGGAAAGCACTCAACCCTGTTCTACAAACCCATGGTTGGGGGCTGGAGAGATGGGGATGGCTCAGAGGTTAAAAGCACTGCCTGTTCTTGCAAAGGTTGAGTTCAATTCTCAGCAACAACATGGTGGCTCACAACCATCTATAATGAGATCTGGTGCCCTCTTCTGGCATGCAGGTGTACATGCAGGCAAAATACTGTATAAATAAATAAATCTTTAAAAAATAAAAATTAAAACCTGTGGTTGGAATGAGTGATCTTGGTTCTTGTTAAACTGTTTGCTAGTGTCCCCCTGCAACTGCCAACCAGGATGAAGTTTTTCTGTGTTCCCATCTTTAAAAACTCCCTGCACTATGCATTTGGCACTGCTCTGTGAAACATGTTTTCTCTCCACCAGCCTGCTTAATAGATTCGCAATTCAAACTTTAATTGAATGGTCTCTGGGTCTCTACCCCTACAACAGCAGGAGGCCATGGTAAGTTCTAGGCTGTGCCATGGAAATGGCTTAGTGGAGAAAAGCATTTGCTGTGCTGAGGACCCAAGTTCCTATCCCCAGCATCCACATAAAAACTACAGTGAAATAACAGATGGATTCAGGAGAGTCCCCAGAAGTTCACAGACCAGCTAGTTTGCTGTGCTTAGTGGATAAAACAACAGAGACTCTGTTTCAAAGAAGAGAGAGAAGCCTGCATTAGAGGCTCGTGCCTTTAATCCCTGCACTCAGGGAGGCAGAGGCAGGTGGATCTCTGTGAGTTCCAGGCCAGCCTGGTCTACAAAGCAAGTCTAGGACAGCCAAGGCTACATAGAAAAACCCGGTCTCGGAAAAGAGAAGGAGGAGGAAGAGGAGAGATGGCTTGGAGGTTAAGAGCACCGGCTGCTCTTCCAGAGGACCTAGGTGCCTGCATGTTGGTTCACAACACATGTTCACACCTACACTAACTAACAAGTACATACAACACACACGCTCCAGAGCTGAGGAGAAGGCTGAAGTTTCATGGAGTAAAAGCACTTGACATAAAAGGCTTGTGACCTGAGTTTGATCCCTGGAACCCACAAAGTTGGCCTCTGACCTCCACATGTGAGCTCCCACACACAGATCATGCATGCAGTACTAAGTTTAAAAAAAATAGGTAGAAAGAGAGGATACCCAAAGTTGTCCTTTGATGTCTACCTGCAAGTAAGCTTTGGCATACATGTGAATTGAAGTTTGAAAGCAAATGGTCCCATAGGCTCAGATATTTGAACATTTGGTGGAACTGTTTGGGAAGGATAAGGTATAGCTGTGTTGGAGGAGTGTTGGGTTTTTGTTTTGTTTTTTAAAAGATTTATTTATTTTGTATATAGTCTTTTGCCTGTATATATACCTGCACACCAGAGGAAGGCACCAGATCTCACTATAGATGGTTGTGAGCCACCATGTGGTTGCTAGGAATTGAACTCAGGATCTCTGGAAGAGCAGCCAGTGCTCTTAACTTCTGAGCCATCTCTCCAGCTCAAGGGTTGGGTTTCTTGAGGTTCCAAAAGCCCTAGCCATTTCCAAGTTAGCACTCTGTCTCAAGATGTGAGCTTTTAGCTACTACTCCAAGCTTTCTGCCATGATGATCATAGATTCTAACCTGTGGAAACCATAAGCTCCAAATTAAATGCTTTCTTTCACAAAGTGTCTTGGCCATGTTGTCTTATCATGGCAGTAGGAAAGGAATAAGGCATGAA
This sequence comes from Pachyuromys duprasi, assembly GCA_028658305.1. Classification (NCBI taxonomy): domain Eukaryota; kingdom Metazoa; phylum Chordata; class Mammalia; order Rodentia; family Muridae; genus Pachyuromys; species Pachyuromys duprasi. The sequence continues at coordinate 47,263,989 of CM053744.1, forward strand.
TGTATACACACATGCACACACCCATGTTCCAGGTCATTCTTAAATACAGAGTAAGTCTGAAGAAAGCCTGGGCTACATGAGTCCCCCTCCCACCTAGAAAAAAACCTAATCTTTCAGATCATGTATCCTACCCTTTGTCCTAAGTCCACCACTTGTTGAAGGCCACACCTATGCTGAGAATTAGGAAGCAGCAGCCCTGATGATGACAACGTTCTGGCAACAATTAAGAGTTCCCGGATCAGTGTGTGCTTGTGATTTGAGTGCTTGATGTAGACTCAAATCCTCTTCCTTGTCCTGCCCTGAGGAAGGAAGCCTGCTCTTCCTTTAAACATTTACTGTACACTTGCTGGCTCTTGTTTTCTGAGTTGGGGACTAAGCTTTCTGCATGCCCAGCATCCCTTGAATGGGCGCTTTGCTGTCAGGGCTGGGTGTGGTTTGCAGGAAGTAAACCCTCACTCTGCGTGGAAGGACCAAGGCAAGGCAGAACCACCCCTTAAGTCATTTTTTTTTCTTCTTGGCAAGACTGAGTCCCAGACACCCCATGACCTGCCCCCATTTGCCTCCCAGACACTGCTGACTAGGTTTGGCTTGGTGACCAGACCTCCCTGCTCTCTCCCCCTCTTCTCTGCCTTCTTCTAGGCTCCTCCAGGGTAGGCTTTGGATTCTCTGCTCAGAATTTTCCCATTTTCTGTTTCCCCTAGCTGTGTGTCTAAGGGACAAATACATCTAGGTGTTATTGCTGACAGGAGACAGATCTGTGCAAGCCTGAATCATCCCCTCTTAGCCACTGCCACCCTCAGAGCAAAGAGCAAATCCACCTCCTTCCTTCCTCCTTCTTAAGATGTGCCCACGTACGATCCCTGTTACTTCTTAAGATGCTCTTCACACGAGAGGCTCCTATCTGGATCACACAGCTTATTTGTGATGCTCTTCCCCGTAAATAAGGCTCTTTCATCTCAGGACAAATCAAAGGCTCATTAAAAATTTATCTTCCTCAGACTTGGGGGTGTTTGCCTGGGCTCCTTCCTAGAAGCTCAGGCATAGGCTAAGGCGAAACCACCAAGGCATCCTCTCTGATATCCTCCTTGACCAATGAGCATAACTGTCCAAGTCTTTGATGGGCTGTGACTAGGGCACAGGAGTGAGCAACTGAGAGGTACACAGATTTTAGGAGCCAGCCCATGCAGCAGTCCCCTTCCAATCCTGACGGGGTCTGGGACACCATTCTATGCTATTGCATGGTGTGACCAAAGTGAGGAGAAAGGTAAAGAAGAAGAAAGTACTTTAGTAGGAGTCTGGCTGCCTCTGTGACCAAAAGAAAAGGGAGGGGTTCACTTTCCCTAAGACAGTGCTTGATGGGAAACCAAATCCTAAAAGACTCAAAGGAAAATCATAACCTGGGAAGAAAGAAAGGAGGAATTCGGACTCAGTCTTTTCCTAGTACAGGTCAAGACCATTCACTCCCGGTCGCTGGTTACTGACTTACTTTTGGGTTCACCAAGCCCTTTCTTGGTCATACTCCGCTAGCCCCTACCGTCAGAGCTGGGACTCCCAACTAAAACTCTTAAGACTCCGGCTGCTTCTCGGTGGACGGAGCCCACTTGAAACTGTCCATGCCTCTTGGCAGCAGGAGGTCCAGAGAGAGGTCCCGCTGCTCAAGTTCGGAGTGCACGGGTCGGTAACCCAGCAGCTGCAGTGCGCCGGCGCACAGCTCCTGGACCCGCCGAATCTTGGCAAAGGGCAGTGTGTGGCGCCAGGCCTGGGACACGCTGAGCGCATCCCTAGACGTGGTCTTGAAGGCCTCACGGCGCGCGCCTGGCCCTGAGCCGTGCGTGATGTTGTGGATCCAAGTCTGGAGCTGCGGCGTGAGGCTCAGGCCAGTGAAGGCGTAGAGTCCACGGATCTCATTGAGCGGGTCCCGGGCGAGATCCTCGTAGCGCACCAGGCGGTAGCGATCTTGCAGGAAGGGCGGTGGCTTGTGCAGCGCAGCCTCTGCGATGCGCACGTGGCTGCGGCACACCTCGCTGACCACGCGCAGCCTGGGGTCTGCCTCCACCCACGTGCCGTTGGTACCCAGGACGATGCCGTTGTCTCGCGCCAGCGCCTTGGCCGTCTGCTCCCGGGAGCGCAGCACAGCCCGCGGGTCGCGCACCAGGTGCACGATGCGCAGGTTGAGTGCCGGGTCGCTGAGCAGCGGGTACAGCACCTGCAGGTTAAAGAAGCGCACTTCTTTGAGCACTACATGGCTGTAGGAGCTGCAGGCTTCCTGGGCCAGACCGAAGGGCCGAGTTGCGCACAGAGGCTTGCACACCTCCTCGCTGCTGATGTTGCCGCGTGCGAAGGCGTTGCAGACGGGAGGCGAGCACAGGGCGCGGCTCACCGCCCACTGGAAGAGATCCGAGATGTTGCGGCGCCAGGGCAGGTAGGCATCGAACACATCCATGTCGCAAAGGAACACAGAACGCACCAGGTCGCGCACAGCCATGTGGAGCGTAGGCGCACTGCCCTGCGACAGGGCATCCCACACGTGCCAAGCTGGCTCCATCAGGTAGAAGACATCTGGATGCTGGCTGAAGAGCTGGCCCACGAACGACGAGCCCGAGCGCCACGAGGACAGCACCAGCACGTGCACATGCTCCCCACGGCCTGCTGGGGAAGATGGCGTTTGGCGGGAGACCAGGAAGACCAGGATGCAGGTCTGGGTTATCAGCAGTGAAAGCACGACAGTGCTGGAGAAGCGGGGCAGCCGCATGCCTCTGGCTAGGGCCTATGAAAAGGGAACGACAGGTTAGCTCTCGTGGCCTGAGCTCGCATCCGAGGCCCAATGTCTGCCGGGTGCCAGCTGCACTTTATATGTATCTACAGGAGGACCGTAAACTTCTGCTCCTTCCGCCTCCCTCTCCTACTTGCCGAGATTACAGGTATGTGTTACCACACCTGGTTTAGCAACTACCATTTTTCAAACAAAATTCCCGCCTTTTGCTTAAGGGTCCCTCTTACGAGTCTGGCCATGTCTAAGCCGCCAGGCTTTCCGGTCTCCTGCCTCTTAACTTCCTGCTCTGTGGTATTAGGGCCAGGCAATCTCTCTGTAACTCTATTTACTCATCAGTTAAAGCAGGGTAATACAGGCATCTGGAGAGCGTAGTGATCCCCATGGTTGAAGACTGGAACTTTTACAGTACAGTGTGCTTCCATGTTGTATGTTTGGTTTTTTTAATTATGATGAACAAGCAGCACAGTTTTTGATATTAAAAATAAGCAGGACATGGTGAAATGGCTCAGTGGGTAAAGGCACTTGCTGCCAAGCCTGGGGAGCTAAGTTTAAATTCCTGGAATACACATGGGAAAAGGACAGAGCTGATACCTAAAAATTGGCCTTGTCCTTTGACCTCCACATATATATACACCGAAACCTCCCCCCCCCCAACACACACACAAAGAATGAGGGGTGGGGGAAGGAATCATGTAGCTTAGTAAACCCTTCATTCAATCTCAGGCTCAGCATAAGCCAGGTATGACAATGCTCACCAGTAACCCTAGCATCTGGGAAACAAGCAAGGAGGATCAGAAGTTCATGGTCACCTTCAGCTATGTAGCAAGTCTGAGGCAAGTCCATGTGACATAACTTGACTTTCAGTCAGGAAAAGAAGCAAGCACAGATATAGCTCAGTGGTACAGCTCTTACCTGGCATGCCCAGGACTCCAGGTTCAACACACACATACACACAGAGACAGACAGACAGACAGACAGACGTACAGACAGATAAAATAGGTAGACAATATCATTTCCATCACCTCTGGGGAGAAAGTGCTGAAGCTAAGATGGACTCTAGAATGTGGGTGTTCTCTGGAAGCCATGTCTCAGAAGAACCCAGGGAAGTGCTCCAGGGGAGGAGGTAGAAGAGCAGAGGCAGAGAAGGGTATGCCCTTCCCCTGCTGATTGTACTCACTGCTGTCTCGGGCCGGAGAGAGGCTTGTGTTGATCACTAATCCATGGGAGGTACCTGGAGGTTCTTCAAGCCTGTGAACACAGGAGGAAGACTAGTCAGAGCCCCAGAAGGGAAAGAGCCCCACACTCACGGAAAGCTCTCCAGGCTGGGGGCAGAGCAGCCCTGCAGTTTTCCAAATGAGTGGGAACTGATGGACTTGCCCTGATGCCTTGAGTCTGCAAACTGCCAGGTAGGAGCAATGAAGCCTGATCTAAGCTTTAATACCTTCTGCAAATCTTTGACCTCAAATTTACTCTGTGTGGAGAATGACCTTGAATGTGATCTTGCTCCTCCTTCCAAATGTGAAGAGTGGCATGCATTACTGTGCCTGGTGTATGAGGTACTGGGGGGTCAAACCTGAGGCACCATACATGCTAAACCAACCCTCCAGTCAGCAAGCCCTACCTCATGGCCTTTACCCTCTTGCCTCAGCCTCCCAAGTGCTAGGATGACATTTAACTTCTCAGGGTTGCTGTAAGGGATGACCTGTGAGGTCGGCATTGGGGGGGGGGGGGAGTGTCTCTGTGAAAATGAGCCAACCTGAGGTCACTTACATATCTTCTAGAATAGATTTACCTCTGATGGTTAACAAACCCTGCTCCTTTTAACAGGTCACATTTGTGCAGCAGGTAAGAGCAACACTAGGCCCAGCTTCCACACTCCAAGACCCTAGACTTTCCCATCTATGTACTTTTTGCTTCTGCAAACGATCCCAGGCTTTCTTTCTTTGAAAGGAAGAGACTGAAACATTCCTCCTTGCTCTTGTAGCGTTTTCCTCCCCTCACCTGCTTCTGTATGAAGACGGCCACTGAGAAAACCTGAGGTCTGGATCGTGAACCCATCCCTTCTCTTTGCCTTCCTGTCACCAGGAGGTCTTGGGAACAGATAGAGAGCACTTAAAATCTGTCTTACCTGCAGACTCTGGGGGTCTCCCTGGATCATACACCCAGCCCTAGACAACCCAGAAGACAGGGTAGCTGCCTTCTGTTCTGCATGAGTCACCAGATTTGCCAACAAGCACTGGTTGCTCTGTGTTTACACAGCAATTTAACTTAAATGCCCCTTCAGTGGCCTTTATGATCTCAGGTATTTAATTGGAGCACTCAAGGCTTAGAGAGTGTAGGGAGGCCAGGACCCTAGCTCAGGACTCCAGTTTGTAAGTTCCTGGTACTTCTAATGGCAGCCTGAAGGTCTCTCCCATTTCTGATTTCTCTCCTGCTTTCTCCCAAACCAAAGGCAGGAGTGACTTCATCCTGACCCAAACCAAAGTGTTTGTCACCTGTGTTCTAGGAAAGCCAGAGCTCTTCTTAAGTGACTTGTGTACTAGAGGCAGTGTCATCTGACCCTGTTCCTGGAACTCAAGAACTAGGATGAACTTGAAATAGCCACACAGGGTCTCTATGAGCCCAGGCAGGTCCTATGTGGGATTAGCTCATAGGGGTTCAGTGTTTCCACTCAGGTTAATTGCCAGAAGGTGGGAGGCATGTATTTTTACCTTCATGGTCACGTTTTACCTTCTCAACATTCCTAGAAGGTGGAGACTATTCCTGTCTATTTTCATTGAAGCAACTAGAGTTCAGGCACAGGAATATCCAGTCATCAAACACCAGCAAAGAGTTGTAGCTTAGTGATGGAACGTTATCTTGGTGGTGATGGTGGGTAGTAGACTAAGACATAGATCCCAGGGGCTTGCAGGCCAGTCATTCTTGCCAAAAAGGAAGCTCCAGGTGGGGCCCACATTTGAGCCCCTGTCCCCATAAACCAATTAAGGTGGCCAATGCCTGTACTCCCAGCACCCACCAGCTCTTAAGTGATGCAAGCAAAAAAAAAAAAATTAAATCTGGGGCTGGAGAGATGGCTCAGTGGTTGAGAGCACTGTCTGCTCTTTCAAAGGACCCAGGTTCAATTCCCAGCACCCACATGGCAGCTCACAACTGTCTGTAATGCCAGTTCCAAGGGATCTGACACCTTCACACTAATGCACATAAAAAATAAAAATTAAAAAGAGAGTTTAAAAAAAAGTTTAAATACACTGGGTGATGGTAGTACATGTTTTTAATCCCAGCACTTGGGAGGCAGAGGCAGGTGGATCCCTGTGAGTTCAAGGCCCTGGTCTACAGAATGAGCTCCAGGACAGCCAAGGCTACAATGAGAAACCCTGTCTTGGAAAAACAAACAAACAAACAAAAATACAAGATATGATTTGTAAAAGCAGTTGACAGCTAGAACACTCAATGTACTTAAGAGGACATTTCCTTTTAGTGAAAAGTTTGTTATCTTTGATAGTAAAACTAATAAATGCTATACCTATTTACTCATACCAGCAATCTTAGCACTTGGGAGGATGAGGCAGGAGGGTTGTTTGAGGGCATTCTGGGCTATACCAGACCCTGTCTTAAAAAAAGAAAATAAAAACTATAATAAAACTGTTTTCCTTGAGATTAGATCCCTTTAGCTGTTCAAGTTATAATAAAGGGAGTGAACAATAAAATGGAATGTGGGAAGCAGAATAAAAAGAGAGAACATGAAAAATAGACAGGAGAAAACCAGAGCCTCAGTGCAGATGAGTCAGTGTCCTGACGGAGTTGACAGTCTAGCTATGGACATTAGGACTCATGGGGACTCAAGAGAGGGTTCTGATTTTAAGAGCACTTGCTGTTTTTGCCGAGGACCTGAGTTTGGTTCCCGTCACCCATGTTCACAACTTACAACCACCCATAATTCTAGTTCCAGGGGATCTAGCTCCCTCTTCTGTCCTCCATGGGTACCAGACATGCACACAGTGCACACACATACACTCATACACACAAGATAAAACTAAATCAATCTTAAAAAAAAAAAAAAAAAGCAGGGGAGGCTCATCTATGATCAAAAGACCAGAGAGATGGTGGTCCCAGTGAATGGCCCAGATACTCAAGCTTGGAAGGGTCATGCCTAATTCCTTCTGGATTCTGGTCTAATCCACCTCTTTGCTTCTGCCAGTCCATCTTGCACATTGCCTCAGGACTATCTAAATCTGACTGTGACCATCTACTCAGCTTTCCAGATGTGCTGCTAATTCACGTCCAGAATCCTCTACACCAGGGTTCGTCAAAAGAGCTTCCAGGCCCCAAGGCCCCAGATCCTCCCTCTGCTGTCCTCTGATGTAACCAACTGCCAGGGTCTCCCAAGGCATGTCCCTCTACCCTATGCCATAGTCCATCTTCTTCCTCCTCTTCTTCTCCTTCTTAAGATTTATTGTGTATACAGTGTTCTGTCTGCAATGTACATTTGCACTCCAGAAGAGGGCATGAGATCTCATTATAGATGGTTGTGAGCCATGTGGTTGCTGGGAATTGAACTCAGGACCTCTGGAAGGACAGCCAGTGCTTTTAACCTCTGAACCATCTCTCCAGCCCCCATTTCTTCTTGCCTGCTTTCGTGCAGCACTAGGCTTGGGGCTGTGGTTTCAGGTTTTTCTGAAGTGTCTTTAAGTTCTCAGGGATCTGGTGTAGAGCTTGGCAATGCTCGAGCAGTCTGACCACAACTATATGTACTAGGCGTGTGTTCATTTCAAGACAGCTTCTAAGCTGGGTATATGGTGGTGGGTACCTGTGATCGCAGTATTTGAGAGGTGGGCAGGGTTATTAGGAGCTCAAGGCTAGCTTAAGCTAAATGAAACCATATCAAAAACAACAAAAAGCAGAACCCCAGCAACAACAAAAACCAACCAGACAAATAAACAGCCACTAGATTTTCTGTAAGGAAGCACTGCTCATTCATTCTCAAGTGCCCATGGTTTTGTAACAGGACTCTAGACCTTAGTAGACTCCGAGATCTTAGCACAACTGTCTCCATGACAAAAGTACCATTCAGGCTGTAAGACTCAGCACATAGACAGCACCACTTGCCAAACGTAAAACAAAGGCCTAATCCATCAATGTCCATAGTTCTGGGAACATTTCTAAAAGCACTAACCTTGCTTTTTGCGTTCTGTAGTTCTGCTGCTGGCTAATTGTACTTATTCAGTGAAATATGTCAACCCAGGGCATGTTTTTTTGTACTTAAAAGCTCACACTGAGAATGGCTCAGCAGCTGCACTGGGATCTCAAACACCCAGTGTAGTCTCTGGCTGGCTAGTGCCCACCTCTGAGCAGTCTTCTCTGGGAATACCCCGCAACATTTCTGCAGGCACAGCGAGATCCGAGAGACCAGACCTCAAGACACAGGGCTGTCAGAGCCCCTTGCAGCAAGGAAGAGCGCATTGGTAAGAGGACACTAGGGATGTGCAAACTAAGATGTTCCAGGTTCCCAGGACTCCCCTTGGATCAGTTGCTGCCTAGCGCCTTGGGGGTGGGGGGTCCTGACATCCTCAAAGGAAACAAATTAGGAAGTTTCCTGGTCTGTCACCTTCAGAGGTAACTCTGGTGGCAGCGCCTTCTGTTTGGACACATAGGTGAGGTATGTGGCTGGGACCATGTGAGATGTCACTGGATCCTTCTGTCGGTCCAGGTGTGTGAATGCGCGGTGGCCACCGGGTTGTTTTTTACTGTGTGTCAGTGTGTGTGTGTGTATGTGTATCAGTTTTGTTCCCTTGTACTGGCCAGTGGCTTTCCTGAGTGTGAGACCCTCCTCCCAGCTTAAGACCTGTGCCCCCTCCTGTTGGAGACCCAGATCCTTTTAGCTCTGCCAAGGTCACCCAGAGAACCCCCTCCCCCCCAAAACCTCATTGCTTGTCTCCTGCTTGTTGTCAGGTTTGGTCCATGTGTGAGGGTGGGGAAGAGCTAGGACTCTCATCCAGGGACCCCTGCCATCTAAGCAAAATGCACACAGGGAGGGGGAAATAGTTCCCCTGTGAACATTTCCTCTACTTCACTGGATGCCCGCTCTAAGCAGCCTTGGGGAAAGGACATCAGGCAGAACCCGAAGGAAAAGAGGAAGTTCTACTTCTTTATCTTTCATGATTTATGTCTCCCTTTAAACCAGTGATCCATAAAATCCACCATTATAAAAAAAAAAAAAATCACTGGGTGGAGCAGGGGGAATCGCTTCCAGACAACACAGCCTGGACAGCACAGATTTTTCCCTTCTGTCCAACAATGACCAGGGAGACTTTAAAATTTTTTCCACTAGGTCCTTTTAAAACAGATTAAAGATGGCTGCTAAAAAGTTTTCCTTTGTCGCCCAGAAATTTAAAAAAAGCTGTAAAAGTTAGAACGATTTAAAGGTCTAAGTAGGACTCAGTTGCTGGAGCTAGCTGGAGGGGTGCTCAACATCAGAGAACTGACAGGGGCAAGACCTTTCAAATAAACTGAAAGCCGCAGTTGCCTTCTCTGATGATGAGACTAGTCTTACAGATGTGCAGTAAAATGCTGGTCAGAAGACTATCTCCTAGCTGAAACTTCTGCCTCCAATCAAAAGACACAATTGGACTAGCTCTCAGACTGACAACAAAGATTCCCAGGGATCTAGGCAGAAACCAACTCCCCAGGACTGGCCTAATATCAAGCTCCTATAATTGTTCAACTAACCAGTTCAGCTATTCCCATCCAGATTAAACAGTACCCAATGATCCTAGAAACAAAAGGGTAAAATGCAGTTTATATTACCTGGCTTAAAGAGGCATACTGATGCCCTGCCAGTCACCCTAGAATACGCCTCTCCTGTCTATGAAGGAACCTGGTACCTCTAATTCTCATGAGTCTGAGTCTACCAGAGAAACAGGTGAACCCTCTACCTCTTAGGATGTGCTCTTCAGTCACCCACCAGCAGAGGTGAGTCAATCCATGTTGGCTCTAAAGTGAACAGACCCAATGGAAGGTTAAGGCAACATACCAGACCAGGTTGCCCCAGGATTTAGAGACAGTAAATACAGACTTCCTGCCTTCCTTCCTCAGAGGATTCCTGGGAAGACAGTATAAAGGGGCCACTGAAGGCCAGCTGGCGAGATGGTTCAGTGGTTAAGAGCACCTACTGCTCTTCCAGAGGACCTGGGGTTCAGTACTGGGTTCCCGGTACCCACATGGCAGCTCATAACTCTCTGTAACTTCTGTTTCAGGAGATCACACACACATGCAGCCAAAACCCCAATGTGCATAAAATAAAAATAAATTAATTTCTAAAAAATTTAAAGGGGCCATTGAGGGACTGCAGCCAGAGTTACAGACCCTGGGCTACAAAATGTCAGCTAAGCAAGCCCAACTTTGTAGAGAGCTACTCATCTTGGCTACCAACAAAAGGAGCCTATCTCAGAGAAGGGTTGCTGTTGTCCTTCATATCCCAACTCCAAAGACTGAGAGACAATTCTAGAGTTCCTCTGTGCAGCTTGATCCTGCTGCCTCTGTATTCCAGTTTGTGGAAACAACAAGGCCTCTAGACACCAGCACAAGGGGTGGGGGAGGGGCGTGGAGCCCCTCATCTGGACTGAGGCTAAACGAAAGGAACTTGAGGCTTTAAAAACAGCTCTAACTTCAGCTCCAGTCCTGGAATTTCCTTTACATCTGTTTGTCCATGAAACAAAAGACAAAGGGGGGTTTTAACTCAAAGTTTGGGGCCATAAAAATGCCCTGTGACGTATGTGTCTACACAATTGGATCCCATAGCCACAAGACAGCTTGCCTGTCTAAGAGCTGTGGCTGTTACTGCTAGTGTAATGAAAGAAAGCAAACAAGTTAACTCTGAGTCAAGATTTTTGTTTGTTGAGAGAGGTTTTCTCTGTTTAGCCCTGGCTATTCAGGAATTCACTCTGCAGACCAGGCTGGCTTCGAACTCACAGAGAGCTGGGATTATAGTTCTGGGAACATCTCTGAATGTACTAACTTTGCTTTTTTGGCTTTTGCAGTTCCACTTCTGGTTAACTGTTCTTGTTAAGTGACATATGTCAACCCAGGACATGGTTTTTTTGTGCTTAAGAGCTCACCGAGAAAGGATTGGGGATGCACTGGGATCCCCAACACCCAGAGTTTAGTCATCAGTCATATAATAAAGATTTTCTATTCGAGGTGAATACCGAACAACAATTTGGAAGCAGTAGATCCTGTACACCTTGGTTGCTGAGGGGCACATACTGCTAGCTTGGCTTATCTACATACTTACCCCTTCCAGTTCCAGGCCTCACCCAGAAGTAGCTTAAGAATGGAACACTTGGGGCTGCAGAGATGGCTCAAAGGTTAAGAGCACTGGCTGCTCTTCCAAAGGTCCTGAGTTCAATTCCCAGCAACCACGTGGTGGCCCATAACCATCTATAGTGAGATCTGGTGCCCTCTTCTGGTGCATAGGCACACATGCAGACAGAATACTGTGTAAATAATAAATATATCTTAAAAACAAAAACAAGGATGGAACACCTGGGCTGTTGAGGTGGCTCAGAGGTCAGGAGCATGTGTTGCTCTTGCAGAGCACCCGGCTTCCCTTCCCAGCATCCACATGGAGGCTCACAAACAGTTCAGGGGGATCTGAACAACCCCCTCCCAGCCTCCGCTGGAATCAAGTCACATATGGTTTGTGCAGGCAAAACATTCATACACATAAAATGAAATAAGCATAAATAAGCATAAATCTAAAAAATAAAAAAAGAACAGAACCCCTGCTAATTTTCAAGGGGGAGAGAGAAACTACCAACGCAGGAGAGAACTGCCCAGAGAAAGGTCCCAAGCAACAAAGATCCCAACCAAGCTGGCAGCATCTTCTAAACATCTGGATTCAGATGAGCAGATTCTCCTCTGGAGAAAGCTTTCCATTTCTTGCTTAAATCCAGTGCAAGCTGAGTTTTCTATGACAACCAGGAGTTCTGGTTAGATGCTGGACACTGGTTGGTGCTGGCCATGCCATTTCTCAATGTGGTGCTAAATGCATGAATGTATCTATGGCAACCCATCAGTGTGATGTGGTGTTGCACACCTGTGATCCTGGCAGGAAGGCCAGGAGTTCTGGGCCAGCCTGGGCTAAATGAGACCACATCTCAAACCAAAAAAAGACACCACCAGGCCAGCATGGTAGTCCATGCCTGTGATCCCAGCCCTTGGGGGGCAGAGGCAGGAGGATCACTAGAGGTTTGAAACCAGTCTACCTTACACTTGTTGAAAGTGTATCTCGGAGCAAGCATGGCCGTCAGGATACTTTTATGCTCTGTGTCCTTCGCTCTTTTCTGAGGTGCTACATTGCCATAAAAACAATTGAATGTGACTGTCAGGGCAAAGTAAAAGGGCACATGAGAGCCACGTGTGGCCAGTCATTCCTGTAATCTCAGCCCTCTAGAGGCTGAGGTAGGAGTACTACTGGGAGTTTGAGGCCAGCCTGGGCTAAAATGAAGAGTTACAGGGCAGCCTGGGTTGTGGGGTGAGACCAAATGAGTACATGACATAAATGTTCAGTGAATTGAAATCAGACACCTCACCATCCAGGTCTAAAAGGAGTAATTAATTAGGCTCTCGCCCTGCATTTCTTTCTGTGGTATTCCTTAGACATCCCTTACTATTTCACGGCCTGAGAGAGATGGGGGTGGCTGTTTTCTGCCTGATCTGCAGACGAGACGGGAAGCCTGAGATGGGGCGAGGGATGTGTGCCATCACAGGTGCTGAGCTGGAGCCCAGGAACTTCCGGCCAAGCTCCACTAGACAGCTCCTCTTGTCACCAGCTTGTCCCAGCCCTGGCACGCAATCTAAGAGAGTGGAACAGAATACCAGCAGACTCAGATTTCTCTCACTTCGGTGTCAGCTGGAGGCCATCCCTGCTCAGGAATCCCAAAGGCTGGGCACACCGGATTCTAGGTGAGGAAATCAGTAAACATCACGCCTCAAGGATGACCAGTGAAGCACAACTGCTGTGATGAGCCGGTGTGTGCCTTAGGGACAAGGATGGACAGGAAAAGGGAATGGAGGAGAAAAGGAAATTGAAAGAAAAAAAAATAAAGAGGGGAGAAATTAGTCTTGTGGTAGATCAAGAGGCAGTTCAATGTGGTGGCGCATGCTTTTCAGCCCTGCAGAGAGGCAGGATGGTCCACATAGCGAGCTCCAAGTCAGCACGACTATGTAGAAAAGAAAAAGAGGCAACACAGAAAATATCACTTCTTGAGGGATTCCTGCAGGTCAAGCCCTATTTTCTGATATGAGCCTTGAAATGAGGAAGTGGGTTCAATTACTGCCCCTATCTTTCAGGAGAGAGAAGAGAAGTTTAGGAAGATTCAGACTCGCCTTAAAGGGTCCCACATGGCAGCTAAGTCAGAATCTCAACTCTAGCAGTCTACCCATTGAGGCTCAGCGGGGACCCGTTGCCTGCCTGGCCCGCATTTCTTTGGGCTGTGGACCTTAAAGTTTCTCCAGGTAGTACCAATTACGTTAAAATGCACAGATACCAGAGGGCAACAACAGATGGGGAAGACAGCTACAAATAAGGATCTAGAGAGCGACTTACACCTACAGTAGCAATGAGTTCCTGGGAATGAGTAAAGGATTAAGAAGACTCCCTCTCCCCCAGAAGATACACAAATGACAAGTACACCCTTAATCACTAGGGAAATGCAAATCACCAGGTAGGCCAGCTGTTAGAAAAAAAGAGCAATGAAAGGGCCAGAGGATGGATCAGTGCGTAAAGGGCACTTGCTGCCAAGCCTCACAACCTGAGTTTGATCCCTGGGATCATACAATAGAAGAGAACCAACTTCTTCCTCTTCTTCTTCTTCTTTTTAAAGGTATTTTTATTTTATGTTCATTGATGTTTTGCCAAAATGTTTGTGTGAGGGTGTCAGGGCCCTGGAACTGGAGTTAGAGACAGTTGTGAGCTGCCATGTGTGTGCTGGGAATTGAACCCCATGGCCTCTGAAAGAGCAGCTGGTGCTCTTAACTACTAAGCCAACTCTCCAGTTCCGAGAACCAATTTCCAGTAGTCGTGCTCTAACTTCCATGGTGCACATTCCTGGCCAGAAATGTATTTTTTTTTAAAGGGGGAGGGGCCTGGGCCTGTCTTTAATCCCAGCACTCAGAGGCAGAGGCAGGTGGAGCTCTGAATTTGAGGCCAGCTTGGTCTGCTTACCTCTTTCCAGTCTAGTAAAGGCTACGTAGTGAGACCATGTCAAAACAAAACAAACACAAACACACACAAAACAAAACAAAAAAACCCACAAAATTTTAAAGAGAGAGAGCCAGGTATGATGGTACACGCCTGTAATCCCAGCACTCAGGGAGGGAGAGGCAGGTGGAGCTCTGTGAGTTCAAGGCCAGTGGTCAAAAAGAAATAGTGCTAGCTAGGGATGTGGGGGGAGTGATTAAGCAGCATGCAGTACTAAGCCAGTTAGGGAGAGGATAAAAGAAGAAGGGGGGAGGGAAGGAGGAGGAGAAAAAGGATAGAGAGAATTTTTAGGGAAAAAAAAATTTTTTTTTTTTTTTGAGACAGGGTCTCATGCAGCCAGGCTGGCCTAGAAAGTTGGTGTGTAGCCAAGGCTGACTTTGAACTCACCGTCCAGTTCTCTAGTTCTGATATAACAAGCATGAGCCAGGATTTTAAAAATTACAGGTGTTAGTGGAAATAAGAGAAGTCAGAACCCTCATCCAGTGCTGACGAGAATGGAAAAATGGCGCTGTGGAAAACAGTCTGGCAATTCCTCAGAGGGCTAAATGGAGTCAGCTCATGATGCAGTAATTCCAGTCCAGACTATAGACCCAATAATGGTGAAAACATATGTCCACCTAAAGCTTGCTCAGGAGCTTTCATAACAGTGTTCTTTATAATAACCCCAAAGCAGAAAACAGATACCTATCAATTGATAAGCAAGATTATTGCCAAGGGCTGAGGGGATGGCTCAGCAGGCAAGAGCACTTGCTGTGTAGGCCTGGTAACCTGAGTTTGATCCCCAGAACCCACTGTGGAAGGAGAGAAGTATCTCTCCCGAAATGTCCTGCGGTCTCCATGTGGCTGGTGGCATGCATGCACCTTCTCTTGAACATGTCACACGTGTGTGCACACACACACCAATAATAGCAACAATTAATAATGATGATAAGTAAAGAGAATTCTCTGGCAATGAAAAATGACGAGTTGGGGAAACACACAAAATTCAACATGGTTCTACTTGTGACGTACAATACTAAATACTTTATAAACAGTGAGTTGTACATTTAAAAAGGACAAACTTTAATCTATGTGAACTATATCTTGAGAAAGCTGTTAATTAAAAAACACAGAAGGAAGCCAGGTATGGTGATGCAGGCCTGTAATCCCAGGACTCAGGAGGCAGAGGCAAATGGATCTCCCAGAGTTTGAGGCCAGCCTGGTCTACCAAGCTATTCTAGGACAGCCAAGGCTACACAGAGAAACCCTGTCTCAAAAAAATCAGAAAAATAAAAATAAATTTAAAAAAGCACAAAAGGAAGTGGAAAAAGAAGTATGGACAGAATAACATTGAGTAGTAGTGCTTCTTTTCTGTGGGCAAGTTACAGGTGTCTTTATTGTTTTTGAGATAGGGTCTCATGTAGCTCAGGCTGGCCTCAGATGTGACACGTAGCTAAGGATGGCCTGAACTCCTGTGTTCCTGTTGTCTCTTCCCAGCACTGGGATTACAGGTAAGTGCCACTATGCGCAGCTTGAGAGTTTTCTTTCATAATCTCAGATTGATTATTTTGAGTTGGTTAGGGAAGTCAGGGGTGGAGTTTGCCTTCACGCCTCCTTTATGCTTCTATCCTGAAGAGCTGCCTGCATGCCCATCTACCAGCTCACCTGAGTTCCCACTTGAGAAGCCCAGGGGCAGGGATGGTGGGATCTCCTCTTATGCAGTGAAAGATGTTTCCAAGCCCACCTGCAACTTCAAGACTGTCCACTGGGCCAGGCTGTGACAAAAGATATGTCTGCTCCGAGGCCCTGGGCAATCTGCTGGTCCTGCCAGATTTGACCACGCAGTTGCATGCTGGCTGCTGAGGGCAAGGAGGTTGCGGTTACACGGATGCTGCTGGAGGCAAGAACCCTGCTTTGTGCAATCTAGGGGCTAGGGATGGAGCTTACCTGGGAGAGCTTGCCTAGCAAGCACGAAGCCCATGGCTCTGTTCTCAGCACTGCCCAAAACTAGGCATGCTGGCATGTTTGTAATCCCAGCACTTGAGAGGTGAAGACAGGAGGGTGGGGAGTTAAAGGCTAGCCTGGACTACATGAGACCCTGTCTGTAATCATCATCTCTTGGGAAATGAATTAAAGTCAGTCCGTAAAGCCAGGCTATATTCCCAGGTGCTTGGGAGGCTCAGGCAAGAGGATCACAGATTCACAGACAGACCTCAAAGTTTAGGCTATGGCTGGGCTAAAGCCCAGTGGTAGACGGCTTGCATGTAAGCAAGCCTAGGTTGAATCGCAGTTACTGAAAAGATGCTCAAGATTCTGCGGCTCACAGTCACTCTGAGGCATTTCCTGTAAGTCTAGATTCCTCTTGGCTTTTCTGTGCAGAGCATTCCTTCCTCCAAGGTATGGAGGAATAGAGCAATACTCCTCATGATACCATCTACTTCAGAGAAGGTAGTCAGACAGTTTCTGGACAACCAGCAGCCCCAAGGCACAGAAGGGGTGAGGAGTAGGAAAGTGGATTTGAGTTTCTATGCCCTGGCTTGGAGAGAAAGAAATTCTAGTTTATGATCTGCCTTAGAGAGAGTATTCTGAGCCAGGAACTGTCAGTGAAGACAAATTATACTAGCTGAGTGATGGTGGCACACACCTTTAATCTCAGCACTTGGGAGGCAGAAGCAGGTGGATCTGAGTTCAAGGCCAGCCTAGTCTACATAGAGGATTTCAAGACAACAGGGCTAGACAGAGAAACCCTGTCTAAAAGGACTTGCTGCTTTTCCAGAGGACCCAGGTTTGGTTCCCAGCAACCACATTTTGGCTCAGAACTGACAATAACAACAGTTCTAAGGAACCAGACGCCTCTTTTAATCTCCTGGCTCCTTCATGTATTTGGTGACCATACATAACCTTGGGAGAGGGATCCTGACCCACGAAGCTCCTTCCCCATCACAACACACACAGGGCATCAGGTAGGAGGTATACATTTAGCATGTCCTTGTGCTTCTCTGGCAGAGCATTTATAGAGGGCATCTAGAATGATCTCTGAGTTATTAATATTTGTTTCTGACTGGCCTGGAGCGTACTAGGTAGGGTGGGCTGGCTTCAAACTCAGATCATCCTGCCTGATTCTCTGGAATTAAAGAAGTGTGCCACCGAGCACAGCCCTCTGCAGTGAGAAATCTGGAGTTTTGGTGTCTTTGAAAAAACACAGAAATATTATAAGAAAATGTTTTCGTTTTAATCCCAGGTGTGGGGCTGCGTTGCAGCAGCTGACTCTGATTTACATGGTACTGTAACAGAGGCATGGTTTTGCCAGCTGCAGATGGTTTCTTCAATTGTGTGATGTTTGGAATTCTGGGAAATTTTTTAGAGCGTATATAAATGCTAGAGCCCTGATAGGTTGGTGATGGTTTGTGAGGAGGGTAGTTTGTTGGTTGCAGTCGTGCTTAAAGAAGAAACAAGAAGAAAGTAGATTCAAGGACTCCTCCCTCTCTCTCCCCTCTATTCTTCTTTCTCTTCTATCTAGTGATGGGGTGAAATGGGGTGGAGGAGGGTAAAGGGTGGGAAAAGAAGAACCCACAAAGTAGCAAAAGACCAGCTACAGCCCTCTGCTTAAAGTTTTAATGACTTCATATTCAAAAGAGCAAACTATTCTCCCAAGTCAATGACAACTAAAAAGAATTAGTTGAGAAGAAAGAAACTTTAAATACAGAAGAGTCAAATGCTACCTTAGGACATATTCTGGTTTGAGGGGGGGAAAAAAAAACAACCAACAGCTACAAGCTGTCTTAGATATAACAGGAGAAATTTCAATAAGGATTTGCCTTAGGTGGCACTGAATAATGGTGTACCGTCCACAACGTCCTGTCTCTGCAGCTCGAAATGGCCTGCACCCTCCAGTGAGGCCAGAAGCTGGACCTTGTTGCATCAGAGGGACTGAGTTACTTAATCTCTCTGAGCTTGTTTATTGCTTTAAATCTACAAAACAAAGGAAATAGTATCCCTAACTTATGGGCTTGGTCTGAAGTCTGGGATGCTCATATTTCTAAAACACTTAAAATAACACTAGGCATGTAATCTGTGTCATTATTATGTTCTACAAGCCTAACAGAAATTCTTTGCATAAGAAAAACCCATGTACTGTAGCCCAGACTGACTTTGATGACCCTATGACTCTAACAAAAGAAGGAAACACAGGCAGAGACAGTACAGTGTGTATAACGCAGAAGACGAAGACGACAGGAAATAATGGCTGGGAGCCTGGCTTTGGAAGCCAGACTGGGGTTGTATCCTATGTCAAGCCAGTCACTAAACCACTCCGGGCCAGACTCCTTGGTAAAAGGAGACCATAACAAGTCACCTCACCCACAGGACTCTCACACAGCCTTCTCTTCCCAGTAGCTCTGGAGCTGGCCTACACTCACTCATAGCTTTCAGTCAACCAAGCCCTTCCAGCTGTTCAAGCCTCAGTGTCCTCCTCTTTAAAAGATGGCATTTTGTTTATTTCCTTATATATTTTATCTAAAGGCATGGCAGCACACTCCTGTAATCCCAGGGTTTGAGAATTTGAGGCCAGGCCAGCCTGGGCTACAGTGACTTCAAGGACAGTCTGGACTTCAAGGACAGCCTGAACAACACAGAGTAATCAGGCCTCAAAACCCAGAAACCTTAACCCCTCCTTTTGAAGCGGGGAAACTGAATTTGTTTCCCTTAAGTGAGATTCAACTGTCTTGCTTCCTATTTAAGAAGTCAGAGAAAGGAGTCAACATTTTGGGGAGCGCAGATACTGAGGGCCAAGCGAGGCTGCTGCTGTGGCCAAGGCTGAGCAGCCAGAAGCAAGCCAGCAACTCCAATTCTAGATCTGGTTCAAAACCTTTTCTTTTTTTTTTTTCTTATGCGTTCTCTGACAAAGATCTTGATGAGCTTGAAGACAAAACAAACAAACAAGACAACAAAAAACATGTCATTTGAAAAGCAAGTTAAAACATGTCATTTGAAAAGCAAGTTTAGAGAGAGGTAGCTCAATGGTTAAGAGCACTGGCTCTTCCAAAGGAGCCGGGTTTAAATCTCAGCACCCACATAGCACTTCACAGTTGTCTGTAACTCCAGTTCCAGCGGATCTGATACCCTCGCACAGACATACATGCAGGCAAAACACAAATGTAAACGTTAAAAAGAAAAGCAAGGTTAAACTGATGCTCCGGTAGATGCGGGAGGTAATGCAGAGGAGGTAAAGGAGGGCTGCAGCCCCGGGCTGACCGACCATTTACCAAGAACCCTGCAAACTCTGACTTGCTCTCCGTGGACGAGTACACGACATACACCTTTCGCTCTCGTCGCCAACCCTGAGTGAGCCGCCTGACAGATGAGCACAGCCAGCGGCTCTGGCTCAGCCCCAATCCCTCCTCGGAGTGGAGCGCCGCACCTGAAGACCTGATTACTCATCTACCGGAAAGCCTGAGGCTCTGCCCCGAACTGGCCCTGGTGCCCGGAGCAGGACCGCTTTCTCCCCAAGCTCAACAAAGGCTCCTAGAACAGCCCACAGGCAGTGCTTCGTCTTCCCTGAGTCCGCGGGAGACTGACTGGGTTCTTGCCATCCCGCAGCGAGGGACATCCGGTGACATTAGACCCCGATGGGGGTACTAACATTGGAAATACTTGGAGAAAACTAGATGGATGTCCCAGCGAGGGATGGAAACAGAAGAGCTGTAAGAGCTAGATGTTGGGGTGCAGGGGTCCCAGGGTTACCACGGAGACCCTCGGACTCCCGCCCTGGAGCAACCCCGCTCCCCGCACCCTGCCCGGCCCGCTCTACCTGTGCTGCGGGTTGTGCTGCTGCGCTGCTCTTCGCTGCCCGCCCGGGGCGCATACAATGAGACGCTCAGTCAGTAGTGGCTCTTCGCCTGGGGCCGCCGGCGGGAGCCAGGGCGGGAGTGCAGAGAGAAAGCAGCCAGTTGGCCCTCGGCTCCTCAATCTTCCCCAGCCGTGACAGTGTTGAGCCACGCCTGGGGGTAGGGGGCGGTGGCGAGGGCAGGAAGAGGGAGGGCACAGGTGGGCTCCAGGAGCCACACTGACCGTCCCGTCCCTCGACCCCACCCACGGGAGGTGTGTGAGGGAAGGATGGGCCGTCAAGAGTGCTGGCAGAGGCTTGGCCCACTAATGGACCGAAAACTCTGTCCCGAGGGGAGAGGCTTCTGGTAGGACAAAAGGCCCTTGTGCAGGAAACTGAATCTCTATCTTGCCCCCTCCTCTGCGGGTGGCATCCTTGTAACTATCCAAACAGACAGCTTGATGCCAGGGGGACCCGGCCGCGTCCCGAGCAGCAGCGGAGCGGGGAGGGGCCGAGAGGACAGGTGGCTTTTGGAGCAGGAAAGGCAGCTACCATCCCCTCCAGCACATGCCTCTGCCCAGAGGTGCGGGCTTGATAACAGGTCCAGATAAACACTGGACACGTCTCAACAAATAAAGCAGATTTCTCCTCTCACAAATAACAGGGCAGAGCCCAAGCACATGCAGAAGTTACAGCTTTGTAGGAGACCCGTAAATCTGTGGTGGGGTCCACATCCCTGGCTGCTGGAAGAGTATATCAGTGTAGCGTTTCGGGGTGCGGTTTGGCAAGATAAATTTAGGATCCTTAACCATAACCATAAGCTTTCTGAGCTAGTAACTCCTTTCTGGATCCATCTTAAAGAAATAAACTAACAACGGTTTATATATAACTTTTCAAAGAAGTGGTATTTAACACAAGGGGGGGGGGGAAGCTGCAAGGAGCCCAAGGGAGGGAGGGTTGAGATAAAAAAACAACAACAACAAAAACCATCAAAAAACAACTGTTCTAAGAGAATGCCAGCCATTAACTTCTAGGTAAAGGATTTAGATGGCTGTTACTTTCTTTAAAAATGTAAGGTCAGAGCCAGGCAGTGGTGGCACAGGCCTTTAATCCCAGCACTCAGGAGGGAGGCAGAGATCTCTGAGTTTGAGGCCAGCCTGGTCTACAGAGGAGTTCCAGGACAGCCAGAACTACACAGAAAAACCTTGTCTCAACAAAACAAAACAATAACGAAAACCCTTAAAATCAGGTTTGGTGGGTCATTCCTGTAATTCCAACACTTGAGAAACTGAGGCAGAAGAATTTCCTGAAGTATAAGGCCACCCTGGGTTGCATACCAAGACCCTGTTTTAATAAACATAAATTTAACTAAAGCCTGTGTAATTTACACAATCTTCCAGGAGGCACTTAGGATTTACCTGGTCAAAAATACTGGGGTGTGGGGGGTTGGCACATGCCTTTAATCCCAGCACTTGGGAGGCAGAGGCAGGCAGACCTTTGTGAGTTCTAGGCCAGCCTTGTCTACAGAGTGAGTTCCAGGACAGGGCTACACAGAGAAATTGTTTTGAAGGAAAGAGAGAAAGAGAGAGAGAGAAAGAAAGAAAAAAAAAAGCACAAAACTTACTTTCAAATGCATGAATATAAAAAAGTGGAAGGGAAGATTTTTTTTAAAAAAGAGGGAAAATAAACAAAAATTGGTTAGAGAGGAAGCTTTGTTAACCCAGGCCTCACCTCATTCAGATAGAAACTGAACCAACCATTTGACAAAACCAGACCTTTTCTCTGTCCTCCTCCCACAATGAGTAATTAGCTTTTGAGTTAAAGCTCAGTTGCAATCCTGTATATTTTCCACTATTTTTTCTCTTGCTGTTCTGTGTGATGTAGGCCCAGAACTAACCAACCAACATCTGACCCCAAAACAACCTGATACCCACCAAACACAGCCGTAATTTTCCAGCCTGTGTCTTTCACTTGCCATGTGGATCCTAAGGAAAAACCCTTCTTTACTTGGGGTTGGCAGAGGGGACTTTTGCCAGAGACCTGACAAAAGTTCCAAGATCTTTAGGCAGAGTGCTGGCAGAGCATGGCTGTGGAAGAGTCAGTTGCTCAGAATCACATGGACCCTCTGTCCTACCCATTCTTCCCCTACCCAAGACCTTGCATTTCAGAAATGACAGGGAACTTTCTGAGTATTTTAATTATAAAGTTTATAAAACATCATTGAGTTCTCTATACAAATTT
The DNA here is from genome assembly GCA_028658305.1 of Pachyuromys duprasi. NCBI lineage: Eukaryota > Metazoa > Chordata > Mammalia > Rodentia > Muridae > Pachyuromys > Pachyuromys duprasi. The sequence continues at coordinate 47,286,066 of CM053744.1, forward strand.
TGTACAGAATAGTTTAACATAATGCAAAGTAGCCTGTGTCTTTGGTTATCTTTTTTTTCCCCCCAAACAACATATTCTGATCAACTGATCAGCCCTCCCCCTATTTTCTTGTTTTATTTTATTTTATTGAGACAGGGTCTCAAGTATCCCAGGCTGGGCTCTAACTCAAGGATGATTTTGAATTTCTGATCCTTCTGCCTTCACCTCTGGAGTGCTGGGGTTTCAGGGTTTATACATTGTTCGGTATGGAACCCAGGACTCCAAAGAGCATGCCAGGCAAGCGCTCTTCAAACTGAGCCACACCCCTAACATTCCCATACCCTTTTGAAATGGAAAACAGAGAACATTTTTCATTTAAACCTCCAGAAAAAAAAATATTGAGGCATATGTGGCTGTACATTTTTAAGTCAAAGAAACTAGTACTGGGGAAAGTGTTCTGCTTGAATACTTCAAAATAGCTTTGTTTTTCAAAAGTCTTACTTTGCTAGGGCTGCTCTGGAAATCAGAGCTGAGTCTCCCTCCAAAGTAAACTGAGAAACATAGTGTGTTTGTGGTTATGTGTAGCATGGGTGGTAAGGGTAGGTATGTCCTTCCAGGACTGATGACATGGTGGAGTCATCAACAGAGCCACCTGCTCTTTAAGATGGCACAATTGCTCAGGACAAGAACGAGGCTACGTGAGGTAGAAGCCTGTTCTGGCCATGTTCTTTGTAGATACGTCTTTAGATTACTGAGAGGGCTGTCTTGCTGGGTTGCTTGTCACTCTGTTAGTAGGCAGGCTGGATTAGGTGCTCTGCCGAACCTTTTCTACTCTGCTCCTCGTGCCCTCCCCAAAGCCTCCCCTCTGGCGAGTACCCTTTTCCTTAGTCAAGGGAATTGCAGGCAACTGAGTTTCCAGCTCAGCCTCCGAATAAACCCTGCGGTTGTCAGGCAATGGATGCCAACACCAACAACAAACCCCTCTGTCACCCATATCCTTTCAGAAAGGGGGAAGGCCATGGAAGAGGAGGAGTGGCAAGTGGCCAGGCTTGTTGGGTGAGGGCCAGGGAGAAAGAACCTGTTGTTAGAAGCCCAACATCCTCCACTGGCGCTGGAGGTTGGGGGGACAGACCGAATGAAACAACACTTCTGACTCCAGCCGCCATCCCAGGGGCAGACAGAGGGCACGAAACAGGGCAGAGAGCCAGCCACAGCGGGGCAGGAACAGAGGGCTGTTCAGCTGAGCTGATGACAGACCTCCATCTATTAGCCTGAGGGCAGGTGTCTGGTCCTCCTGCCCTTAAGTTACCCACCAGCATGCGGGTAACTTAGTGTTTCTGGAACTCTGGTGTTTCGGTCCTGCCCTGCCCCCTTCAGTCCTCCAGTTAAGGTTTCAGGTCTGGAAATCAAAATTCTGAATGGGCACTGTGTAGACACCTAGGAGTAGAAAGTACTAGGGACTTGCATGTTTCTCATGAGAGCCTGGAAGAGACTAAAAAGTCGCTTAGGCCTGGGGTGGGCAGGTGGGGGGTGAGGGTCTGGTGGGGTGGTGCCCAGGGCATTTCAGTTCAAAAGAGATAAAGTCCTTGCTTGACCAGAATTGGGGCGCTTTCAAAGATGTAGGAACTGGCTGCAATCTTCTAAAACTCAAGGCCAAAGCAAAACCAAAAAAAAAAAAAAAAAAAAAGGCCCCAGTAATCCCGTGACCTCCCCACATACTAGTCCTAGAGGAGTTCCTCGGTGCTTTGAAGGCACAGGGTCTGTGCAGTGCGACTCTGGAAAAACCATTCTTTGTTTCTGAGGGGAAAACATGCAGGCCTGAATGTGTCCAACAGGCTGGTTGCCGAAAGGACAGTTCTCAGATGACAAGAGCAAGGTAGCCATGGTCCCTACAGCCTCCACATACGGTGCTCTTCTCAAGATAAGTGTTCTTTTCCTATTTCTCCCTGGGGCACGGCTACAGGGATGGAGGTCACTACTTGATTCTGAAACACGAAGGTTTTGATTCTTTCAAACACCCAGAGGAAGATGAGCAGGATGCTGACATACTGGACCCAGGCAAACTTTATCATCTCCCAGAATCCTGGCTGGTAAGTAAAAAACGTTAAGGCGGCAACAGCTACATGTGGGAAATGGTTACCCCAAAGGCCAGCTCAGATGGGAAATAGAAAGAATATTTTGAATACTCTTCAGCTAAAATGGATAACCGGAGATTATTAAGATATAAATATGGATAATTCTGACTCAGAAGAATTGCTTAGAAAGAAACAGGAACAGGAAATGAAATATTCTTTCCTGTAGGAACAGCAGGCATTTGTGTGGGGTTACAGAGCTGCAGCAATTTCCTATCTTGTAAGTCCCACATCTGTTCCTACTTGGGGTAGCTAGGGAACCCCTCTTTTCTTAGTAGGCATGAGCCACCATGGAGGACTGGCCAACATAAAGGATATGAAATGACTTCCACAGGATATCGGATGACAGCATTGATTACAAACGGAGCTCCGGCAGCCCTGCCCACCAGCCAGATTGGGTTGGGGTTGCTCAGGACAGTGGTAACTGCAACACAAACATTAATCAATTCCTTCTTTCTTTCTTTTTTTGGTTTTATTTTTCTAAACAGGGTTTCTCTGTGTAGCCCTGACTGTCCTAGACTCGCTTTTGCTGACCAGGCTGGACTGGAACTCACAGAGATCTACCTGCCTCTGCCTCCACCAATGCTGGGATTACAGGCCCTGCTACAAACATTAATCATGAATCCAAAACGAAGGGCTATAAGTTGTCTTTGAATACAGGAGGATATTCTGTATTTTAGAATGCAAAGAACTAAAAGGAGCAATTGAATGTGCAAAGTTGCTTACACATTATTTGAAATACTTGTCAAAATACTTCTGTTACAATATGTCAAAAACTTGCAAAGGATCTCTGTGGTGGACGGGTGGAAGGGGTTGTGGGTGTGGGTGTCTGTAGTGGCCAGATCGTTGGATCCCATGGAGTTGGTGTTACAGGCAATTGTGAGCTGCCTTACATAGCTGCTGAGAACCCCAGCAATCTGGAAGAGTAGCAAGCACTCTTAACTGCTGATCCATTTCCCAGCCCTGGCCAGTTCTCTCCCTCCACCAATGAGTCCTAGAGATAGAACTTAGGTCATCAGGCTTAAAAGAAAATGTTCTTACCTACTGGCTACTTTTTTTTTTTTTGACAGATTCTCATGTAACTCAAGCTGGCCTCTGACCAGCCAAGGATGACCTTGGATTTCTGACACCTGCCTCCACCTCCTGAGGGCTGGGGCTACGAGTATGTGCTACCATGCTTTATGGCTTTATGTGGTACTGGTGACTGAACCCGGGGATTGTGCATACTACGCAAGGAAAAGCGTTGATGGCCAATGGTTGTCAGATTAATTTCTAGGAATTCTATTGGTAGCCTATTGCTGCTATTGCACTGCATACAATTAGGAAGAACCACTGGAACTGAAAGCCTCCCACTTGTGAAATGTCTGTGGGTTGATCTATGATGTGCTGTTGCCAGAAACACTTTTGATGCCTTTAGGGGAAATGCCAGACCACCAACCAGCCTGGTGTGCTGACTCAAGGTGGGGATGGTCTCTGGAGAACACTCTCCCTAGTCAGAACTGTGGGAGCTTCCCCTTTCCTACCAGGCTACAAAGGCAGACTGCCTGACACACACCATCCACAGCTGTCTGGAAAGTAAGGACAGTAAATTGTCACTGGTTTCTTTTATAGGTGTACTTTGAGGGATAACTCAATTAGGAAATCAGTGAAGCCCAGGATGGGATAAATGAGGGCAGCGATTGCTAACACGCTGGGCCATGGGAGAGGTGGCAAGTGGGAAAGGATGTAGCTTTGAAGACAGGACACAGAGGACAAGTTCTGGCAAGCCTATCCACCTCTCATCCCCGAGCCCCCAGTGGTTTGTAATTTTAATTGTGAAAAGCGTTCCAGTTGTTTGTTTTCACGGTCCCTGCAAGCTGGGAGGTCTCTGAGTGGTGGTCCGGTGGCTTCCACTGGTAACTCACCGTTCCTTTCCTGATAGGCAGCAACAATGTGAGCGAGGTCGTAGTCATGGGCAAAAGGACTAGTCCCGTTGATCACGGACACCTGGGGCAAGGCAGGAGGACAGCTGTGAGCACTCCCTACTACCCACTTTTCACTTAGCTGCTCCCCGAGGCTCCATCCTGGAGGCCACCCTAACCCCAGAGACCACACTCTTATTTTTGTGGCCTGTTCCTGTTTCGGTAATCAAATTTTTAGAGTTTTATTTTTACTATTTATAGTTATATATGAGTGTGTGTATGTCAGAGGGTAAGGGTTAGTAAGTACATGTGAATACAGGGGCCCATGGAGGCCAGAGGCACTGGCCCTCCCTGAAGTTTAAGAGTTACAGGTGGTTGTAAGCAGCCTGAGATGGATGCTGGGAACCAAACATGTCTCTAGCCCTGTTTCAGTAATCTTTCCTTCAAGGATAAATAAACTGTAACAGTTTAAGTTGTTTTACTCTGTTTTATTTTTTGTAGTGATAGAAGAAAATGGCCAATGTCCACTCACCACAGGTTTCATTTCTCTCTGTCTCTCTGACTCTCTCTCTCACACAGAGAAAGAGAGAAAGAGAGAGAGAAAGACAGGGGCTGGTTCAAAGAACAGCAGAAGGGCCCATGCGTGTGGCTGAATGAAGCAAAGTGGATGAGGAAAGAACAAGAGCCTGCAGAGCTGGGATATGGCGAGATTTAGTTTCCCTCCTGTTCCTGTTCTAAGAAAACAGGCTATGCTAACGACGTAGCTGTGTGTTCCCTCCACCCCTGGTCCTGTTGGCATGTGCCTTGGCCACAGGGCTCTTGAACAAATATTGCTGGGGGCTGAGCCAGCAGGTGTCTCAGGAAGTCACGGTGGTGACTGAAACCCGTGACATCTGAGCAACGATTTCTGTTTGAGATGGGCCGTTGCTCAGTAACCTAGGCTAATCTTTAATGCCTGGCTTCAAGCGATCCTCCCACCTCGGTCTCCCAAGGAGGGGCTACCAGGGCAGGCACACCACCACACCCACCTGTAAACTTTTTCACTCTGGGCAGGCATATGTCACCTGTTCAATAAATGGTGACTCGTATTTTTTAAAAATGTATTTACATAGGCACTTTACCACATCATTTGGAAGATGTGACCGTCCATCTTGACTGTCCTATTGCTTGGCTTGAGCAACACTTGGGAGGTAGAGTAGAGTGCACCTCAGGGTACAGGACATCTCCAGAGAAGTTTAGGACATGGGTGCTCAGAGCAGATCGATGGTTGGACCCACTGATGGATTCAAAACGTGATCAGACAGTGGGTGAGCTGGGGCAGTGGCGCTGCGGAAGGCGGAGGCTGGCAGAGGGAAGCAGGGCCCTGGGAACGTGTCCTTTCGGGCTGCTTTGCGCTCTGGCCCCAGCCTGCTCCACTGCTTCCCGCTGGCCAGGAAGCTCTCCCACCAGGACAGACTAAAACCTTTCTAACCTCCTCCATTAGAATGTTTCCTCAGGTGTTTGGTCACAACAAATAATAAACTAACACAAGGACGGTGGTGGCTCAGGCCTTTAATCCCAGCAACTGGGAGGCAGAGGCAGGTGGATCTCTGTGAGTTTGAAGCCAGCTCCGTCTACAGAGCTAGTTCCAGGATACCTAGGGCTACACAAGGAAACCCTGTCTTGAAAAAAAAACAACAAAGAAACAATAACAACAAAAATTAACAGAATGCATGTAGAATGTGTGTACCTGGAAGCAACAATTTAGTTCTTTAGTAAAAATGTTTCCCTTTTCTTTCAGGGTATAAACCAAGGTGTGCCTTTTTTTACATCTACAAAAAATTATTATTTTTTATTTGTGTGTGTGTGCTTTGCCTGCATGTGTTTCTGTGCACCATGTGTGCCCAGTGCCTGAGGAGGCCAGAGAGGGTGTTGGAGGGAAATGGAACTAACTACAAGCAGTTGTGGGCTGCCACCACGGTGCTGGTAGTCAAACCCGGGTCCTCTGGAAGAACAGCTAGTGATCTTAAACACTGAGCCAGCTCTCCAGCCCCTGTAATATACATTTAGAAGGAATTCATGATGGGGCTGCAGAGACAGTTTAGAGGACCTGGGCTTGAGTCCAGAGGTACATATGTATGGTGCACACACATACATCCACGCAGAATACTCATATGCATAAAAAGACTTAAATTCTAAGCTTACATTTCTCTCCCTTCAAAGGTGTGCTAAACAGAGGAATGAAGGAGCTAGACCACAAGGTGCATCCTTACATTGTATCTGACGTCTAGGCTGCGGTAGCTCAGTGGCTGCTTCTGCTGCAGCCTCAGGTCACCATTCACATATAACTGTGACCCGGGAACAGCAAAGGAGGACTGGAGAAACGCCATGCTCTGCATCACGAATGTTGATATCCTCTGAAATCATTAGGAAGGGAGACGCCACTGTCAGTTTGGAAGAGCCTGGGGGTTCACAAGACACCTGTCTGCAGCATACCTGTGCTAGTCCATTCAGGAACCTTTCTGCCCAGAACCCTCCGGCCTATGACTAGCTAATCAAGTAACTTAATATTGCCCCAGGGAGAGGGCTCTGAGAAAACTGACTCACGTGCAGTTGGTAGGAGAAGGTCAGGATAAGCTGTATACCGAGAACCTGCTCTGTGGATTGCAGGGGAAGTTCAAGTTTAAAATGTAGCACATCCATCTTCCCATCCTGGTTCCTGTCTTCTTCTCTGGTCTGCAAAAGGTAAAGAAAGAGATTTCCTTTTTTTTTTTTTAATAATTGTTATAGCCAGGTAATGGATGCCTTCAATCCCAGCATTTGAAGGCAGAGACAGACAGATCTGAGTTTGAGGCCAGCCTGGTCTATAGGGTGAGTTATAGGACAGCACGGGCTACACAGAGAAACCCTGCTTCAAAACAAAAACAACACATCCACAAAATAAAAAGGCAAACAACAAAGGATTGTTAATTATTTTATTTATGTGTTAATTATTTTATTACTATTATATTATTTATTTTATATTTATATTATTTATTATAGCATTTGTTATTTATTTTCATGTTAATTATTTTATTTATATATGTGTCTGTGAATAGGCATATGAACATGTGTGTGCCTGTGGAAGCCAGAAGACACATTAGATCCCCTAGAGCTTGAGGTAAAGGTGAGTGCGAGCTGCCTGATGAAGGTTCTGGAACTTAACTAGGGTCCCCTGCAAGAACAGTATTGAGCCATGTCTCTGGCCCCCAGAGAGAAATGTTCTTTTCCTCTCCATCTCCACCTCTCATTCCTTTCCTTCTTTCTTTAGAGTGCTGGGATTGACGAGGGCCTCCTCCATGCCAGACCCGTGCTTTACTGCTATATGATAGCGCCATCCCTAAGACAGTTTGTTTAAATGAAAACACAAAATCTAATTCTAATCATCATGTATTTATCAAGCATGCTCTATAGAAACCCACCAAGCTCTACACATTCCTTTAACATTTATTTTTATTTTATGTGTATAAATGTTTGCAGGCACGTTTGTCTGTGCCTAAGTGCATGCCAGACGCCAGAAGGGTACTTCTGGAAGATGCCCTGAAAATGTTGTTATAGATGGCTGTAAGCTGGCATGCCAGTGCTGGGAACAGAACTCAGGTCCTTTGCAAGAGCAGCCGGTGTTCTTAACCACTGACCCTTCTCCATGGCCCCTATTTGTACATCCTTAAACCACAAGTGCCTTTGCTTCAGATCCTTAAGGCTGGACTATCTGTATCATTATTTGTGCCCAGGCTCAAAACCTTGTGTTTCTTTTGACATCACTCAATAAAATAAAAAAGGAAGCTAAGTCAGATCAATAAGATACCAAGACCACAAATACTTGACAAAAATCAGAGGAAGGCACAGAAGTCACCGCCCATAAACCATCCGTGAGCAGTTAAAAATATCTCGGTGACCCAACAGTGGCCAAAAGAAGAGACAGCACTGAAATGTAACCCTTCTGCCAGTTCTTGACACACATCTATGCTTTGATGCTGAAGCATTTCCCCTCGGTTCATTTTTTTTCTCTCAAATGAGCAAGGCTGGGATCAAGAGAGTTGCTTTCAGGGCCTTTAAAGTGATTTCTTTCCTTTAAGACAACAATGTCCTTTTCTTAGGCTCGCTATCATCTACCGGCCGCTGACACAGTCACAGAGGTGCTTATGTGTTACTATGAATGGGGTGGGAGCAGCGGCCCTGTCTCCCGCGTTCTAATGCTGTGAAGAGGTGCCGTGAGTGCTGCCGTTAGCCCATTATCCTCACGGTGGGAAGCATGGCAGCAAGCATCGCGGTGTATAGGCAGGCATGGTGCTGGAGAGGTAGCTGAGAGTTCTACATCTGGATCTGCAGGCAGCAGAGAGAATGAGACACCAGGCCTGGCTTGGGCACCTGAGACCTCAAAGCTGGACCCCAGTGACAACTTCCTCCAACAAGGCCACACCCACTCCAACAAGGCCACACCTCCTAACAGTGCCACTCCCTATGGGCCTGTTGGGGGGTGGACCATTTTTATTCAGACCACATCAAAAGCATTAGGGCTGGACAAAGATAAAGACCAGCTTCTCTGTTTAGGAGAGGAGAGGGGCCAGGAGAGAATTGCCAGGAAGATGCTAAGCACTGGGGTGTGACAAGAAGAAGAACTCATTTCACTGGCTGTTTACAATACGCGTCAAGCCTGACAGATCGAGTGCTAGCCACACAGTAGAGACAGAAAATCTAGACACAGGAAGTCAGGATTTATCAGAGGTACAGCTAGTGAACAGTCTAACAGGATTTAAGATGCTGTGTTGTATTGTTTCGAGGGGAGATTAGGTGTTTTTACTTTTGTTTGCCCCCCCCCCACTCCACCCCAAAAGAGACAGGGTTTTTATATGTAGCCTGGCTCTCCTGGACTCAAACTCAAAGAGATCCACCTGCTGCTGTCTCCTTGAATGCTGGGATTAAAGGCATGCACCAGCACATCTCTTGAGATTAGGCGTTTTTAATTTAAATTTCTTTTTAGTACTAAACCGTCCAGACTTGAAGAAAGAAAAAAAGACAACAGAACAAAAACAAAACAAAGCAAACAAACAAACAGCAGTCCAATACGGTGGGGTGCAACATAATCTGAACATTTGGGAGCCTGAGGCGGAAGGATCACCACAAATTTGAGGCCAGCCTGGCGATATGTGGGGCGCAAGGCCTGCCTAGACTACGGAGTGAAACCTTGCCTCCAAATAGATAAATGCAGAGATAGATAGATAAAAGGAGCTGGTCATGGTGGTGTACACCCATGCTCCCAGAACGCGGTTGGAGGAGACAGAAGGATCAGCAGTTTAAGATCGTCCGCTGCACACAGGCGTAAGATTAGCCCAGGCTATACAACACCCTGTACATCAAAAATCAATAATGAGAGAATGTTAAACCTGAGACTTTCGAGAAGAAAAGCAAAGTCATGACTATCTGATTAAAGCAAGTTGTATTTTGCGGGACTGGTCAGTCTAGCCGCTTCTCCCTAAGTTTGGATTTTAGAGAACAGCCCATTAGCTTCTTGGGGTCCCTTTTATGTGGGAGACAAAGTATCACAGGAGTTCACTTTTAAACAGTGTCAGAAAAACATAATGGTTCAGAGGTTAAGAGCACTGGCTGCTCTTCCAGAGGTCCTGAGTTCAATTCCCAGCAACAACATGGTGGCTCACAATCATCTATAATGAGATCTGATGCCCTCTCCTGGCATGCAGGTGTATATGCAGATAGAACATTCATATACATATAAATCTTTAAAAATGTTTTAAAAGACTGTTAAAAAACATGTTTTACAGTTTACATCGAATCTAGAAAACAGAAACTTATTATTGAACCTGGGTCCTCTGGAAGAGCAGCCAGTGCTCTTAACTGTTGGGCCATCTCTTCGACTCTACACATTTTTTTTTTAATTTAAAGATTTATTTATTCTTATGTGCATTGGTGTTGCCTGCATGTAGGTCTGTGCGAGGGTGCCAGATTCTCTGGAACTGGAGTTACAGACAATTGTGAGCTGCCTTGTGGGTGGCCGGAAATTGAACTTGGGCCCTTTAGAAGGGCTGCCAATGTTCTTAGCCACTGAGCCATCTCTTCAGCCCCTATTTAGCCATTTTCAGCACAGCACAATTTGGGAACAAGATTCCTGATGATAACTTAACTCAGTCTTGTGTGTAAACAAAACTTAAGACATGATTACACTGAAACTCTTCAGAAAGTGCAAATGGCCTCTTCCATAAAGGTGGGTTCTGTTGATTCAGCAACAGTGCTCAAGATACGGGTCTCAGGAGGAAGAGTCTGGGGGATTCCTGTGTGGCCTGGCCCGACAGCTAGCACAGATCACCAGGCTACTAACTATACCTATTCCCACCTTTCTGAGTGTTGAAGAGACACTGCGTGTTTAGCACTCCTGCTTTCCCTAGTACTTATCTATGAGCACGCGGGGATATTGTTTGGTTCCTGTTCTATCCCTTGCATTCTTCTCTGTCACTCTCTTTTACAAAATATGCATTTTCAAGCTTATACCGCAGTCCACCTCACTATAGACTTGTCATTTCTATAAATTACATTTCTTTCTTTTAAACTGAGTTGGCCTTAGAGTGATGGCTCAGTGGTTAGGAGCACTAGCTGTTCTTGCAGAAGACTCAGGTTTGGTTCCCAGTGCCCGCTGGTGGCTCATCACTATGGGTAACTCCAGCTCCAGGAGATCAGAGGCCCTCTTCTCCGGCTGCTCCTCTGTCTCCTCGGTGCTGGGATTACACACCCTTGCCATTCACCCCTTGGCTGCTGTTGTTTTCAGTGCTTTCCTATGAACTCTTGGGAGGCCTGGAGGTTTAGTTCCTCAGGGTTTCTGGACATGCAACCACTCTATCCTGCCACCTTGGCTCTGTGGATGTCTGTACACAGGTGGGCAATGAGAACTGAAGCAGGCAGCCTCCTGGCCACCAACAGAAAGGCATACCCTGGAGTTAGAGATGGAAAGAGAATGAGGGCTTAGACACATGGCCTCTCCACTCAAACTCTGACATCTGTCTCTAACCTCCAACCCTGCATCCTTATCAAGCCATGTCACTAAGGAGAAGGGCCACTTGGTCTTTCTTATTACAAATAACAAAAACTAGACTTTAAAACATTAAAAAAAAATAGGGACCTTGAAGACAGTGCTCTAGGTGAGCTGACCAGAGCAAAAGGCTGTCTGTGACTTTGGAGCATTTTCCCAAATTAACAACTACAAAACTACCTCCCAGCGTTGGTCAAACCCTGGACTAAAAACCATGGCTTCCTTGATTCCTTGGACAGTTCCCCAGACATAATGAAGCCAGCCTGGGTTTATGTTCTGAGCTAACATAAAAGTATTTCACTGACTCTGACTAAATGTATAAAATAAAATATGGACTTTTTTGGATCCTGTCTGCCGTCTGTGCTTGCTTGTTGAACTTGTGAGCCTCCGGTCTCAGCCCTGAGTAGCAGACAGTACAGTCATGCCCCACTATGCCCAGCTGGACACTGATCATATGAAATCCAGGGCAAATGACCCCTTCTGAGTCCACGTCTCCCTATGTAAAAGGCAGGGTGACCTCTACCTTACGGGGTTATTGTGAGAATAAACAAAGTTATATTTTGTTTTCCAAATTAATAGTTAACATTTACTGTTTATTGCAAGCCAAATACTACAGAAAGGACTTTAAATTTGCTATTTGCCTGTAAAGTACTTATTCTGTGTACAGGTAGTTAGGGGTAAGTAGATAAGGGATAGTAAGTGAACAGGGAGTTTCACCACCGTCCTTTGTATCCCAACAACACTAGGCTACGGTCTGCCTGCTTTTCTGAATACTGCAAGCACAATTCACAAACCATAAAACCTGCTCTGTTAGAAATAATAAGAGGTGGGCTAAAGATTGGTAGAGTATTTTTCCAAGCATGCACGAAAGGTTCAATCCTTAGCACTGTATACACCAAGTATGGCAGTGAGTGCTTTTAACCCCAGCACACAGGCACTAGAGGTAGGGTTAGAAGTTCAAGGCTGGGCTATGTCTAATACATATAAATGTGAACAGTGGGCAAAGTGGTACCTGCCTGTAATTCTATTAATAAGGCTGGGACAGGAGGACCACAAGTTCAGCAAACCAGGATATCAATACCTAGAGAGCAAGACATACCTAAAAAAAAAAAAAAATTCACATTTGTGTCTTACATACTAAGTCCTATTCAGTGAAATATATGCATATATAAATATATGTATGTATACATATATGACTGGGGGGTGGTTCAGTGGCTGTGAAAGCATGAGGAACTGAGTTTGGATCCCAGCATCCATGTAAAGAGCTGCATGTGTGCCTATTAAATCCATTGCTGTCAGAAATATAAAGATAGGAGGCTCTCTGGGGATTCCTGACCTATATCTGGGCTCAGAAAGAAACTCTGTCTCAAGAGAATAAGGCAGAGGGTGATAAATCAAGACACCTATGGTCTCTGTGTATGCACACAGCTGTATACATATATGTGTATATACCATACACCACACTCGCATGCATGCACATATATATGTGTGTATGTGTATACATATATAATATGTAAGATTTTAGTTAATCTACTAAATGTTGAGTTATATGGTACTGTTAAGTTTAACTTTTAAGCTGGGTGTGGTGGTGCATATCTTTAATCCCAGCAGTCTGGGAGGCAGAGGCAGGCAGGCAGATCTCTGTGAGTTTGAGGCCAGTCTGGTCTACAAAGCAAGTCCAAGATAGCCAAGACTACACAGAGAAACTCTGTCTCCAAAAGAGAAAAGTAAAAAAAAGTTTAACTCTGAACTTTAGAATTGTTAAACTGCCTAACTGTTTTTCAGAACGACTTTACCATTTTATATATTTACTTGATTTTCTATGGTTTCTTTGGATTTTTTTCAAGTTTTGATTGATACTTTCTAGATTTAGAAAAATATTTTATAGAGTGTCTCCTAATTTTTTTTGTCATACTGAGAGTTGTTAATTCATCTTAAAATATTTATTTTTCTTCATGTATATGTGGATGTGTCTCTGTATGTGTTTGCACATGTGTGCTGATTCCTGCAGAGGCCGAGCGTGCGTCAGAGCCCCTGACTGGATGACGGGTCCATATGACGGGTGGCTGTTAACTGCCTGAGTTGGATGCTGGGAACTGCAGAAGCACTCTCAGTACCGGAGATTAACTTTTTTTGTTCTGTTTTGCTTTGGGTTTCTCTGTGTAGCCTTGGCTGTCCTGGAATTCGCTTTGTAGAAAGGCTGGCCTTGAACTCAGATGGGCCTGTCTCTTTCTGCCTCCCAAGTGCTGGGATTAAAGATGTACTCCACCACCACTGGCACCAGTGATTAATTTTTAAGTACATTTTAAAAACCATTCCCAAGCCAAGCACTCAACCAGAAAGGAAGCAAATAACTTACTGAACAAGATTATGAATAAGTGATGAAAAGAGATGGGGGAGGGAACCTAGAGAGATGGCTTATTGGTTAAGAGCACTGGCTGCTCTTCCAGAGGATTTGATCGCCAGCACACACGGTGGCCTGCAATCATCTATAAACTCCGGTTCCAGGGATCCAACACCTTCTTTTAGTTTCCATGGGCACTGCATTCACATGGTACATAGCCAGGCAAAACAAAATACTCACAGACATAAAAAAAACAGAATAATAAATTGATTTTTGAAAATTGATTTGAAAGAGAGATTTAGGAAAAGGAGTTGCATTTTACTTCTTTCAAGGCAGGCTCTCACTTTAGCCCTACCTGAACTGTAACTCACTGTGTAGCCCAAGCTAGCCCTAAACGTATGATGACCCTCATACTCTAGCCCACCAAGTGTTGTGATTACAGACATCAGCCACCACCTAGTAGTTTTTGGAATGAAGTGCGTGTCTGTGTGTGTGTGTGAACAATATCCCTAGCCTAGGGCCTCTGTTGCACCAGCTGTGTGCATCTGTCCAGGCTGGGGCTGTCGTGGTAGGTGCAGAGTGCTCGCCTAGCACATTTAAGGCCTTAGGGTAGAGCCCCACCTCTGCAAACAAAACAACAAAACGAAACACAGCTCATCTGTCCAGTATTAAAGAATTAGTTTTGGCTCCTTAAATTTGAAAGTAGAGCCACATACCAGAGCAGAGGATGATGATGAGCAAGGCTGGCCTTCTCTCCAGTGGCTTCTGCTTCTAGAGATAAGAAGCTAACTGCAGCCCACTAAGCCACCGACCAGCGGGAGTGAGGGAGTAAATAAAAGGAATGAAAGAATGAAGCCTACCTAATATTTATTCTTGCTTTGGGGTCTACTTAACTTTCTGTTACTTTTTAGACTCAAATGTCCAGAAGTATATGAGAGAATAATGGAGATGGAAAGGGAAAACTATTAAAAAAACCTTCCACCAAAAACTCAAGACATGCCCAGTGGCGGTGGCATACATCTTTTATCCCAGCACTTGGGAGGCAGAGCTAGGCAGATCGCTGTGAGTTCCAGGCCAGCCTGGTCTACAGAGTGAGTTCTAGGACAGCCAGGGCTACAAAGAAAAACCCTGTCTTGAAACAAACAAACAAAACCCCAAGACATAAACACACTGTGTTTGCCAAGCTTGGCGGCACTTGCCTGCAAACCTAATACTTTTGAGGAGGGAGCAAGTGGATCTTCAGTCTGCAGCTAGCCTGTGTGGCATGTAGCCCAGGGTGGCTTGGATCTGTGGCCAAGGATGATGACCTTAAAGACTGAGGTCCTGCTCTTCCTGCCTGTGCCTGCCCAGAACTGAGACTGCAGTTGGTCATGGACTCACAATGTAACAGTGAGTTAGAGTTTGGTCTGGGCTATGTAGTGAGACCCTGTCTCAAAAAACAAACAAACAAATCACCATCTTAAAGTAAAACTAGGATTTATTTTGTTTAGAGTTAAAAAAGAAGTTTGGATTGAATCCAGGGTTTTTTTCTAAAACAGGGTTTCTATGTGTAGCCTCAGTTGTCCTGGACTCACTTTGTAGACCAGGCTGGCCTCAAACTCATAGAGATATACCTGCCTCTGCCTCCTGAGTGCTGGGATTATAGTTGTGTAGCACCATGCCTAGCTTGTGAGCTACTCTTAGGGCCTGAAAAAAAAATCTGTTTTCACTTTCAGAAAGAAAACAAGAAGTATGGAGTCCAGTGAGTACAAAGCAAAAGGCAGGTTTTCCTCTCTCCTGGCCTCTCACCCAGTTACTATTCTCCACAAGCAAAGAGATATGGTTCTCAACCTGTGGGTCATGACCCCTTTGGAAAGGGTAGAACAACCCTTTCACAGGGGTCACATGTCAGATATCCTGCACATCAGATATTTACAATTAATAACAGTAGCAAAATTACAGTTATGAAGTAGCAACAAAATAATTTTATGGTTGGGGATATCATAACATAAGGAACTGTATTAAAGGGTCACAGTATTAGGAATGTTGAGAACCATTGCATTAATGATTCAAGAATTAAAAAATGGGGCCAGACATTGTCATCCTTGCTTATAATCCCAGTACTTAGAGGCAGGAGGATCACCAGTTCATGGCCAATGTGGGCCATATCTGGGCAATACTCAAAAACCCTGTCTTAGGGGAAAACAAACCAACAAATAAATGTATGTATGTATGTATGTAGGGAGCTGGGAGTGTTGCTCAGTGGGTAGGACACTTGCCTAGCCATCATGAGACCCTGGGTTGGCTCACCAGCACTGAAGTAGGTAAATTAATAGTAAAAACAGTGGTCTTATTGCTTCAGCCAAAGCTGGCTTGTGCAGGCAACATAGCAATCACCTAACTGAAAAAGAATTAAAAAGCAGCCAGGCAGTGGTGGGGCACATCTTTGATCCCAGCACTCAGGAGGCAGAGGCAGGCGGATCACTGTGAGTTCGAGGCCAGCCTGGTCTACAGAGCCAATCCAGACAGCCAAGGCTACAAAGCAAAACTGAAACCCTGTCTCAGAAAAACAACAACAAAAAGAATTAAAAAGCTACAAGATTTGGTCAAATATTAATCCCAACTAGTGAAAAAAAATGAAACAAATAAAAAGAATCCAGGAGTGGCAGTGAGGTGGCTCAGCAGGTAAAGACACTTGCAGCCAACCCTGGAAATCCCAGCTGGGTCCCTGGAATGTGGAAGGAAAGAACTGAACCCTCTACGTGTCCTCGGACTTCCATCCAGTGCCATTGCTTGCTGCGTAGCCCAGGGAAGGGGGTGGGGGCAGTCCTGCCTCAGCTGGGAGACAGGTGGAGCTTAGAAACAAAATACTTACTAACAAAAACAACTGGTTAAGTTCATCACTCTGCCCACCCCATTAAATAAACTATAGACCTTAAAACTAATAAGGCTGGCTAACAAGTACTGATCCATGGGTCAACCACAGTGAACCTTTACTTTTCTGTCATCATGTATAAACCTGTACCTCTTTAATATTTCACAATGAACATAAGGCTTGAGATTAGAAATTATATATATATGTATATATATATTACAACATATATATATATTGGAAAAACTAAAGGGCAAAGTAATCTGAATTAGATTTTGTGTATTGCTAGTCACATGATCAACAAGACTTTAATATTTTAAAGTTCTTATTTAGCTGTTGCGGGGGAAAGTCCGATTTTTCTCCCCATCAGCTACACAAGCTTGCCTTCTAGGGTAATTAATAATCAGCCGTGTCCGAAAGGATCTACGTTTGAAAGTAGAAAAGCCAGATGTTCTATGTGTCTAAAGGAAAGTGTTTTCAGAATATGAACGGAAAGGGATGACTGTAAGGAAGCATTTGACTTATGTGAAAGTAAACACTAAACTGCAGACAGTAAAATGTTTCAGTTTCATAGGGGACAGCTGCAATGTGGAGCAAAGTGTGATAAACCTAACCCAGGGAGGCGTGGCTTGGCCAGGGCACGGGCCGAGAACTCAACCAATCAGCGCTTGCCCCGCCCCTACTCCGCGCCCAGTCTGCATAAAAACGCAGGCCCTCTCCTTCTCTCCTTGGTGGTGATGCTCAAACTCAGCGACATCCTGGAGTTTACAAAACTCGGCCTTCAAGCCCCTAAAAGGGCTTTCACAGACACCTTTCCATCCAGAAGTGACTAATTAGCACCAGAGACAGGCAATGCTCTGGCTTTTGCACCCTTGCAGACAAGACTGCATGACTTTCTAGGGATACCTGGAGAAGCTGAGTAAAGCATAACTATTATCTAGAAAGTTAAACATGGGCAGGCCAAAGAGTCTGTTCCCAACCCCGGTGGCCAGTTGAGATCCAAGCTGTAGGGCTGAGAGTGTGGCTCTGTGGTAAAGTGCTCGCATGGAAGCACACAAAGTCCTTGGGTTTGGTTCCCAGCACCCTACAAACTCAAGCACGACCTTGCACTGGAAGGTGGAGGCCGGAGGATCAGATGTTGAAGGCCGACTTTGGCTATATAGTTTAAGGCCTGCCTGCCTGGGATACATGAGACTCTGTCTCGTCTTCTCCCCCCAAAAATGATCCATGCTGGGATCCCCTGGAACTCGCCCCATCCTGACCCCCAGGGCCCCGGCGGGAACCACGCACCGACACGAGCGGGACGCGCAGGTGAACCCCCTGCAGCCGGTTGAAGGTGGGGAAAGTGCTCCAGGCGAGGAAGGCTCCGGGCTCGGGCCCCAGCAGGGCCACGAGCAGCACCTGGTGCTGGAAGCGCACGTTCGGCTGCTCCTCGTAGCTGCTCCGCTTCAGCCAAAACCCTGCGGGAGACAAGGCGGGTTGGGGCGCCAGCTCAGAAGAGCGCGCCGGGGCGAGCGGGCCGCGCCGAGCCGCGTGGCCCTCCAGGCCCGGGCAGGCTCACCGTGGCTCCGGAAGGCCACCAGCAGCGGGGGGATGTAGGTGAGCGCGGTGGTCAGCAGCAGGAAGAGCGCGGCTTTGGAGCAGAGCCCCGCGCGGTAGCCGCGCTCGACCGGGTGCGAGAAGAGCTGGTACAGCGCCATGAGCACAGGGCCGCAGCGCCGAGTCTCCACGGCAACCGACGGCGGCAGAGGAGCCAATAGCAAGCACGGAGGGGTGGGGCTAGCGGGAGGCGGTTCTTGGATTAGACGCGTTTTAAGCGGCGCCTGCGGGCCCCCTTCTAGGAAACAACTGTATGGGCTATTGAGATGGCTCAGAGGTTGAGAGCTCTGGCTGTTTTTCCCAAGGTCCCGAGTTCAACGCGAGTGGTGGATGTAGCTTAGTTGGTACAGGGCTAGTCTACCATACAGGAAACCCTGAGTTCATCCCCAACACTTCATTAAACTACGCACGATCTACTCAGCCTGGATACACGATTTAAAAACTCCAGTGTGGTTCAATTCTTAAGTTCAGTCAGTCATATAACAACGCCACAGTCCTGGAACCAGGTACGTTTGCCTTCAAAGCGAGTGCTGCTTCCACTATGCCCCATGGAAGGAAAGACAGAAAACAGGACACAAATTCCCTGGGTGTCCAAAGGTTAGAGGGTATTTTACCATGTGCTCCTTTGATGGAACTTTGTTAGATATAAGTGTAGGTATTATCCTTGCCAAAGTTAGCATTTGCTGATCACTTAGGTGAAAACTTACTAACATCAATATTTCAACATGGAAGAAAGAGTGTATGTTTTGAAGTAGGGTCTTACTATGTAGCCTTGGTTTGCTTTCGAGTCTCCTTCCTCTGGGTCTTCCGCAAGAGCAATTGGTGCTCCTAACAAGTGGGTCATCTCTCCAGCCCCTACCAATAATATATCGTATCTTAATTCTAAAAAGGTTGTCCTCTGACCTCTATGTACACACAGTGCTCATCTGTACACATAAACAAACAAATGTGACAAAACAGTCAAAGAAGGAGCTGGAGAGGCTGCTCTTCTATTGGATCTAGGTTTGATTCTCAGTAGCCACATGGTGGCTCACAGCCACCTATAACTCCAGTCACAGGGGATCCAACAACCTCCGTGGGCATCCAATACACATGGTCCATAGACATACATGCAGGCAAAACACCCGTACACATAAAGTTAAAATAGGGGTCAGGCGGTGGTGGCGCACACTTTTAATCCTACTACACAGGAGGCAGAACTCAGGATCTCTGAGTTCCAGGCCAGCCTGGTCTGCAGAGCAAGTTCTGGGACAGCCAGGCCCACACAGAGAAAACTTTTCTCAGAAAATCAAAATAAATAAATAAATAAATAAACAGACAAATAAATAAAATTGAGGGAAAATATAAGTGTATTTTTAAAATAAAAAGAAAAAAACACTAAAATGATCATTTTGGAATGGCTGGATGTAATGTAGGTTCCTTGGGGTGGTTGTTCTGTGAATAAAGAATGTATGCTTCCAAAGTTTCAACAGAACGAAACACATACTGTAGCTAAGACTCCAATGGGAAAGAGGGAAGTGACTACTAAGAATGTAGGTGTAGCTGGGCATGGTGGAGCAAGCCTTTAATCCCAGGAACTCTGGAGGCAGAGGCTGTCAGATCTCTGAGAGTTCGAGGCCAGCCTGATCTATAGAGCTAGTTCAGGACAGCCAGGGCTGTTATACAGGGAAACCCTGTCCTAGGGGGTGGGGGCAGGGAGAATTTAGGAATATAAAATGGTTCAGCCTTAGCTGGGTATGGTGGTGTATACCTTTATTCCCAGCACTGGGCAGGCTGAAGCAGAGGCAGAGGCAGGTAGATTTCTGTGAGTTCCAGGCCAGCCTGATCTTTATTGTGTCTTCTTGTTCTTGCATTTTGCCTCAAAAGAAAATAAAGTCATTTCCTCCCATCTGTATATTTTAGATGGGAGTGGTGGCTCATGACTGGATCCCAGAGTCTGCCAGCAGAGTCGAATGGTTCTTGAGTAGGGAGTGAGGATTAAAATTAATAAATTAACACACAACACATGGGACCTTTCCGAGAGGCTCTAGCCCCTTGGCTTTATTTCAGACTCCTTTTAAGCCAGAGTAAAAACAGTTCAGCACCATGAGTTAAATTTACAAGGAGGTGAAACAAGAGGTGTGGTTTTGACAAGCTATCCCACCTGCTGTCACAAAACAAAAGGCGATGGACTTGCAAAGTCTTCCCTGACTCCGGAGAAGACCTGGTAAAGCCAGTCTTCCTGCTGAGATTTAAATATCAAAGCAGCTGCTAAAACAGCAGCTCCCAACAGAGACATCGGCCCCCAAAAACTGGAATCCCAGCACTTGGAAGGCTGAGACAGGAGGATCCAGAGTTTAAGGCCAATCTTGGCTACATAGCAAGTTTGAAGCCAGCCTGGGCTACATGACACTATCTCAAACTATCCAAACCAGGCTGGCTCAGTAGAAAAGAGCACTTGTGGCATGAACATGAGGACCCAGGTTGCTAATCCAGCACCCAGGTAAAAACCCAGACCAGGACATATATGCCTGTAGTTTCAGGATGGCTAGGGATAGATGGCTGCTAGCCTAGCTCCAGATTCAATAAGAAACTCTGTCTCAAGTGAGTAAGTGAAATATTACAGGGAAGGACCCCTGATATCCTATTCTGACCATCACATGTGCATACAGGAGCATATGCATGTGTGCATATATCACATACATAGGAATCCAAGGCCAGTCTTAGCTACATCTTGTGTTCAAGGTTGTCCTGGGCTACATGAAACCTTGTCACAAACGAAACAAAAACAAACCACCCAAACTAGCATCACCAACAAGCAGAAAACAGATAAAAATCCAAATAATCCTATCCATCATAGGAGCATCTCCTTGGAGTCTTGGATCAGGTTAGCACTCCTGTTTCAAGGCTGGTGAGCATTTCTGTTATCTAGTTGCTTTCTAGTGCTTCCTTCAACCGCATCAGGGACATCTGTACATTTCTTCTCATTCTTTCATGTCTGCCTGGCTTTGTGCTGGCTTTCTGCACTGCCTGTCTCTAGCGTCTTAAGCCCACCTGCCTGTCTCATAGGTCTGCGGATGTGAGGCTGGATCTAGTCATTAGCTGTTGCTGCTCCCAACTCACCTCCTCAGCTCTCCACCCCTCTACAAGGCATCGAGTGCACTTAGAATATTCAAGAAAGCTAAACGCGATGACCAACACATGGACACATAGCAAGGCAGATTAGAGAATTAGAATGATGAACTGAAAAAAAAATCAAGTGAGCAAGTAAGACAAAGAGGTATTGCTTGTCATCATAGCTGTCAGGGAACATGCCTGTGAGCTGATGGACAGCTGATCCCTACCCCATCTCCCACAGAAGTATACATAGTTCTCTCTCTCTCTTTTTTTTCTGGGTTTTCAAGATGGGGTTTCTCTGTGTCACCCTGGCTGTCCTGGAACTCCCTCTGTAGACCAGGCTGAACTTGATCTGCCTGACTCCTGAGTGCTGGGATTAAAGGCATGTGTCACCACTGCCTGGCTCAGTCCTTTTCATCACATGGGTCCCAGGGACCGAATGCAGATCCTCAGTCTTGGTAGCAAATATGTTTACCTGCTGAGTCTTCTAACCAGCCCATGACTGATATGTTAGAGACAGGGTCTCTACCCCAGGCCTGTTTCCAACCCAATGTGTAACTGAGGACAACCCTGAATTTCTGACTCTCCTACCTGTATCTCCTATGTACTGACATAACAGGTGAACTGGGCATCTGGGTGCTCGCCTTTAATCCTAGCAGAGAGGCAAGTGAATCTCTGAGTTCAAGGCCAGCTGGTCTACAAAGGAAGTTTCAGGATAGCTAGGGCTGTTACACAGAATAACCCTGTCTCACAAAACAAAACCACAAACAATAAAAGGGAGATTCTGGGTGTAAATTTGTTTATGTGTTTCTGGGGAATGAACCCAAGGCTTTATGCAGGAAGTTCTCAACCAACTGAACTCAATCCCCAGGCCAATGAATCTTTTTTCTGTCTCTTTTCCTTTCTTGTGATGGAAATTAAGTTCGGGCCTGAACATGATTCATCACTGAACTGCACTCACTGGTTAGACTTATTTTAAAAAAAAAATCTAAATTAGCCTGGCATGGTGACTAATGCCTTTAGTACCTGCACTCTGGAGGCAGAGGCAAACAGATCTTTAAGTTTGATCTATAGAGCAAGTTCCGGGACAGCCAGAACTACATAGAGAGAGC
Source organism: Pachyuromys duprasi (assembly GCA_028658305.1). NCBI lineage: Eukaryota > Metazoa > Chordata > Mammalia > Rodentia > Muridae > Pachyuromys > Pachyuromys duprasi. The sequence continues at coordinate 47,308,140 of CM053744.1, forward strand.
TTGAGGCCAGCCTAGTCTACAAAGCAAAAACCTGTCTTCTTGTGCCCGAATCGTGATACCCCAAAAGACCACCACTAGGAGCCGAGTCCGTTGCAATTATAAATCATTACAAGCTGCAGCTTGGGCTCACACCACCCACCACCAAAGTGGTGGAACCGAGAACCTCGTGCTGAGGTTAGTTGGGTAATTTAAAGATTCTGGTCCCTCCCAGCATGCCCAGGGCAGGAGCGATTCCTACCTGGCAAGCATCTATTGGTTGAAAGGTTGCATTTTTAATTGATTGGCTATAGGAAGGTCCCCAAACCATTAATGATCTGGTGTCCCGCCCTAAGGGGACAGGCCAGTTTCCTAGCAACTGTATCTCTAGTGTGTGGGGAAAGAATTCGGTAAGGGGAGTTCTTCCCCTCAGGGCATTACTGGACCTCCCCACCCAACTGGTTTAGGCCTTAAGCATTAATAGCCACCTTTAATCTTTTGGTCTCTCAGTCTTAAAAAACAAAACAAAAAAGGAAAGAAAAAAAAAGTCTGAATGTATCTTCTTTAAAACCATACTTATGCTGGGTGGAGGTAGCAACCATCTGTAATTTCAGCACTCTCGGAGGCAGAAGCAGGGGAATCTCTGTGGGTTTAAAGCTAGCCTGGTCTACAAAGTGAGTCCAGGACACCAAGGCTACACAGAGAAACCCTGTCGTGAAACAAAACAAAACACACTTACTTCTCATCACACTCTGGTAAACCCAAAGTTGTCAGCTTGCAATTCAAAGCACCATTGCATTTGTTCTTTCTGATCTGTCTCCTAGCACACTCCTTTGTTCAGCTCTAGCCACTGGGGGTCCTTTGTGTTCCTAGTGTATGACAGTTTGTCTAATGATCATTCCATCCCACCAGCGCATCATGCTCTAGTCATCCACTGTTTTATTTTTCTAAATATCACCTGTCATTACCCGGCATTTAGTTTCTTATCTTTTTTCCATGAGAATGCAAACTCTGCTACAGCATGGGTGTTCTGGTTTGCTCACAGATCTCTCCCAGTTTCCAGAACAGCATTCTTGTATGCAACATAATAGTCAAAGGAGTTTTCATTTCTTAGAAGACAAACACCTAGTTGCTCAGACAGACCATCTTTAATTTTTTAAGTTACACTTTGTTTAGATTTACATTGTTTCGTGTGCGTCTGGGTGTGTACGTGTATGCAGACGTGTTACAGTGCACACACTGAGGCTAGAGGCTGAACTTTATTAGTAAGCTCTCTTTTTCTAACACTTGGGTCCGGGGGATGGAGCTCAGGTTGTCAGGCTAGGCAGCAAGCACCATTACCTGCCGAACTGTCTCCGCTTCCCCCAATTTAAAATAGCAAAAATGCTTTCAGAATGAAGCTATAGTCACAGCATCCGTCAGGTATTTCAGTTGTAGGAAATGATGGATGACAACGTTCCAACACAGGCTCTACAGATGGGGCAGAATCACAAGCACGTGGTCAGGTGCCCAATTAACTGCATATTCGTGTTCTATGTTCACCAGAGCATAAACAGATGGTGACCCAGAGCGGACTGCCAGGATGACTCGACGACGACGGCTGGCTGAGGGTGAACCTCAAGGCGAGTGCCTAGGCAGGTGACACCACCACTTGAGGCTGTGAGTGCCGAGCCACTCCCACTGGCGGCTCCACCGCCTAGGCTGTCTTGTGACCCGCTCTCGGGGGTGGGGTGGGAATGCTTAGGTGCTTGACAGTCACAAATAGCCTCTGATAGTTTGCGATAAAGAAGCTCTGTGATCCGGGATATTCCGTTGACTAAATGCATATCTGTGATACTTGCTCATAAATGTTTACGAATGTTTAAATATGTATTCATGAGTAGAGGAAAATTAGAATTTTAGGTGCGACAACTCCTATATTGGACCCCTAGGTTGTTACCAGTACTCACTGCCACACAGAGCTTGGGATTCGTTATCCCTTGATACTGAGCTTCCGCCTGGTCACCCGGGCAAACATTAACGTTCCTATCTCCCCGAATCCCCCCACTTCCCCTCCCTAACCTGCCCGTCGCGCACAGTCCTGAAACCCCAACGATTCCACTGTCGCTCACAGACTCCCCAGCCACCTACGTCAGCTTCCATTCTCAGGAGAGCCCCTGGGGGAGGGTGGGTTCTCCTTTTAGGACCCGCCCCCTCACGTAAGTGCAGGCCCTTGGTGCATTTGCCAGGCCCGCCGGAAGCCCCGCCCCGGGCGGTTGCTAGGCTCCGGGAGCCGGAAGTCCCGCCTGCCGAGTAGTCGTCGCTGCAGCCGCCGCCTCCGTTGTTGTTGTGGTCGCTTCGCCGAAGACCGCGGCTCAGAGAGCCGGCTCCGTCGCCTCCCGCCGCCATGAAGTGGATGTTTAAGGAGGACCACTCGCTGGGTAAGCGCGGTTGGTTCGGCCGAGCCCCGGGCCGCGGCCCCTCCCCCACTCCCGCCGCCCCGCCGGGCCGCCAAGGCCGCGCGAGCCTGGGCGCTTCCCACGGACCGGTGTCGCCTTCCGCGGACCTTGCTAGGAGTCCGTGAAGGGATCTGCGGCAAGGGACCCGGGGGCTAGGACTCGGGGCGTACGCACGCAGGTTGAGGGCGGCGAAGGGCGGACAGGAAGATGGGGTTCCGGGAACCGGGGCCCCGGCTGGCGGGCAGGTGCGACTGTCAGCCTGGTGTACTTCTCTCCCAGAACACAGATGCGTGGAATCCGCGAAGATCAGAGCGAAGTACCCCGACCGGGTTCCGGTGAGTGTGGACTCCCCGCCCCCTCGCCCCGCTGTCACCCTAAGAGTCTTGGAGCGGTGTCGGGCGGGCGCGCTAGGCCGTGCAACAGTTGAGAAGTTAAGGAAGGTCTCAAGGTATAGCCGGAGACCAGACAGGCTGGACTGGGAGCCGGCCCAAGCTTGGGGCGGAAGGGGCTGGTGCTGTTCAGGGGCATCGGTGCTGAATCTTCCGATCTAGGACATCAAGCTGCTTGCAGCCTCTAGGCTCCCTCGCCAATTATGTAAGGAACCGTGTTCTAGGACAGGGCAACAGGTCACTGCCACTTTGGGGAACCGTGGTGGAGGAAGACTGTCACTTAGTCTTTGGTAAGGTAACATTGTTTTAGGACATTCATCTTTAACTTTGAGTCTTTAACTTCTAGTTTCTGTTCATCATGATTCTGTCATCCTTGCTTGACCAATAAATCTGTAATGCTACCGTTTTGTCTTTAATCAATAAGTATGTTGCTATATTTCTGCTTTTTGCCCTAGTTGGAGAGCCGGTTTCTGATGTCATTATTGATTTTTGAAGAACATGAAGTCTTATTATTGTAGCTCTTTGCTTGTAAACAGTTCCTTTGAGGAGAGAATTAGGAGGACAAATGTTAACCTGTTTAGAGAGATGCAACAGGCCAAATGAAAACCTTGGTTCTTGGGTGGCTGGGATTGTAGAGCATTGCCATTAGTTCAACCATTCTTCTTTCCAATGTTGCTTGGCATTTTAATTCTCTAGCAGTGTGGATCTATTCTGAGATCCTGGATCGACAGACTACAGATGAAATCCTAGTGAGATAATCTGCCTAGATAAAATGTTAGAAAGCTAGCCCTGCAGTGGTGCTGCATGTCTTTAATAACAGCACTCAGGAGGCAGAGACAGGAAAATCTTTAAGTTTGAGGCTAGCCTGGTTTACAGAATAAGTTCCAGGACAGCCAGGACTACACAGAGAAACCCTGCTAGGAATACCCTTCTCTCCCCCCTCTCCCCCCCCCCCCCAAAAAAAGGAAGCTCTGTAAGCCATTTTTTTCTTACAAATGCTGAAATCAGTGATTGAGCAAAGATAATTTTATCAGTTCTAGACCTTCAGAGTGTGGCTTATTAAGTCATAGGCATATTTACTCATACTGTGCTGTTTGTTTCCCACACACTTCCTTCCCACACTAACCTCATCTGACTGTGTGAGGTCAGAGCTTTATGTAAGGCAGTCCAGTCCTGTGCTTAAGTTCGCTGGAGCTCTCCTCCTCCTTCCTCCCCTAGTCTAGTCACAGTGCTGAGAATCAAGCACAGGCCTTTGTGCGCGCCAGCCAAGTGCTGTCCTGCTGCTGACCTGTCTTAACTTTCCCAGGTGATCGTGGAAAAGGTCTCAGGCTCTCAGATTGTTGACATTGACAAAAGGAAGTACTTGGTTCCATCTGATATCACTGTGGCTCAGTTCATGTGGATCATCAGGAAAAGGATCCAGCTTCCTTCTGAGAAGGCCATCTTCCTGTTTGTGGACAAGACAGTCCCACAGTCCAGGTAAGAGGTGTTTACTAGATGGACCTTTGGCTTAGAAGTACATTTGCTGCTTATAAACTCAAACCTTGGGAGCTAGAAAAACCCTTTTTAGAGCTCTGACTGCTACTCTTCCCCCTCCCCTACTTTGGTTTTTCAAGACAGGGTGTTGCTGTGTAGCTCTGGCTGTCCTGGAACTCACTTTCTAGACCAGGCTGACCTTGAACTCCAGGAGTTTATTCCTCCCTGGTTTTAAACGATTGTGCCACCATACCCAGCTGTGATGAAACTCTTAATTTGTATATCAATCGCTTTAGAAAAAGCTTTAGGAAATAGCTTTAGGTACAAAATTTATGTAGTTAAGAGAATGGAACAATATCTAGAGTTTATATAATTTGTATGAATGTGTGCTTGTGTGTATGTATTTACTTTTTCAGACTAGTGCTTATTTTTTGTTCACTTTATAAAAATTGTGTGTGAGTGTATCATTTAGGTGACACTATAGAGGTCAGAGGACAACTTTTGGAGTTGATTCTTTCCTTCTAGCATTGGTACTCAGGTTGTACGGCTTGTTGACTAGTGCTTTTACCTTACTAAGCCTTCCAGCATACATTGGAGACAGGGTCTCTCATGGTTGTAAGGCTTGCTGATGATTTGGGAACAGGGTCTCTCATCTAACCTGGAGCTTACTGATCTAAACTCAAGTCCTCATGCTCACAAAGCAAGCACTTTACTGAGTTACCTTCCCAGACCCCCCAGTACTGGACTTAAACAGGCAACCATTATAGCTTCCTCCAAGGATTGACTAAGGTACCCCATGTTGACCTCTGGCCTCTCCACATACACATGTGCAAAACCCATACCCTAAATAAATGACTCTCAGTAATTCTTTAAAACAGTTCAGAACTTTTTTGGGCTTAAGCCATAGGTAGAACTGAGGCCTGTAATAAGGTTCTCATGTAAACTGGTCCCATTTCTCTCTACCAGGAAAGTGTAGGGCCTGATGAGAGGCTCATTTCTAACTCATCATCTGCTCAGTTACTTCTACACTAGTCAGCTCTTTGCTCTTCTAAAACTACGTATTTACCTAATCCATTACTCTGATAAAGTGACTACTGTCCAGTCAGTAGTCTAAAACTATAAAGACCTGGACCTCCCTTGATACCACTTGCTCTGACTGTCAGTAAGGCTAATGCTGCCTAGAAGCAATCTTTGTTTTTTTTTGTTGTTGTTGTTGTTGTTCTGTTTTGTTCCTTTTTTTTCTTTTCTAGACAGGGTTTTTCTGTGTAACCCTGGCTGTCCTTGAACTCTGTAGACCAGGCTGGCTTCACACAGAGATCCACAGGCCTTTGCCTCCCAAGTGCTAGAATTAAAGGCTTGTGCCACCATGCTGTATCTTTTTAGTGTGAATTCTTTGCCACGTCTTATTTTTAAACTAGGTTTGGGAATTCGCCTAGTTTGTAGAAACATTCGCTGAAAACTGCAAAAGATGCCAGGTATAGTGACACATACCTGTAATCCTAGCTCTTAGTTTGAGGCAGGAGGATTTAGATTTAAAGGATAGCCTGGGCTATACAGCAACCCTGTCTCAAAAAAAAAAAAGTTTCAGAAGAGGGTTAAGTCAAATTTTAGACCTTATTTCTATTGAAGGTGAAATGTTCTGGCTATTCTTGGCCCGATTTCTTTGTATGTCTCTTCTGCCTATCTCTGGTGTCTGGTTGAGAGGCAGCACAGGAGAGTAGTGGAAGCTTCTGTAAGGCCAGTACCTGCCTGAGGAAATAGGAGAAAAGCTGGAGCCTGCCCACTAGGTGCTACTGGTCTGTTAGCATCCAGAGCTTTGGTGGTCTTGTCTTCTGTGGGCCTCTTAGCCTTCATTCATGAGCTTTTCGGTAGTGTGTTGATGGGTATGCACTTTCCCAGGGGAGGAAGCCAGGGCACCTGTGGGGCCACTCTGCTCTCCTTAAGGAAACAGAAGAAGCAAATCTTCCTCTATAGCTTCTAGGCCTTGTGCAGCACTTTGATTCTGTTTCCTCCTTTCTGGAGATGGTGGCTTCCTGGGAGGAAGTAGGGAACTACTTCCAGTGGCATTGGGTGTATTTCCTTCATGCTGGTCCTCTGGCACAGTCATGGGTGGTGGGGATCCAGCTCAGCGCCTTGTCTTGCTAAGCAGATGTTCTACTAAGCCACCATCCTTGGGCTTGTGGTACTTGCAGAAGGAAATGTTGTGGGCTTCTGAAGATTGCCCTGAGGGAGCCACAGTACCGAGTAATTGGAATGGCTTATAGGTCTCATTACCTGTTTCCTCCTTGTTGTCTCTGAAGTATAAATCAAGTTGGAAGTGAAAAGTGCTTCTCAGGGCAGCAGAGACTGCTTCAGAGCCATTTTCACTCCATCTGCACACACACAAACTCATTTTTATTTCTCCCATTTGCTTTTCTAGTCTGGTGAGACTAAAGCTGATTACATTTAAGGGAAGTAATCCAGGACTGAGTGATCAGAACCCCAGAAACCAAATTCTGACTCTTGAGGGCAGGGAACACTAAGCCCTTAGTACTTAAAGTCCTAGTTAATTACTTCTTGCCCTACAGGCTAACCTGTATACATTTGGGAGCTTTATTAAAAACTTAATATTTGTATTTGTTGCTGGGTGGTGGTAGCATATGCAGGTGGATCTCTGAGTTTGAGGAGAGCCTGGTCTACACAGTGAATTCCAGGACGGCCAGGGCTATATAGAAAGACTGTGTCTGAAACTAACAAAATTAAAAGGATTTAGAGCTGGGCAGTGATGACTGTAATTTTAATCCCAGCACTTGGGAGGTAGAGGCAGGTGGATCTACATGCCAGCCTGGTCTACACAGTAAATTCCAGGACAATTAAGGCTACACAGGAAAACCAAAACAAATTAAAACAAACAAACAAACAAAACAGGAACACACTTGTAGGTCCTGTTCTTAGGAGTCTGAGGTAGGAGACCATCTTGGGGAATACAGTGAGGCCCTGTCTCCAACAAAAACCAAAACCCAAATTTGTCTATAAGCAAAGGTGTCATGAGACATCATGACAGCCATGCAAATGCAAACACCCCAGTGGCTTAAAGAAAAGTACCACAGGGTCTAAAGCTGGTGCTGACTCAGCTTCACCATCTCTTCAGAGTCAATGTAGCAGTTTCCTTAGGGAAACCCAGAGCCTCCTTTAACCTTCATGCAGTGCTTGCAGAGTTCCCGAGTGGCCGGGAAACGAGTATAGAGGAAGAATGAATCCTTGCTTGCAGGGGCCCTGGCCCTTCCATATTGAGGTTGAACAGATACATTGGTTATATGTAAAGCTGAACCCAGGAATAAGCATGGAGAGTGTCGTGTTAGTGTTAAATATGGAGGCAGCATATACACAGAAGCAAGCCCCTGAAAGTCTTATTTCCTTTTTGAGTTCCTGTTTCAGTCCCTTTTTTTTTTTTTTTTTTTTAATGTTTTTGTGTTTTGAGACAGGGTTTCTCTGAGTAGCCTTTGCTTGTCCTAGACCTCACTCTAGACAAGGCTGGTCTCAAACCCACAGAGATCCACTCACCTCTGGGTTTTGTATTAAAGTGGTACACCACCACTGCCCTGGCTTTTTTTATTTTTTTAATTATCTATTTATTTTTAAATTTTATGCACATTGGTATTCTGCCTGCTTGCATGTGTGAGGGTGTCAGATCCCCTGGAACTGGAGTTACAGACGGCTACGAGCTGCCATGTGGGTGCTGGGAACTGAAGCCAGGAGTCCTGGAAGAGCAGCCAGTGCTCCCAGTCTCCAAGCCATCTCTCCAGCCCTGTTGTTTGTTTTTTTGGTTTTGAGCAGGGTCTCTTTACATACCTCTTGGCTATTGGTAGAACTGAGCATGTTGACCAGGCTGGCCTCAAACTCAGAGATCTGCCTGACTTAGCCTCCCGCACCCACAGGTGAGTGCCACCATGCCAGTGCCTGTTTTATGTAGCATTAGAATGTTGAATTCTCTGCCTAAATGCTTACATCAAGAATCTGGCTTAACACAGAAGAGGAACTATGTCTTGGTGCAGACAGAACTGAGAAAGATATTGGTTTAAAGGTTTCCCAGTCATGGCAGTAGAGGGGAGCCCAAGCCTGGTAATAGTCTTTGTTCTTTGTTTAGAGCACAGACAAGGGGGTTCTTAATTCCCTGTTAAAATAGAAACAGAAAGCTGGGTGTTGTGGTGCACACTATTAATCCCAGGCAGGCAGATTTCTAAGTTCAAGGCCAGCCTGGTCTACATAAAGAGACTCCATGTCAAAACAAAACAACAATGAAAAATAGAAAGGGTGTGTTATTGAATAAATATCTCCTTCTTGTTTGGTCTGGAGAGACCAGTGCTGTGGAAGATGGTGGGCTGGTTCTTTCTCAGTCTTAAAAGGATGGTGAGATGTCTTAGGCCCATCTTTTGTTGAGAAATGTGCTTAAACTTAACAAGTGTGATCATTTCTGGGTAAATACTTCCCTCAGACAAGGCTGTTGGTCTGGTGACAGAGCTCACCAGGTAAAAGTGGTTGTCTCAAGTTTGATGGCCTGAGTTTGGTCTCATGGTTTAAGGAGAGAACTCAGTCATACAGGTAGTTTTGACCTGTACACACACAAATAATTGTTTTAAAAGAAAAGGTGTAAGTTGGGCACTGTGGCGCATGCCTGTAATACCAGCAGTCTGGGAGGGAGAGGCAGATGGATCACTGTGAGTTCCAGGCCAGCCTAGTCTGCAAGTTAATCCAGGTCAGTCAAGGATACACAGAGAAACCCTGTCTTGAAAATACCAAAACAGGGGCTGGAGAGATGGCTCAGAGGTTAAGAGCACTGGTTGTTCTTCCAGAGGTCATGAGTTCAATTCCCAGGGACCACATGGTGGCTCACAACCATCTATAATGAGATCTGATGCCCTTTTCTGGCGTGCAGGTCAACATGCAGACAGAATATTGTATACATAATAAATAAATAAATGAATGAATGAAAATACCAAAACAAAAAAAAAAGAGAGAGAGAGAGAAAGGGTGTGTTTTGGGAATGGCAGAAGGCTGTATCAGAAACATCTAACATGAAGGAATAGTCAACCTGAGTAATATTGGTTTGGGTCCTGTTAAACTTTCACTTCATAACCTGTGTCTTTGAGGTTCCACAGTGGTGGTGGTCATTGATTTCTATCTCACCTCACTGTCCTGTCTTGCTGAAAGACAGGGAAGCACATGATCTGCACAGCAGATGGCTGGCTAGGTGGTCATCACTCCAGCCTATTTATGACTCAGTGCCTCCGTGCCCTGCCTTTGGTTAAGTTGAAGGCAATTGCACTGGAATTGGGTGTACACATGAGCCCAATTCACAGGGTTATTGAGAAGCAGAAGGCTAAAGTTTGCTTTCATTGTCATACTAAATCCTGGGCTAGGTTCTGAGACTCAGCTTTCTACTGGAGAAATGACCAGTATAGGCATAGGGAGCGGCCTTCAGAGAACAACGGGTTCATTTCATTCAGCGCTTGAGAAAGCCGTTGCACCTTAGATTGGCTCCATGGCTTGCTTTGCCATTGGCATTTTTTGGGTCTTAATTGATCAGCATCAAGAGTTTAGAAGGCCGCAGTGCCCTTCCCACAGCAGCATTCTTTCTTGGTGCTGCTCAGAGAGGTTGTTTGTTTTCTTTTTGTGGTTTAGATTTCTATGTGCATGAAAGTTTTATGGGAATGTATATCTATGTACCATGCATGTGTCTGCTGTCCATGGAGGTCAGAAGAGGGTATCAGATCCTCTGGAACTGGAGTTATGGATGGTTGTGAGCTGTCATTAGGTGCTGGGAACAGAACCGAGGTCCTTTGCAAGTTCAGCAAATGCTCTTGATCTCTCCAGCCCATCCAGAGAGTTGTTTCACAAATTCCAAATGAAGAGAGCCTCAGCCAGGTGCATGCCTTTAATCCCAACACTCAGAAGGCAGAGGCAGGTGGATCTCTTGAGTTCAAGGCCAGCCAAGGTTATACAGAAAAACCCTGTCTCGAAAACAAAACAAACAAAAAGCCTCATCTCAAGAGCTCTTGTGATTGGAGAAGATGACAGGCTTTTTCTTATTCATATTCCATCCCCCACATTATTGCTTAATAATCTATCCACATAGCCATCTACAAGCTTGCAAATGGAAAGTGAAACAAGAAAGCAAAAATTTCACTTTGATAAATGTGGCCTGTATATGTATTGGTCTTAGTCAAAGACCAGCAGCAAAGCCAAGGAGGAATCTGGGGCTTCACAAAATTGAGGATCCCTTTTTATTTCCTCCATTGGTCCTTGGTGTGCTATATGTTTATTTGTTTTTGAGACAAGGTCTTATGTAGCCAGACTAGCCTAGAATTTGATAGGCAGCTACAGGTGACCTTGGAGTTCTGACCCTTCTGTCAGTGCTGGGATTACCTCTGCCACCGTACCTAGACTTTTTTTATGCAGTGCAGGGTGAGGTAGGGGTGGGGTTCTGAAACCATGTTGTAGGTATGCCATGCAAGCACTCAAGCTGAGCTACGTCTCTGTTGTGTCCACATTTAAACAACTGTTATAACAGGGACTTGTTCTTAGAACAGCATCCTACTGGTTGACCCACCACTGTGATCATACCCACTGCTGTGATCATACTTGATCATTATGGTCACGTGGCCAGAGCTTGTGTGAGGTGGCAGTAGGTGTTACTACTTTCATTGAGACAACTCAGTTTCCTGGCAGAACTACATTGGTTTTCCACTGCAGTGTTTCATAGCATAAGGAAAACTGATTTTCCACCCACATGTTTAGTTTAAGCAGTCCTATTTTTGGAGGCTCTTTGAAGTTTGAACAGTCTCTTATTTATTCTTTTGAAATAAGCGATCCCACCTAGGCCTCACCCCTGCTGGGCAAGCACTCTGCCACTGAAGTACATCCCTGGCCTAGGGTAGGTCTCTTTGACTCATAGGTACCTCAAGAGCTTTGTGTATTGTGCACAAGGGTCTCTGCTCACACTGTATAGATCTCTGGGGGCTCAGAGATTGTGGCCTGGGAGTGTCGATAGTAAGTATCCACCTGAACCTTGATGTTGAGTCTAGATTGTTATTATCCAAATAGATACTCTGACATGTTCTTTCTTAAAAGGGTTTTTTACAGTGTGGGGATAGTCCTTCCATGTTTTGCTTATTTTGCCCATTATTCTTGTCATTTTAGTCATCAGATGCCTTTTCAAGGAGAGGACCTGTTCAGGCTGTGGGGATTGTAGGCATGTGCCTGCCACTGTACCTGGCTCCTAATTTGTTGTATTCTCTGCCCTCTTTGTGCTGCTGGAGATTCAGTCTGGGCCCTGTGCTTGACAGGTTAGGGTTGTACCACTGAGCCGCCCCTCAGCCCTTCTTGTTTTTTCAGACCTCTGTTTTCCTTCAGTAGAACAGATTGCAGGTCACAGCAGGTACCTGAATTATTTTTACCTACCAACCGCCAACCACAAATTTCCTTATCCCTAGGCCTCATTTTTCCACTTGATATCTGGACTCAATTTTCAATGATTTTGTTTTTTTCTCTTTCAAGCCTAACTATGGGACAGCTTTACGAGAAGGAAAAAGATGAAGATGGATTCTTGTATGTGGCCTACAGCGGAGAGAACACTTTTGGCTTCTGAGGGCCAGAGCTGGGCTAGGTGCACCGTTCCTGCTTGTGTATCTTGTAAATAACCGGCTGTTTTCAGTTACTCTACCAGAGCCTTCACATAGACCCTCTAGTGCATTTGTAACTGGATTTATTTCTTAATATATTGGAAGGTTTTGTCTCCTTAGATTAGTAAATTATCATACAGAGTTTTATTTTCAGTTTTCTTTTTGTGCACTGTCCTCATGGCTATATGCTCCAGGGAACCAGTACTCTGGGAATGATACTTAATGAAGATATTTCTACAATGAAGGGAGGTAGGTGTGGTTTATAGTGAAAAGGAGGGGATGATGCATTGTTTTGGATTATGTTTGAAGTGTTAGATGGCTAAGTATTAAGAGCACCCAAATTAAATCCTTAGCAATCAGAACACTTGCTTCACTAGATTTTGCCAACTGCAAATCATGTTGGACTGAGCTAATATCTGTTCTTCTTTCTGAGACTATTAAGGTAAATAATTAACAATAAAACTTCCTCTTATAAAGGCATTATAGTGTCACCATGTCCTTTATTCACCTTTTTTTTGATGAGTAAGAAATGGCTTTTGTTTGTCAGGCTTGGAGAAGGGGTTATGGGCCATATCAGTGTAGCCTATGGTGGGAAGTAGTGGCTGGTATAAAAAGGGATTTTTTTTTTCCCACTTGTTAAAATAGTCAAGAGGTTCAGATTAAAGGACTATGTCAAAAGGTATACACTGGGTTCAGAGAGATAGCTCAGAGGTTAAGAACACTGGCAGCTCTTCCGCAGGTCCCGAGTTCAAGTCCCAGCAACCACATGGTGGCTCACAACTATCGATAATGAGATCTGGTGCCCCCTCCTGGCCTGCAGTGAACATGCAGGCAGAACACTGTATATATAATAAATTAATTAATTAAAAAGGAAAGGTATATACTGCAAAGTCTCACTTCTACCACTTTCTTATATCAGTCGTTTATGGGAAATATCCTTCCATATTTTAGTAGTAAAATTAAGAATATATGAACATACTCCTTTAAAAAAGATTTATTATTTATTGGTGTTTTGCCTGCATATGTGTCTGTGTGGGTGTGATTGATCTCCTGAAATTGGAGACAGTTATAGACAGTTGTGAGTTGCCATGTAGGTGCTGGGAATTGAACCTTGGTCCTCTAGAAAAGCAGCCAGTGATCTCGAATGCAGTCATCTTTCTAGCACCATGAATACATACCTTTTTGTTTACATAAATAAAACATTTATATATTGCATGTTTTGTTTTGTTTGAGACAGGGTTTCACTATATGCTTCAGGCTGGCCTCCAACTTGTGATTCACCTCAGCTTTCTGGGCACTTGATGACATACGTGAGCCCCTATGCCTGGTTTACATTACTTCATTTACCATTATAGCCTCATCTTCTCATAATCTGACATACATATATTCTTTATATGTACTTGTGTTCTTTTGAGACAGGATCTCTCTCTATAATCCTAGAGCTTGCTATGGGACCAGGCTGGCCTCAGATTCACAGATTTTCCTGTCTCTGCCTCCTTGGAATCAAAGGCGTGCACCACAATGCCTGGCTTGTACCTTTGTTATTTTTTGTTGTTGTTGTTTTTGTTCGTTTGTTTGGTTTTTGGAGACAGGGTTTCTCTGTAGCCTTGGCTGTCCTGGACTCTTGAAGCCGTCTTCAAACTCACAGAAGCCTGCCTGTCTCTGCCTCCCTGAGCATTGTGATAACAGCCATGGGCTACTGCTCTCAGGTTTTGTACCTTAGTTCTTGAAGGTGCTTCTCTCAAGTCCCTTAAAGCAAGATTAAACTTCTCTTGAGTAGTCGAGTTTCATAGTTTCTCCCAAATTAATATAGATGTGTATGCTTGTCAGTAAACCTTCCACAGATGGACTGTGCTGGTGCTTGGAGCCTTATGTCATCATCAGAATAAAGAAACCAAGTGTCACCCAGTGATAGAAGGATGTTTAGTTAAAATGAGTCAAACAAATGATCCTATTTGATGTGTGGATGTTTTGCCTGCATGTATGTCTGCATACCACTGATGCCTGACACCCCTGGGGGCCAGAAGGTGTCAGATTCCTCAGAACTGGAGTTATAAATGGTTGTGAGCAGCCATGTAGGGTGTTGGGAACTAGCCCTGGGTACTCTGGAGGTGGTCTCTAGCTGTTAAGCCCGCCCTTCTGTTCCTCCTCTTGGTTGTTGATGTCTCACTTTGTAGCCCTGGCTGGCCTGGGACTGAAGAGCTCCACTTGCCTCTGCCTCTGAGTGTTGGGGTGAAAGGCTTGTGCCACCACAACTGCCAAGATTTTTAGTTTTACTTCTACCAGAATATAGGCTGACACAGCTCCCTATTGATAAATTTCTCAATTGGAATTGGGGGAATCATTTTTGTCCCAGGTATCTTGTAGATTTTTTTTTTTTCTCAAACTTGCCTGAATAAAATAGATGTTTGTCTTTGGTAGTTTTAAGCTAGAAGCAAGTGGAAACTGGCCTTGGATGAGCAATGGAAAGGGAAAAGCAAACTTCCTGTTATGGAGGAATATTGTTTTTGGTCTCAGGGAGTTAACTACTCTACTTGAGACTGGCCTAAGCAATAAAAAGAAACTGTAGGCATTACATGATTACATTAAAGCCTCATTTCTTGGTGTTGTTTTCCTATGTGTTAATTTTCATTCTCAGGGAGAGTCTTAGAGTCTTTGCATGTGATGCCAAAGATGCTTTTATCAGCTTAATATCTCTAGTGAGGGAAGAACACTTTGTTTATTTTTTGTAGGCCAGGCTTGTTGGGATAATCTCTTCTGGGCTGTGTAAAGGTTGTCTTTGTATTATTTGATGCTGATTTCTGTAGGGAGAGGCCCAAACTTTGGCATTGTTTTTTGTTTTTTTTTTTTTCTTCCTTGTTTTTTTTTCTCTGTGTAGCCTTGGCTGTCCTGGACTTCCTTTGTAGACCAGGCTGGCCTAGAACTCATAGAGATCCACTTCCCGCTGCCTCCGAAGCTGCTGGGACTAAAGGCGCGCACCTCCACCACTTCATGTGGTATTGTTATTTTTATGGAACATCACCTGTCTCAATGTTTTGTAAACATTCTCCATCTTCCTTCTTATTGGATTAATAAAGATCTGAATAGCCTATAGGGAAGAAGAGGATAGTTGGGAACTCTGGGAAAGAATCAGGGCAGCCAGACACAGAGTAAGAAGCAGAGGTAATAAGCCAGGAGGTAGAACATAGATTAATATTAACAGGTTAATTTAAATACACGAGGTAGTCATATGAGCAACAAGCCCAAGCTAAGGCCAAGCTTTCATAATTAGTAAAAAGTTTCCATGTCATTACTTGGGTGGCTGGTGGGTAAAGACATTCCAGTGATACAGGCTGGCCTCCAAAGGCATATACCATTATTGCCCTTCTAGTATAGACTTCTAGTATAAACAAAAGTCCCTTGGACTGGCTGTGGTAAGCACACACCTTTAGTCCTAGAAGCAGAGATAGACAGATCCTTGAGTAAGGATCTGCCAAGTCTATCTTTTGAGTCCAGGTTAGAGCAAGAGACTGTTTCTCAAAACAAAAGCCCCTTGAAGGACTCTGACCTTGGGCCACAAACAGCTCTGCTTGGGACGGGGACAGGTAGGCAGGGAAGAGAACAAGATCAAGCAGAAAGGAGAGGTCGCTTTCCACCAGCATTTTAGTCTATTTTTGTTCGTGACCACAAACCCACAAATGCACCAGAGAAGAAAAGCAAGAAAAACCTCCAAAGCTGACTGCAGGTTTTTGTTTTTGTTTTTCGAGACAGGGTTCCTGCCTCGGGTGCCCTGGACTTGCTTTGTAGACCAGTCTGGCCCTGAACTCAGAGTTCCCCTTGCCTCTGCCTTCTAGAGTGCTGGGGTTACAGGCGTGCACCTCCACACCCAGCTGACTGTAGGTTTTTTTAAAGACAGTCTCATATCCCAGGTTGGTCTCCAACTTTCTAAGTTGCCAAGGACAACCATGAGTTCTGATCTTTTGGTTCTTCCTGAGTGCTGCGATTCTGAGTATGCAGGATCACGCCTGGTTGTGTGACTTGGAGCCCAGGGCTTACACACTGGGCAAGCAGTCTTCCAATTTAGCTACATCCCTAACCCTGACTGTGTTTCTAAGTAGTTCATGACTAGCATTTATGGAACACCTATTGGATACCACATGACTGACAGTTTTTCCAAAAGTCCTATAAGTAAGTAGTGTAGTTTTCACGGACATTGGTACAGGTCACAGAACTGAGACATCGGATGAAATTTAGGAAGGATATGGTTGACAGTATTCAGTCATTTCATGTGTGTTTCTGTCACACTGCTGGACACTGGGGCACAAAATGAATAAAGGATTGCCCCATCCTGTCTCAGTGCACACAAGGGTTGTCAGTGCTGTGGTAAAAAAGGTTGAAATGGGTTGAAAAGGTGGCTCAGTGGTTGAGAGTGTACCTCAGAGGACCCAAGTTTGATTCCTAGCACATGTCAGGTGGTTTACAACTGTCTGACTCGAGCTTTCCACACCTCTGGCCTTCCAAACCACCTGTACACACACATATACATATAATGTTTAAACATTATAAGGTAAAAATCTAGTACCCACACAGGGCAGCTTATAACTGCTTGTAGCTAGCCCCAGGGAACCCAATGCCCTCTTCTGGCTTCTAAAGGCACACATATACTCAAATGTATGCAAACCCTCCCCCTAATACACATAAAATCTTTAGGAGAAGAGATGGCTCAGCAGTTAAGAGCTCTGGCTAAAGACCTGGGCCTGGTTCTCAGAACCCAGGTGGTGGCTCATAATCATCTGTAATTCCTGTTTTAGAGCCTACCAAGTCCCCTCGCCACTGCACACTCAAGGTGCAGAACACCCATACACAACATAATTTAAAAATCCAGGCTGTAGTGGGTCGGGGGCTTGTGCCTGTGATCTCAGCACTCAGGAGGCAGATGGAGGTGTGTCTCTTAGTTCGAAGCCAGCCTGGTCTACAAAGTGAGTCCAGGACAGCCAAGGCTATATAGAGAAACCCTGTCTTGCGGGGGGGCGGGGGGGCGGATTCTGGGCTGTATCTGGTGCCTAGAGCCTGTAACAATTCTAACTACTTGGGAGGCTAGGACAGAGGATCACAAGTTCAGCCTGTGCCCATGCAATGAGGTTTTGTCTCAACTATTTTTTAAAATACAGTTCTGGGGATACAACGCAGTTGTAGAATACCTCCAGGCAGTAAAGACAACAATAACCAAAAAAAAAAAAAAAAAAACCCTTGGTAATTACTACTATACAATATTGTTCTGATAGTAAACTCAATAAAATAGTTAAGGCTGGGGAGAAGACTCAATGTTTACTGCTCTTACAGAAAATCTGGGCTTGGTTTCCAGCATCCACAGGGTGGCTCAGAGCCATCTATAACTCATAACTCTAGCGCCAGGGTATCAAACATCTATCTCAAGTACCAGGCACCCATGAAGTACACATACATACATGTAGGCAAAGCATTTATAAACAACAAAAAAAAAAATTTTTTTTTTAAGACAGGGTTTCTCTGTGTGGCCCTGGCTGTCCTGGAACTCACTCTGTAGACCAGGCTGGCCTGGAACTTAGAGATCTGTCTCCTGAATCCTGGATTAAAGGCCTTTGCCACCACCATCTTGGCCCAAAAAAGTTTTTTTTTTGTTTTTGTTTTTTGTTTTTAAAGAAAAGTGTATGAGGTGGATAGGCTCAAGAAACATTTTTTTTTAATATTTATTTATTTTATATATGAGTACTTAGTCTACACACACACACCAGAAGAACGCATCAGATCCCATTACAGGTGGTTATGATCCATCATGTGGTTGCTGGGAATTGAACGCAGGACCTCTGGAAGAGCAGTAAATGATGCTGAGCCATTTCTCCAGCCCCTCAACTAACATTGTATACATGTGTGCTGAAAGTAAATAAAAGATACTTCTTCAAAAAGCCTGCTGTCAGCAAACACTCATACCAATATTCCCATCACTTAGGCTGAGGCAGGAGGACTGCCATAAGTTGAGACCAGTTTGAGCTAGAGTAAAAACAAACAAAACAAACATCCAATAACAACAAAAAGGAATATTTCTATTTTGAGCTATAAAAATTGGAACAAAGTGGAACATGATTGCTGAACAGCAGCTAAGTCTGTGTGGGGCTGGGAGCAAACCCAGGGCCTCACTGCTTCACAGGCACTCTATCAGAGCCAGCCCTACCACAGTTAAGAACTGTGATGTTTTCATGTAGCAGTCATAGCTGACTAGAGAATAGGGTAGGAAAAATGTTCTTTGGCTAGCAGCAAAATCTAGAAACATTTAGGAATAAATTTAACAGATTCCCAAGACCTTTGGGGAGAAAAATGAGAAAACAGTATTGAAAGGAGGTTAAAGCAGATCCAGATGAAAGGATACAGCAGAGTATACTATAAAGATGCCGTCAACAGATCATGAGTCACTGATACCATTTCAATAAAAAGGCCAAGAATAACAAGGGATGTAAGGAAAAGAAGCCGGAGAGACACGACGACAGCATCATTAGTCACAGTGATTAAGAGCACGGCCATCGATCCGGCACTCAGGAGTGCAACAGGACTCTGAATCTGAGGCCAGTCTGGGCTCTTGAGAACAAAACAAAACGACCCAGTGGTGTGTTGTGATACAGAGCAGAACACAAGAGAAACTGACCGTGTTTACAATGTAAATGGCACAGAAGCTGGGTGTTATGGTACATGCCTGAAAGTCTAATCATCCATACAGTGACCTGCATCACCCTTGGAACCATGTCTCACTTGTTAGATGTGTATTTGGATTTTGTGTGTGTGTGTTCATGCGCAGGTGTACATAGGTGTGGGTGGGTGTGCATGTGCATATGAAAGCCAGGGGTCATCTGTGGGCGTTGTTTCTGGGGAGCTGTCTAGGTCTTTTGAGACAGGGTGTTTCACTGGGACCTGGGCTGTCCCATTAGGAGTGCCCCATGGCCCGTGAGCCCCAGTGGCCCCCTGTCTCTACTCCTCTCCGCTGTGGTTACTGGTGTGCATAATCACACCTAGCTTTATCACAACTGGCTTTTTATGTGGGTTCTGGAGACTGACCTCAGGTCTTCACACTTGTGTGGCAAGGACTTTATAGGCTCTGGCCATAAACCCTAACATTTAAGTTTCTTACTTCATTGGGTTAATAAATAAGGCCATTTTATCATGCAAGTGTATAAAGTACTTTGAGTGTATCCTCCCCATTCTCTAATACCCTTTCCCTTTAGTCTCTTTGTTCTCCCAGTTTTGCTTCTACTTTGTCTTCTGCACACCTGTGCACATGTATGTGTGTGTGTGTGATCTTATGTACCATCCAGGGCCCACAAATGAGAGAAAATATTAAATTCATTTATTATGGTTATTTCTATTTGTACCCATTATACTGCAAATGACATAACTTGGGTTTTTTGTTTTGTTTTGTTTTTACGGCTGAAAAAAAAATGGACACTGCAGTTGGTATAACTCTGCTACTCTGAATACTACTGTAATAAACACTGATGTGCAAGTACCTCTGATACGCTGACCTGGAGTCTTTTTCAGTGAACTTATCAGTTCCCTCAAGCCACCACTATCCGTGCCTCACTGGTTGTCTTCTAATTATTGTTATACCTGCAATCCCTCCCGCCCCCAATCATGTCTCCCTGGCCGTCATCCTGTCCTGTAGTCCATGTCTTTGTTACAGAGGACAGTGAGCTCCCTAGATGTCATTTCTATTTTATGACCTTTCCCCAAGTCTCCACAGTGCCGAGTTGTCAAGATAAAGCCATTCTCCTTTGCAGGACATCCTCACTGTAATCCAAATGCATGGTCAGCATTCTCCCAAACTCTTCTAGGTTCTGCCAGTCTAGCCATGCTCTGTCCTCATCTCTACCCTTAGGAATGATGCCCTCTACCTAAAATGCCAGCCCTCAAAAACTCCCACATGTGCTACTTGCTAAGCCCCAACTTTTCCCTGGACTCAGTATTCCAAGGACACCGTGTCCTTTTCTTAGGCTGGGTACTGGCTTCCATCACAGTCGCCTCCAACAGTGCTCTCTGTTCTCTGTGGAGTCACTTGACATCTTCCCTAGAGTTAAGGAGCATCATGAGGACAGTCTTGTATCTCAGATGCAGAGCTTCCCCCATCCTGTTCCTCTCCTCCTCATCCTATCCTTCTGAGGGTTTCTTTCGAGCAGCATTTGGAAGAAGCCAATAGAAATGTTCCTGTTCTAAGGACTCTATATTAGACTGTTGTTCAAAGTTTTAAAAAATGCAGCCTGGTTCTCCTTTCACATCTTTATTTCTCAGGGAGTAAGAAACCGAGAAAACAAAAAGTCCCTGTTGGTGGCTCTGAGGCAAAGCCACAGTTAAGTAGGAGGATACACCCACTGTGATAAGCAGCTTCGAGCCTTCTCCGCTCCTGGA
The DNA here is from genome assembly GCA_028658305.1 of Pachyuromys duprasi. Classification (NCBI taxonomy): domain Eukaryota; kingdom Metazoa; phylum Chordata; class Mammalia; order Rodentia; family Muridae; genus Pachyuromys; species Pachyuromys duprasi. Next base: position 47,328,489 of record CM053744.1, read on the forward strand.
GGGAAGCATGTATGTGCTACAAGCTTGTCTAGTAGGCGTCCACTGAGGGAAGCTTTTAGATTTGACAGTGAAAGCTCTGCAAGCCTCAAAGCAGATTGGATCCAGTTGCTTCTGAACTGAAGGGCAGACCCAGTCTGGAAGCTCCCATGTGCAAGTCACTATAAGTGCAGTGGGCAGCCCTCGTCTCCAACCTGTGCTGTGTAAGATCCCACCTCATCCCCACAGCCCCACTGCCAGTGGGTGAGGACGCTGACACTCTGAGGATGATGTATTACCTTCCTAGGATCAGCAGCTAATACATCCTGGGGCCATATCCAGCTCTAGGCCAGTGCCAACTTATCCTGGTTCTTCTAGGTCTGATGGTAAGGAGGCCTGCGCTTGTATGTATTCCATAGAAATGTGCACATGTTTCTTAGGATCTAGCATGTAGTCAGCTGGGACAACATGCCTCTGCTTTGGATATGCTTTGCACATTCTAGTCTGTTTAATATGAGTTTTGTTTTCAAGAAAATTTGGTTTATGAGCCTTACACCAGTTTTATACTTCACTGTTTTAGAATTGTGCTGAAGTATTTCATGCAAAAAGCTAAACGCTCATGGTTCTTAACCTTTTGTTTTGTTTTTCGAGAGACAGGGTTTCTCTGTGTAACAGAGCCCTGGGCTGTCCTGGACTCACTTTGTAGACCAGGCTGGTTTCCAACTCACAGAGAGCCACCTGCCTCTGCCTCCCAGATTACAGACTTGGCCCTTATTTATTTGAGATGGTGGTGTTTTTGTTTTCTTTTGCGTAGCTCTGGCTGGCTATCCTGGAACTCTGTAGACCAGGCTGGCCTTGAATTTAGAGATTGACTGCTTATGCCTCCCTAGTGCTGGGATTAAAGGCATGCACAGCCACAGGCTGTGGCTCTTAATTAATTTTTTTTGAGACAAGGTTTCTCTGTGCAGCCTTTGCTGTCCTGGACTCACTTTGTAGGCCAGGCTGGCTTTGAACTCACAGAGAGCCAAGTGCTAGGATCACAAGTGTGTGCCACCTCTATGGCCCTTATCTTAATCTGGTTGGCTGTTAAACTATGGCAAGGCAGGTGGTTCATAAACAACAGATTGATCCCTCATCGTTCTGGAAGCTGGGAAGAACAGATTAATGTATGAGCAGATTTAGTGAGGCACATCGCTGCTTCATCAGTGCCCACCTTCTCACTGTGTTCTAAAATGGCCGGGATCTTTCTGAGGCATTTGTTGATTTTTTGAGACAGAGCCTTGTACGACTAAGGCTGCTCTTGAACAGGGCAGGTCCTGGAGGGCCGCCTGCCTCCGCCTCCAGAGTATTGTTTTATGCTGGGTGCCTCACACCTAGATTCAGGAGTTCTTTTTTTCTTTTTAAATAATGGCACCAATCCCATTCCTGAGGGCCCTGCCTGATCACCCTCAAAGATGCAGCCATGTGCTACCACCATCATATTGGGAGTTAGGATTTCAGCATAAGAACTGGAGAAGGAGACAGACACATAGACCAAGGCAGAGCTGGGCTTTCGAGTATAATTTGGAAGGCAACATGTATGTGCCTAGCAGAGCGCTTCTGGAGCTGCTTTAGTCTGTTCTGTTGTTCTCACACACACTCCATCTCCCTCTCTGCCTGCCAGTATCTCAATGCAGAAGTTACTGCTATGCTAATATAGAGGGACACTCCTAGTAGCACTGGGTTAGCTGAACGTTATTACTACAGGAAAACAGCAGTGGGAAGGTCATTCCCCAGAGGACGAAACAGTTTGCAAGAGGCAAAGCCAAAACAAGGAAGTTGCTGAAACCTCACCTAGGAGGAATGATATGTGCAGAGGTAGCAGGGTCCCAGGACATCAAGAACACTTTTCTTTCTCAACAAAACCTAATTCAATGCACGGGCAACCACAACTGGCTGGGCATCTATTGTTGATGAAGGTCGAGTTGCTCATGGCATCCTCTCAGATTCCCTGGGACGTTGACATAAAGGCCTGTTGTTGAGCTGAAGACAGGCTGGGAAAGGGCTCTGTGATCTTCCTCTGTTGTCAGGTTGGTTTCACCGTGGCTGAGGGGCCTACCATGCCTCTCCCTTGGAGACGCTGCTGGGCTTCAATGCCCTTTTCATCCTCTTGGCTGCCTGAGCAAATGGCTGTCACTGTTTCCATTGTGAGCTCTTTCCCTTGGAATGGGGCCAATTTCAAGGAACACGTACTTGAGACCAACATTTGGCAGTTTGAGTTCCTACTTGGACTGATTTTCTGCCTCTGCCACTTCCCCCACAGGGACTCTACCACACTTAGACACCTAAAAGCAGTGCCAAACAGACTTGTTTGCAATGTTGGTTTCTAACCCTAGCTGCTCATTTGGATAAGGTCAAAATTCCAAATCCAGACTCAGAGCCCTCAGGTTGCTAGAGTAATACAGAAGTTCTCTTCCACCTATCACTACTAGAACTGAGGCTATCTGCAACATTAATTGAAGAAAATTTCTCATTGCTTTATATATCCAATTATGAGGTTCAATTTACTTTTTGTTTGTTTTTGAGATAGGGACTCACTATGTAGCTCTGGCTGGACTGGAACTCACTGTGTAGACCAAGCTTGCTCTGAATTCAGATGATCTGCCTACCTCTGCCTCCCATGCTGGGATCAAAGGTATGTGCTACCACACCCCACCTGGTTAAGCTTTTAAAAATGGGGCCGGGGGAATAGCTCAGAGCTAGAATACTTGCTTAGCATGTGCAAGATGCTAAGTTTGATTCCCAGCACAACACACACACACTTTTTGTTGTTATTTTGTTTTTCTGTTTGTTTTTTTTTTTGAGACAGGGTTTCTCTGTGTAGCCTTGGCTATCCTGGACTTACTTTGTAGACCAGGCTGGCCTCAAACTCACAGAGATCTACCTGCCTCTGCCTCCCTGAGTGCTGGGATTACAGGCATGTGCCATCATGCCAGCTCACATAATTTTTTAAAAAAATCCTACTTAACACTTAAAAAAATTGAGCATCCTAATTGTTAGAATTTCATTTTGTAGAACAGAATGGAGGTCAGAAGTCTAAGGTTAGCTGGAGAGGTGGCTCAGAGGTTAAGAGCACTGGCTGCTCTTCCAGAGTTTCTGAGTTCATTTCCCAGCAACCACTTGGTGGCTCACAACCATCTATAACGAGATCTGGTGCCTTCTTCTGGGGTACAGGTGTATATGCAAGCAAAATACTGTATATATATAAAGTATTTTTTAAGAATGTCCAAGGTTAAAAACTTTACCGACATACAACTGACCGTTGGTGACAGAGCTGGTGCTATAATGTGACTGCTTCAGAGGCCAGCTCAAGTGCTCTGGTGCTTCAGAGGCCAGCTCAAGTGCTCTGGTGCTTCAGAGGCCAGTTCAAGTGCTCTGCTAGCTCAAGCAATTCATAAGGACTTTTTCCTTTCACATCCTAAATGGAGGTATATTTACACAAAAATGCACAGAACATAATTGTAGACCTTAAAAACTTCCACAAGACCTGTATTCCTGTATTTAACACCTCAGTTAAAACCTGGACTGTTAGCCTACCATGGCTGCACACATCTGTAAGAGCAGCATCTGGAAAACTAGGATGGGAACATCAGGAGATCCAGGCCAGCCTGGATCTACACTCAGAAAGTTACCAGCCAAACAGGTGAACATCTCATCTACCCTGTGGCATTCTCTTGAGCCTCTCTACATCAGCCACCACACCTGGCACCACCACAGCCGCTCTGGCTTATATTCCTTTCCGTTTGTTCTGAGGCTGCTTGCACATGTTCACAAGTGCTGTATCCTCCATGCTTGTCCCAGTTTAAAGAAATGAACACTGAATTCAAAAGTTTACTTACTTACACCTCTGAAGTATCTCTGACTAATTTTCTTCTCTCCTTTGGGCTATAGACCTATCTAAAAATTGTTTTGGATCTACCTGGACAGCTTTACAGGGAAACAGCTTGGCCCAATTACAGACATAATTAATTTAGTTTCAGTTTTGTTGTTGTTTTTCAAGACAGCACTTCTCTGTGTAGCCCTGGATGTCCTGAAACTAGCTCAGCAGACCAGGCTGACTTTCAACTCAAGAGGTCTGACCCTCAACTTTAATCTGCTGGGATTAAAGGCGTGTACCACCAGCACCCAGCTTTTCTTTTTTTTAACAACTAGTTTTAAGATTCATATGTATAGGAAGTCAAGGCCTATGATTCCTTAAAATGAGGTGTAAAATGAACTATTCTGTTCAGAAAATAAAGATGCCCTCTCCAAGATACCTGCCTACACACACACACACACACACACACACACACACACACACAAGCATTAAACACACATACTCTGTTTCTGTTTGGAGGCCACTTCCTGCTTCTGTGCTGCTGTGGGTTCCCAGCAGCTCTGGCTTTCTCACCAGCAGAGGAGGCAAGTGGTACTTGAAAACTTAACCAGCCAAAAGAGAGTTCATGTTTAGAAACTGGAAAACTCTGGCGTTGGAACATTGTTTTAAAGCCAAAAATGTGAAGGTCTGGATGGGGGCAGCTTTCCATTAGCCACAGACCCAAGCAAATCCGACAGAGCCTGCACTCCTCCAGCAAGGCAGTGGTGGCCATTTTCTCCACAGTCACTTCATTTCCTCAGACAGTGAGCTCATGCTTGGCAGTGAACTCCATAAACACGGTGTTTAACATGGCATTCCTCCATCTTAAAGGAAGAACTACATGAACATACACACTGCAAGGCTGAATCAAAGTTCTTTCTTTAAATTTTTTTTTTTTCTGAAACAGGGTTTCTGTGTGTAGATTGGCTGGTCTGGACTTACTTTGTAGACTAGGCTGGCCTTGAACTCACAGCGATCTGCTTGCCTCTGCCTCCCAAGTGCTGGGATTAAAGGCCTGCGCTACCATGCCAGGCTTCAAACTAAGTTCTTAAAATCCCAAGGAAAAGAAAATTTACACCAGCCTTGCCAGGTCACAGAGGAAGAGGATCCTGGCAGTCCTGATGAGACTTGATAGGCTAGGGGCAGATGGTAGGGGAGGAGAGCTCCCCTTTCTGTAGTCTGGGAGAGGGGATAGGGGGGAAGAGGGGGAAAAGAGGAAGGGAAGGAGTCGGAGGAGGCTACACTCAGGATATAAAGGGAATAAGTTCTTAAAAATAAAGTGAAAACACACACATATACACACACGGCTATAACATTAGATCCTACTTAGGAATGCAGCTTCACTTCTGAGGGGCGTCTGTTTCAACAGTTTAAAATACAAAATCTTTTCCACTAATTAAAAAACAAAACCAAAAAACTGGGTGGAGTATAGCTAAGTGGTAACACTGGCCCAGCATGTGTCAGGCCCTAGGTTTCTTCTGCCATCCTACTTTCTCTGATGGTTATGGCAAACTGTCCTGCTGGTTGGCCTGTCCCTGGCGTTGCTTTGTGAGCCCTGATGGGATGGGTGGCGGGGACATGCATGAATGTCCTGTAATGTGACTCATATCCCCTGACTTCACCAAGGAAAGCAGGCTTGCTACAGCCATATCCTGGAGAGGACCATAAGAACACAAGGCAGATGAAGTCGCTTTGGCTTTAGATTATCATGCTCACAGGACTGGCACAGACTCAGATCTGATAATGTTGCTGGTGACAGAAAACAGACAAGGATAAGTAGGATAACTCTATGGAGAGGACAGTTGTCTGGCTTAGGAGTTTAAGGAAAAGAAGGAGTTCGAGGGCAACCTAGGTTTCATGAGACATGGTCTGAAAGCAAGCGAGTACCTGCCAGTATTACAGAGACGTGACTTTAGGGTATACATTCGATTATAAAGTTTTGTTTTTTGAGACAGGGTTTCTCTGTAGCCTTGGCTGTCCTGGACTTTCTTTGCAGACCAGGCTGGCCTTTAACTCACAGAGATCCTCCTGCCTCTGTCTCCCTGAGTACTAGGATTACAGGAGTGCGCCACCGACCCCCGGCTGGTGATAAGGGTTTCTTAGTCCCTAGCTGGCTTGGAACTAGAGATCTGCCTGCCTCTACATTCCAAGTGCTGGGATTAAAGGAGGGCACACCGTTGCCTGGCATAAACTTGGGTTTTAAGAGCATAAAATAGAATGCACACTATTAGATGTTTAAGTACCACTCTAAGCTCTTGAGAAAACCGGTGCAGGTCAAGATGAAGCTGCCCAAGTGTCTAGCCTTCGGCTCTTTCAGCCCATATTCCAGTGTCTAAGGTTTTTAGTTCATATTGAACTTTTTTTTGTGTGTGAAAGACAATTTGGCAGATTGTAACTTGAGGAATAAAAATATATTACTCCTTCACATTTTTATTCAAGTCTTCATAATATAAAAATCTCATAAAAGAGACACGTGGTGGTGGTGCACACCTTTAATCCCAGGCGACACAGAGGCAGGTAGATCTCTGGATTTGAGGCCAGCCTGGTCTATAGAGTGAGTTCCAGGACGGCAAGGGCTACACAGAAGAACCTTGTCTCTAAAAACAAAAATCCAAAACCAAACCAAAAGGAAAAGCTATAAAAAGTAGTGACCTTGAGTCACAACAAGGGGAGCTATTTTTTCATGCAGCTACTCAAAGTGGGAGTAAACTGAGCGTTCTCTCTCAGATGATGACAGTTAAACAGGGCTAGTTTCTGGGTCTAATGCTGATTTACTGTAGGAATTTAAGGCACTTTTAAACTAAGTTAAAAAGAAAATAACCTCTAATCGGTGAAATCAAAACAACAGAGACCTGATGAGGTTGCTCAGCTGATAAGGTGCTTACCACATACATGCACTATAGCATATGCAGGCCCCCATAAATAGGTAAATTAGAAACAAATAAAACAGGCATTTGTCTCATAGTTTGGGTGCAGGATGGATACTAGGCCTTTGGCTGTTCTGGCTGTTTCCTTCTTTGCTGCCTTCATTCAGAGCTGGCTGTCTCTATGTGGTTGGAAAAGATGGCAGCCACTGACCGTTACAAAATTATTGTGGGCCTCAGAACACTGATCAGAAGAGAATCTTGGAAGGCAAATATAGTGTTACACTTGGAGGCAGAGGCAGGAAGATCAGGGCCCAAGGTCATCCTTGGCTGCATAGTAGTTCAAGGCTAGCCAGGGCTATAGAGGGAGATCTTGTCTCAAGAAGAAAAGGGGGGTTGGGGATTTAGCTCAGTGATAGAGTGCTTGCCTAGCAAGTGCAAGTCCCTGGGTTCGGTTCTCAGCTCTGGAAACCAACCAAACAAACAACTTGCAATACCAATCAAGAAGAAAAGGTAGAAGAAAGAGGAAGGAGAGGGAGAGAGGGGAGGAGAGGGAGAGGAGAATATTTTGGGCTCTAGCGTATGCCTGTAGTCGTGGCACCTGGAAGGGCGAAGCAGGACTAAAAGTCAAGGACAATGTATCTACAAAGTGAGACTGTCTCAAAAAAACCCCAAACTTTTTTTTTTTTAATGGCATATGCAGGTGCATTTGCCTGCATGTGTCTGAGGGCATCAGATCCCCTGGAACTGCAGTTACAGACAGTTGTGAGCTGTCATGTGGGCGCTGGGAATTGAACCCAGGTCCTCTGGAAGAGCAGCCAGTGCTCTTAACTACTGAGCCATCTCTCCAGGCCCAAACAAATCTTTACTGAAAGCTCTGAGAACAGCACTTTCCAAGGCTAGTCTAGTGCTGAGCCTAAGAGCAAAGTCAACTTCAACCACATCTGATTGCTGAGCACTGGGAAATGAAATAATGGTTTCCAAAGGAAGGCTAGAAATATGAAATGCATGTTACTACTCCAGGAGAAGCTGTAAAGTTTCCAGATATTCTAATGTAATCCTAGCCCCATACATACTTGCCAAATCAATGGAAGAAGACAAAGCACAGCTGCTGCAGATTACACTAAAAGCACCATTTTCCAGACTCTGATGTTATGTTTTTAAAAAACCAATAAAACACAATTGGAGGCAGATACCATGTTCATCATTCAGAGTCCATTTTAGCAAGGAGCTGCTCCAATCAAGTATAAATTGATGAGGTCCTAAGTTCCATCTGTATTACACCAAAGAGGTGCACCTCTCTGGGAGAAGGCGTTTCTTTCTTCTCTTAACCACCAAAAAAGCACAGGTTTGTTCAGCCTGAAAAGAGGCCAATATGAAGGGTCCTGATACCAGCAAGAGTTCACTTAAATTGGTGGTAGTCGGGTGAGTTTCTGATCCAGGATGCAAATGGCTGTATCCTCCGGAGTGCGCTCCAGGCTTCCTGGTAGGCAGACGCGGCCTCCTTATACTCCTGATAGGTGTCCAGCTTCTGTACCCTAATGCACACATGCTGTCAAGCACAGTTCTCACTCGGGTGCTTGCCCTTAGAGCAACTGGAAAGACCACACAGCAGAGCACTATCTCCTTGAAGGGAGCTCGTGCTACAGCAATACGAGCTTAAGCCAGTTACAATCACAGAACGCTAGCTGGGCGTGGTGGCACAGGAGGCAGACAGGCGGGTTTCTGTGAGCTCGAGGCCAGCCAGGTCTACGTACAGGCTATGTACAACAGTTAGAGAAAAGTTTTCTCTGTGGTGTGCAGGATCACAGTTTCAAGTATGCTAGACTGTCTCCTATCGAGCTGTCCTCTCCAGTCCTGACTTAAAGCTTCCACCCAAGGATCTAGAGATTAAGAACCTTCTCGGCTCTGCTTTTTCTTTTAAGAACATTCTGCAACATCTACATTCTACTACATGCTGCTAATTGACACTCTTTTAGCCTCTCTGACTAGTTGTAATTCTTATGAGATTTTCTTCGGATAAAGACTAGGTCCAAAATATGTGTCCTCTGACTCCTCCTCCTGACTTGGCCTGGAGTTCTCCTGAGTCAGTTTAACAAATGTTCCCACCCCTTGCCCTCTGATCACCTTCAATACGGACCCAACCCTTCACTCTGGGCTGCGCTGTAGCTCGGTCAATAGACTGCTCGCTTAGCATGCACGAACCCTGTGTTTGTCTCTCTGAACTGAGTACAGCAGGGGTAGTGGCACCCTTGTGACCCTAGCACACTGGAGGCAGAAACAGGAGGACTGGAATGTTCAAGGCCATCGCTGGTTCTACAGCAAGTTTGAGGCTAGTCAGCATTATGTAAGATATTATAAAAAAAAAAAAGTGGTTTTTTTTTTTGTTTTGTTTTTTTACTTGTACCCTATCTCACCACCTTACTTGCCTTCAGCAAGAATCCTGTTTAGTTCATGCCTGTAATCCCAGCAATCTGGGAGACAGAGGTATGTGGATCTCTGTGAGTTCAAGGCCAGCCTGGCCTATAAAAGGAATCCAGGACTGCCAAAGCTACACAGAGAAACCATGTTTCAAAAACCAAAAAAAGAAAAAAGAAATTTTAGCTTAGTTTTAAATCAGCTTAGATATTTTCTAGCCACAGACTACCCCAACCCATTCTGCTCTTTCCTGGTCTAAATCCCCAGTTGAGCTCAGTTTCTTTCCCCTGTAACATCTCCTGAATAGTCTTCTCTACCATCTTTGACAAATGTCTGAGGAAGTCTTTCTTTAATACTAATGCAGCACACACATCTCATTCACAGAATAAGTTTTTCATTATAACTTGATGTGCTAGGGTGGGTTGGTGGAGGGGGCTCCCCTTTCTGAGGAGTAGGGGAGGAGGGACGGGGGAAAAGGGAAGAGGGTGGGGCAGGGAGAAGAGGGAGGGACTACAACTTATTAAAATGAATTAATAAATTAATTAAAAGTTTATTGTATGCATGAATGTCTATGTAGCATGGCTGTGCCCTGTGTTCATGGTGTTTAGAAGAGGGCGTCAGATTCCCTGGAATGGGAGTGAGCCACCCGACATGGGTCCTGGGTCCTGAGCTTTATTCCTTTTGAGGCCAAACAACCTGGAGCTCACTCTGTAGACCAGGCTGGTCTTGAACTCATAGAGATCTGCCTGCTTCTGCCTCCCAAGTGCTGGGGTTAAAGGTGTATGCCACCACTGCCCGGCCCCCATAGATTTTTATAACTAAAATTACTTACTGGTTGTCATAAGCAAGTATAAACCATGCCTGGGTCAAGCACTCTGACATGAAATATTTTTCCTTATGTTCTTCTTATCAATCTTGTGACATGGCTAATGTTACTATTCTTAGCGAATAAACCAAGACTGTGAGGATTACTCTTCATTGTCAATGAGAGAGGACTTATAGTTAGAATCACCAGGGAAACCAACCTCTGGGCATGTCCATGAGGGTGCTTTCCAGGCAGGTTTGACTGAGGTGGGAGAGCCGTGGATGTGGGCAGTGCCAAACATGGGCTAGGGTCCCGGAGTGAACAAAAGGAAGAACTGAGCTCACCACCCATGTTCCCTCTCTCTGCTTCCTAACTTTTTTGTTTTGTGTTTTTAGACAGTCTTCTTCCTAATTTTAGGTGCAGTGTAAGAAGCCTCCAACTGTGAACAGAAATAAATTCTTTCTTTGTTGTGTTTATCAGGTTGTTTTTTTTCTGTCTCTCACACACAAAACCTAATAGAGACTTGTCTTCCTAATTCAGTTTTATCCTGTTTTCCCTACTTCTATTATTATTACTATGACTTTAATTGATTTTATGTAAGGTAATTTCTCGTGCCCGTGTACCATGTGTGTGCAGTGTCTGTGGAGGCCTGAAGAACATGTCAGAGTCCCTGGGACTGGAGGTACAGATGGTCATGAGCCACCATGTGGGTGCCTGGGGTTGAACCTGGGTCTACTGGCTAAGCCAGTGCTCTTAGCCTCTGAGCCATCTCTCTAGCCCCTATTTTTATTCTTCTTCTTTTTTTTTTTTTTTTGGTGGCTGGAGAGACAGCCGTGGGTGCTGGGAACCGAACTCTTATATTTATGGTTGTGAGCCTAGCCTTTAACGGCTGAGCCATCTCTCCAGCCCTATTTTTATTATTCTTAAGTGTGTGTGTGTGCACACGTTCACATGAGTGAGGAGGAATGCAGGGAGGAGACTCCAGTTGTACAGACAATGCTTGTTGCAGTAAATACTGATTTAAGTTTTATTTTAATCAATTATTTGTTAGTAAAGAGGCGGGATCCATGAACTTGATAATTTCTAACTGAACTTTGAATCCTGGGCTCCTGGAAAACAAGTGTAGCTTATCAACAGAGGCCCTGGGTCCCGCTGCCGGCACCATAAAGTCAGCCAATGAGTCAGATGACAAAATGAAAAAACACAAACATCAGTCCTGTGATCCTAGCGTTTGGGAGGCTGAAGCAGGAGAACTGCTGTGGGTTCCAGCTTAAGCTGTCCTATATAGTGACTTTCAGTTTCAGGCCTCTGGGCAGTGATAGCCTACCTCAAAATAAATATATAAATATGAGGTAAGTAAAACTGAATGCAGGCCTTCCTCTTACCCTTCGCAAGCACGGCTTCTCCTCTATCTTAGGTGTGATTCGGACACAAACCTGACAAGCTCCCATTCTCTGTGAGTATGTAATAAGTGGCCCCTGGCTCGCCATGCCTAGTGCCTGCCACATGCGTCACCATGCACAAGCCAGAAGCAGAGCAGCAGCCATCAAGCTAGGACAGCAGAGGGATGGAGAGTACCACCTGACGGAGTCTGGCTGCTTGTCTTCTGCAATGCTACTCAGCAGCTTCTGGAACGATCTGAAGAGTTCCACCTTGCTGATCCGGGATCTGTTCAGAAAAAGAAAGTATAGCTTACCGACTGCTAACTATGTGCCGGGCCACCATCAGAGACACCAGCCTCTTCAGCGTGCTCAGGTGGAATATGCCAGATCCTCCATCCCTCCGTATCTCAAGGAGAAATGTAGACTGGCCTGAAATGGCTCATCAGTCTCTCCTCTCCTGCTCTTCCTTTCTGTTCCCTCCCCCCCAGCCCTGACAAAAAGGCTTGCTATATTATATTATGTTACACATATTGCCTGGTCTGGTTTTGAGTCATGAGCTCCCTGCCTCAGTTTCCCAAGGGCTAGGATTACAGGCATGGGTCACCACAGCTTGCATCTCTCGAGATCTGTGTTGTGAGGAGCTGAGCACCCTGCTGGCAGTGACACTGACCCACTGTCACACACCTGAGCATCCTTAGAATTCAACCCCCAACACCATTCACGATTTCGGGGACTGCAACCCGGATGACGCACCTGACCTCACAAACCTCACCAAATCAGCAGAAACTACGAAGACTAGGGTTTACTGTTATTTAAAGGTGCTATTTTGTAGATAATTTGCTACACATCAACAGATAACTAACATACCTTCAAAGAATAAATCTCATGGCAATGTGAAAGACTTACATAAGAGAATTATAAAACATAAAATAATTAAAAAAAATAAATAAAAATAATAAAATGAAACCATAAAAGTTTATTGAGAGCTTAGATTATTGCTCAGTGTTAGAGCATTTACCTTGGATATGTATAAAGTTCAATATTCAGTACTGCTAAAAAAAAAAAAAAAAAGGAAAAAGGAAAAACTGTGGCTAGGCAGACAGCTTAGGGACGTTTGTGACTCCTGCAGAGGACCTGGGTTTAGTTCCCAGCATCCACATTAAGTGGCTCACAACTGTCCTGTTATTCCAGCTCTAGGGGATCTGCCATCCTCTCTGGCCTCTGCAGGCACCTGCACTCATGAGCATGCACATACAAATAGAAACACACACATATACAAATAATTAAACATAAAAATAAACCTTAAAAAAGAAAAGAGGGAGTGGAGAGATGGCTCAGCAGTTGACAGTATGGGCTGTTCTTCCTGACAACTTGGGTTCAGTTTCCAGCACCCATATAATGGCTCACAACTATCTGTAACTTGCTGGGCATGGTGGCACACACTTGCAATCCCAGCACTCAGGGAGTAAGAACTCTGTGAGTTCAAGGCCAGCCTGGTCTACAAGGTAAGTTCAGGACAGCCAAGACTATCCAGAGAAACCTGTCTAGAAAAAAACCAAACCAACCAACCAACCAAACACACTGTAACTCCAGTTTCAGGGGACACAATGCTCTCTTCTGGCTTCTGTGGTCACTGCACATATGTGGTACAGATATATACACTCAGGCAAAACACTCATATACATGAATTAAAAATACATTTTTAAAAAGAGCTGGTGGTGGCGGCACAGGCCTTTAATCTCAGCACTCTGGAGGCAGAGGCAGGCAGATCTCTGAGTTTGAGGCCAGCCTGCTCTATACAGTGAGTTCTAAGACAGGCAGAGCAAAATAGAGAAACTGTTTCTAAAACCCCAAACAAACAAACAAACAGTAGAAATCCAAAAGAGAAATTAAGTTTGGGGCTGGTACGATGGCTCAATAGGTGAAGGCACTTGCCACCTAGCCTGACAAGCTAAGTTTGATCCATGGGACCCACATGGTAGGACAGAACCAACTTTCAAAAGCTGTCCGCTGACTCGAGCACAAATGGAGTGTTTCCAAGCACACAGATGCACAGACACTACATAAATAAATGTAATAAAAAAAAACTTTAAGAAGTCCTAAATAAGTGGGTACTCTAAACTATGTCATAAATCTGGGAAGAACAAACTGCTGGCCTGTCGGGAGTGTTAGAGAAAGACAGTCCACGTCCTACGGGCCTTCAGCGGCACAGTGGTGAGTGCAGCTGCCTTCCATGTTCCTGGTCTCAAAGACAGTGCTGAAAGATGTCAATTTTTTTCAACTTGATCTTTAGATTTGGAATCCAAGAACGACCAAGACAAGACACTCTTGAAAGACATGGCAAGGGGACATTCTCTGACAGATATAATCTATTTAAAGCTATTGAGTGTGATTTTTCATCAGGAGTAGTGGTGTACACACAATTCCAGTACTCAGTAGGCTGAGCAGAAGGATTGTGAGTTCAAGAACAACTGGGGACAGAGAGAGAAGGGGTGGAGAGAGCTAAAGGGAGAGACTTGATCTAAAACTATAAAGAGTATGATTTTGTTATAGATAAAAGAGAACAGAACAGGTGTGTGTGTGTGTATAACCATATATATGGTTCCTGAATTTGACACAAATATCTCACTTAAAGCCAGGCAGTGGTGGTGCATGCCTTTAATCCCAGCACTTGGGAGACAGAGGCAGGTGATTCTCAGAGGTCAAGGCCAGTTTGGTCTACAAAGTGAGTTCCAGGACAACAAGGGCTACACAGAGAAAAATCCTATTTTGAGCACCACCCTCAAAAAAAAAAAATATGCCACTTTAAAATGTGGGTTTCCAAAAATCAGTATTTTATATTGCCATAAAGAATACAAGCTGAGTTTGTCTGGCAGAAGTTGATACTGAAAATAGTTTCTATAAATAACTAAATGCTGAGTGACTGCAGGTGTACCAGAGAAGCATATCCCAAACTACCTATAACTCAAAAAGCTTATTTCTTCCTACCTAAATAAAGTGGCCTAGAAGAATCTATGCACCAACAGTTAAAACTTCCACCGAGATGCTGTAGCTGTGACGGTCTCCTGGGACTGCAAAGAGTTATATAACTGAATACTAGGCACGTGTTCATTTAATGGTGTTCATAAATCCCAGTTAATTAACTACTACTCAAGGACAAAGTTAACCCTAGGCTTTCTGCATAGATGTTACAGTCGTGTAGCTTGGTCTTCTTGTGGGACTTGTAACTCTTGAGAGCAGCGGCTGACTCTGGCTCTTCTGACTGCTTTTGCGACCCTTTATACTGGGTTGCCTTGTCCAGCTTTAATGCGAGGGAGGTGTCTAGTCTCACTGCAACTTGGTACACCATGTCTGGCTGATATCCATGGGAGGCCTACCCTTTTCTGAGTAAAAACAGAGGAGGATGGATGGTGGCTGGAGGCAGATGGGAGGTACAGAGGGGAGAGGTACTGGGAGGAGAGAAAAGAGGGGACACTTCAGTCTGGTTTAAAAAAGAAAAAAAAAAAGAAGAAAAATTAAAATAAAAAAAGAACAAAGTCAAGTGCCAGGTTTGGTGGTGCACACCTGTAGTCCCAGCACTCTGGGAGGCAGAGACAGGAGACAGAGGAATCTGTTGAGTTCGAAGCCAGCCTGGTCTACAAAGTGAATCCAGAACAGCCAAGGTGACACAGAGAAACCCTATCTCGAAGAAAAAAAAAAAAAACAGAAAAAAAAAAGAACAAAGTTATCTTTTAAATATTGGAGAGCACATATTCAAAGGGTGAGCACCAAAGTCAACAAAAACACTCATTGTTTCATGTACCTAGCAATTTCATTGTAAATATAATTTTATCATTTGGCTATATGTATTGACTAATAAAATAAGTAATCTTAGTCAAGACTTCAGTTTGAAAAATATCTGCCTATTTCTGCCTCTTGAGTGCTGGGATTCAAAGCATGTGCCACCAAGCCTGGTTTATTACTGAGGATTAATGAAGCATATTGGAACAAGAAACTCTACCATGTCATAGTCTACAGCCTGGAGGACAGATCCATATCAAGGCTCACCATGTCATCCACTTCATTGGAAGGAGGCTTGCTGGGATCTATTTACCACCATCACAGTAGCGCAACACAGAGGCTGGTATGGAAAGCCTAACACCTTTTTGGGAACACAGCTGTAAAGGTTCTCAGCAGTCTGTTCCCTAGAGAACCAAGAGGAAGTTGAAATGTTCTTTGGTTAGGCCACCTCATTTAGTAATGATAAGATGTTGCACATACACACTTAGCACTTAGGAGCTGAGGCAGGATCTAGACCAAACCTTGTTGAGCTATTTTGTCAGCTTCCTTCTCACTCCAAAAAAAGAGGCATGCCTACAAAGTAAATCAGAGCCTTGGAGTGTAGCTCAGTGATAGGCGACTGCTAGCAAGTACATGGCCCTGGCATGGATAGGGTAGAGGGCGAGAGACATATTCTCTGTTTGGGATCTTGCTCCAGTGATGAAAGCCTTTTCTTTCTTTCTTTTCTTTCGTTCTTTCTCTCTCTCTCTTTCGTTCCTTCCTACCTTCCTTGGTCTTTTTCAAGGTAGGGTTTCCCTCTGTAGCCTTGGCTGTTCTGGACAGGACCTGGCTGCAAGCCTTAGGTCTCATTCCACAGCAGATCACAGGGACCACATGAGTAACGAATGTCCCTATCAGGGAGAGGCATGTGCTGTAGAAACTACTGAATTATCTGAGGATCACAAGACTTTTCTAGGTGGCTACTGCTGGCTGATGCTTTCCAAGAGCCCTGGGTCCTTCTTGGTAGAGAAGACCACATAGTACAATGGTGGGTCCTTCCTTGTGAGCTGGTTAACAAGAGAAAGCACAGGAGCTTTTAGATTAGGTTATTTCCTTTGTTTTTAATTCTTTTAAAAAATTCCTCCATCTGGGAGTTGAGAGAGAAAGGTAATTTGATCAAAATATACTGTATGAAATTCTCAAATAACTAATAAAGAAACAGTAGTAAAAAAATCAAGCTGGGCGTGGTAGTGCATGCCTATAATCCCAGTACTCTGGGAGACAGAGGCAGGTGGATCTCTGTGAGGCCAGCCTGGTCTACAAACAACAGCCAAGGCTACACAGGGAAACTTTGTCTCAACAAACAAACAAACAGGATGGTGGTGGCTCATGCCTTTAAGCCCAGGCAGAGGCGGGCAGATTTCTGAATTCAAGGGCAGCCTGGTCTACAGACAAAGTTCTAAAACAGCCAGGGCCACACAGAGAAACCCTGTCTCTAACAAAAAATTCCTCATCTGATACCCATACTTGACTAGCTTAAAACAAAACAAAACAAAAACCTGGGCTGACAAGAGATCCTCAATGGGAAAAGTACTTGCTGCTTAGACTGATGACCCAAGTTTGATCCTTGGCCTCTGTACATGAACTATGGCATGTGCAAATGTGTATGCATACATGTGCCATGGGATATACAAAACAAACAAGCAAATAATGTATGAATGTAATTAAGATCTCTCATCTGGGCTGGTGAGATGGCTCAGCAGTCAAGAGTACATACAAGTTTTGTAGAGGACCTAAGTTCAGTTTCCAGTGGCTCCCAACTGCCTCCAAGAGACTGAATACCCTCTTCTGACTTCTGTGGAATCTTCACCCAAGTGTACAACTTACATAAAGGCACACATGTAAGCAAAAACAAACAAAAAACCCTGTTCATCCTTTTCTTTTTAATTCAGTGAGCTGTTTCATGATCTTCCCAAGATATTCTAGTATCTCAAATGGCACAGATTATTATTTTTTTCTTCAGGATAAAGAGAATTAGCCTCTGTGAGGCAGAGTAAAAATTAAGGTTCTTAAAATGAGCATCTTTCCTGTGATTCCTGTCATTACCCCATTGCTTGTGAACACTCCCTTCTTGCACCCCCATTAATGCCATCCGAGATTCCCTGAAGGGGTTTCCCAGAGGTGGCTTCACAATGCTCAGGGATGAGCAGGGAGGGGTCTGGCTCTCCCAGCAGCTGCAGGTCTTAGGATAGAGTGAGTGCTATTCCTGCACACAACAATGTTACAAAGATCACTAGATGGCTAAAAGGGATATCAATCTTAGCAAAATGTCATTTGAAGCTACATCTACCTTACTCGGTTCTCACACTGGCCAATCTTGCTTTGTGGTTGGCAAGTAAACTCAGAGAAGGTTGAGTGATTTGCCCGGATCCCTAGGAGAAATGGTGCCAGGACCTAAAACTGGCCCCTTCAATTCCCAAGCTTTTGCTACCCTGCAGAATCTGCCTTTTAATGCATATTCTCTCTCTGTAGCTCTCCGCCTGCCTATTGCCAAGCTCCCCACCGTGATGGCCATGGACTCACCCTCTGAAAGCCTCCATTAAATGCTTCCTTCTATAAGCTGCCTTGGTCATGGTGCTTTGTCACAGCAGCAGAGACCTAACTAAGGCCCTGTGTGTCCCTGAACCTCCACTGTACAGACAGAAGTACATCGTTGACCGCAGAGCAGCTGGCCTTACCCCAGGCCACATGGAGACAGAGCTAGGATCAGAATGTGAGGCTTTCCGGATCACACAGGGAACACTGACATACTGGACAGGTGGAGAACAGCGGCACAGGAAGCTACAAAGATGGTCCTCTTGATTCAGGAGGTAGTATGCTGAGTTGGGCTTTACAAGTATGAGGGTGAAGACTAAGCAAAGATACCCTCCTGTTCTGAGCAAAGCAGCAAATGGAAGCCAGTCGGCTGAGGGACCGAGATGAGGAGCTTGAGTCTGTCACTCCAGCAGAGCCTGAGTGTCCTGAAACCTGCAGGCCTGACCTTTCCTGCCCTGCTCATACAGCAGTGTCGGGCCTCTGACAAGTACAACTGGCAGCCAGGAACAAAACAAATCAAAAACATTGAGTAAATGTTTGTTAACTCTGAATTACATAGGATTCCTTAGGTGGGGGGCGGTGGTGCAGAGTTTGAGGCCAGCCTGGTCTACAGAGTGAGTTCCAGGACAGCCAGGGCTACACAGAGAAACCCTCTCTCGAAAACAAACAAATAAACAAACAAACAAACAAACAGACCAAAACCTTAAAAAAAAAAAAAGTAAGACGACCAAGTATGGGGGCATATATGTAGGTGGGAGGATCTCCGTGAGTTCAAGCCAGCCAACGCCATACAGACCTGAGTTTGGCCATTGGTGGAAGGAGAGAGCTGAATCTCACAATGTGTACTCTGACCTCCACATGGTCCCCCAAATACATGAATGTGATTTAACAATTAAAAATAAAGACAAACCAATCACAAAATGGGCAAGAAATGAGAACTGATATTTCTCAATGGCTAGTAAGCACATAACAGAATGCCCATTTTATTAGTTTGCAGAGCAAACGAGCCAGCACTTCATACCTAACAGACAGCAAATACCAGTGTTAGGATGCAAGGCTACTGGAGATCCTCTACACACGGAGATAGCAACGGCCCATGGCAGAGCTGCTGGAAAATGGTTCACCCATTTCTAAAAACTATCCATGTAGTTACCACACGACCCAGAAATTCTACTCCTATGTACATTCCTAAGACAAAGTATTCAAAAACAGGCACCCAGTTGTTCACAGTGGCACTTCCATAATAGCCTGTTGCAGAATATTCGATCCCGTTATGAACCCTAAATTATAAACTGTAAAACCCGTTTGTTTGTTTGCTTGCTTGCTGTGGTTGAGCCCTATCACACACCTTTAATCCAGAGCTTTCTGTACACAGGGTTTAATAAAGTCAACCCTAGGTCAAGAGGCAGAGCAAACCAGCTGACAGGGACTAAAGAGTAGGAGGAACTTAAAGTGGAGGGGAATTTTAGACTGTGTGGAGAAGTAGAAAAAGCTTTTAGCTTAAGCTCTGACTTCAGCTTAGACTTCAGCAGCTCAGGTCCCTGGCTTTTTTTGGGCTTTGAGCTAACAAGCCTTTGGCCTTGGGTTTTTTGGCCTTTTCTTCCTGGGCTGTCAGTTGAGCTAGTGAGCCTTTGGGTTTTTTCCATCCGGACCTGAGCTGAGAAGGAAGGTCAGCTGGGTGCTTTCTCTGCCTCTCTGAGCTAGCAGGTTTCACCCCAGCATCTGACTCCTGAGTCTTTATTGGTAAAATAGAAAGGTTGGTATTTTCATTTTTGTTTATAACAACAACAGCCCAAAGCAAAACAACCCCAAAGACCATCACTAATGAGAATAAACCAAACGAGGCACAACAATTGAGTGGATACTACTTAGCCACAAATGAAGGAAGTACCAAACCACACCAAACGTGTGAACTGTGGAGACATGTTAAGTGGATCAAGCCACAAAGGGCCACAAAGGAAATGATTTCATTTATAGGAAGTATCCAGAAGACAGAAATACATGGAGAAAATGAGTAGAGCAGATGAGGGACTTCCAAGGGTTAAGGAAAAGGAGGAGCAGGCAGTTTCTTTTTGTGGGAAATAAAAAAGACTCAGAATTGGATAGGAAAAAAAATGGGTTCAGGAAGCTGTACCTGGCCCGAGGGCTTCCAATTTCTTTCTTTGTTGTTCCCTGTGGAAAACCATTGGCTGTAACATCCAAAGGCTGCTCAGGAACAGCACTCCAGCTGATAGCTATGAAGAGAGCAATTCTGGAGTTAAAACATTTTCTACCAAGCTGGGTGTGGTGGCGCATGTCTGTAATCCTAGCATTCACGGAGGCAGAGGCAAGTGGATCACTCAATTCAAGGCCAGCCTGGTCTACAAAATGAGTCCAGGACAGCCAAGGCTACACAGAGAAACCCTGTCTCGGAAAAAAACAAAAAACAAACAAGTGCTGCTCTCAATTTTGCCCAGTTTTCTCTGTGCTGTGGACAGTCATTAATACAGACTCATAACTAAGTATCTACCAAGTGCTCATCCCTAAATGGGACAACTGTATCAGATTCCCAAAGCCCAGGAGGATCACAGAAGAGGCAGAATGAGTGACAAAGCTGGAGGATAGGGAGGAGTGCTGTGAAATGTTCTTTGGACATTTTATGGCTGCTGCACAACTGTAGCTATGGTTACCTGCAAAAGATCCGGCCAAGATGAGTCATCACTTCAACAGACAGCACTAATAGGATTCAGTAGGATTAAAAAAAAAAACAACAAACAAACAAAAATCCAAACGGAAAACCAAACCAAACAAAAACCAGAGAGAGAAAGAGAGATGGAGGGAGGGAAGGAGGAAGAAAGAGAGAGCAAACATAAATAAAAAAGGTAGGGTGACATGTTGGGAGTGCCTGGGGAGAATTGGGGTCAAAATAAAGATAAAAATATTTGATAAAGGGCTGGAGAGATGGCTCAGAGGATAAGGGCACCGGTTGCTCTTCCAGAGGTCCTGAGTTCAATCCCCAGCAACCACATGGTGGGTTATAACCATCTTTAATGAGATCTGGTGCCCTCTTCTGGCCTGCAGGCAGAACACTGTATACATAATTTTAAAATATTTGATAAAAATAAAAGATAAAAATTGTCTAATATTTCCCAAAAATATAGACAGCACCAAGAAAGTTGGATATGACATCAAAACAAGTTGGGGCTGATCCTTGGTTCCTCAGGGTTCAATGATATCAAATAGTTCATAATTATTATTATAGGTTATAATTTCTTTAAATACTTATTTTTTATACAGTGACTTCCCTGCATGCCAGAAGAGGGCACCAGATCTCATTATAGATGGTTATGAGCCACCATGTGGTTGCTGGGACTTGAACTCAGCACCTCTGGAAGAGCAGCCAGTGCTTTTAACCTCTGAGCGATCTCTCCAGCCCACAACTTAATTTTTTATTAACTTATTTACTGGGGGGAGAGCCATATGTATGTCATGAGCATACATGTTGGTCAGAGGATAACCTAAGGGGAGGTGAGTTCTCATTAAGTGGGTTCCAGGGATCAAACTTGAGTTGTAGGCAAGTGTGACCTTACCTACTAAGCCATCCCACTGGTTCCTAGCTCACAATTTCATTGAGAATTTATGCTGGGTGTGGTGGTTCATGCTTTTAATCCCAGAACTTGGGGAGGCAGAGGCAGGCCCAATCTCTGTGAGTTTGAGTTTGGGCCAACCTTGTTTACAAAGCAAGTTCAGGACAGCCAAGGCTATCCAGAAAAACAGTCTCGAAAAGCCAAGAGCCAAAATAAATAAGAAAATTAATTTTTTTAAAGATTTATTTATTTTATGTATATGAGTGTTCTATCTGCATTTACATCTGCCAGAAGAGGGAATCAGTTTATATTATAGATGGCTGTGAGCCACTATGTGGTCACCGGGAATTGGACTCAGGACCTTTGGAAGACCAGACAGTGCTCTTAAGAGCTTGGCCATCTCTCCAACCCCAAGAAAATGTATTATATGCTAGATACAGACATATATATAAATAGAATTTCTTAATTCTCAGTCGTGTGGAGCAATATTCTTCTAATCTGAATATAAAGAAGGCCCAGACCCTGTCAGATCTCTCAGGGCATCTTCCAAGGACACACTGGAGTTAGTTTCTCTGGGACAGACTGTCCCAGGGCAGTCCATCAGAGAAGAGGTTACTGCAGGGTAAGTCAGCCTGGATCCCTTACCTGCACCACAAGGAACAAGTCGGCCTGGACCATCAGCTCTTTTCACTTGCACTGCACAGCGGCTCTGTTCAAACAGTAAATCTGACTGCTGTATTTTCAGTTCATGAACTCCAAAGCCTCTGGGTAAAGCCAAGACTTCCTGACACCTAAGTATAAGGGAAAATGCAATCAGCTTATATACCTAGAGAGACTCTCATGTAATAGTAGCTCATCATGTCCAGGCCTTAAAAGAGTCAGAGGCCCTAGTAGTTGAGTGAATGTACTTGTTTACTTACTGAGGTGGGAAGTGAAACATGTCAGAATAGAATCTGCACAGTGAGAAGTTTTAAATTAAGCCAGGCGTTGTTAACACATGCCTTTAATTCCAGCACTCAGGAGGCAGAGGCAGGTGGATCTCTGTCAGTTTGAGGCCAGCCTGGTCTACAGAGTGAGTTCCAGGACAGGCAAGGCTACACAGAGAAACCCTATCTCAAAAAACCAACCAACCAACCAACCAACAAACAAAAAAACAGCAACAACAACAAAATAACTCTAAAAATCTATTCTTTCTTTCTTTGATACAGGCTCTCATGTAGTCTCGGACGGTCCTGAACCTGAATTACAGCAGAGGAGGACCTTGAACCTCTGATCCTCCTGCTTCCGACTCCTGAGTGCTGGGATTATAGATGTACAATACAACCCACCTTGTTTTATGAGATGCTGGGGGTCAAACAGAGAGCCTTATATCCCTGCCAGCAAGCAGTTTGCCAACTGAGCTATATCCCTAAGCCCAGCAGGAATTTTATGGCTTGAAAAAGTTCCCATCCTACTGCTCTGAGGTATAAGGAAAACTTGTTAATACCCTTAGTGGCGCCAGAGACCTCAAACTTCATTCTTCACTTGAGAAACTTACACTCTACCCTGTTCACATAGGCTTCCTCGGAAATCCTTCAAACATAACCCACGCTAAAATTATCCCATACTATAAAAGTTCTTGGGCCAGAGAGATGGTTCAGAGGTTAAGAGCATTGGTTGCTTCTCCAGAGGTTCTGAGTTCAGTTCCCAGCAACCACATATAATATATGTAAGCATATAAGCACAGATAAGCTGCTCACAACCATCTATAATGAGATCTGGTGTCCTCTTCTGGAATGCAGGCACAAATGCAGGCAGAACACTGTATACATAATAAATAAATAAAATCTTTTTTTTTTAAGTGTTTTTTTCTCCTCTTCTGAATAAGCCAGGTGCTCACGTGATACAACTCAAATGCACAGATGGAAACTTCAAATCTCAGAAATGTGCTAGCCATTTGCAGCCGCCATCACTCCATTGCAGGTCCTCTCTGGCCCTAGTCACCACCAACCCACTATTGATTGCTATAGACTTGCCTTCTGTGCTTATTTCACACCAGTGGAATCAAACTTGCATGGCTTATTTCATTAGCATGGTATTTTAATGGTTCATTCATTTTTTTTTTTCTCTCCCAGAAACTGGCTCTCATGTAGCCCAGGTTAGCCTTGAACTTAATGTAACTTCTGGTCTTCCAAGTGTTGGGATTATAGGCTGAGGGCCACCATGTTTGGTACTCCAGTTCTTTCTAACAGTGAATGGTATTTGCATGTTTAAATACACTACTCTTTTTGTTTGCTTTTAAAGACAGGATCTCACCATGTAGCCCTGGGACCCACTATGTAGACTAGGCTTCCCTCAAAGCTCAAAGGGTCTTTGTTTATTTTGCTAAGATTTAGAATCTTGCTATGTAGCCTAGACTGGCTTTGAACCTGGATCCCTCTATTTTAGTTTCCAGAGTACTGGATTAAACATACACACACACACACACACACACACACACACACACACACACATTTTAAAGTATAATGACAATTATTATGTGTCTTGTTGTTTGTTTGCCTGCTTTTTTTCTTTTTGAGACTGGATCTCATGTAGCCTAGGCTTGCCTCAAACTCCCTATGTAGCTAAGGGTAACCCTGAACTTCTGATCTTCCTGCTTCCCCCACTCAGTGCTATGACTAGAAGTCTATGTCTTCATGCCCAGTTCCATGCAGTGGTGAGATTCAACCTAGGGCTTCATTTAAATTAGGCAAGTACTCCTCCATCGAGATACATCCTCCAGGCCTCGCAACTGTTCTGTTTACTGCAGGAGGACACAGTAGAAAAACAATAATGCACAGTGTTAACAAAGGAAAACAACTCACAACACCATGACTCAGAGCTAACTATCGACAAACAGCCTCCTACAGCTCTCTGTGCACATACATATTTTAAGATCAAGATGGAAGCTCACTTCATCTTCTAAATTGCTCTTTAAACATCATAAATGTCTTTCTACATTAAATATTCATCAATACTATTTTTAACAAAATAAATCACTTCATTTCCAACTGCAGAGCATTTCTGGTTTCCCTTTCTTTTTAATTTACTGTATATACAATGCATACCTAAAGACTTACACTTTCGTCATTATTTCTTTAGAAAAACTGTCAAGATGTGCAACTGCTGAGCCTACCAGTGGAGACTCTTCTGGGTCCTTGCACACCTTCCCCTGCCCTCCCCACTGCCTCTCACCTGCCAATCAATGCTCTCCTCATAGCTTCCTGGCTGTATGGGCACTTCCCAATGACCACAGCTGACAGGTAGATGGGCTTCTCCAGGAAATGCATTAGCAGTGCACCCTGGCATCCAAGGACACTCCACCTTGCCATCTTGTCACTGCAGGACATGGAGCATGTCCTGTCTCCCCTGCCGGGCTTTACTCGGAGCAGCCCCACCTGGTGGTAGGCAGCCCCTGACTGTCTCAAGTCTCCAGTTTCTCCAGGAACACACTTGGCTCCCGTTCTATATACATCCACCACCCTGAAGCTACCTGGAGCTATTCCATTGACAGCATCCAGTTCTTCCTTGGTGAGATCAGAGCTGCTGACATCTGGTTTGAATGGACCACTTTCCTGTGTCCCATGGCCAGCTACACAATTGGAGAGTGACATGGCAGGTGTTCCAAGCCTCATCTTCTTGGCTACAGGACTCTCAGGGTCTTCACAACTCCTTTTATTTTTAGGATCCCCTAGATTATCACTCCCTTCTACAGGAGAGTTGTTGGCCCAATTTCTGATGACAGGACAGCAAGGTTGTTCTTCAAACTCAAGCATTGGAATGATGGAGGCATCCCCACCTGCACGAGAAGAAACCCCTTATCCAAGGATTCTCAGGATGAGTCTCCCCGACCAGTGACACTGATGTCCCTTAGGAATTAGAAATACAAATTGTGAGGCTGAAGAGCAGTGGTGGAGTGATAGCCTAGAATACAGGAGATCCGAGTTCAATCCCCAACACTCTGTGTGTGTGTGTGTGTGTGTGTGTGTGTATGTGTAGTAAATTACTGGAACCTAATATACATGCTGAATCAGAAACTCTGAAGGTGGAGCCCAGAAGTCTGTTTTAATAAGCTGAGTAGACCATTCTCACACAAGCTTAAAGAATCATGGCCTTAAACCAATGTCAATTTGTTTTCCCTGCTGACCTGGGATGGAGGAAGAGGTAGGCAGGTGATAAAGAGGTAGGCAGTTGGTAAAGCACAGGCCTAATGAGCATAATAAGGCCTGGTCTTGTTGCATCCACCGTACAAAGAGGAAAAAATACAAAACCAAAAGCCACATATATATACGCATGTATGCACATGCTGTGGCACATGTGTGGGTCAAAGGATGACTACAGGTGTGCAGGTGTTAGTCCTCACCTTCCTCTTTGTTCGAGGAGTTTGTTCCCTGCTGCGTATGCTGCAGCCTTTCTGTCCTAGGAGTGCTGGCGTACAGACATGCACTAGTGTGCCCGGCTTTATGTGGGTTCTAGGGATTCAAACTCAGGTTGAGCGCTCGATGACAAGTACTTTACACACTGAGGTCACCACAGACACCCTTCTTTCCTCAATAAGAAAGTAACATTAGGGCTGGAGAGAAGGCTCAGGGGTTAAGAGCACTTGCTGTTCCGACTATGGGGCCCAGGTTGAGTTCCTAGCACCCACGTCGGGGGGTTTCATAACTTCCTATAATCCCAGTTCCGGGTGGCCTGACACCCTCTGGCCTCTGCTGGCACTTGTATGCGAACGGTCCATAGAAGCACACACATGCTCATGAAATCAGGAACAATAAGCAGGCATAACAATTAGCAAATAAATCTTTTATAAACTATATATATACATACATACATAAACAAATAAGAAACATTGCATGTACTAAAGTCTTAATAAAAATCTCTGAATTCTTGATGAAGGCTCTGTCCTAGATCCTGCAAGTTAAAACTTCTCCATGAGAGAATAATGGGAAACTGAATATTTAAACAAAGGTCTCAAGTAATTTCTACCATAGGGAAGTTTTAGACCAGAGTTTCTCACTCTCCACATTACTCAGGGCATTTGCTTGTTTTCTCTTTTGAGATAGGCCTTTTGTAACTCAGACTGGCCTCAGTTCCCTATTAGCTGAGGATGCCCCTGAATTCCTAAACCACCTGCCCCTGCCTCCTCTGTGCTGGGATCGGGAGGGGTCACCATGCCTGGGCTGAAGGAAACTGAGTAGTGGAGGTGCTCCTTATGTTAGCCGTTAGACAGCCTCTATCCATTATGTGACAGTCCCCCAGTCTGATCATCAAAAGATTGTCCAGAGCCAGTCTGCTTGACACACACATAATTCCAACACTTAGGAGGTGAAAGCAGAATTGTGAGGATAAGAATATCTTAGACTTGGCTGGAGAGATGGCTCAGTGGTTAAGAGCACTGTCTGCTCTTCCAAAGGACCAGGGTTCAATTCCCAGCACCCACATGGCAGCTCACAATTGTCTGTAACTCCAATTCCAAGGGATCTGACACCTTCACACTGATGCACATAAAATAAAAAAATTAAACAAATTATATAAAAAAGAATATCTTAGACTACACAGCCAGACTGTCACACATACACACAAGTCTCCAGATGTTGCCAAGTGTCTTTTGAAGGACAGTACCCTGAGCTGAGAACTACAGCTTTAAGGGTAGTCTTAAGGGGTGCGGGTGGGGTGGGGGAGACATTTTTAAAAAGTGTGTGTGTATGTGTGTGTGTGCATCACACATGTGTGCAGGTGCCTGCTGAGGCCAGAAGAGGGACTTGACTCCCATGAAACTGGCCGTCCAGGCAGTTGTGAGCTGTGTAACACAGGGGCTGGGAACTGAACTCATGTTCTCTAGAGGAACAAAGTGTCCTTCACCACTGAGCCACCTTGCCTGCTGTAGGGAAAGACTTTTGTTTTTTGATGCTGGAGATCACAACTGAATCTTGTGGATATTGGGCAAGCACTCTACCACCGAGTTACACCCTCAAGCCTGATGACTACTGATTTACAATGAGCAAGGTTTCCCAAAGGCATTTTTTGGACAGGGAGCCTGTAAGATGCCTTGGGAAACAGTAGAGGTTTATTTCATGGTTGAGTAAATTTGATGAACATTATTCAAAATATCATCTTGATATTATGATGCATATTCATCAGAAAAGACCCACAATAAACTGCAAAGTCAAGTCCAAACCAGTGTTTCCAAAAGCTGCAGTGTTTCCCTGTGCTGGTTTACAGATTTCTCATCTGTTCTGTGCCCACAAAAGCCAAAGAAAACCTGAGGTCGGGAGAAAGCGCAGCACTCCCTTGAGAAGGGAGCTATTTCTACAAATGCCAACCTAATGGGAAAAGTACTCTAGCAGTCTTTGTAAGCTGAGAGTGGCAAAGGCAAGAGAGACACCGAAGGAGAAATGTCAGGACACATTTCTGGCTGGCTGACTTCCAGAGACCTTACAAGGTGACAGCTACTCTGAAGAACTCATGGGGTCTACCTCCTACTCTGTACACTAAGAGATGTGATCATGACAGAATGCCTGGATACGAGAGACTGACTCACACTAATAGAACACAAAAGCAAGGGTCTAAAGTAGCTAACCAAGACACCAAATTATTAATTAGTAATGAGAAGTAAATGTCAAGGCAGCCAGGGAGTCACATTTGCTAGGCAGTGTGCTTCCGTCTTGCAGCCAAACCATGGGTGGGGGAGCACCACATTGGAAAAGATTACTCATGAAACCAAGGGGGTTATATCAGTGGGTGAAGATTTTTTTTTTCCAGCAAAACAATTTCCAGAGTTTTTAATATCAACAGA
Source organism: Pachyuromys duprasi (assembly GCA_028658305.1). Lineage (NCBI taxonomy): Eukaryota > Metazoa > Chordata > Mammalia > Rodentia > Muridae > Pachyuromys > Pachyuromys duprasi. The sequence goes on from CM053744.1 coordinate 47,356,563, forward strand.
GGGCTGCCAATTTCTTACTTAAGATCTTTTTTTTTTTTTACTTACTTAAGATCTTAAAAACAAGCCAAACCAAAACCCAATTACCACAATTAACAAAAGGAAGGAAGAAGCCAACCCACTGCACAGCTATTGTTTCTCCCACTTCTCATTCCTCCAGAGCCCTGAGGAGAAGCCTGGAAGTCATCTCTGCCGCTTCCCTCTTCTTCACATACAATCATGACGTCTGAGCCATTGCCCTAAATCTCTCTTGCACTTATTCAGTTGTCTACCTCTACTAATGCCCTCTACCCTCCTCACACCACCATGCTCTCAGTAAAAACAGAAGACTGTCACTTTACTTTTGGATTACCTACTCGACAGTCGTGAGTGTTCTTGCTTTGCACAGATGCTCGCAGAGCAGTGTGCCCGAGCACGCGGGTCTGTGTAGTTTGTTAGCAGGCTGACATCCTGGATGTATCCCCCAGGTCTTTCCTCACGCTAAGCAAGCACATCACCACTGCGTTCTCTCCTCAGACCCTCATTTACTGCTTTATACTGAGTAAAAGAGAATACCGGTTCATGACAGATATGGTGGTACACTCCTGTAACCTCAGTTCAAGGCAAGGCGGACTAACAGTAGGACTGTCTCAAAAATACAAAAACACTGGCTGTGTGGAACATGTCTGCATTCCCAGTACTTGGGAGACAGAGGCAGGGAGATAGCTGAAGTTCAAGGCCAACGTGGGCCTACATATTGAGATCAAGGCCAGCCAGGACAACTTAGCAAAAACTCGTCTCACGACAGTGAGATGGCTCAGTATGTAAAGGTGCTTGCTGCGAGCCTGATGAACTGAGTTCTATCTTCTGAGCCCACCTAGTAGAAGCAGAGAATTAATTAATTACTACAAGTTGTCTGACTTCCATGTATGTACAGTGGCGCATGCGCCCGCCCCTCCCCCCCACGAGTCTTTCTAAATACATAAATTAAAAAAAAACCTGTCTCAAAAAAAAAAAACTAGAGAAAAATATGTATTTGTTCAATGAACAGATGAATGAATGAAATGAGCTTTAGAATAAGTTACTGTGGTAAGACTTTGGGATTTTGAGCCCCAGTAACTGTATTGCACTTTGTAGGGGTTCAGCTTGAAGCTGCCCCGTCCTGACTTTGAGAACTAACAGTCTGAGATCCCACACTGCCTTATTTCTGCCTTCTGCTTTCCCTCAGTAGAAATGTGATTGTGTATATACGTCACTGCCATTAGCTGTACCTTTGGGAGAAACATCCCTATGAGCAAGGCAAGCATAAGGAGGAAGCCAGCGCAACGTTAGAAGGCTTGATGATACTTACAGGGTGTGTGGCTAGAGAAAAACACAAAGGACAGGTCAGGTCTGAGCCTCCACAGTCCTCTCTGAGTTCCTGGAACAAAGATACTATCCTCTTGCAGGACGGCTGCCAAATGGAGCTGATGGAGAAGGTACCTGAGGGTTGCGAGTTACCAGAATGAACAAGCAGGCTGGTGGTGGCTCAGGGTGCCTTCCGGGCATGCTCAGGGCCTGGCAGAGGCAACCCCCTTGGCTTGATTCCCAGAGCTACAGAATCAGTTAAGTGGAGGGGAAAAAAAGCATAAACAACACACCCATGTGGTCAAGAGAGCTCCCTGGCTGGGTGACTACAGTAGGACACTGAGACTGGCAGAGATCTGGCACTGTGAGGATGATGGCGGTGAGTCCTTCTCAAAGGTTAGGAAGCTCTCAGGCCTCGCTCTGGATCTACTGAAGTCAGAATCCCTGGAGAAGCTAGCCATCTTCTCCACTCCCGCCCCTGTCCCTGCTACACTAGCCATGTGCCCCATCAACGTTTATACCCCAGACCAAGAAACTTGGGTTTCAGCAGGTGATTCTGAGGCCTGGACCCCGGTAGTTCAGAGCGACATGAGCTGCATTAGCTTCGAGCTTGTGAGAAATGCAAACCCCATCCCTAAGACACGGTCAACCAAGACTGTTTGGGAGTGCGGTTTTACCTCTGGAAGCTCCTTCTGGCTATGATCTCAGCATGGCTGTCATTGAGGATGTCCCCTGTGGCAAAGACAGGACACATGGAGTAAATGACGACATGAGATCTGGAGAGGCTGGCAGAGTATATATCAGTGCTCCATGCCAGCACTCAGCATGGCCATGTTACCTCTTGGGGGTTTTGTGAGAAAGTATCACAGTGACACATTAGTGACAATGTACTTGCAGCTTGAGTTTCTCAACATATGGGGCCATAAAATCCTTTGTATAGAAGGAAAGCCTATAAAATATAGGATGAAGTGGGTGTGGTGGTACATGTGTTGGATGTAATCCCTGGCTTAGGTAGGGATACCATGAGTTTGAGGCCAATCTTAACATCATAGTAAGTTCTTGATAAGCTTGGGCTACATAGTAAGATCTTATTTCAAAATACTAAACAAAGAAAATACCCCAAATAAACCAATCCAAACAAAAACTACCTCTAGTTGAGAACCACTGATTTCTAGAAACAATTTTTTTAAGTGCTTGAGGATTGCATCTAAGGTCTTATGCAGCTAGGCAAGTGCACTGCCCCTGAGCTATGTCCCCAGATTCTTTACATTTTTGTAAAGAGATCTGTAATAAGATATTATATTATATGTAAATGCTATAGTAATTCTAATTTCCTTATTTTGTATATATGTTCCATGGTGTATGTGCACATGATATAATATGCATGTAGAGGTCGGAGGACAAGTCTAAGCACTTGGTTTTCTCCCTCCACCACATGGATTCTGGGGATCAAAGTTAGCTTGTGGCCTGGTAGCAGACAGGGTTTCACTGTGAAGCTCTGGCTGGCCTGGGGCTCACTAGAACTCCACTAGTCTCTGCCTCCTGAGTATTAGGCTTGCTGGCATGTGCCACCACCCCTGATACTCTGTTTTGTTTTGTATTTTTTTTTTTTGACATGGGGTTTCACTACGCTGGTTAAGCACTTCTTCAACTCCACCTTTAGCACAAGCAAGCCTTGAAATTTAGATGCTCCTCCTGCTTCAGCCTCCCAAGTCACTTGTGCCATCTGGCTACAGAAATCTTATATCTAGAAATCAGGGATAGAGATCTCTTATACCATGGTGTCATTTCCACGCCCACAATGACACATTTCTGCAGTGGGTCTGAGCTAGTTCTCTCCTATACAGAAGACATGGCTAGGGGAATAGAAGGGACTTCCACATTGTTGATGCCAAGGGTCTGTTTAATTCAAGACTGTTTTCTGGGACTCCAGAAGCCACTCAGACGTCTTCCTCCACCTGCTAGTAAGCCTGGATGCCTTCCCCACACAATGCGGAACAACTAAACTCAGGGAACCTCTGGTTTAAACCTGAACATACTGACTGAGTTTTAGAAGCCCGTTCCTGGTGATTTCTGCTTTGGGTTTATTCTTTTCTTTTAGTCCCTTGAGACACAGAGTGTTTAGTACGCTGGTTTTGGCAGTCTTACCACAGCCCCTGGAGTGTGGGGATTACAGGCACACACCACAATGCTCGGCTATGAATTCCCATTAAAAGCAACCAACCAAAACCAAAAAACAGTCTTCCAAGGTGGACGTGGGGGGTGGAATCAGTAGTAATCAAGGGATCAGCCACTCCAACCAGCATGGCCTCTTTTCTTTGACAAGGAGACTACAGGTCAGCATGGGCTGGCACACAGACAGCCCCATCTTTGCTTACCGCTCTTCCTCATCTTGGACTGGCCGATGCACTTTGTTCCTGTTCCCATTGAGACCACTTCTTTGGTCACTGAGAGAAAAACAAACAAACGCAAATAATTAAGTAAGTGAACCCTCAGAGGCTTCGCTTCGCTTCCTAGTGTTCAGGTTTAATAAGTCCACATTTCTCTGTTCTCAGGAGGATTCCCATGGGTGGACTCAACCAGGACCGCAGTTCTCTTCGGGTGGTTTGCCGCCACCAGAAGTACTGCGCTACCTGGTGGAGAGCATGGGAAAACAGAAACGTTGCAGTTCACATCCAGCCAGGCGCTGGACAGCAGGTTCGCTGACAGAAAGAAAAGGTCTCACCTGGCACTTGCTTATCATGGGTGTCCCAAGCTTGGTCAGCTGTAGACTGTATCTTCACCACGGCTGCCAACAAAGTCCACTCACGGTTTGGCTCAGGCTTCCCCTGCTTGGGCAGTTTGACATTATAGTGTGCATAGCACAGCTGAGCAATCTCATCCGCCGTCCACATGGGTGGAGCTGGAGCTGAGGCCCTTACAAAAAGCCAGACCATTAGAAAGCGAGCCTACGACGACAGAGACGCACTGTGGTGCTTCAGCAGTCTCTAATGTAGCCCAACAATGCTCAGACTAAGGTTCATGTTTTCCTGCTAATCTCTCTCCCCTCCCATCTCAATAAAGCGTGAAGCCACCAATCCTACAAATTATTTTTTCAAGTTTATAGTTTCTTCAGAAATGTATAAACTACTGAATGTGGATTTACTGTTTTATACTGTCCTTTCAGATTTCAGCTTGCTTTGGGCAGACAGTCGTCCTACAAGATTTCTTTCTGGATAGATGTCCTCCTTTTCCCCAACAGAAGAGCAAATCTGCCTCACTCTAGCAAATTTCCAAAGTCTCTCACTGAATGGTTTTCCAACAGTTGTGCTTAAGGGTGTGGACATGGAGTTGTACTTTCTAGGTTTCAATTCCAGCTTCATCACGGATTTAACTGTGTGGTTACTAGTGTAGTTTTATAGTTTTATAGTTTTCGCAGCTGTTAAAACATGGATAACAGTATTTAATATTATTTTTTCTTTTTGGTTTTTTCGAGACAGGGTTTCTCTGTGTAACAGCCCTGGCTGGAACTTGCTCTGTAGACCACTGTGGCTTTGAACTCAGAGATTCACTTGCCTCTGAGATTAAAGGCATGTGTCATCACTGTCTGGCTAGTATTAACATACTTTGACTTCACTTGATTATATGAAAAGCTTCTTTGATGAGCTCATACAATGGCTAGACACAGTGGAGCATTTGTAGAAAAACAACAAAGTAGTTTTTACTGAGCTCAGATGCGATGTTTCAGCAAGGTATTTCTAAGACTTGTGCAAAATGCAGGCTCCTTTTTGCAGTAAATGGTAATGATTATTCCGGCAGGGACTGACAGAGAGGGTTACACTGAAGTCTAACGCTGATAAGTTTTGTATTTCTAGGAGCATAAGCATGTGCGATCCTAGAATCCTGTTAGTTCCAGGAAGGCAACACAGAAAATTTATTTTATGAAGGTAGACATCTGCCATCAACCTGAAATTAAACTAGAGGTTTATATTATGAACTACAAAAGCCAAGGGGATGAAGCAGCTCAAATTACATCATGTCATTCAGGCAGCTGACTGAAGGACCACGCTGTGGTTGAGTGTTTCGATATTTTCGGTCCGCTATAATTCGTGTCTACAACCCCTATTTAAAGACCTCGAAGAACTCCTTCATTAGAAGAAGCTCAAACATGCATTTCTGTGACCACAAATAAGAGTCGCAAAAAGCTGAAAACCCCACTTCTTTTCCCACCCTTCCTACCCCGAAGTGGGGCTCCGCAGGACTGGAGCGCCTAGCTGGGTCGCGAGACCCCTTCCCGCGGGAGCAGTGAACACAGCCTTCTCCCACACAAGGCCAGTTGTGTAGAGGTGACCCTGAGACCGTGTTATGCCCGCGCCGCGCCCTCCACCGCTCCCTCCACACGATCCTGCTCTCCCGCCACGCTCGCCGGAGACGCTGGTTGCGACACGGAAGTGATGCGTTAAAGGGCAGCTTCGAGCAACACCGCCCGCAAAGCACGCTGGTCCTTGTAGTCCTTGGGTGGGAGCGGAGCAGAGGCTGCTCAGTTCTGCCTAGGAGGAAAGTGCCTGGCCAATGCAGAGGTGAAGGTTTCAAAACCGATTTACCTTGCAATTCATCCTTACTTTCAACAGGACTATGAGCAGATCCTCTGACAGCTTCTCACCTCAGTCATCACTGCAGGACTATCACGGACCTGGATGGCCAGGACCCTCCTCTCCAGGGCTAACAGACACCTTGTTAAATCTTCAAATGTACATACATGCAAATACTTAAAAATATTCATGTGCATGTGTCAATATCTTATGCACACATGTGCGTGCAAATGCCCAAGGCGGCTAGAAAAGGGCATTTGAAAGTGGTCTGACATGGGTGCTGGGTACTAACCCTGGTCCTCAAAGAGCAGTAATCCCCTGCAGCCACAACCAGGTCTCCTGCGCCTTCTCTAGTGTACGTAAAATTGCGCTGCAGGCCTCATGCTCAAATGCTTTGAGGTTTTTCTTAGTGTGTTCCTCCACCAAAAACAAGTATGCACTTGATCTGGTCTGGATCTCCCTAGAATTTTCACTCGCCCCCCCCCCCCAAAAAGCCATAAAAGTAATTTCCATGGAAGCAGTGATTTGGCTTTTGTTTCCTGCTGCCTTCAGTATTTCAGAACAATGATTGATATTGTACAGACATGACTGCAGGTGGTGCTGGAGAGTTGGCCCAGGAGTTAAGAGCACACCCTGCTCTTGCAGGGCTGCCTTTGGTTCTGAGCATCCATGTTGGGCAGCTTACAATTGCCTGTAACTCTGGTCACAGAGAGCACACCTGCACTCCAATGCATGTGTGTGTATGTGTGTGCGCGTGCGCACATACACACAATAATAAAGCAGACGTGGTGGCACATTCCTTTAATTCCAGCACTCTAGCAGAGGCAGGTGGATTTCTGTGAGTTCAAGGCCAGCTTGGTCTACAAAGGGAGTCGAGGGCAGCCAGGGCTCTATAAAGAGAAACCCTAAATCCTGCCCTCCAACAAATAAACAAACAAACAAACAAACAAACAAATGTAATGACAGAGTTCTAAACATTCATTAGACCAACACTCAGGGAAAAAAATTACATAGTAAAGAGAGAAATGGTTTATTTGGTAACAAGGAATAAAAAGATGTTCTTTAATTCTCTCTTGTGGTGGCTGGTCTGCAGTGGCCAGATGGACGGACGGCACTACACTGAAGCCCTCAGACCAGAACTGCTGAAATTCGGAGAGCCAGAGTTTTATGTATCTTCTAGGCAGAGGGGCCAGTTGCTGTGCTTTCTGGTGTTTCAGTGGCTGCTGAAGTTTCCTTCTTGTCTTCAGGCTTCATGGCAGGAAACAGAAGTACTTCCTATGTAAGAGCAAAGTATGCTTTGAAGTTAAGAAGCACCATGAGCTGGGCATATTGGCATTCACCTTTAATCACAGCATTCAGGAGGCAGGAGCAGGCAGACCTCTGTGAATTCAAGGCCAGCCTGGTCTACATAGTAAGTTCGAGAACAACCAAAACACAGAGAGACCTTATCTTAAAAAAAAAAAAAAAGCAGTACAAATATTTTTACAGCTATCCTACTATTGCTTTTGCCTCTATCGTTACTAACCAAATCCAGAAATCAAGTGCACAGAACCTCCTTGGGTCCATGTCAAAATGAATCAACACAGGTTCTAGTAAAGCTGAGTTTCAGGAGCTAGAGAGATGGTCAAGAGCACTTGCCATGGTGGCTTAGAGACATGTGTAACTTGTTTAACCGGTTCTGACAACCTCTTCTAGCCTCTGCAGGCACAAGGGATGCTTGTGCAAAACAGCCACATGTATAATTTTAAAAAAATTACTGTTATTTTTTAAAAGGGAACTCCTGCTGGGCAGAGGTGGCACACTCCTTCAGTCCCAGCATCAGGAGGCAGAGGCAGAGGGATCTCTGTGAGTCTGAGGACAGCCTGGTCTATAGAAGGAGTTCCCGGACATCCAGGGCTACACAGAGAAACCCTGTCTTAAAAAACAAAAACAAAAAAGCAAACCAAAACAAAAGCGAACTTCCTTGTAGGCGCACATCAATACAATCTCAGTGTTGTCACGGGGGAGGCAGGGATATCAGGAGTTCAATGGAAACTACAGGTGGAATCCCAAGAGGGCTCAGGCTGCACGAGAGCCTCTCTCAAAAACAGTAACAGAGCAACAAATGGATATCCTTCTCTATGCAATTCAATAAAAACAGTTTTTACACCTTACAGGACTGATACCAGGCAATACATGTAGACAGAGTTTAGCATTTCTCTGGGTATTAAAGAAAAGCAAACTATTAATATTTCCTATCTCAAGTAGGAACAACTACCCCTGAAGGGTTAGCTACCTCTCAGTCTTTGTATAGTGGTATGGAACTTCCTCAGCCTTTACTGTATATTCCAGGCCCTCCACCCTCTGCTTCCAGTACAGTGGAGTTTCAGGGGAAGCATGTACTGGGAAGTCTGTGCATACCTTAATATTGTTGGAGTCTGTGAGAAACATGGTGAGTCGATCTATCCCCATGCCCCAGCCAGCTGTCGGGGGCAGCCCATATTCTAGGGCAGTACAGAAGTTCTCATCTATGAACATGGCTTCATCATCACCAGCAGCTTTCGCCTAGAATACATAGTCAAACGTAATGTTCTTCTAGGTCAGTGGTCCTCAACCTTCCTAATGCTGTGATCCTTTAATGCAGTTCCTCAGGTTGTGGCGACCCCACACATAAGATTATTTCATTGATACTTCATAAGTAATTTTGCTACTATTATGAATCATAATGTAAATCTCTGATGACACCCCCAAAGGGGTCAAAACCCACAGGTTGAGAACCACTGTTCTAGGTCATCTCAGTATCCACATGAACACATCAAAACTTTCAAAAGGGGTACCAAAAATGCTCCTGACACTCAAGACTTGCTGGAATTTGATTTCCCAGTAATTCTAAGATTTAGCCATTTCTTCCAGAGACCTGAAGGTTAGGACTGATGAAACCTACCTCAGAGATGATTGTATGCACTCCTGGTTCCAATACTTGGAGAGCTAAGGCATAAAGACCACCAAGAGTAAGAAGCGAGCCTGGTCTCCACAGCTAGCTTCAGGCCAGCCAGGGCTAAACAGCGAGATCTTGAGTCAGTGGGAGCTCGTAGTCCTCATTATTTTATACAAATGACATATGGTAATTTTTAAAAAGACAAATCTGTCTCGGAACATAGACAAATTTCTCTGAAAAATGTTCCTCGGCTAGGGGATTTTGGACTCTAATTAGACTAGTTCTCAGCTACTGTAGGCTGATACTAAAGATTCTTTCTCATTTCCGGAAAGCACCCATCAGTCCAGAGTCCATGGAGACAGCCTTTGGGGAGGGTACTGCCTTCCTCACATCTTCATGTGCTGCTCATCCTCAAACTACCTCAACAAAGGTACAATTAGACCATGTGTGGTGGTGCATTTGGGAAGCAGAGGCAGGGGCATCTCTCTGAGTTTCAAAACCAGCCAGGACCACATAGTGAGTTCCAGGGCAGCCAGGATTATACAGAGAGATTCTGTTTCAAAAAACAAAGGAATAGCTCGTTGTCGGACTGAAGACCCTAGTGAGGGAAACAGGGACTGTTTCAGTCATGATCTTGATGGCTGACTCTTTGACCCTCCCCCATACAAGCCGGGGAGTGACAGACTGGCTAGATCCCAGGGGAGGACATTGCAACCAGCCCTGAGGAGACAGGATGAGCTGGGGTTGGATGGAAGGGGAGGAGGTCCTCCCCTGTTGGTGGACTTGGAGGGGGCGGGGAGGAGGGAGGGTGGGAGGGAATGAGGGAGGAGGCTATGCCTGGGATGCAAAGTACCTAACCTGTGATTGATATAAAAATAAATTAATTAAAAAACAAAAAACAAAGGAAAACAAGCCTCCTGCCCCACTAGAGGCGTACAGTTTATGAAAAAGTCTATCTTTGTTAAATGTATTTACAAAGGAGTGTTGTTCTCCATACAGGGGTCTTAAACTCATTTTACATGCAGTATAATGAAAGCCAAAGTCTCACTTGGGTATGGTAGTGTAGCCCTGTAAACTCTTTAGAGACAAGAGGATGGAGGAACTGCAGGCCAGCCTTGGCTACCTGAGAGCTTGCCTCAAAGACAAAAAGAAGAGCTCTACTTTAAATGTGACTTCCTCCTGTAAAGCCTCTTTATGGGGCTGGAGAGCTGGCTCAGTGGTTAAGAGATGGTCTTCCACAAAACCCCAAGTTTGATTCCTAGCATGCACATGGTAACTCACAACCATCTATAACTCCAGTTGCTGGGGACCAATGCCCTTTTCTGCCCTCCTTGAGCACTGTGTGCAGGTGGTACACTATACAAGTGCGGGCAAGAGGACCGACATACATAAAACAAAATTAGCTAAGTTAAAAAGCCTCTAAGGCGGGTGTGTCCTGCTGAGCTCAGTGGTGAAACAGATGTCATCATTCGCTCTCCTTCTCACCTTGGCCTGTTCTTCAAACAGCTGCCGCTGCCGCATGGGGTCATTCAGCTCGGTGTAGGCATTGCATATTTCCTTCTTCATGACAAACAGCTCAAAGCGCTCAGTTAGACCCTCTTTGGAGCGATGCCTGGGAACGTGAGACCACAGAGGATGAATTCAGGGCTCTCCTAATAAAATATATAATGGATCAATGCTCAGCACCAATCACTGGTACCAGCGAAGGTGAGAGATATTAGAAGACTTGATTATATTCCGAACAAGCAGTGGGATAGACTGAGTCCATGCCCTCCTGCTTTGCTCTCTAGGCTGCATACTTGCTTCGGTCAAGGAGGTATCAGCAAAGGTCTAGTAGATATTCGTTTGCTGAAGCTTGTTCTTTTGGGATGCTTGCTTTGGGAACCCAACCATCATGCCGACAAAAGCCAGACTACCGCCAGAGAGATCAGGTGAAGAGGCCCTGGCAGAATTCCAACCGTATCAATACATGGTGCAGAAAGACCACCAAGTCAACACAGGATGTCAAAATAAACTGTCTCTTAAACCATTAATTTTTTCTTTTTTGAGACAGGGTTTCTCTGTGCAGCCTTGGCTGATCTGCCTTGCCTCTGCCTCCCTGAGTGCTGAGATTACAGGCATGCACCACTGCATCCCGCTTGTTTTTGTTTTTTAAAAGCAGTACTCAAGACTGAACCGACGGTAGGGCCTAGATTTGTGTTAAGTAAATGCTCTACTACAGAGATACAGCCACAGCCCTACTCTAAGGGTTTTATGCAGTAACAAACGGTATCTTACCATTTGGCCAAAGGGCTCATAATCTGTGGGTGATCACAGATGAATGTAGGACTGATGCATGTCACTTCGAGGAACTCGCCAACAAGCTTAATGAGAAAACAAAGCAGAATAGATACGGCTTCTGAGGATCACCGACAGTCTTCCCTAACAGGAGGCTTTAACTCCCAGAGAGAGCATTAACTAAGATAGTACACAAGAACTAATTGGCACAGAGTGTGACATTATAGTCCAAAGTTTCTTTCTGCTTCTATTTCATGGGGCTGGGATTGGGCTACCCCTGCTCCCTAGCCCTGCCTTTCTGAGTAAGTACTTTACTATGAGCTACCCTTCCCAACCCCAGTTCAAAGTTTCAATTTTCCTGTTCCTCTGTAAGGTTTTCTTGTGAAGTTGCAGGACGGGATTCTCCAGTGGGGTCCACGTCCCAGGGACCACGGTGCTGGTCAGCACGGGTGAGTGCAAGTGTGGCGTCTCACCTTATCAAGGAGTCTGGCTGTGGTCCGAGGTGGAGGACATTCAACAGCTTTTGCAACACAAATATCATCAAGAATTTTCCGAGTTTCTATGACAGAAATGTATGAGTTAGGACAGGGAACATAACTGTCATCTAGGAAAAATGTCTATAAATACAACACGTGGGACATTTCAGCTCTGACCTCAATAAGCTTAGAGCTGAACAGAAAGGAAGCAGAGTGTTGCAGGTTACCTTCAGTTTCAAAGAGACTGGTTTGTGGAAGCTTCACGCCTAGAGCTTTCTCAAGCTCTTCTACCATGCTGATTCTTCGGAAAGGTGAGGTGAAGTCAATTTCATAGGCTTGGCCTTCTGGCCCGTCTGGGTGGTAGGTGACCTTGTAACTGCCTGTAATGCTTTTCACCATCCCTGGAGGGAAAAGCAGCCACCTCAGGGATGGAAACGAGAAGCTGTCTTCTGAAAGCAGCATAGCAGGCTCCCAGCATCAGCTGAAGGCAGCAGGACTCACCTGACAGCATCTTCTCTGTGATCTCCATGAGGTCGTGATAGTCTGCATAGGCCATGTAGAACTCACATGTGGTGAACTCAGGATTGTGAGTCAAATCAATTCCCTCATTCCGGAACTGTCGCCCAATTTCATAAACCCGGTCAATGCCACCAACCACCAGCATCTACAAAGAGCCACAGTCATGTGTTAGCAGCCAAAATAAGCTAAATGGTTTTTAGAGCTTTCACATGCTCTCTACTCAAAATGTCTAGAACTCTGCTGACTTTTGATTCCTGTAGCACACATCATTTTGCTTTTTGTTTTTATTTGGCTGTGCAGGATTCTGGAGTCTCTTCTTGAGTCTTTGCTATTTCTTATATGGTGTGTCTGAGTTTTTCTAAAACCTCTTCTGGGGTTAGGCTACAGGCAAGTGAGCCAGCTCCACCTTGCCAGACACACTAGTGACCTGTCAGCATAGAAGCTACTAAAAGAAGGTGTAAGTGTCACATAGAACTCACTCTGGTACAGAGAGCCAGAGGGAGCTATCTTTCAAACAGGCTATAGAGATCCTGGTGCCGCGACTTGTCCCCATCAGGAGACAGTGTTCTTTGGGACACCAGCTCAGTGATATGATTCAGGGTCACTCCCAGTTGTGGTTTCCAGGCACAACTCTCTGACCTTCAAGGTCATTGTGACTCCCTTCCACAGTTGAATATATTTGGGCCTTGCTTTAACTTGTTACATGTCTACAACTAAGAATCTTGGCTGAAAGTCTTCGGTATCTATATGGCTAATTTGAAGAGATTTATTTTTTAATTTCTAGAAAGAAGTTATGATCAATGAAAATTGTGTTACGAAATACTTAACTCAGAAGGACTAGGATGCAGTTCATTGGTAGATTTTTTTTCTTTTTAGACAGGGTCTCACTGTGTAGCCTTGGCTGGCCTAGAACTCACAGCATAGACCAAGTGTTTGCCATTATTCCTGAGGGGGAGGGGAAGGAGGAGCTTTTAGGGCAACTGAAATAGGAATGTGTGGACACCTTTATAATACAATGCCTTCAATCCTCAGCTGCTTACAAGGAAATTCTGTAAGAATCACAACTAACAAACCTGAAGAATTAGAACACTCTCCTGGCTGCTCTATCTTTATTGTTCCTTATTTCTGACTACTCTAGCCAGCACTTGTTCCAGGCTCCAACTACTTGAAGGAAATAGGGTATGTGATTATTGATTACCTTATGGTAGAGCTCTGGAGCAATTCTCATATATAGGTTCATATCCAGCTCATTGTGGTAGGTGATGAAAGGCTTGGCGACAGCTCCCCCTGGAATGACGTTCATCATGGGAGTTTCGATCTAAAACAGACAGAAACAGTTCACAGATAGCTAGAGACCTCAGGACAGCTCATTCCTTGTGTGTAACATGGTCTAGGCCTGTCATATAACAAAGGAAAACAGTAATGTAAGTGCTTGATGAAGAATAGACTGCCTGACTCTCTAGAACCGCTTGTCCATTTCTATTAATAACACAGCACTGTAAACTCTGACAAGCTGTAAACGGAACTCTGAATGGATGCTACAACTTTTATGTTTAACCTACTGTTTGTGGTTTGAATGAGAATGGCCCCATAGGCTGGTATATTTAAATGCTTGGTCCCTAGTTGGTGGGACTGCTTGGGAAGCATTAGGGAGTATGGCCCTGTTGGAGTAGGTGTGGACTTCTTGGAAGAGGTGTGTCACTGGGGTTGGGTTTTGAGGTTAAAAAGACCATGCCAGGCCCAGTGTCTGTCTGTCTGTCTCTCTCAATCTTTCTGCCTGTAATGTGTGGATTAGAATATAAGCTTTCAATCCCAGGCCTGCCTGCTGCCATACTTCCTGCCATGATCATATTGGACCAATCTTCTAAAACTATAAGCAATCCACTAATCAACTACTTTCTTTTGTAAGGGTTGCCTTGGGGGCTGGAGAGATGGCTCAGAGGTTAAGAGCACTGGCTCTTCTTCCAAAGGTCCTGAGTTCAATTCCCAGCAACCACATGGTGGCTCATAACCATCTATCATGAGATTTGGTGCCCTCTTCCGGCATGCAGGCCCACATACAGGCAGAATTCTGCATAAATAATAAATAAATAAATATTAAAAAAAAAAAAAAAAGAAAGCGTGTAGTCCTTACACTTTAGGTACATGACAGACTTTGGTAATGGATGGCTTTAGTGCTGGGCTGAGCAAGGTGGATATGAGTTCCAGGCCAGCCAGGACTACATAGGCTTTGTCTCAAAGCAGTGAGAAAATGTGCAGAATGGACTGTGGGGTGGCTCAGCAGGTAAAGGTGCATGCCAGCAAGCTGGTGACCTGAGTTTGTGGATCTCCAGGATCCACATGCTAGGAGAAAACTGATTTACATGTATGCAGTGGCACACGTGCTCACATTAGTTCATACATGTACAGAATGTACAACATGGTGAAAATAGAGGCTAACATCACCTTTAAGTTTTGTTATTTCATAGGAATAGTTACACTGGGGAAATGGAATTGTTGAACTTGGTCTTTGAGCAGATGCGGTTACCAGGGGCTGGTGGTGGGCTAGGGGAAAGAAGAGTGCTCAGAGAAAGGTGCTGTTCCTGTTGGCTCAGGTTGGCTAGCCATTGCTTAGATTTGCATTTCAGCTAATGTTGCCAGGTTAGAGGGTAAGTCCCAGTGCCCAAAAGATGTCAGAAGTAGCAAAACAATCACTAAATATCCTGCTAGCCTTTTGGGCAGGCTGTCTTCTGGGTGTGGCCTTTGTTAATCCTCTCACCACATCCAGAGGACGGTTTGCAGCTGAACCTAGGGGTCCATATGTACATTTCTGGTAAAATGCTTGTGTTTATTGTGCGTGGAATTTATTCCACATCAGAACTTTGTAAGTGTCCTAAAGGAGAGCACGTGGTTAAAAGTATGGTAGAATTGACAGGAAAGGTTCCTTAACAGAATTGTTAAGCCATGTCTGGACTGTGAGTTAATTCGTGTTGCTAGGCTAGCTGGAGGGGCTGAGGGAGGCTCACGAGCATGAGCTGCAGGGCTGTGTTGAGACTGACATCCTGAGAGCTCCTGCCCTAGGTGCGTCTTCCAGCTGCTCTACAGAAACACATGTATTGAGCGGGGACACCCCTCCCTCGGATGTTAGTATATAGATCTGATGATGAATTTAGGAATGCTGAACTGAGTGTGGTCTGTGGCTTTGTGTTTCCTTGTGAGCTGAGCACTGAGGGAATGCAGAATTTAATTGTAACATCGCCAGTACATATTTCTAAAGGCCCGCTGCCATTTTTGTCGCCTATGAATATTTTGTAGCCAAGGAAGCCAGGATTACAATTTTGTCTGACAGATTAAGATGGCATGGTGTATTCTTGGTTACCAAGATGCTCGTATAGCGTGGGATTTTTAGTTGGTGAACATTCACGATGTGGGGGAAAGCATGGCACTTCCTGTAAAATCTCAGTTACCTAAGTGTATGTATGCTTGCAGGATCTAGAAGGACACACTGAGCTGCTTGTGACTGGGTGACTTAGCTCTTTGATTCTTTGTTTTGTTTCCTGTAATGCACATATTAAAAAATAAAAAAATTCTTTTAAAAGCTTAAAAAAAAAAAAGAGCTGTCTTGGTCATAGTGTCTCTTCACAGCAATAGGACAGTAATTAAGACATTTATAGTATTTACTATTTACATCCTTTAACTTATTCTATTTTTAGAAATTCAAATTACAAGCCAGGTGTTGCTGGTACTTGCCCAGTACTCAGGAGGCAGAGGCCGTTAGATTATCTTTGAGTTCATGGTGAGCCTGATCTACATAGTGATTTCCTGGACACCCAGGGATATATAGAAAGACCCTGCCTCACACACATACACACAAAATCTAAATTAAAAAATATTAGCCCACATGTACGCTGTTCACTGAAATATTACAAAAGAGAACCAGAAACAATCCAAAGTATCAATACAGGAAACAGATATGCTCTTGAGAAGCAGCAGAGGCCTGGAGAGATGTTCAGCTGTCAAGAACACATACTGCTAAGAAGCTCTCAACCATCTGAAAATGCAGCTCCATGAGGATCCAAGTCCTCTGGCTTCCAAAGTCACTGGCATTCACATGCACACAGCCACACATACATGCAATTAAGAAAAATATGCCAAGAGTTATAGAGGACACTGGGCATCTTCCTCTATCCTTTGCACACACAAATAGGATGCATGTGGCCACACACGCACATGCATACATAATACACACACATACAAAAGCAGGCTTATCAAGGGACACATGATTACAATTAGTATTTGAACAAAAAAAAAAAAAATCAAACATTAAAACGTTTACGTGTGTATTCCAAATGTAGCAAGCATACTAATGTATTTGTATGTACAGATGTATGCCTGCTTATGCCTCCTGAGTGCTTTGATTAAGGGTGTGTGTCATCATACCTGGCTTCTAAAGACTATTTTTAATGCTAGGGACCCTCCAAAATGACTGAAATGGCATCATTTGCAGATGGGATGGTACATTAGTTAGGTCCTGCTTTCCCAATGAGCACTAATCGAGGTAGAACAAGGACACCTGGCAAAGCATTGTTCTTAGGTCTGAAGGACCCTAGCAGGATATGCAATGTAAAAGAAAGACAGGAGAGTGAGACAAGCATAGCAAGGCAGGCACCGAAACCCTTCACCCCTGGTCACCTCTAGGAATCCCAGTTCATCCAAGAAACTTCTTATATATGTGATGATCTTCGAGCGGATGATAAATTTCTGCCTCACAAAATCATTCAGTATCAAGTCCAAGTATCTCTGTCGATATCTTGTTTCCTAAACCAAAAGCAGCAGTTAGAGTGACGTTTTAGGTGACGGCACGGTACAAGTGGCCAGCAGAACTGCAGAACTTACCTTGTCTTTGAGGCCGAAGTGAAGATGAGGCAGCATGTGCAGGCAGGGAGACAGCAGTGTAATTTCAGAGGGGATGATGCTCAGCTCACCCTTCTTGGTTTTCCCGGGATTTCCCTGAACTCCAATTATGTCTCCCCGCCGCAGTTTGTTATTGATACGTACAAATTCTTCCTCAGATTTATAGTTCCTGAGTGAAAGGAAAAGTAATTTAATATACAATTCTTCAAATTAACACGGACACCAGCGTACTTAGGAGACCATCACTAACTGATACTATGAGCCCAAGAGGAGCCCTGTTCCCGAGACAGCTGCTGGGATGGATCCAGGTATGTTTGTCATCCTGGAAGGAAGAGCAGTCATTCGTTTCTAGGTCTTTTCACCTTCTACTCAACTGCGCCAACCAGATCCCATTCCTCTACACTAAATCTTTTACTTTTTCAAGACAAGATTTCTCTGGGTAACCCTGGCTGTCCTAAAACTTACTGGCCTCCAATTCAGAGGCACCTGCCTCTGCCTCCCAAGCACTGGAGGCCCGTGCCACGACCGCCCTTCCACACATTCCTTCAACTGGTTACTTCTACATACCTGGAGTTGGCCATGACTTGTAACTTGACGCCTTCTCCTCGAAGGTCGTAGAAGATGAGCTTTCCCCCAGAGGCTCTCTTGGCATGGATACGACCTAGAAAGCAAACAGCAAAGACGCTGAGAAAAAGAGAAACCCTTTAAGCTCCCTGTGCAACACTGATGACAGCAATCTGAGTGTGGCCTGGGGCCTGTGGCCTGCCCTCTTCTTCACGTCAGTGATTGCCATTAAACCAGTCAAGGCTGTACATGAAGAGCTCACTTTAAAGATGGCCAGTGGATTTTTGGATGATGGCAGTGCTAGTGACAACTCAGGTTTTGGTACTGCCTGCATCTTACCATAAAAATTAAAAGTACGACCAGGTAGGAACTAGATAGGCTAAGCCAAACCCATTATTATAAGTTATGTGGTGAAAGGCCAGGCACATTAGCACAATTCTTTCCTTCTAGCACTTGGGAGGCAGGAGCAGGACAATCTTTGTGAATGCAAGGCTAGCTAGGACTGCAGAGTGAAACCTTGATCCCCTACCCCAAAAAGTTATAGAAGAAGCTATTCCTAAGAACCCCAAAATATAAGCAATGTGCTGTAAGAGCTCCACATGTAGGGGGAAAGCAGCAGCAGAGACTGAGCGAGGACGAACCTATACTCAATGCAAGTGAAAAGCATATTAAAATACCTAGAGGGGATGGCACAGTAAGCCCATGACACTCTCTAAGCTCAACAGGAAGGCTCCTTCCCAGGGCAGGGCCCTATAAAGCAAGTAAGAGGAAGAGACCTAGGAAATCCAAGAATTGTAACCAGCTACTACGTTGATGAACACCACCCCAAACCCAGAGTACAGTGAAGTAGAGAACAAAACCAAACTTTTGGGAGCTGGAAAGATGGCTCAGTGGTTAAGAGCATTGTCTGATCTTCCAGAGGGCAGAGGTTCAATTCCCAGCACCCACATGGCAGCTCACAACTGTTTGTAACTCCATTTCCAAGGGATCTGACACCCTCACACTAATGTACATAAAATAAATTAAAAATAAAAAAAAACAAAACAAAAACCAACCAACAAAACAAAACCAATCTTCCTTTAAACATACCAGAAAATGAGGACTGAGTGTATAGCTCAGTAGAGTACTTGCTTTGCAAGCACAAAGCTTAGCTTAGTCCTCAGCACCACATAAACCTTCTATGGTGGCACATGCCTGTAATCCCAGAGGCAAAAGGGTCAGGAGTTCAAGGTCATCTTTGAATACTTAGTGAGTTTAAGACCATCCCCCAAACAAACAAACAAATCAGGACAAGTTTCACATAAAATCAAGCAACAAAAAGGCACTATGTGAACTGGGGAGATCGCTCAGTATGCCAAAGTGCTTGCTAGACAAAGATGGTGATAGAATCCCATCCCAGGATCCTACATAAAAAGCTGGATTTGGTGGCTCAGTGGGAGGCAGCAGAGTTTGGAGAATCTTTCAGAAGCCTCGGGCTAGCTAGCTTGGAGTACACAGTATAGTGGAACAAGAGAGGCCCTGCCTCAAAACATGGGGGAGGAGAGAACAGACTCCAGAGAAGGTTTTCTATTATGCTATGAGCACAGTTGCTGTCTCACACACATGAAATAAAGTGAAATTAAAAAAAAAAAAGATTTAAAAAGGATTTAATAATCACAATTACTTTAAAGAATGACGATCCACCACCTCCAAATAGTCTCAAAAGCAATCTAAAGCAAGAACCAAAAACAACAACAAAAAACCAGAAAAACAAAACAAAACAAAAATCCCCCAAAATTTACCCAAGAAAAACATCTAAAATAAAAAGGGGTGACTACACGGGGAAAACTGGAGATGGAAAGCGATGAGGAACATTTGCTGCTCTTACAGAAGACCTAGGTTAGTGTCCCAGCACCCACATGGCTGTTTGCAACCACCTTTAACTCCAGCTCCACGAGAACTGACTCCCTCTTTTGGCCTCTGCAGGCACTAGGCATGCGCGTGCACGCACACACACACTCACACACGCGCGCTTGGGCAAAACACTCATACCCTTAAAATAAATCTAAAAACAAAACAGTTTGAAGATCCTCTAACTAAAATATATATACTGAACCAGAACAACTGACATCATAAGGTGTTAGTGGGTATGATGGTAACACCCGTAATCCCAGCACTGGCAGAGTTCAAAGCTAGCTTGAGCTATAAGACCCTGTTTCAAAAACCAAAACATAATATTAGAGGCAAGAGAGTGAGAGCGCTTAAACTACAGAGTGCTTGTCTTACAAGCATGAGGACCTGAATATCTAGACATCACATTAAGGAGAAGAAGGGGAGAAAGAATTCACTAGAGAGATGGCTCAGCATTTAAGAAGACTTAACTGTTCTTCCAGAGGACCTGAGTTTGATTCTTAGCACCCATATTGGCTGACAACTGCCTGTATACCAGCTGCAGGGGGTCGCTCACTCTTTTTGGGTTCTGTGAGCACCAGTACACATATTTGGCACACACACACACACACAGACACATAAATAAAAAATAAATCCTAAAAATTAATTTAAAAAATACAAGTGTGGCATGCACTTGTAACCTCAGTACTTGAGGAGGTAGATTCAGGAGTAGCCCTGGGGCTTACTGGATGGCCAGACAACCAGCTTAGCCTACTCCATAAGCTTTAGCCAGCGAGAGGACTTACCCCAATACAAAAGTGACGGCAGCAGAGCCTGAGGAATGACACTGGAAGATGTCCTCTGACCTCTGCATGCACGTGCACATATGACTGAATACAAGGATGGGGACACAGACACACACAGTCTCTCTTTCTTGGAAAATGAATGGGCTTTTGACATTTAGGTATTGCAAAAGTATGTGATAGGATTATGGGTATTTTTTTTTCCTCTTTCTGGGAAATGTCCTACATTTCCTCCAACTAGTAGTTTTACTATCTTGGGGGTTAGGCAAGAAAAAGACATTTTAAAATATCTCACAAAGCTGAACACAGTGGTGCACGCCTGCAATCCCAGCACTGGGAGGCAGAGGCAGGCGGATCTCTATGAGTTCGAGGTCAGCCTGATCTACAATTGAGTCGACAACAGCCATGGCTACAAAGAGAAATCCTGTCTCTAAACACCAAAAAACAAACAAAAACCCTCACAAATTGTTATAGAAATAGCTATATGAGGATTGGAGAGCTGGCTCAGTGGTTAAGAGCACTGTCTGCTCCTCCAAAGGTCCTGAATTCAATTCCCAGAAACCACATGATGGTTGGCACCATCTCTACTGGGGTCTGATGCTCTCTTGTGGTATGCAGGTATACATGTAGCCAGAGCACTCATTTATATTAAATAAATAAATCAATCTTAAACAACAACAACAAAAACCTACCTGAGAGTAGAGACAGAAAATGAAATTAAGTGACTGTGCCCACAGTCTGGGGATAAAGGGAAATTCTTCTACGATTATAAAGTAGGAGCAGTATTTTATAAAGTAGGAGCAGTATCCCGCCAGGCAGTTCCTCAGAGAACAGCCCTTCCCCAGAAGTATCACCTTATCTAGAACTGGACCCACGCCCAAGGGCCGCTCTACTTCCTTCTGTGAGAAGATATAGAGGCACTGCCTCTAGTAAAGTAGCTTCGACACTGGCTGCAAAGTTTGAGGCCAGCCTAGAGTATGCAGCAAGATCTAGACTTAAAAGGGGCAGAGGAGCAGAACCAGCCCAGGCCACCCTTTGTGTTAGCACTGAAGCCTGCCTGCCGTGAGGTGAGAGGCAAGAGAACTGTCCCTTCCTACCTGCCACTTTTAAGGTGATGTCAGTCAGGTGGTCCCCAGGCTGCAGGTGACTGTATTCCTGGATGAACTGAGTGAGTGAGATGTCCACGTGGAACTTGTGTGGGTACGGGTCCTCCCCACTGATCTTCAGCTGGTGGACTGCTTGACTACGGATCTTGTAGTATTGCTGTTAAAAAAAGAGCCAGTCCTTCAGAAGGGAACCCTGCAGGTGTGGCGTCTCCAGCAGAGGATCATTAGTTACTTCCCCTGTTGCTGTGATGGAATGCCTGATAGGATTATTCTAGTTCAAGAGGATACAGCTATGGCAGGGAAGGCCCAGCAGCTGGAGCGGCTTGATCAGGCCATCAGAGACTTATGGAACAACTTCACCTCTGCAGATCAGGCAACACAGATGCGCAATGAAGATGAATGGGGATGAACCATAACCCATTAAGACCAACCAGCAGCAGGCCCGGCAGTGGTGGTGCATGTCTTTAATCCCAGCATTTAGAGGGCAGAGGCAGACGGATCTCTGAGTTTGGGGCCAGCCTGGTCTACAGAGCAAGTTCCAAGACAGCCAAGGCCACACAGAGAAACCCTGTCTCAAAAAATAAAATAAAACAAAAGACCCACCACCAGCAATCCACTTCTTCAAGCAGACTCAACCTCCTAAAGCTTCCATAACCTTCCAAAGCAGCTACATTATCTGGAGACCAAGAGGACACGAGCCTGCAGGGGGCATGACCACAAGGCTAACCATGCCCCCTGCAGCTCTGAACTAGGACTATGGGATCTGTATTAAAAATATGGAGATCCACAGAAAGAACTAAAAATACAAGATTCAAAGGAATGAAAAAAACTAGAGTTGATCTAAAATAACAAATCGTTGCAGGTGGCCTCTTCTGTGGACTACATTTGCAGGAGCAGTCACCTTCTTAATTACTCTTCTGGCCACATGTTAGCTTCCTCCCTTGGGCAGGTTCAGGAAACCTGTAGGGTGCAAACATGGAGTATTCTACCACAGGGGTTGGCAATCTTTTCCTTTTAAAAGGTTTCTTTTTAATCATGTGTATGTGTGTGTGGGTATCTGTGTGTGTGTACATGACTGTGAGTGCTGTGGAGGCCAGAAGAGAAAGTTGGGTCCTCAGCTGGAGCAATAGGTGGCTGTGGACAACCTGAGGTGGGTGTCCTTGGAGCAGCAGCATACACTCAACCACCAAGGCACCTCTCCATCCCCGGCAACCTTTTTCTTG
>CM053744.1:47379203-47391916 GCA_028658305.1 Pachyuromys duprasi
CCAGTTCTCTCTTCTGGTGTGTAGATGTACATGAAAACACAGCACTCATATACATAAAATAGCTAAATAAATAAATGTTTAAAAAACAAAATGAAATAAATTAAGCAAATGATGTCTTTCTTAAAAAAAAAAAAAAAAAAAAAAAGAGCTGTCCTGTTAACCAAGTAAGAGGCAGACACTGTCTTCCCCAACCCACTGGTTCAAGTTCTTATTTCTCTTGTCTGCTGTCTGGCACAAGCCTCTCAGAAGCTCTCCTGTGTCTGGAACTCACGTTTGGGTCCAGCGTCTCTTCCTCAGCGCCCACACCACTGTCGGCAGTGTGATTGGTGGCAGCACTGGCGGCGGCAGCCTGGCTGTGCTGCTTCTCACTGAGCTCTTTCTGCTTGGCCTCTTTCTCTGCCACTTTCTTCTCAGCTCTCAGGCGTCTCTTTAGCTCGCTGTTGGAGAGACGACAGCACTAATGTGAAGTTGCCTGGAGCCCACCAGAAGCCCCACCCCTACTTTTCAAAAGTACGGACGGCCTGTGGAAAACGCTCCTGCTCCGTCCTACATTCCTGAGTGTTTTACTCCCCAGCTCTGTTTGTCACTATTTATGGGGACAAAAAGAAAACCTAGGCTTTGAAAAAAGATGCAACAGGTCATGTCCAGTCTCCACTTAGCATCCTAGAACACAACTAGAACCAAGGTACACAAGGTGAAGAAGCCCACATGAATCAGTTTACATAAGTTCTGGAACAGAAATATCTCAGAAAATCTACAGGATAAACTTTTGAGCTCCCTGGAAGAAGTCCCCACAGTACCACTTAAAGGTGTAATAGATAATACCAGCCCTGTCAGCTTCCCTGCACTCCCCTAACAGTGAGTTAGGCTGTGGAGAGAGCTAGTCTTTAGTGCTTGAAGAGACTCCCCAGTGATGGTGCCACTCAGAACAGCTGTCAGCAACTGGTGTGGACTGTGGCTGGATTGGCAGAGTGCTTGCCCAGCATGCAGGAAGGCCTGGGTTTGACCCAAGCACTGCAGATGTGATGCTGTACTTGGAGGCAGGAGACCACAAGTTTAAGGTCATCTGCAGCTACTCGGTGAACCTGAGGCCAGCCTGAGATCCAGCTCAGAACAAAACAAAACCGGTCTAACTTTAACCAGGACAGAATATTATATGAAGCAGCACAATACAGGAAATGTCATGCTATGTTTATAGTCAAACAATAACCCCCGTGTGGTCCTGAGCAAATGATTTCTCATTACCTAGAAAAAGGAAGTAAGACACTGTCTTACCAGCTGTGAGGACTGGGATGTTAAAAAGAAATGATCGGGTCCCAGAGTGTAGTCAGTGCTCAAACTACTTAACTTCCCATTCTGCCTCCAGGACAATACACAGACAACTCTGGGTACATTTCTAGCCCAGTCTCTCACTATCTAAACTTCCTATGTGTTACTTGAAACTCAAAACCAAAACAACGGGGGCAATCTGAATCCAGGAAAAATAAACTGACTTAGATGGAATATCTTCATTATTCAAAGAGAATTTAAGGATCATTCTTTCTAACTGATAACTCTTCAATAGTGAATCATGGTAAAGACTCTAAGTTATGCTTCCATATTGTCTGGTTTTAAAATGCATCCTTCACTTTCTTTTGTTTGTTTTGTAGTATTGGAGGTTGGACCCAGGGATCCAAGTATGCTAGGCAAGAGGTTTAACACTGAATTACCCTCAAGCTCCTTTCTTATTTTGAAATGGGATTGCTAAATTGTTCAGTCTGGCCGTGAGCTTGTAATCCTGTTCCCTCAGCCTCCTCAGTGGCTGAGATCACAGTTATGCAGCATTAGTCTTTGTGTAGCCTTCATTTTCAATATGAATTTAGTGAAATTCTAAAAAAGAACATAATTGTGATGGCTTCAAAATAGACAAGGCTTTCTAAATACAATCTATCTTGCATCTACCTTTCCAACAGTCTGCTAGGTCTATCATTCTGTAATTCAGTAAGCAAGCTTTTAAAGTTATCCGGTACCATTCTTCCACCCCACCCTACCTCCCTGCCCCATTATTAAGATAAATCTGTTTTCTGCTTCACTCAGGATTTGCTCTTGTAGATCCTAAGGACAGTCCAAAAAAGACCCTAATGCTAGGACTCAAAAGTAGAACAAAGATGATAAACCCCAGAAAGACAAAAAAGGAGAAATAACTAGCATTAAAAATTCCGTATTTCAGGCACCATGGTGAAGCACATGCCTTTAATCCTAGCATGGAAGGCAAAAGCAGAAAAAACTTTAGTTTAGGGCCAGCCTTCATTACATAGTAAGTTTGAGGACAGCTTGGTCTGTATAGCAAGTTCCTGCCTAGATAAACAAAAAGAAAACGAGAAAGAAGGATTGCAAGGAAAAGGGCTTTGAACGTAGTGTGAAGGGACTCTTGGCTTAACCTGTCCAAAGACTTAGCCAGCTAACAGACACCAAGGAAAGATTCTGCTCCCAGAACAATAAAAAAGGTAATGGGCACCAACCTTCTTCTATCAGAAAGTGGCTTGTCCTTGTGGAGCGTTGTGAAAGGAGCAAGTTGGCCCAGTCGAAGTTCCCTCTGACCCCATTCTGCCCATGAGGTTTGGCGCAGGGACCCCCTAACAAGCCTGACAGCAGCTTGCATCAACATGGCAGAACACCCTGGAACTAATGATTACCACCACCTAGCAGGAAACAGAGATGTGCAGTCAGAGGGGACAAACAGCACACACCCAATCAACCTGCACTCCTGAGGAGGGGAGCTGGAATTGGATTGACGTGCAATATCTCTCTGAACTTCAGTCCCTCCTGACTAACATCTGCAGTATCCTCAGTCCTAACTATAGAAAAGAAACTTCACATCTGGGATTGAAAACTCAAATGCAAGTCAATCAACAGCTTATATGCAGAAATGCTTACAACATTCTAAAGTGTAGAAGGCAAAATGTGGGGCTCTGAACTGTGGTTTCGCCCTGAAGATGGAATATTGGCTACAGGGTGGCGATGAAAACATCAAATGCAAATTTTACAGAGTCCCAGATCCACGGGAGGGTAAGAAGGATCATTTGAGCCTAGGAGTTTATGAATAACCACAGTGAAAACCTGTTTCAGAAAATAAACCACACAGGAGCTGGCTACAGGAAAGCCTCTCTGTATCAAGGAAGGGACCAGTGTGGAGTTTTAGGACCAAAGAGGAAAGATGTTCTCAGACATCACCATGTTTATGTGTCATTAACACAATAGTATGAGATCTACCAGGAGCACACGCTGCCTTGCTTAAATAATTTGAGGAACCTTTCATTTGAGGATGAGTGATTTGATCAGACAGCCCATCAGTTTTTAACTTTGGGGACATTATCAGGCATAAAGTGTTCCTTAGCAAAGATTTTAGACCAAGAAATTCCAAGAACAATTTAAAAAAATCAAAAAGAAATGTCAATCATAAAAGATTTATTTTAACCAGGAACATACTTCAAAACTGGTTTAAAGCCTGGTGACAGTGGTGTATGCCTTTGATCCTGAGCACTTGGGAGGCAGAGGCAGGTGGATCTCTGAGTTCCAGACTAGCCTGGTCTACAGAGCAAGTTCCAGGACAGCCAGAACTACACAGAAAAACCCTGCCTCAAAAAACAAAATAAACCAATCACCGCCCCCCACAAAGCCCACCTGATTTATTTTAGATGATGAGGCTCACAGACTTGAACTAGACTTCACAGATCTGTGCCAGAAGGCACATCGGGAATGCATGCTTTTATTAATGCTGGCAACGCAGGAAATGAAGAGCCGTGTACACAAAGCAACCACCAAGTCACATTCCCAGCTCCCAGGAACACCCATTTTCACATAAAAATGGTCACCCAGGGCCATAGTTTGTGAATCTGAAAAGTGGACATTAATATTTCTCTTGCAAGATGACTACTGAGATTAGATAAAGTTTGCATAGTGCCAGTATGGTGCTTAATGGGTGAATGTTGCTTTAAAGAAAGTGGTAGGTGTTTTCACCTACTGATTCAATAAACTCACCCACTTTCCTCAAACTACAGAGCTAGCAACTCATAAATTTAAACATTTACTTTTAAAAATCCTCCTAAAACACACAAAGCGGCGGCCTAGACATAAAAGGAGAAACCAGTTCTTATCTAGAATGTCTCCTCTGAGCCTCAGGGCTCAACAAGAGGACTGAATGCAACTGTACTAACTAAAGCAGCCATGGTATGTAATGGCTCAAGCCTTTTCTTTCCTACAGCTCTAGAGGGCATTAAGAAGGCATTCACACCACCGCTCGCGTTCTTGGTTTAAATGAGTGCAGTATGTAGATGCTATAAGACAGCCTGTTAAAGGGAGGCTAATTCATCCAAATAATTCTCGGATTTGGAGTGTTTTACACAGATACAGCAGTGCAAGGGGACCCTGGTGTGTCCCGCTAAATAAGGCCATTTGCTCACTCTTTACAGATCCTTTGAGTGACACACATGGGTAAGCGCACAACAGTTCTCAGAACGTAGCCCCTTGGTGCACAATCACCTCGGATAGGCCAAGAAAAATCAAAAGATTCTTCTTTGAAGAGGTAAGATATTTAACCTTTTTCCAATCTATTCATTGGGGAGCGCCTCAAAAAAAATTTTTAAAGCACTTATTAGAAGATAGAGGAAATGTTAGTTTCACTTTTCTTTCCTGTCACCTCCCTGTTTCTGTGCTGGCTTCCCCTCCGCTTGCTCGTCACTACAGTTAGGGCCAGGGAACCCACCAGCCACGGCAGCTGACCCCGGGGCATCCCGTGGACTGTAGATCCCAGGACACTGCATCCCTGTCCCAGCATGTGCTCACCCACCGGAGGGGCCCCTGGCACCGTCGCCTTGGCGGGAAGACTCCAGGTACTTCCCATCAGGCCACAGCGACAAGAGACACTTAGCGACCTTCGGCGACACTTACTTCTTGCTCAGTTTCGGCTCGCCATCCACTTTGACTCCAGTCTCCTGCAGCGTGGCCATCTTCCCCACTGGCCCGACCCAAAAAAAGTGACTAGCGTAGAGCTAGAACTTCCAGGTCAGAGCCCGAAGTCCCGCCTCTTCCGGGAATGAAGGCGGGCGCTCGGCGCGGCTCTCGCTGCGCAGGCGCAGTGCTGGCCTTCGCCGCCGGAGTGTCAGTCTCGCGCAGGCTTTTGTGCAGCGGAGCGACAGGTATGGCGGAGGCGATGGATCTGGGGAAAGACCCCAATGGGCCCACTCACTCCTCCACTCTGTTCGTGCGGGAGGACGGCAGCGCCATGTCATTTTACGTGCGGCCCAGCCAGGCCAAGCGGCGGCTGTCGACGCTCATCCTGCACGGCGGCGGCACCGTCTGCCGGGTGCAGGAACCCGGGGCCGTGCTGCTGGCTCAGCCCGGGGAGGCCCTGGCCGAGGCTTCGGGCGACTTCATCTCCACGCAGTACATCCTAGACTGCGTGGAGCGCAACGAGAGGCTGGAGCTGGAGGACTACCGGCTGGGCCTGGCCGAGCTGGCTCCGGACACCGAGGGCTCCGCGGAGCCGGAGCCGCAGCCCCTGACCGGGCGCGTTGCCTACACAGACGCGGACGACCTGGCCATCCTGACCTACGTGAAAGAAAACGCCCGCTCGCCCAGCTCGGTCACAGGCAACGCCTTGTGGAAAGCAATGGAGAAGAGCTCGCTCACGCAGCACTCCTGGCAGTCGCTCAAGGACCGCTACCTCAAGCACCTGCGGGGCCAGGAGCACAAGTACCTGCTCGGGGACGCCCCGGTCAGCCCGTCCTCCCAGAAGCTCAAGCGGAAGGCGGAGCAGGACCCCGAGGCCGCGGATAGCGGAGGTGAGGCTTGCTCCTCCGGAGCTCAGGGGGCGGGTTGCCTTCCTGTCCATCAGCATCCGTTTTGGCGCCATTGGTGGCATAGCTCAGCCCCTCCAGTGTGAGGGCCGAGTCAGTGTGCACTGTTTTCTCTTTATCTTTGCTCTCTGGTTTTAATTTATCTTCTTATTAACTTATCCTTCCTATTGACTGGATGTTGTGTTTTGATTGGTTTGGGGTTGGGAGGGTGTTGGCATACTTTTAAAAAATACTTTTATTTATGTTTGTGTTATCTCTTTCTACCTACTCAACCCCAATCCCTTCCAACATCCAACACCAGGTAGGAGAGCAAGGGTTAGTGGGAGAGGGAGCGCAGTTCTCCTGGCTGCTTTCTGCTAGTTAGAATGGTGGGGTTCCTTGGAGCCTCCTTTCAGGAGATCCCCAAGTCTCACTGCATCAACAGCACCTGTAGCCTTATTCTTTGTCAGTGTTTCTCCACGCTCTCTGGGCTCTGGCATGTATTCTCTCTCTCCAGAGTCCTCAGATTTAAACTTGTCTGCAGCTGGTAAAGAGCTCCTCTCTGAGCCCGTGTAAGGCAAATAGTCTGCTGCTGTGGACCATCTGAATCAGTCCCGCATCCCACACCTAGGACCAAAACAAAAACATGTTTATATCCATAACAGGAGGATGGGGAAATTGAGGTCTTGCTACTTTGTCCAGGCTATCCCAGAACTTTGTGGCTGAAATGATCTTCATGCCTCTGGAGTGGCTGGGGCTACAGGACAGTAGCTAGTTTATAATAACGGTTCTGTGTTCAGAAGGAACACAGAATACTATATATATGAAAATCTACCCTTCCTACCCACCAGCTACCCAGTTTTCCTCCAGGAGGTAACAGAGTAACCTGTTTCTGTTTTCAGAGACTTCCTCTTTCTTTTCTTTTTTTTTCTCTTTCTCACCTTTCTTCTTCCTCCTGCTCTTCTTGCTTCTTCCTTCTTCTTCTTTTTTATGAAGCCCGCCTGTTCTTTTTAAGATGTTGTCTACATTCTATATTCTTTTCAGAAAGAATATAGAAAGGCATGGCAGACCAGTTTATTTCCATTCTTTGGTTTAATTGAATGGTTTCATCGAATAATTTAATTCTATATAGGAAGGGTTACTTTGTGATCTAAATTTGATGTTTAAGCAGAGACCAAGGAGTGCAAAAACAACCCAGGAGGACATCTGGGAAGAGTATTTCAAGCAAAAGAAATATCAAGTGCAAGAGCCCTGAGGTGGAAGTGTGGCTGGACCACAATGAGTGTTAAGTAGCTTGGCTAGAATGAATTAAGAGATATTTCTAGTTATGAGGTCAGGGCTATATGTGTGGGTGGTCATTATTTAGTACCCTTTTATTAAAAATAATTGATCTTACCTGGGTGGTTGTGGTGCACGACTTTTATCCCAGTGCTTAGGAGGTTATCTGAGTTTGAGGTCATTCTGGTGCACAGAGCAAGTTTCAGGACAGCCAGGGCTACACAGAGAAACCCTTGTGGCTCTCCTCCATCCTGAGGGGCTGTTGGTCACCAGCCCATGAAGGCAGGAGGAGCAGAGGGCAAGGCACAGAGCTTGGAAGGCTGGTGAGCACAAGGGCACTCCAGGAACCACTTCAGGCAGCTAGTTCAACTTTAATTCCAGAGAACAAAGGCTACATACACCTCTTGGGGAGTGGGTGGAGGGCTCCAAATAGGTGTACATAATCGGGTAGAACTAGGCACTTCAAAGATGCTTGATTTGCATTAGACTACACACTCTTATCATTTGAACAGGAACACAGTACCTAATTATCCTATGGTTGCTGGGAGGAGCAAGCTAGCAGGGAGTTTTGTCAAAGGCCTTTTTCAAATACGGTTAGGGGCATCTATGTCAGGTGGAGTCAGGCAGAGAGTAGGAGGCCCTGCTGGAGCCTGTTCAGAATGCCTGCCCGGACTGGGAGGACTGCAACCTCAGACAACAGGGTCCTTCCAACAAACCCTGTCTTGAAAAACCACCCTCCAAAAAAGAAAAAAAAAATCCAAATCCACGCTTTTGGGAGTGCTGACAAGCCATTTGGAGTTCTGAAGATTTTAAATGGATTCAACTTGTCTGCTAAAACAATGTTTTAATGAAAAGATATTTAGATATATAAATTTAAATCATGAAATGACTAAGAAATTGTGGATGTATAGCATGAGAAGCTGGAGGGATGCCTTGAGGTTAAGAGAGCCTGCATTCTCAGCACTCACAGTTCACAACTCCCTGTAAGTCAGATCCAGGGATCTCATACCCTCTCTGGACTTCTCTATCGCCTGTGCTCACACCTTCCCCAATACAAGTATACACATAATTTAAAAATTAAAAAAGAAATCTTAAAAAATATATAGCAGGATAACTTCATGAAACCAAAAAGGCTTAAGGCATTTTCTAAAGAGGCTGGTTAAGAGGGCTTTCTGCTCTGTCAGAAGACCAGAGTTCAGATCTAGGCACCCTCACTCTTCGTGCTGGCTGACAGATGCATGGAACTCCAGTTACAAAGGATCTGATGCCCTCTGCTGGCTGTAGAGCACAGACAGGCACATGCACATACAAAAAACGACTTTCTCCACTGCCAGCCTGGTGGTCAGAATTTTTATTTTAGTTTTATGGGAGAGTCATGCAGTTTAGCCATGGCTGGTTTATGTTAGGTCATCTCAAACCCTGGATAAATGGCTAATTTAGGTACCGTTTTAACATAGCAGATACTGGCTGCCAGATTCTCTCAGCATCCTCCCTATCTGTTACACAGCCATCCTGGCTGACACACCCAGCCCCCTTAGCCCCTGTCCTCAGCCTCTCCAGCCCAAGGCACTGGATTGGGCTTCTCTTCCCTCACCTTCTCTGATTCCTATATGACCCTGCTATTTTTGCTATGCCAGTCTCTTGGTCTCTGGGTTCCCAGATACTTTCTTTGCTTTCTCTCTCTCCCTCTCTCCTCTCAGTTCAGCCTGGACCCTTCTAGATGTCTCTGGCTATGCTCTCTCTCCTATCTACAATAAACTTTCTCCACCACACCTAAAACCATCATGTCCTCATTAATTATTTCATTTAGCCTAGAACTCACTTCATTATCTCACTTTATAAGACTAGCCTCTTAACATCTTCCTGCATCGGGATCCTGAGTATTGGGATTGTAGACTGTTTTTGGAAACAAGTATGCGAATTATTGGGTGTGTATATCTTATGTTCTTTGTATATTCTGAATAATAAACAGGTGTTTTCTGAAAGAAAAAAAAATCTGCATGCACAGGGCTGATACTGATTGACGGTTGGTGCAGATGAGCCCTGCTGATCTGCTGTTCTTTTCTTCACTTAGAACCACAGAACAAGAGAACACCAGACTTGCCTGAAGAAGAATGTGTGAAGGGAGAGACCAAGGAGAATGATGAGTCCGTCAAAAAGCTGTTTGAGGAAGCTACTCGGGAGTTTGAGGAAGCCGTGGTATATTAACTCAGTTCACTCATTTCT
This sequence comes from Pachyuromys duprasi, assembly GCA_028658305.1. NCBI lineage: Eukaryota > Metazoa > Chordata > Mammalia > Rodentia > Muridae > Pachyuromys > Pachyuromys duprasi. The sequence continues at coordinate 47,388,524 of CM053744.1, forward strand.
CCCCCTTGCCTCCTTTCTCATTTGGTTTTTCACCCACCCAAGTCCAGGAATGTCAGGGAGAAGTCAAGGTAGAAGAAGAGAGAAAATAGATGTGATCTGGCTTGAAGTCTTCACAAAGCTTTTGGTATTTGGCAAGATAGTATGAGTGACTGAGGGGGAAAAATAATCACACTATATAGGGACAATTGTTTCTTTCTTTCTTTTTTTTTTTTTTTTTTTTTGCTTTGGATAGGCTTTCACTATGTAGCCATGGATGTCATGGAATTTGCTATGTGGATTAGGCTTACCTCGAACTGATCGAGATCTGCCTGCCTCAGCCCTCTGAGTGCTGGGATTAAAGACGTGCTGTGGGACAGTTGTATTTTAACAGTGTAAAGTACTCTGCTGACCTCAGTGTGTGCTTTTCAAAGTTAGAACTGTTTATTTGGTTGTTTTAGAATGTGCCTATGCTTCTCAGGAGCATAAATCTAACTTAAATTTTTCTGGTAATTTTGTTTAAGCATTCAGATTTCCGTGTGCTTAGAGCTTTGGAAATATTTTTGTTCTTCTATATTGATTCTGTCTTCTAATATGCTATTGAAATCCCACAGTAATAGCTTTTGAGAAAGGCAGGTGCTGCAAAATAATGATGATGACTATTTTTTGGATTTTTTTAATCCAAATTATGTTTGTGTATCTTCTCTAAGAATAAAGATCTTATGAATTAACTTTTTTAAAACACTGAATTTTTTTGTTTTGTTTTCTTTTTTCGAGGCAGGGTTTCTTGGTGTAGCCTTGACTGTCCTGGACTTGCTTTGTAGACGAGGCTGACCTCGAGCTCACAGAGATCTGCCTGCCTCTGTCTCCCGAGTGCTGAGATTACAGGGGTGCACCACTGTGCCCAGCTAACATTGAAATTTTTTATTGCAATTTTAGTTATTGGACAGTAACCCTACCCTCTCCTCCACCATGTAGCTCTGGAGACTGAGCTCAGGCGTCGGGCTTGGCAGACTGCTCTAACTTGCCCAGTCATCTTGCTGGGCCGGAATTAATTTGGCTTATTAACACAAAAGAAAGTGGTTATGGAATCAGGCACAGTGGTGTATGCCCTTAGTCCCAGTACTTGGGAGAGAGGAAGAGGCAGGCGGATCTTTCCGGGATGGCCAGAGCTACATGGTGAGACCGTGTCTTAGAAAAAAAACAAAACAAAAAAAGAAAATGGTTATGATTTAGCTTTTTCTTCCTCCCACCTTCCTTTTCTTCCAAGGTCTCTTGTAACCCAGGCTAGTCTTCATGTCCTGCTTAGGTGCATTTTTCCCTAGTACTGAGGCTCTGTCCTAGAAATCACTCTGTAGACTAGGCTGGCCTTGACCTCAGAGCTCTGACTGCCTCTGCTTCCTGCGTGCTATGATTAAAGGTGTGTGCCACCATGTCTGGCTTTCATACAACGATGCTAAGGACTTAGTTCCAGGCATTGCCAGGCATTACTGCTGCAGTGAGGAACACAACATCGTTCCTCCTCTTGTGGAACTTCACATGTGGAAGCCAATTCAAGCATTTAACAAACGATCTAATGTACAGGTTACACGCTTTTTTTCTCACACATGTACATTTTGCATTTTGATCAGTTAAATGTATATGTGTAGGCGTATACAACATACTGCCCTTCCACATATTATCCATGTCTGTGTATGTACACATGTCAGCATAGACTGAGGTGCATGGGAGGACTGAAGGGAGCCCCGGGGAGTTGTTGTGTAAGTATTCAGGGAGTACTTGGGAAGATGCATGTTGCAAAAGTTCAAGGTTTAATAAATAGGAACTGGTCTCTCTCTCTTTATAGGTGAATGAGAGCCCTGACTTTGAAATTCATATAACAATGTGTGATGACAATCCGCCCACACCTGAGGAAGATTCAGAAACACAGCCAGATGAGGAAGAAGAGGAACCAAAAGTTTCTACGCAGGAAGTGGGAACTGCCATTAAGATTATCCGGCAGCTAATGGAAAGGTTTAATTTGGATCTATCAACAGTCACGCAGGCCTTCCTGAAAAACAGTGGTGAGCTGGAGTCCACCTCTTCCTTCTTAGAGTCTGGGCGGAGACCTGATGGTTATCCAATTTGGTCCCGACAAGATGACTTAGATTTGCAAAAGGATGATGAGGTCACTAGAAATGCATTGGTCGAAAAATTTGGAGCTCAGAATGTTGCTCGGAGGATTGAATTCCGAAAGAAATAACGGACAAGATAATGAAAAAGGTATGGTAGATGATCATACAAACATCTGGTGACCATTGAAACTGAACAGTTCTGGGAGCCCCAGACTTTGTAGCCAAGAAGTGTTATGTAGCAGGATAAAGCAAAAGAAACTGGAATTAGAGCTGTCCATGGCAGGCGTCCCCGTGTTTAGGAAGATCTAAAGCAGGAGGTTGCTCTGTATAGTAGTGGCTCTTTGGAATGCAGCCACTGTCGTATTGGTGACAGAGTCACAGCTGGAACCACAAAGGCCTTCCACTCTTTGTGAGTACAGATCTTGTCTTTTGGCAGAAGGTGCTTTAGATGGAGAATCCCAAACCAAGAGTCTAGAAATAAGGTCTGATTGCAGAGCCTTTACCATGGGCTGACCCACCCAGCCGTCTCCAGTGAGCTCTGATTCCTGCTGTGTTGAACACTTCCACAGTCGGCTTGCTAACAGTACTGGAAATCTCTACCCTTTCCTTGGTTGTTGAGTTTTTTTGAGTTTTTTTTTTTTCTGAATAATAATAATAATAATAAAAAAACACAAAAAAATTTTCCTACACAATGGAATACTACTCAGAAATTAAAAATGAGGAAATCATGAAATTTGCAGGCAAATGGTGGGGCCTGGAAACGATCATCCTGAGTGAGGTGTCCCAAAAGCAGAAAGAAACACGGTATATACTCATATAGACCTATAAGATAGGATAAACATACTGAAATCTATACACCTAAAGAAGATAAGCAAGAAAGAGGACCGGGGTTAAGATGATCAATCCTCACTTAGATATACAAATGGGATGGACATTGAATGTAGGAGAAAACAAGCAACAGGACAGAAGCCTACCACAGAGGGCCTCTGCAAGACTCTTAACTAGCAATGTATCAAAGTAGATATTAAGACTCACAACCAAACCTTCAGCAGAGTGCAGGGAATCATATGAAAGAAGGGGGAGTTAGTAAGACCAGGAGAGGTCAGGAGCTCCACAAGGAACAAATAGATCAGGGCACAGAGGTCTTTTATGAGACTGTCTCTCCAACCAAGGACCATGTATGGATATAACCTAGAACCCCTGCTCGGATATAGCCCATGGTAGCTCAGTATCCAACTGGGTACCCTAGTAAGGGGAACAGGGACTATTTCTGACATGAACTCAATGGCTGGCTCTTTGACCC
>CM053744.1:47392016-47410239 GCA_028658305.1 Pachyuromys duprasi
GACTGGCCATTTCATAGCATTTCTTGTTGATCAAACCACCGTGGGCGCCTTTGCCATCAGCAGGACCAGCGTCCTGGCAGTCATGGTGATAGTGATGTTGAAGGGGGGGGGGGCTCCTCTGGTGCTCTTGGTACGAAGATCACTGTAAACTCGACCTGCAGCAGTGAGTCCGGATCACAGAACATGTCTAGTCCCCAAGTGTCAGTCCATTCGCGAAAATACCTGATGGGTCTTTGCTTACCAGGACACCAACCAGCTGGCATGATGCTGACGAAGTTCTTCTTCCCGGGAACGGTGGCACACACAGAGGGCGAGTCCTTGTAGCCCACAATGGCTGCGTCCTGACCGGTCCTGTCGGTCATGAGGGTGTCAATGTAGGTGTTCCACCAGGACAAGGCGGTGCTGCTGGGGCTTCGGGCCGGCGGGCCGGTGGGCTGGTGGTGGGTGGGTGGGGGCGGATTGGGGGAGGGCGTCCGGGCAGCAGCCCTTGCACCGCCCCCCACTCGCTTTTTGAGTTCTTATCAAGTCTCCAGCATATATCTGATCACAACACTCAGCTTTGTGTACCAAAAACCCTAGACTTGTAGGAGCATCAACCATTATAAATGTCATATACAGACTTCGCAGTCAAAATCAAAGAAAAAAGCCAGGTTTACACACACGTACACACATCTGGGCCTCAAGCGATGGCTCAGTGGTTAAGAGCACTGTCTGCTTTTCCAGAGGTCCCGAGTTCAGTTCCCAGTAACCACACAGTGGCTCATAACCTCCTATACTGGGATCTGAGGTACTCTTCGGGTGTGCATGTGTACATGCAGGTGGAACACCTGTTTATGTAGAATAAATCTTTAAACACATCTTAAACAACTACTGTGCTGTAAGTTCACGATTCTGTGTTTCTCGTTTGTAGCTATCCTCAGTCTGTTGGATACTGTTGATTGTGATGTGTTGTTTTTAAATTTTATGGAATATAGGTTTTCTGCTGAAAATTGTCTAGACTTAAAATTTAGTGGATTGGTATACTTTGTTGTGTTGCTTTTATCATTGAAAATAAATACAAATTGTGTTTGAGTCTTGTCAACAAGTGTTGCCTTTGATTTTAAACTGGAATCAGTTTAGGTAAATTTTTGTTTTAGAATTAATAACCATGTAAAGATGCTCCTTCTGAATGGAGCAAAGGGAAGATGTGCATCAGAACTATGAAAAGTGGCAAAATCGATCAAATTCTGAGAGCCAGGGGTGTGAAGCAGGTGTGAGAGACCTACGTACAGCACTGTGGGTGCTCAGACTTCCAGCCCCTTCCACCACAGGAGTCTGATGAGTATCAGCTTGACCCTCTCTATGTGAGGTACTATAGAACTATAGAATTAATGTTCTTGGGAGCTGTCTTAGGGTTCGGTGAGTGGCTGTCAAAGGATGTAATATACCCAGCTTGGCCTCCCTGCTTACCACCTACAAAGATGTATTTTAGAATCAGCTGCACTGAAAAAAAAGTTTTTTATTTGTTTATTGTTGTAAATAAAAAATGAGTGTTGGGCTATATAGTGTTTATTATTATTTGCCCTATGATTATTTTGGTGGGTATTAACCTGCTGTCAAATAATAAGACACAGACACCTGTTAGATTTTATAATTGCCTTATTTACCTTGGGCTGGGCAGATTATTTCTACCTACGCTGTTTCAACCTCACCATTCACCTCCTAGCCCCCATCCAATGCCATCCGCCTTCATCATCCTCATCTGGTCTACATTCCATCCATAACCCCAAGATACTTGCTTATATTTTTCATCTTGGCATTTTCTCCAGCCATGCCATCCTTGGAGTCTTCCCTCTCGGTCCATGTGGTTCCTTCTTCATGCTGATCCATTGTGGCATCCTCCTGCCTCCTCACTTCTGTGAGTCTCCTGTCCTCAAAAGCCTAGGAACCTTAGCCACAGTTAGCCCATTCAGCCCTGCCGAGGTAGAGGCCATTTAATCAATAAGGTATGTCTTAGGCAGGTTTACCTAACAAGGACATGTATATCTAACAAGTAACCAGATCTCGAGGGCTAGCATCAGAACAACCCCCAACAGACTAGCCAGGCACAATGGTGCACGCCTAGATCCCCACAGAGGCAGGTGGATTGCTGTGAGTTTGAGGTCAGCCTAGTCTACAGAGCGAGTGAAAGACATCCAATGCTACCCAGAAAAACCCTGTCCCAACCCCAAAACCAAACCAAACCAGGAGAGGAGGTATGTCTCCTACTTTTCATACAGCTTCTGGTGGTATCTGGTATAAGTGAAGTGTTTAACCTTAATCACCTTCTGAGGATGTTTTTAGGCATATGTCACACTTCCAGTAATATAATTCTCACAACAGTAGTGACTTTCAGATGGAAGTTGAGAGGGGTTATATGGTAAGGTTTGTTAAAAATGTGTACTCTTTGGTTTTTGTTTTTAAAGACAGTTTCTCTGTATAGCTCTGGCTGTCCTGAAACTCACTCTGTAGACCAGGCTGGCCTCAAACTCACAAGAGATTCACCTGCCTCTGCCTCTGCCTCCCAAGTGCTGGGATTAAAGGTGTGGAACACCACAGCCAGGCTGGAAAGACCCTGTCTTAAAAACAAAAGAATTTTTAGGAGGCAGAAGCAGAGGCAGAGGCAGATCTTTATTGAGTTTGAGGTCAACTGCTTTACAGAGTAAGGTCCAGGATGGCAAGAGCTACACAGAGAAACTCTGTCTTGGTGGTGGTGGTGGTTAAGGACTTAGAAAGTAAACACAATTACAAAGAATCATAAGGGAACAATAGGAAGGAAGAAAATTAATGAAAAGTAATACTAGCTGGTTGGTGGGTGGTGGTGGCACAGACCTTTAATGGCAGCACTGGGGAGGCTGAGGCAGTGTGATCTCTGCGAGTTCAAGGCCAGCCTGGACTGTCAGGGATAGATAAAGAAACCCTGTCTCAAAAAATTAAAAAACCAGGGAATCTTATGAAAGAAGGGGGAGTTAGTAAGACCTGGAGAGGACAAGAGCTCCACAAGAACCAAATAGATCAGGGCACAGGGGTTTTTTATGAGACTGTTTCTCCAACCAAGGACCATGTATGGATATAACCTAGAACCCCTCCTCAGATATAGCCCATGGTAGCTCAGTATCCAACTGTGTACCCTAGTAAGGGGAACAGGGACTATTTCTGACATGAACTCAATGGCTGGCTCTTTGACCCCCGCTCCGCTCCCGAGGGAGGAGCAGCTTTGCTAGACCCCAGAAGAGGACATTGCAGCTAACCCTGAAGAGACCTGATAAGCTAGGGTCAGATGGAAGGGGAGGAAGTCCTCCCCTATCAGTGGACTTGGAAAGGGGCAGGGAGGAGATGATGGAGGGATGGGTAGGGTGTGAGGGAATGAGGGAGGGGTCTATGGCTGGGATACAAAGTACATAACCTGTGATTAATATAAAAATTTAAAAAATTAAAAAACATAAAACCCACCTAATGAAAAAAAAATGAACTAGCATCTATTAAGTGGTTTGTTCATTCCCCCCCTTCAAGTGACAACCTTAAAACTTTAGGCAACAAAATGAAATAAAGGACCCCCAAACAAAACAAGTTTAGGAGTATCAGAGATAAATTCACGGGGCTCTGTGCTGCCATCTTACATGTAAAATTCATTTTCAACCTCAAAACCCTGACAGTAAGTCACTAGAAAACCCTCCTCGGCAACAGTCTGTCCCTCCAGTCACCTTTATACTTCATGTTCCAACACCTACCCTGGCATAACCTGAAAACAGGTGGTCGCTTACCCGGTGAGTGGCTGAACGACCTCAGACTCCAGTGAGAGATGAAGGTAACTGAGTGGCACTTCAGAAGGGATGTCCCTTTAATATGGCTGGAGCTTTGCTTCTTTAATTACCATTCTTTTGTTTTGCTAAAACAAAACAAAACAAAACAAAAACTCATGACACTTTGAAAAGTAAGCGGTTATTTGGGGAAACACTCCAAATATCCCAGGCTGGTCCAACTCAGATGACCAGGGAGGGAGGCTGTGATTTTATCTCTGTAAATCACAACCATTTTCATTTAAATGTTTAATTATTCCTCCATACGACACTGTATCAAACGAGGTGTGCCGGATTACAAACAATTCATTACTGCTGCTTGGCATCTGCACTGGATGAAAGATACCTCAGATGAGAGCCGGATCCCTTCACAAGCATCTGCTTCCTGACCCCCTACGGCATGTCTGTCTTCACCTGAGTCAGTTTCTGATAGAACCAACCACACCAGGGTATTATATTACAAATAATGTAGCATGTATTGGACACTCATATTAGTACATTGCAGAAAGCGTGTCTATTTACTGTACAGAGTTTAACATCATGTGAATGAAACACTCTTATTTACACAGTCTGGGGCCCTCAGGACAGTCACTGCATCCATACACTACATGAGATATTCTCCCTATAGGGCTAGGGTTCATCTTTAAAAATGGTAAGTCTCTTCAAGGTTGTTTATGTATAAATAAGTATTTTGGTGTGGTACACAGCTTTTTCAAATCACTAGTAATTTGTCCCATTTTTAAAGAATGGGCTAGTACTGACTCAGCATTTAGTAAGGACCAGATGGAGGGCTCACTTCTGCAGAAGGGCTGAGCAGAGGTGTGTATTTTCCCATCTATGAACGTGTAAGGAAAGGGTTATATGGGAGGCCTTTCATTAGACGCAGAGCAGGCTGCATAGCCAGATCAGGGAGGGCCCCTCGGGCAAGCTGCTGGTGTGACCCATGCACAGTTGTTCTTTGTCTATAAATGGAGCTGTTTATGGTAGTTTAATACCATTCTCTCTGTAAAGTGAATAAATACTCATCTTAAAAAAGAAAGGTGCAGTGGCTCATGTCTGTAATCCCAGCACTCAGGGAGGCAGAGGCAGGCGGATCTCTGTGAGTTTGAGGCCAGCCTGGTCTACAAAGCCAGTCGGGGCAGCCAATTCTACACAGAGAAACCCTGTGACAAAAAGCCAAACCCAAACCCAAACCCAAAACAAAACAAAACAAAACACAACAACAAAAAAAGAAGGGATGTCTCTTTTCCCCCTTTTTTAGGACCCTGGGATTTAATCTCTTTCTTAAATATTTAACACTTTAGGGAAGAAACTTGAAGCAATCAAATCTCTAATGAAGTACTATTGTATTATCTTTCAAGATATTCTGAGTTTGTGTTCATGGGCTACGTTTGTGGGCTGTGTTCATGGACATTTTATTGTTATGTTCAAAAAGTTTTTAAATTTTAGATATTTTTAAAAGAAAGGTGAGAGCTATAATTACAACATGTAACAAAAAATACAAAAACCCCATTCATTTGAGAGGATACTTTGTAGCTTCAGTTGGATTATATAATCAAGTGGCTTCCCATCCCCCCTGCCTCCCCCTTAGACAGGGTTTCTTTGTATGTAGTTTTCTGTATCCTGGTACTCACTCTATAGACCAGATTTACCTCGAACTCACAGAGATCCGCCTGCCTTTGGAATCAAAGGCGTGCGCCACCGTGCCCAGCTCAACTGGCATTCTATAGAAGTGATTAGCCTGTATCATCTTAAAGGGCTTGATAGTCAATAAAAAGCCTTTATTAACATCAGAGTGTGGTAGCTCACAACTGTCATCCAACTCTTGGGATTCAGACCCAGAACCAGCGGCTCAGATGCCTTTTTAACCAAAGCAGCCCTGGCTTCCCTGCATCCCGCAGTCCCTACGTGTTTATAGGACGTGGCTGGCTTAGGCCGCCCTCTACCCTGAACTTTGCAGCCTAGGGGGTGGAAATTTTGTTCCTTGCTTCCCCACCTTCTGGAGTTCTCTTTGTGGTGACTTCACTGACCCCCCTCCTGGTCGGTGAGCCCCCCGAGAGTTGCCCCAATAAATCCATATTTATATACTCTAACTTGGCTTGAATCGGCTCATTTCGTCAGCAGAGGAGTAGCTATCACCTACCGCTTGGGAGGACAAGGCAGGAGGATCACTGAGAAACCCAGGCCAGCATAGGCTACGCAAAGTGAGACCTGTCCGTTCTAGGACGCCCCGTTTCCCTCCGCCTTTGCCAAGCTCACTCTTCCCCTCGGAAACTACTTTGGCTAGGTGGACAACAGAACTGACTGAGCTGAGAATAACAATTCGTTCATGGGCAGGTATGTGGCCGTGGCAACGAGGCCATTGCCATTGCTCAGTACACAGAGGAAGTGAGGGCCACGAAGATAACCTCACATCGTTGGGAGTAAGCCCGCAACCAAGCTCTGGAAGTGTGTCTTAGCTTGTCAAAGCAATCTCTGGTTGGTCTGTCATTGCTGTCCTTCTGGGTTAAAGAGAAGTCTGTTCTTGTCTCCCCAGGAAAAGTTAATGAAGCTCTGTCTTCAAAGCAGAAACATAAACCAAACACCCCCAAACCCAAATAGAGCAAAGCTCAGACTTCTATGAAGGAAATAGACTCCCAGTTTCCCTCCTGTCTGTGTTCCAGCTGCCTTTCCCAAGGGCCTGCTGCACAGACTCCATCTTTCTTAGTAACCCTCTGGATCTTGCTAGAATATTCTGTATTGCCAAGATCTGGGGAATGTGGAGCCTCCATGATCTGTTAAAATTCTCTAAGGCAATCATACTAGGAAGTGAGGCTCTTGGGAGGTGATTTCAATCATGGCCACCCTGGCTCTTAGGAATTTGAGTAGCGCTCCACACTGGCAGCAGCCAGAGGAGGAGTTCTCTTTAGAGACAAGAGACCTCTCTTCAAGGCAGAATCTAGTTTTGTGGCTTCAGCAAAGAAATGAATTCTCTCTCTCTCTCTCTCTCTCTGTCTCTCTGTCTCTCTGTCTCTCTCTCTCTATCTGTTTATCTGTGTAGCCTTGGCTGCCTGTCCTGAAACTTACTCTGTAGACCAGGCTGGCCTCAAACTCACAGAGATCTGCCTACCTCTACCTCCTGAGTGCTGGGATTAAAAATGTGTGCCACCACTACCCACTTACAAATGAATTTGAGATTGAGCCCCAAATGAAGCAAAGTCAGATTTATGAATAATACACAGAAAAGGAGAGGAAGGGGTCTGCAACCAAGAGCAAGGTTCTTTAAGAGGTCCCCTCACCCCCACTGTAAACAAAGTTGTAGGACAGATTTGTGAGGGACAACTGTTTAGGTTTAGGAAAAATAGGGACTGCTGGGAATCCAAGGTTATACACCGTGGTAGCCCTAGGTAATCATACTTCATTACTGTTGTGGAAATCCTTGGAGGAGGTGTCTGAGCCTAAGTGAGAGTAATTTATTACTCTGCCTTTGAGGAGATGTCCTTTGGTCGGCCATTAGGTCCTTGTATCAGTGGAGTTCGGAGTCTGTCTTTCTCAGCAGTGAAAGATCAGCTCTTGGGAGCAGAGCCTCCTTCCTCTTGTGACCAGGCAGGACCCTACGGAATTCCTCCATCTGCATTCTTGCTGAGGCCCTATCAGGTTTAACTAGAACTTGATCTTGATGGAGAGTCCCACAGACAATTACCCAGCTCTTTGCTAGGATTCCAAGGTCAAGATGCCAGCTATTATCCTAATGTCTGTTAAAACTTCCTGCTTCTGCAAACCTCCCACTCTCCCCATGCAGCTGTAGAGAAACGGATACCGGGATGTGGTTTTTGCCTTTAAAAGCCTCTTGTTTACATTCTCAGGGAAGCACTTCGGTCCGGAATACTTGAGTGTAGTCCCAGCTGGCTGGAATAAACTTTCAGATGGCTATAGATGATGTCTGAATGGTGGGCTCCCCTTTACACCCCTAGTCTTTTCTCCCCATGTCACTATTAATTCCCTATCTTTACCAAGACCTAAGGGAAAAGAGACAAGCATAGAGAAGAAGTAGGGAAAGATGAAGCCGAGGACAGGGAGGGTACCGAAGGGAAAGTAGAGACCTCTTCCTCCCTTAGGTAGAGGAAAGGTTAGCAGGCTAAAAAGGGCTTTCTGCTGGGGAAAGGTACCACAGACTCTCCTTATATATCCTTGGCTGGCCTGGAACTTGCTAGGCAGAGCAGGCTGGCTTTGAACTTTTAGCAATCTTCCTGCCTTTATTTATGTATTTATGTATTTATTTATTTATATTTATTTTATTTTGTTTTATTTTGAGACTGGGTTTTTCTGTGTAGCCTTGGCTGTTCTGGACTTTGTAGACCAGGCTGGCATCGAACTCACAATGATGCCCCTGCCTCTTCCTCCCTGAGTGCTAGGATGAAAGGCGTGTGTCACCATGTTCGGCTCCTGCCGTTTTTATTACTAGAATCCCAGGAGCTTGCCACCATGTTCAGCAAGAGAAGAGGGTTTTTATGAAGAGAGAACTCAATACATGGAGACTGTCTGGAATTTCCCACCCTCCAGCACTCTGAGAAATAAGATCTGTTTATAAAGCACTCTAGACTGGTGTGGGGGTACAAACCTCATTCTGAGGGCAGAGGCAGGTGGATCTCCAGGAGTCAGTGGCCAGTCTGATCTACATAGTGAGTCCCAGGCCAGCCAAGGCTGCATAGTGAGAGCCTGTCTCAAACAAACAAACAAACAAAACAAACTAACCTGTTAATGGTTTTGTGAACTCAAGTCACCTACACAGAACTGTTGACTGTTTAGAAGATCACTGATTGTGGAAAGGATGTTACAGGTCTGATGCCTCCTTGAAAACTATTTTTTGCTGGCCTCTGCGTATGACTTTCATATTAAGTCCTTTGGAAATGTGCTTAGTAGACACTTCCTTCCTTTCTAACAGAACCAAAGCTGTAATTTGTAACAAAGTTAAACGTGAGCTGCCGCCAGTCTAGAAGCCAAGAATGTTGTCAGATGGATGGCACCTGAGACCTGCCATAGAGATTTCTCTGATTTGTTGTAAACCACCGTCTTAGTGATCTATTGCTGTGGAGAGACACCATGACCACAGCAGCTCTTACACAGGAAAACACTTAATTGGGGCTGGCTTACAGTTTCAGGGTTTAGTACGTTATTGTCGTGGCTAGAAGCATGGCAGCGTGCAGGCAGACGCGGTGCAGGAGGAAAAGCTGAGAGTTCTACATCCGGATCAGCAGGCAGCAGAAAGGGAGAGCCACACTGGGCCTGCCCCTAAGGACACTCTTCCTCCAACGAGGCCACACCTCCCAGTAGGGCTGCTCCCTGAGTCTAAAGGGGCCATTTTCTTTCAAACCATCACACCTACCCCCTAATATTTCTACCAATCCTTGAAATATTTGAAAAAAAGTATTTTGATTTATGACTTTCTTTGTTCTATAACTATAAGAACTTCATAAAACTGTTACCATGTTAAAATGTAAAATTTGGAGTTTCCTAAATCTCTGTTCCTGGGTTGCTGTCACTAATGTTTGGCTCTCAAAACAAGCTATCTCACCCCGTTGAGGTGAGAGCAGTGTTTTATGTTAACAGCGTTTTTTTTCTGGCTGCAGAAGACCTTGGCTCCATCCAAAGCGCCCACATGTTAGCTCACAGCTGCCTATAGCTTCAGTTTCTAAGGATCCTACACCCTTTGTCGGCTCCAGGCACACACATAGTACAGAGACACACACTCAGGAAAAATACTCGTACACATAAAATAAAAAGAAAATAAATTGCGGGGTGTGGTGGTGCAGGCCTTTAATCCCAGCACTTGGGAGGCAGAAGCAGGCAGATCTCTGAGTTTGAGGCCAGCCTGGTCTACAAAATGAGTCCGGGGCAGCCAGGGCTGCACAGAGAAACTTTGTCTCAAGAAACCAATCAACACAACCATAAAAGCCACAAATAGGCTATTCCAGCAGCTTATGATAGATAGGATTAGTTGCTGTCCTGGCTAGATTTTCCTCTCCTCTTGACACAATCCACAGTTACCTGGGATGAGGTCTGAAGTGTTGTCTCAACCCTATTGACCTGTGGCCTGTCTGTGAGGGGTTATCCCGACTGATGGTGTGGCCCCGGGCAGTCCTATCCCTGGCCAGGTGGTCAGGGCTGTATATAACAGTTACCGAGCATGATGAGCCAATGAGCAAGCCAGTAGCAGCCTTCCGCCATGGTTTCTGCTGTAGTTTCTGCTCTGATTTCCCTCAGTGACAGACTCTTCCTTTGGCAGGGCAAACCGAAATAAACTGCTTCCTCTCCTACGTTGCTTTCTGTCTCGGTGGTTATCACAGCAACAGAAAAGCAAAGTAGAACAGCTTGGAGTCTCTAAGTAGCCAAGGCTGGCCCTCGAGTCTCTATGTAGTCAAGGTTGGCCCTGGAGTCTCTACGTAGCCACGGCTGGCCCCGAACTCCTCATCCTTGTTACCCCTGAGAACTAGGACTACAGGCACCACACCTGGCAATACAGGTTTATCTCCTTAAGCATGAATGTGACTGAAATCATATGTCATTAACTGAGTTACCATGGACTTCAGTTTTAGAAGGAAAGATGTTGGCACAATATGGTTAATATTGCCATTAGATAGCCCCCGCCAGTTCTCAGATTGGCAGCAGATGAGGCTGCCAAGTGAACCAGTTATTAAGAAAGCCACTGATGTGGGTGGGCAAGTTTATTTATATGAGTTTATCAGGCTTACTTCTACAGTGTGATAAGAGGCTGTTTCCAGAAAATGGGTGACCCGAAAGCAGCCACCTCACCAAAAGTCGAGGCAGAGGGGGAGCCCCCTCTTCAGCTAACCTTCCCCGCTCTATATGCTCTGATACCAGACCAGACCAGACCACACGACAATGTCCAGCTGGGGCAGAATTTCATGCACCGGGCAGGGGCGGTGGAATTTTCATGCTTTGTGGGGTGTTGATCCAGCGCTTGGCTTTTCCTTGGTGGTGTCCTGTGTGTTAGCGCCACCTTGTGGTCATGGGTGAGGCGTGCCTTCGCTCCATTATGATCGTAATTACTTTTAACAATTTTCCACCTTCCTGACGGTCGGTTTAGATTTTTGCGAACGCATACACCGTTTGTGGAAGCTTGGTCTCTCTTAATGAAACTAAAAGATGGCATTATTATTAACAGTTAGAATTTATCTGCAACATGAAGTACTATTTCACTATTGGGTGTGTTCATGTGCGTGATGTGCTTGTGTCCGTGTGGGCATAGAGTGCGTGGGGTTCAGAGGACAACTCTGGGCGTCAGCTCTCTCCTTCCACTGTGTTGGTCCTGGGGACTGAACTCACGTCAGGCTTGGCAGCAGGTGCCTGCCTGTACCCACCGAGCCATCTTGTTGCTGTCGGCTTTTGTTTGCTTGTTTTTAAAGTGAGAAGTCAAAGGGACATCAAAAGTGACTTTGACATTTAAACATTTAGCTGTTTTTTTTCTGTTAAATTTAGTTCAAGTTGATACATGAAATGTAAAAATTGCATATAGTGGGAGGTGGGGTACAGAGATGTTTCGGTTTTGACACTTGTTTGAGACAGGGTAGTGCTGTGTAGCCCAGGCTGGCCTGGTGCTCACTGTCTATCCCAGCATGGCTGCGAACCTCCAGAGGTGCTCTTGCTTCAGCTGAAATCACAGGTGGTCATTATCAACCGGCTCTTGACAAATTTTAAGAACTAAATTCCTGGTAGTCAGTGGAGTGTAACACGATACTGTGTATACAATGATACCACTGACATCATTTATTTTTGGTTTATTTAAGGAAGCTACATCCAATCCAGTCCTTTAGTCGTCCCGTATAATTTATTTGCTGTACTGTGTGAGTGCTGCATGCCCATGTACGTTCTGCGTGCCCGTGCGTGTGTGTAAGGTGTCTTGCTCTAGCACTCTGCGCTGTGTTCCCTCCGGCTTCTCACTGATCCTGGAACCAGGCTGGCCGCCACCACACCCCAGCGATCCTCTGGTCTCTGATCCCCACTGTGCTGGTGGCAGGGTCGCCTGGCCACGCCTGACTTTTTCCTTGAAGAGTATGTGTCTTCACGCTTGCTCAGCAAGTGCTCTTATCCACTGAGTCATTTCCCCAGCCCAGCCTGTGTAATCAAACCTTACACTTATTTACTTATTTGCATGCCACAGTTTGTGTGGAGATCAGAGGATGATGGGTGGGAGTCGGTTTTCTCCTTCTACCGTGTGGGTCCCTGGGATCGAACCCAGGTTGTCAGGCTTGGGGTCTAGTATTCTCACTGGCTGAACCATGTTGCCTGTCAGGTCCTGGGTAATGTAGATGTCTTTGGAAGCTGAGCCAAAGATGAGTTATTTTCCTGGAGTGAGTGAGGGAGTGAGTGAGCACAGCATGACAAATACTGGCGGATGGTCCCCGAGTTAGAGTTGAAAGTACACATGGTTATTTTTTTAATGTTCCTTGAGCATTTGATGCCACACATCTTTACTTGACATTTGGATTAAGAAGTGCCTTTATATTTTAGTTTCAGTTCCCTGGTTCTCCATGAAATGAGCCATACAGTTGCCAATTCAGTCCTTGGTGTAATATTATTTTCAGACTTGCTGATTCAGACTTAGTAATAGGAAATAAATAGCCGCATATTCCAGTTTTTCCTATGAGGGAACACGCATGGGTGTTAGCGGTTGATGCATATTTTTCCCCTTGGGGAGGGGAGCAGAGGAGGTAATTTTTTTCTGTCTCCAGCGATTTTGTTTAGCTGCTATAGAATGTGCTAATATGAATATATCACAATATCCTCTCCAACACAACAGACCGTGGCTAACACAGAACAAAAGAAGAAATGGAATCTGCAAATTATCAGAGCAGGAGCAAGGGCACAGGAAAATAACACTTTCCATACAAATTATAAAAGACAGTTACAATGAGGTTCCATTACTCATTTCCCTAACTCAATTCTACTAAATAAACTCCTCACACGTTGTCCAGGGAACTGCTAGAATGCTTCTCTGAGACTGATCCTCCAAACAAGGACCATGCACGGAGATAAGCTAGAACCCCTGCACAGATGTAGCCCATGGCAGCTCAGTCTACAAGTGGGTTCCCTGGTAAGGGAACAGGGGCTGTCTCTGACATGAACTCAGTGGCTGGCCCTTTGATCACCCCCTCCCTAAAGGGGTGGTGGTGGTCAGCCTTGCCAGGCCACAGAGGAAGACAATGCAGCCAGTCCTGATGAGACCTGATAGGCTAGGGTCAGAGGGAAGGGGAGGAGGACCTCCCTATCAGTGGACTGGGGAAGGGGCATGGGTGGAGAGGAGGGAGGGAGGACGGGATTGGGAGGGGACTAGGGAGGATGCTACAGGGGAGATACGAAGTGAATAAATTGTAATAAATAAAAGAATAAATTAAAAAAAAAGAATGCTTCAACTAGCCCGCCTCCGCAGGCAGCCTCAGGGCTTGACCAACTCGGCTGCCATCCCGGCCCAGAGCCAGCGCTAGGAGTTGGTGCATCTTCGCATCTTCGAGGTGCTAAAGCGGGTGTAGGAGCCGGTAGTGCCACAGAACCAGATCCGGGAACAAGTCGTTGGCATCGAGGATGAAAACTGAAGCGTGGCTGTGACTGAAGCCGGTGCCTGGTACCCATCGCAGCGGAGCGGCTCCGAGGAACCCGAGCTTGGAGGCTCCCAGAGATGGGAGGCAGAGGAGTGCGCGGAGCCTGCAGAGGGCCCTGGAAATTCAGAGAAGGGCAGGCATGCTTTTAAAAAGCATGCTGAACTCAGGGAATGGGAAGGAAAGATGGCCAGACAGAACCAGGAACAGAGCCAGGGGGCACAGCGGAAACCACGTGGAAGGCCACGTGCTCCCGCTGACTAGAAAAGGTAAGGGAGTCCAAGATTTTCCGTTCTTCTCAAGTTTCCCATTTGGTCTTTTGTTCTGTGCAGTTCTTCATCTCCTTTGGAAGTTGCAGAGTTAAAACACTGGCATCTATATCTATATCTATATCTATATCTATCTATCTATCTATCTATCTATCTATCTATCTATCTATCTATCTATCTATCTATCTATCTATATCTCAATATCAGTTTCTCTGGGTAGCCCTGGCTGTCCTGGACTCGCTTTGTAAACCAGGCTGGCCTCAGACTCACAGAGGTCGGCCTGTCTCTTCCTCCTGATGCTGGGAGTAAAGGTGTGCGCCACCACCGCCCCGCAGTGCCAGCATTGCCTGGTCCTTCCTTCCAGCCTTTGTTTTTGTTTTTAGAGAAAGGATTTCCTTGGTGTAACTGTGGCTGTCCTGGGCTCACTCTGTAGACCAGGCTGGCTTCGAATTCACAGAGATGCCCCTGCCTCTGCGTCCCAAGTGCTGGGATTAAAGGTATGCGCCATCACTGCCTTGCTTAACAATTTTAATTAGGCCTCCTTACAGAAGCTTAGATGAGGAGCTATTTATAGCAGCATGGATATCTTACCAGTGGCTGGCTACACCACTTATGAAAATGTCTTCCCCCTAGAAACTATAAACTGTCAGACAAACATTTGTGACTTGCATGTGTGTGTGTGTGTGTATGTGTAGAGGTGGATTCACCTGCTCCCGAGGAGGCAAGGGCTCTTCCAGTGTTTTCTTTTATCACTCTCTACCTTACTTTAAAAAAAAGGTTTTACTTAAGTTGCAATTAATTACTTTATTTTATTTATGTGTGTTTGTGAGCCTGTTTGTCTGTATGTGCTCTATAAAAACACAAGCGCAAGAGGCCAGAAGGAGACATCAGTTTCTCTGAAACTGTTACAGGTGGTTGTGAACCACCTGACATGGTTGCTGGGGACTGAACCTGGGTTCTCTGTAAGAGCAGCAAGTGCTTTTAATAGTTAGTTAGCTCTCCAGTCTCTACCTTCATTTTTAAGCAGTTTCTTTTTCTTCCTCCCCCCGCCCCCCCGGATGTGATAGGGCTTCACAAGAAGACCAACAGAACCAACTAACCAGGGCCAAGAAGGGCTTTCTGAGACTGAAGCACCAACCATGGACCTTGCATGGACTGGACCTCAGCCCCCTACAAAGATGTAGCTGATAGGCAGCTCATGCCTCATATGGGTCCCCTAATAACGGGAATGGGGACTCTCTTGCCAGCTTTTCAACTACTTCCCCCTGGAGGGACTGTCTTGTCAGGCCACAGGGGAACAGGATATGCTCAGCTCTGATATGACTTGATGAGCTGGGGTGGACTGGAAGGGGGACTCCCCTGTGCTGAGGAATAGGGGAGGGGGATGGGAGAAAGGGAGGAAAGGTGGGACTGGGAGGTGAGGAGTGATGGGGCTAAGACCAGGATCTAAAGTGACTAACTAACTAACTAACTAAGTTTATAAAAAGAAAGAAAGAAATATAATTCTTACAGTGAATGTGATAGGTATGCAATAAAGGTAAAGAAAGGTAAAGAAAAAAGGGCAGAAAAAAAGATTTACTTATTTATTATTTATACAGTATTCTGTCTGCATGTGTCCCTGCAGGCCAGAAGAGGGCACCAGATCTCATTATAGATGGTTGTGAGCCACCATGTGGTTGCTGGGAATTGAACTCAGGACCTTTGGAAGAGCAGCTGCTGCCCTTAGCCTGTGAGCCGTCTCTTCAGCCCAGTCTCTCTTTTTTTTTTCTTTTCAAATCAGTATTTTTATTGATTATTTGGAAATTTCACATCACGAACCCCTATCACACTTCCCAGTACTCCCAGGTCTGCCCCTTCATAACCTATTACCCCCCTAAAGAAGGAGGAGGAAGAGGAAAACAAATCCAGTTTGTGTTGCTTGTATACTCATTGGAGCATGGTCAAACTCCCATTGGTCAGCTCTTTAAAGAAAATTGAGCCCTTCCCAACCCATATCCCTGTCAGAAACCATCAATTGTGAAAAGCTAAGCTTTAGCATCCTTATCACAGTTTTCAAGAGTTCTCTTTGACGGCTTCCTGTCTAGGCAGTTACTTTTTTTTTTTTTTTTGGAGAGGGTAGGGTGGGAATAGGGGTTGTTACATAAGCGTCTATGCCCCTGTTTCTCAACTGTGTTTCTGTAGCCATCAATCCCATGGCAAAGGTAGCTTCTTTGCCCTTTACAGACAGCGGGGGCATGGACCATGGGCTTGCACGTGGTCTCTGGCATCAGCACCTGCTCCTGACCTCAGCATGGTCTCCAGTGGCAACCCACAGACATCAACATGGATTCGGGTGGCAGCCTGCGTGCTGGCTAGTTTTATGCCAACTTGACAGAAACTTGAGTCATATGGAAAAATGCCCCTCCTAGATTGGCCTGTGGCACATTTTCTTGATCGATGATTGATGTGGGAAAGCCCACCTTGATATGGGTGGTGCCACTCCTGGGCAGGTGTGGGAGATATAAGACATCAAGCTGAGGCGCAAGCTAGCAAGCAACACTCCTCCATGGCCCCTGCATCGGATGTTTCTTCCCTGTTTGAGTTCCTGTCTTCCTTTGATAATGAACAGTGATACGGAAGTGTAAGTCACATAAACCCTTTTCTCTCTGAGTTGCTTTTGGCCATGGTGTTTCATCACAGCAATGCTAACCCTCGCTAGGACAGGAACTAAAAGGCAAAGGCAACACTAAGTGCTCGTGGAGGTCAGAGGACAACCTGCAAAAGTCAGTTCTCTCTTCCCGCTACGTGGGTTCTAGGGATTGAACTCAGGTTGACAGGCTTTGTGGCAAGCACCTTTGCCTGCTGAGCCATCTTGCTGGCCCCTAACAACAGGATCAGGGCATGGTGGCGCACACCTAAGGTCTCAGTGCTTAGGAGGTGTAGGCCGGAAGATTCTAGGGATAGCTGGGGTTTGATCTCCAGCACACACACACAAACTCACAGGCCATTTCCTGTTGCAGCAGAGTGGCTAGGCATGGTGTTACCCACCTGTAGACCTATCCTACCAGCCTGCCTACCAGCACTGGGGATGCAGTGGCTTGAGAATCTCAAGTTCAAGGCTAGTCTGGGCTACCTAATGAGAGTCTCAAAAACAAAAACAACTCTGCATCAAAGGTGTCATTTCTCGGTGCCTGTCATTGTCCTTTCTCTGTTTCTTAGTTTGAATTAGACTTCTCTTGGAAGACTGAGATTTTTGGAAGTTAGAATGTTTGGGACAGTATGAAAACACTGCATTCCAGGAGCAAGAAAGTGGAAACACAGGCTGATGAAATGAAGGTGAAGGTGCTTGCCATGAAGCCTGATGGTTTGAGTTTGATTCGCATGGTGGAGAGAGAGAACCGACTGCAAGTTGTCCTCTGACCTCCACACATGCTCCGTAGCATCTGTGCACCTCATATTTCAAATAAATGAACGTAGTTAAAAACCGAAAATGTCAAATGTAAGAAATGGCGGAAAAAGAGGAAGTCAAACGGCATCGAGGGAAACCATTCCATTTTACAGTTTTGCCTGAGGATCTTTCTCTAGGGAGTCAAATGTTGCCACTAACATTTGTATTCGTATCTTTAAAAACTCTTTCAGGCTGGAGAGCTGGCTCAGTGGTTAAGAGCACTTGCTGCTCTTTCAGGTTCCGTTCCCCAAACCCACATCAGACAGCTCACAGCTGCCTGTAACTCCAGCTACAGGGGATCTACAGCCGCCTTTTGGCCTCTGAGAGCACACCAAACACACACACACACACATAAATAGAAGTCTTTAGGTCCTCTCTCCCTTTTGAATAAGGGAAAGAAAATGAAAAGGCTGCCTGCATGTCCCTGCACGAAGCCCTGTGCTCTCACCTTGGATTCCCAGAGGAAGTCATGTAGCCCTGTAGCCAGGTTAAACTTCCTCCCCCCTTATAAGATCATGTCCAGGAGCACCTGGAGTTCCTCCTGATGCAAATGAGGCATCCCCAGGACCCTGGCCAATGACGCACACTCATCCTGAAAGCCTCTCCCCTTTCCCCAATGGTTTAAGTAGCCTTTGTTTTCCCCCATTAAACAATGTGTCTCACAGAAGCTATCTACCTAGAGTCCGTTCTCATTGTTCTCATAGCCGCCTGAGGTCTCTTCTGCTCCAACATTCCTGCCTTGCTTCCCCTCTCAGGATTTGCTTGTCTCAAGGGGGAAACTGAGCTTGAATGGCAGTAACTGAACTTTAAAATGTCAGATGAAGCTAACAACTGATTGGATACAGCAGAAAGGAGCAAATTAACAGATTGAAAGGTAAAGAAATATAGCAATAGAGGAATGAAGAGGCCAAATAATGAGAGATAAAAGAGCTAGTGCAATATCTAACTGTAAATCCAGCCCCTCAAAAAGAAGAAGAGAGAAACCTTGGATGGACACACACTATATCTGTCTGTCTGTCTGTCTGTCTGTCTGTCTGTCTGTCTCTCTCTCTCTATCTAATCTATCTATCTATCTATCTATCTATCTATCTATCTATCTATCTATCTATCTAT
>CM053744.1:47416622-47475985 GCA_028658305.1 Pachyuromys duprasi
ACAAACAAGCCAAAAATGATCTGGGGATTTATCTATTTCAGAACACTTTTCTAGCACTATAATGATCCAGGACCACAAAAACATTTCCTGGAATTGTTTATGATCAAAAGAGTCAATGTGCTAAGACTGGAATGATAGCACTTATACTCATAACCCCAGCACTTATGAGGTAGAAGCAGGAAGATCAGGAGTTCAAGGTCATCCTTGGATACATAGTGGATCTGAGGCCAGTCTGGGTTATATGAGACCTTGTTTCAATTATAGAGACAATTCTTTCTTTCTTCCTTTCTTCCTTCCTTCCTTTCTTCCTTCCTTCCTTCCTTCCTTCCTTCCTTCCTTCCTTCCTTCCTTTCTTTCTTTCTTTCTTTCTTTCTTTCTTTCTTTCTTTCTTTCTTTCTTTCTTTCTTTCTTTCTTTCTTTCTTTCTTTCTTTCTTTCTTTCTTTCTTTCTTTCTTTCTTTCTTTCTTTCTTTCTCTTTTTGTCCCTCTCTCTCTGTCTCTCAGATTTATTATTTTTCTTTCTTTATGGTATGGGCGTGTCTGTTACATTGCTTGCAGTTCTCAAGGAGGCCAGAAGAGGGCATTAGATCCCCGTGAGCTTGAGTTGCAGGTGGTTGTAGTGGAACATGAATGCTGGGAACTGAACTCAGGTCTCTGCAGAAGAGCAGCAAATACTCTTGACCTCTGAGTTGTTGCTCAGCCCTGAACTTGTTTAAGGTCATCTGTCTTCTCAGCACATTTTGTAGCAACCAAGTATCAGCCTCTGTGTCTGATACTTTCAGTCCATACAATGCTTTCAAGAGCCCTCTAGTGCCAGGTGCCATGGCACATGCCTGTAATCCCAGCACTCTGGGAGGCAGAGGCAGGCGGATCTCTGTGAGTTCCAGGCCAGCTTGGTCTACAAAGTGAGTCCAGTACAGCCAAGTCTACACAGAGAAACCCTGTCTCGAAAAATCAAACAACAACAAAAGATTTTGAACATTTATCAGTATCTCACTCCCTCTCATGTCTTAATAATGTACACCATGACACAAGTGTACCACATTTTATTTATCCATCATTTCTCAACGGGTACTAGATTTGTTTTTTTCTTTTGGCTGTTATGCTCCTATGAATGTCAGTGTGAACACATTTTCACTTCTCGTGGCTATGGCTGTATACTTCAGGGTATGTATTAATGTTTGCCCCCCCCCACACTTGTTTCTCTTAGTTAGGGTCGCTATTGCTGTGATGAAACATTATGTCCAAAAGCAGCTTGGGGAGGAAAGGTTTTTTCCTCTCGCAGTCCCATACAATAGTTCATCACCAAAAGCAGAGAGTGCAGGGACTCACACAGAGCAGGAACCTGGGTGGATATGCAACCGAGGGTGGTCTTGAACTCCCGATCTTCCTGCCCCCACCTCCAAAAGTGCTGGAGTTATAGATGGCTGCCACTACTCCTGTCCATCCTTCCCCATTTATAATTTTGGAAGCTACAAGATTTAGAGATTGGTCAGGGTACCAACCCTTTCGTTCTATACAGGAAAGCTGACACTCCTTACCAAGTGAGACACGTGCCCTGGCTCTTCCCTTTGGTAGGGGGTGGGGGCTGGAGGAGGGGCAGAGTCTGGCTGCAGGCGGTAGCTCTGTAGAACTGCCATGTCCAAATTCTTCCCAGCAAGTTTCCGGAATCTCATCATTCAGCCCCACTGAACACAATCTCTTCCCACTGCTTTCTTTTTCCTTTTTGCACGGTGGGGATTAAGCCAAGGGCCTCACATGCAGCAAGTGCTTGACCATGGGCTTCTTTCCCGGCCTTTAGCACTTCCCTTCATGTCAGGGCATTTGGGCCAGTCCCCAGGACATTGGAAACAAGCAGATGCTGTAAATCCCACACACAAACCCAAGGCTGTTCATGGGTGTAGATTTAAAGGGCATGACCAGGAGAGTCCTGAGGGAGAATCCAGCAGTTTGGGCTCTGGCAGCAGGCACACGTCTGTTTAACACCGTTATTAGCACAGCATGCTTGGTAGGATGGCCGCAAGGGTGGTTCTGCACAGCCCTAGGGGAAAAAAAAATGACAGTTTAAAAATAAAGACTGGGGGATGGGAATAGGAGGAGAAGAGGGAGGAGGGGCAGGATTGGGAGTATTAGGTTAGTTTCTTCTTCTTCGTTTGTAGCTGGTTGTCTTAAAGTGTTTTTACATAATCTTTCCTTTATACACAACAACCTGTGTCCCAATTTATTCAAAGATGTCAGTCATGCTGTATTATGCTCACCCTAACAACATCATTTTAACCTAAATATTCCTCTCTTGTTTGTTTTGAGACAGGGTCTCTCTAGCCTAGGCTGGCCTCAGCCTATGTAGGTAAAGAAGCCCTTGAACGGATGGCTTTGCTTCCACCTCCTGAGTGCTGGGGTAGCATCCCTACCCCGCCACGCTTGACTCCTAATTGTGTCTTTACAGGCCCTATCTCCAAAAGCACTCATGTTGCACCAGAAGTTAGGACTATAACATGAATTTTGGAGAAGATACATTTTCATTCTTAACAGTGTTAGAGTAGGAAAGACCTATGAATAATTAAAAAGTACAGAAGCATCTGTCTACAGTGACATGTCGCAGATCATACCTGTGACAACCACGTTTAGGGCTGCTTTCACGGCATACCCACGACCCTGGTGATTACCAGGAAACCCAGACACATTCGGATTCAGTGGGAGCGTCTAATCAGTAGGACTGCTTGCATAATTAGCCAATTACTTAGAGGCTCAGTCTGGACTAGCTTGAGAGTCAGAAACTTCATGGTAATGGGCCTGGTGCTGCTACACACTTTTAAGCCCAGAACTCAAGGATCAGGGTCAGGGTCAGATAGATCTCTGTGTATTCAAGGCCAGCATGGTCTACATAGCAAGTTCCAGGCCAGTCAGAACTACAAGAGACCACATCTCAAACAAAACCACCACCACCAAACAAACAACAAAGACATTCCTGATGTCTAAATATTATGTGTTGGTAAGTTTTGTGTCCAACAGTCCAGCCATTTGTAAGCATAATTGGTGAAAATTTTCTGGGGCTTCTTGCAAGGGGAAAAAGGAAAAAAGAACATGTTGAAATATATCTAGAACATTCTGTACAAGAACCTGTCCTTAAAAAGGAACCACTAGACCAGAGCCTAGCCTGTCTTGGAAGGGTCATTAAATGACCCTGGCTCCTCCTAGCCTCCCTGTCACACACAGAGAAAAGGGAAAACAAAGCTTCGGGTGGCCACAGCCCAGGGAGATGACAGCAGCTTTCCTATCCCAGCACCATTGCCAGGGCTCCAAGCCTAGGGACATCCAAAGCCGCGAGACACTAACACTCCTTAAAAAAGATGCTGTTGGTGGAGATCCAAGACATCCGGGGAGACGTGAACAACAGAACAGCAAAGCAAGACAAGGAAGCCAGAGGAAATGGAGGCCTTGCGCCCCAACATGCGCAGCTTGCAGCAGACACGACCCACAGCTGGACTACCTCGTCAGTTCAACATAAACCTCATGCTGAAAGCTTGGCTGTCTCAGTTCCGTCTATCTTGCTTTCAACAACAGTCTGCCAGCCACTCCGGAAGGCAAGAAGAGAAAACAAAAGACTCATCAGTCTGAAGAGACGGAGTAAGTGCCCGGATCAGACTCTCGTGTGGATCCAAAGCCTTGCATGGCTCTCTGGAGGATAGTGTTGATTTTCCCATCACATGCATGCACACACCACCAACAGAGACCACCTTTGTGTCATTCAATAGGAGACTAGCTAAGATGGAGTGTGGCTCATCTGCGCAGGGAAAGAGTTGGAGGCAGTGACGTGTTAACAAAGGCTGAAGCTGCCGTTGGTGTGTGATACAGGCTCCAAATACACATCCCAAAGGGAGCAGCATGAAAGAACTGAGTGCAGAGAATGAAATCATATGTTTAAAATGTGTGTGTGTGTGTGAGATAGAGACAGAGACACACACATACAGAGAGAGAGAGAGAGAGAGAGAGAGAGAGAGGTGAGATTAGAAATAGCTTTGCATTTATCGGCCAGTGTTAGTGTGCAAGTTTGTAATCCTGTCGCTTGGGAGGCAGAGGCAAGAGGATTTTTTTAAGGCTAGCCATAGCTATGTAGTGAGACACTATCTTATTCTGCAAGATTTTGGCTTCTTTTATTTTTTTAAATTATTTTTGTTCTCTCTCTCTCTCTCTCTCTCTCTCTCTCTCTCTCTCTCTCTCTCTCTCTCTCTGCCTATAGAGGCTAGAAGAAGGCATCTGATCCTCTGGAGCTGAAGTTATAGTTGTTGTGAGCCAATGCAATATAGGCTTGGGTCTCTAGGAGAGCAATAAGTGCTCTTAATGGCAGACCCATCTTTCTAGCCCCCTGTAACCGAAACTAAACTGGGTGATGGACCTAAATGTAAAACTTGAAACTATAAACATTCTAAAAGCGTACACAGGAGGGCTTAGATTTGACACCGAGGCTTTAAAATACAATTCTAGAAGTGCAGTCCTTGGAAGAAAATTGGACTTGTTTAAAACTCTCTCTTTTTAAAGAAATATTCTTAAGAGAATGAAAAAGGCCGGTGGGCTGATGAGATGACTTAGTGCGTGGAGGTGCTCGCTGCCAAGCACCTGGAGACCCTAGTTTGCTCCCTGGTCCCACATGGTAAAAGGAGAGAAATGACTGCTCGAAGACTTCTCAACCCCACACTCACTCCATGGCAGGTGTGTGCCTACTCTCCCCAAAATAAATGTTAAAAGATGCAAAAGATTAAGAAAAGCCACGTATTGAGAAGAAGTATTTGCAACACACAGGCCCAAGAAAGGACTTGCTCCTGAATAGGCAGAGGCTGTTAGTGTAAGAAAGTAAACAGCTCAGTTAAAAAGGATGGGCCTAGACCTGGTCAGACGCCTCAGAGATGCACAGATGGCTGTGAGCCTATGAAAACACGCAGAGCATATGGCATTGGGGGGTTAGAAATTAAGACTGAGAGATACCAGTCTCCGAATAGCTAAAGTCCCTGGAAGTAAATGTTGGTGGGGATGTGTAGCAGAGCTCGCTCATTGCAGGGGGAAACAGACAAACAAAAATGACAGCGGTCGCCATTGGCTTGGTGATGGCTAACCTTGGTTGTCAAGTTGGCATACCTAGAAAAAAGGAACCACTGCTGAGAACATAGCCCCCTTCAGGTTGGCCTGTGGGCATGTCTTTGAGGCCTTTTCTTGATGGCTAGTTGATGTGGGAGGGCCCAGCTCATTGCAGGTGGTGTCATTTCTCCATGGTCTCTCTCTGCTTCAGTTTCTGCTTGACTTTCTACCTTGACTGCCCTTAGTGATGGGCTGTGATGTGGAAGTAGAAGACAAAATCTTTCCTCCCCCACGTTGATTTGGTCAGCGTTTCATCTCAGCAATAGAAAACAAATGAGGACAGGCAGTTTCTTATGAAGATGAATTTAGTATTCTCATATGGCAGAGAAATCACACTCCTGATTATCCAAACGAACTGAAAATTTATGTCCACAAAACACCCTCACACAAATGTTCAAAGCAGCATTAATCACAATTGCTCCAAATTGGAGGCAACTAAGACATTCTTCCACAGGGAATAGATCAGTTAGCTTTGCTACATCCACACAATGGGATGGGGTTGAGCAGACGGCTTAGTGGATTAAACACTTGTTGCACAAGCATCAGGACCTGAGTTCAGATGCCCAACACCATGCAAAGGCTTACTGTGGTGGTAAGCAACAGTGATGCTAGTGGTGTTTGGGACAAGCCAGGTACATTCTGGGGTTCAGTGGCCAGCCAGTCTAGCCAGTTCTGTGAGCTTCAGGATCAGTGAGAGAGCCTATCTCAAAAATAACAGCGACAGAGAAAGACACTCAGTATCGACCTATGTCCTCTGTATAGCATGGGCGAGTACTTCCGTTCATGCACAGACACACAATTTTATGTATCTACAAAAAAAATCAAGGATCCACAAAAAAAGGAGAAAGCATGTAATATTTGTCTGAGACCGACGTAGTTGTTTGATGGGATGGTCTTCATTTGTATTTGCTGTTTTCCTGTAAATAACACCATTTCATTCTTCTTTATGGCTGAGTGAAATTCCATTGTGTGTGTCTGTGTACCATTTTCTCGTTGATCACTGTGTCCTCTGTTGACAGACACCAGATGGTTCCATAACTTAGGCGTTGTGAGCAGGATAGTGGTAAACAGCAGGACTCGGGTGTGCCCTGTGATATCTGTGTGACTTGGAGTCCTTTATGTACAATCCCTGGAGTGCCGTGGCCGGATCACATGGAAGATCTATGTTTAGTTATCTGAGGAAACTCCATGTTCGTTTCTGTAGTGGTTGGTCTAGCTACCTGCCACCAGCAGTGTATAACGGCTCTCTTTTGTCCACATAGCATTTGTTATTTCTTTTCTTGATGATTGTCATTCTGATTGGGTTGAGATGGAATTTTAATGAAGTTTTAATTTGCATTTCTCTGTCGGCTAGAGTGAACTCTTCCTTCCTTCCTTCCTTCCTTCCTTTCTTTCCTCTTCTTCCCCCTTTGTTTTTTTCTGAGACAGGGTTTCTCTGTGTAGCCCTGGCTGTCCTGGACTTGCTTTGTAGACCAGGCTGGCCTCGAACTCAGAGATCCTCCTGCCTCTGCCGCCCAAGTGCTGGGATTAAAGGCGTGTGCCACCATGCCTGGCTAGGGGAAATAAATTTAATAGAGTTATATTTTGTTATTCTACCATATGAAAAATTGAAAGGTAACATTAAAAACATAGTAAAAAGGAGTGATTGCCAGTCTGGAGAAAAAAGAAGAGATGAAACAAGTACTTGAACATTTAAAAAATGTATTATTATTGTATATGAAAATACATAAGTGTGCATGTGTAGGGTACATGTGCCATGATGCACACATGGCTTCCTGAAGACAACTTTCAGGTCTTTTCTCTTCTTCCACCTTTATGTGGGCTCTAGTGACCCCAGGCTTCCATGGTAAGTGCCTTTACTGACTGAGCCATCTCGTCAGCCTAAAAGATTTTTAAGACAGTAGAACTATTTTCTTTGATACTATAGTGGTGGATACATGGAATTCTTCACAACCCATGGAAGCACGCAGCTTTGTGTTATATGTATGTACTACAGACTTTAGTCAATAATAATGGATTAGCGTTGTTTCATTC
Source organism: Pachyuromys duprasi (assembly GCA_028658305.1). Taxonomy (NCBI): domain Eukaryota; kingdom Metazoa; phylum Chordata; class Mammalia; order Rodentia; family Muridae; genus Pachyuromys; species Pachyuromys duprasi. The sequence goes on from CM053744.1 coordinate 47,423,789, forward strand.
TCTTTAACACATGTGCCCTCAGTACAAGGTACAAATAATAGGGAAAATTACATGAGGGAGAAGTATAGATGGGCTTTGCACTAACTGTTTAATCTTTGCAATTATAGCACTCTTCTAAAAACAGAATCCCCCAAACCTACATCTATATCATCTATACCTATATTTGCCTCCACATGGCCAGTTTTCAATTTGCTGACAAACATACTCAGAAATGAAACATTTCAGTTTTGAAATAATCAGGTTGCCCAAAAGAGGGCGCCAAAGACTTACAAAGGTTTTGTAAGTCTTTGTTTGTGCCAAAAGAAATTAAATAAAAGGATAGAACCGATGCTGGTGACCCTAATTCAAGAACAGGCAGGGACGTGGGCCACTCCCCCCTGGCTGCTTTCCCACTGGCTTGACAGTGGGTAAGTCCTTTGCTCTGTTTATTTATTTTGTTTTGTTTTTGGGTCAGTCTCTAGCTCAGGGTGACCTTGAACTTGCTATATGGAGTTGAGGCTGGCCTTGAACTTTTGACCCTCCTGTTTTTACCTCCCAAGTGTTGGGATTATCAGTGCAGGGTATTACACTTCTTAGTCCTTTGCTCCTTGGTTTTGTGTCTTTGGAAAGTGTTAACAGCATAAGGTACCCTGTTGATACCAGTGTTGATATCAGTGCTGATCCTGGCTTAAAAGAGACTCCCACGATAGAGAGGTGGCTCAGGAGTTACAAGGACCTTGCAGTTCCCAGCACCCATATCAGGCAGATCACAGTTGCCTGTAATTCTAATTCCAGGGGATCTGATGCCCTCATCTGGCTTCTACTGGCAGCTGCACACGGACACACAAATAAGTTTAAAAAATATAAAAAAAATTAAAAGGAAGAAAAGAAATCCTGTTGTACTGGTTTGATCTTGCTCACTTGATACAAATTAGAGTTGTTGGAGGAAGAACCTCAGTTAGAGAATTGTCGCCATTAGATCAGCCCGTTGGCAAGTCTATGGGGGCATTTTCTTGATTAATGATTGATGTGGGAGGGCCCAGCCCGCTGTGGGCGGGGCCACCCTTGGCCCCTTGGTCCTGGGTGCTATAAGAACACAGATTGAGAAAGCCAGCCAGTAAGCAGCACTTCCCATGGCCTCTTCTTCAGCTCCTGCCTCCAGGTTCCTGTCTTGAGTTCTGCTCTGACTCCTCTTAGTGATGGACTGTGATTCATACATGTAAGCCAAATAAACTCTTTACCCTCCCAAACTGCTCTTGGTCATGGTGTTTATCTCAGCAACAGAAGGTAAACAAGGATACTTGGTGTGGGGGAGACAGACACACAGACACACAGACACACACACACACACACACACACACAGACTCAAATAAATACAGTTAGCTTTTCTTTAAAACAACTCCAGTCATGGCTTGTTCAATTGGATTTAAACAACAACAACAACAAAAAACTCCTCACAACTCAAATTCTAATTTCCTAATTTTTATTTATGACAAGGGTTACATTTATTTAATTTTATGTGCATGAGTTTAAAAGAGGGCATTGGCTCCCCAGAACTGGAGTAAAGCATGGTTGTGAGCCGCTATGTAGGTGCTGCTCATTGAACCCTGCCTCTCTACAGGACCAGCAAGTGCTCCAAAGCACTGAGCCGTCTCTCTAGCTGCAAATTCCTAACTTTTAAGAATTAAAATATTTTCAGCGAGGCCTTAACTATTTAGAGATATTTTTAGGTCATTTTATTTATAGCATTATCTATAATTTATTTATATTTATTTACTTATGAATTAGGACATGGTCTCACTCTGTAATTCTAGCTGGTCTAGAACTCTCAATGTAGACCAAGAGATGACATTGGACCCCTAGACTAGAGTTATAGGTGGCTGTTAGCTACCCACTGTGGGTGCTGGGAACTGAACCCACATCCTCAGCAAGAGCCGAAAGTACTCTAAACAGTAGCAAAATTACGGTTATGAAGTGACGATGATTGGGGGTCCCCACACCATGAGGAGCTGTATTAAGGGACTGCAGCGTTAGGAAGGCAGAGAACCACTTCCCTAGGAGAAGCTGGGATGTTAAAGACACAGTGATTTTCCTTTAAAAGAAAGAGATGCACAATCTGTCGTCCACCCAGCATGTGGGTAAGAGCTGGTGATCTTTGTACTATCTGTGTAGCCAAGGCCACACTGGATCCCCTCCCCACCCCAGCAACTTATCGTGAGCTTGTTTTTCTTAGTCGATCTATAAAACCTATCATTATGGAAGATGTCCCATGTGCTTCTCAAAGAGTTTTGATGTAGTCAAGTCTTAATTCTTTATTGCACACACAGGACTGAATTAATTATCACCAAGAAACTTTTCACCAAATTATGCTGAGCGTAAATATACCTAAAATAACCTACTCAGGGGCAGACTCCCGAAGTTTGAGCCAACGCCGGCTATTTGGTTGGGTTGAACCAAACTGCTTTCTTGTCTCCTGAGAATCACTCTTCACTCTGTGGGCTACGGTGGCCATAGAGCCCCTCCCCCCAGTGGTCATGCTCACAGAGATCTGCTTGCCTCTGTGTCATGAGCGCTGGCATTAAAGGTGTGTGTCACCATGCCCTGCTGCCTATCTATTTTTCTGAGACATGGTCTCACCCCCGGCTGGCTGTGAATTTGTGACAGCAGCTTTTATATTGGGTTGGGTCTTTCTCTGTTCCTAGGATTCTACAAAGTCTCTAATCCATGTCTTACTGTGTCATCCAGGCTTGCTTCAAGCTCCAGATTTTCCTATCTCAACCCTGCCAAATGCTGAGGTTACAAGCATGCACCACCATGCCTGGCTTCTTGTGAAATCGTGGTGAGTTATTTTGCCAAGGAGAGAATCTCTGTAACAACAATATCATAAAGTACACGGAGCTTTGTTTTGTATATGTTGCCTCTCTTTATTTTTCTTGATGTTTTGTTGATTGTAAAATAATTTATACCACTTACTAAATAAATAACCAGGTAAAAGTCAAGGGTGAAACTGAAGGGATAAAACTCAACAATTTCTGTAACTTTCTTCTTCTGTGTCTCTGTTTTTTATTCCTTAGTCCTTTCTTTTTGAGACAGGGTCTTATTGAAGATTCACACTCCTTATGTAGCTAAGGATGACTTTGTACTCCTGATCTCCCTGCCTCTACCTGTCAAGTGCTAACATTGTAGGTGTGTGCTACTATGCCCAGTTAACTTTATTTGAATGACAAATACAAATAGTGTTCATTTATGGTGTAGGACACGATGTTTTGGCGTGTTTATGTGTGGTGGAAAGCTAGGTCAAGAGATTTAACATGAATCTCACAGGGGACTACTTAGCATCTGCTCTCTCTTTTCTTCTCTCTCTCTCTCTCTCTGTCTGTGTGTGCGTGCCACAGTGTGCTTGTGGAGGTCAGAGGACAACATGTGGGATTCAGATCTCTTCCTCCACCATGTGTGTTCTGGGGACTTAACTCAGACCATCAGCCTTAGCAGCAAGCTTCTTTACCCTCTCAGCCATTTTGCCAGCCTTCCCGTGGTCTCTTGTTGGACCCTGACATTGATTCCATATCTTGGATATTGTGAGTAATTCTGCAACAAATAGAGCAATGCACATCTCTCTTTGATGTACTGCTTTTTTATCTTTTGGAATCTCACTCAGTGGAGAGATTTCTGGATCACATGGTCAGTCTATTAAAAATTCTTTTGAGGGTCTGGAGAGATAGCTCAACAGTTAGTAGCACAACCAGAGATCCAGGTTCGATTCCCAGTACAGGAAGGCTTACAACCATCTATAACTCCAGTCCTGAGGAACCTGACATTCTCTCTGACCTCTGTGGGCAGTGAACACACAGTATGCGGAAAACACATATGCAGGCAAAAAACCCACGCACATAAGATAAATATTATTTTTGATATTTTATTTATTTATTTTAAAATTTATTTTATTCTATGTGTATGGGTGTTTCCCCTGCATTTATGTGTGTGCATCATGTGTGTGCAGTGTATGAGGAGTCCAAAAGGAGGCGTCAGATCTTACAGAACTGGAGTTACAGGCTGTTGTTAGCCACGTGGGTTCTAGGAATCAAAGCAGGGTCCTCCGGAATAAGGGCTGACACTCTTAACTGCTGGGCTGTCTCTCTGGCCCTCTATTTAGAAAAACATATTGTTTATTTATGTGTATGTTTGTGCCTTTGTGAGTTTCTGTGCACATGCGTTGTGTAGATGCTCAAGGAGGCCAGAAGAGGGCACTGGATCCCTGGACTGCGGTTACTGGCGGTTATCAACACCAGCGTGGACGCTGGCAGCCGGTGTGGTTCCTCTGCAATAACAGTAAGAACTCCTTTCTGTTTTTGTTTGTTTTTCAAGACAGGGTTTCTCTGTGTAGCCTCAGCTATCCTGGAACTCGCTCTATAGCCCAGGCTGGCCTCTAACTCTCAGAGATGCACCTGTCTCTGCCTCCTGAGTGCTGGGATTAAAGGTGTGCACCACCACCACCCGGCCCACTCTTAACTGCTGAACTATCTCTCCAATCCCATGGTCATTCTGATTTAATGTTTTGTGGAACCAACAGAGTTCACAAATTTCTCTACTTAAAAAAAAAAAGCCCCATGAATACTTGACTTTACCTTTTTGATAAAAGCTATGTTAGCGCATTCAAGGTAGTATCTCATTTGTGGTTTCAATTTTATTTACCTAGATGATTAGTGAATATTTTCCCATATACTTTTTGAACACCTATATGTCTTCTTTTGGGAAATATCTACTTGGACCTTTTATACCCACTCTCTGTTTTGAGGCATTGTCTCTCTCTATAGCTCAGGTGGGCCTCAAACTTGAAATCCTCCTGCCCTAGTCTTATTATTATTATTATGATGGTGTGTGAGTATTTTGCCTATATGTATGTCTGTGTCCACATACGTATGTGAAGGGCCCATAAAGGCCAGAAGAAGGAGTCAGATCCCGCAGAGACTAACATTACAAATAGTTGTGAGCTGCCATGTAGGTGCTTGGAATCAGACTTGGAAGATGGTCTTAAACCAATGCTCTTAACTACCGCGCAATCGCCTTAGCCCCTACCTCAGCCTTCCGGCTGCTGGATCACAGGCATGTGTTCCCACAGCTGCCTCCTTTGTTCATGCTTAAAATAATGGGGCCCAGGGCCAGGCGTGTACAGAGTGAGTTCCAGGTCCAGTCGGGATACATAGTGAGACACAATCTCAAAAAAGAAGGCTTATACTAACCGTGTGGTTTGGAGTTGGGCTTTTCCTCTGTGGTGGTTAATATCGGCAACTTGACACAATCTAGAATCACCTAGGAGACAAACCTGTGAGCGAGACAGTAAGGGGGTTTCTCGATTGGGTTGAGTTGGAAAGGTCTGTGCAGCACTGTTTGATAGGCTGGAGTCTGGGACTGCTCTATGGGTGGGGTCCTATCCTGCCCTGTGGGTGGGGGTCCTGTCCTGCCCTGTGGGTGGGGTCCTGGTCTGCCTAAAAAGCAGAATGTGATCTGAGATGCAGCATCCCTGTCTCTCTGCTCTCTGGTGTTGGGTCAGTGTGACCAGCTGGCTCACATTCCTGCTGCCATGAGTTCTTTTCCTTGATAAATTGCACCCTCAAAATAAAATCCCAAATAAACCCTCCCGTGCCTAAGTTGCTTTGGTTAGGTATTTTGCAGCAGCAACAAGAAGAGGAACTAAGATAATGGGTAAGGGTGATGCTTGTCCTACATCATTTTGTGAGACCTCATTTATTTACCTCTCTCTCATTCTGCTGTCGAGTGTATTGATTGCAGTTGTGTGTGGTGGTGTACCCTTGTAATCTCAGTTACCTGGGAAGCAGAGGCAGGAGAATGAGGAATTTGAGGTCATTCTTGGCTACGCAGTGAGTTCAAGGCTAGGCTGGGCTACAAGAATCTCTCAAAGTAAGAAAACCAAATAAAGAATGTTGATTGAATAATTTTTTTAAATTTATTTTTTTATTTTATATTAACCACAGGTTATGTTCTTTGTATCCCAACCGCAACCCCTTCCCTCATTCCCTCCCAATCCCCCCCCCCATCCCTCCCTCATCGCCTCCCTGCCCCTTTCCAAGTCCACTGATAGGGGATGACCTCCTCCCCTTCCATCTAACCCTAGCTTATCAGGTCTCTTCAGGACTGGCTGCAATGTACTCTTCTGGAGTACATTCAGGAGGCTGCTCCTCCCTGCGGGGGGGGGGGTGTCAAAGAGCCAGCCATTGAGTTCATGTCAGAAATAGTCCCTGTTCCCCATCTAGGATACCCACTTGGATACTGAGCTACCATGAATAATTTTTTTTATTGTTTTTTTTTGAGACAGGGTTTCTCTCTGTAGCCTTGTCTATCCTGGAATTGCTTTGCAGACCAGGCTGGCCTCAAACTCACACTAATCCACCTCCCTCTGCCTCCCAGAGTGCTGGGATTATAGGCATGTGCCACCATGCCCAGTTTGAATAAAAAAATATTATGTATACATGCTTATGTATTTGTGTCAAGGGTTGAATTGAAATTCCAAATTTGAATGTAAACATAGCTTACATTTTGATAGGCACCAGCATAAGTGGTCTGATAAGTTTTATAAATAGAAAAATCTGCTCGCTCGCATATTCTTCCGGGACATTCTTAAACCAGAGGACAACTGCGTCCAAGAATGACTCATTTCAGTTCAGTGATGTCCAGCGTTGAAATGTCCGAGGGCCAGGAAGCCTCTGGAACAGCATTTACCGCTTCTGGTACATGCTACAAAAGAATTGTCCCAAGGATTGTTCGTATCTGTGCCCTTGATGTTTCTATTTTAACAAGGACGTCCTTTGACGGGAACTGCCCCGTGCAGATCTCAAAGCCAGCTGCGCGTTTCTGCTCTGCTCTGTCTGGTGATCTGGCTATGTGCATTTTCTGATCTCGAGCTGCTGATGGGCTCCGTGAGAGGTGACATCTTAAACTTCAGGAAGGCTTTCTTCTCTGTGGGTAGGAAGACTGGAGTGACGCGATTATCCATCCAGAGTGTGTTTCCTCTCAGCTCTGTACTCAAAATATTGCTTTTCTTGAAGATTAAAAAAAAAAAAGAGCACTCCTGTTATTGGAGAAGGAATGGGATGAAAGGATGAGCCTGTTCATCTCTTCCTGCTTCTTCTCAGGAAGTGTAGCAAAGCAGGGTCTTCTAGCCATTTACATATATATATACATATATATATATATTTTTTTGAGAGCTCATGAGCATTACATTATTTTTCCCAAGTAAAGGTTTCACAGCAAGCACATACTCTCCCACAAACTCTCCCAGAATGTAACAGCATCAACATCAAATGAAAAGAAAAGAGAAAATATAATTTTCATCATTTACTGGCTGTGTTATCCAGGTCAGGCTGTTTAATTTCTAGGAGGCAAGGTAGCATGGAGCCCAGGGTAGCCTGCACTTGCTGCATAGGGCGACCTTGAATTTCTTTAAAAAATTTTTTTTTATTAAATTCTTTATTACTATACTTTATTCACCTTATATACCCCTGTAGTTCCCTCCCTTCTCCCTTCCCAATCCCTCCCTTCCGCCCCCTTCTGCACCCGTGTTCCTCTCCAAGTCCACTGATAGGGGAGGTCTTCTTTTCCTTCCTTCTGATCCTAGTCTATCAGCTCTCATCAGGAGTGGCTGCATTTTCTTTCTCTGTGGCCTGGTAAGGCTGCTCCCCACTCAGGGGGAGGTGATTAAAGAGCAGGCCAAACTGGAAAGGATCATCCTGAGTAAGCTATCCCAGAAGCAGAAAGACACACACATGGTGTATACTCACTCATATAGACATATAATATAGGATAAACCTACTAAAATCTGTACACCTAAGGAAACTAATCAAGAGGGAGAACTCTTGCTAAAATGCTCAATCCCTATCCAGACAGGCAAAAAGGATGGACCTTGAATTTCTGATCCTCCGGCCTCCACTTCCCAAGTGCTGGGTTTACACGCATGCACCACCATGCCTGATTTTATTTGGTGTTGAGGTTTGAATCCAGGGCCTTGTGCATGCTTAGATAACCACTCTACTGACTTGGTTACATCCCCAGACCCAAGCTATTTTCTTTCTCTGTTCAAATATAAACTATACAAATATAAAATATATGAATGTAAATATATATATATAAACAGAGCAACTGTGGTTATTATTTTTAATTAAATTTTAATTTTTTTAATATTAGTTACAGGTTATGTACTTTGTATTCCAGCTGTAGTCCCCTCCCTCATTCCCTCCCAATCCCACCCTCCCTCCCCCATCTCCTCCCTGCTCCTCTCTAAGTCCACTGATAGGGGAGGTCCTCTTCCCCTTCCATCTGACCATAGCTTATTAGGTCTCTTCAGGACTGGCTGCAATGTCCTCCTCTGTGGCCTAGCAAGGCTGCTCCTCCCTCAGGGGGTGGGGAGGTCAAAGAGCCAGCCATTGAGTTCATGTCAGAAACAGTACCTGTTCCTCTTACTAGGGAACCCACTTTGAGAGTGAGTTACCATGGGCTACATCCGAGCAGGGGTTCTAGGTTATATCTATGCATGGTCCTTGTTTGGAGTATCAGTGTCAGGAAAGACCCCTGTGCCCAGATACATTTGGTCCTTGTGGAGCTCCTGTCCTCTCCAGGTCATACTAACTCCCCCTTCTTTCATATGATTCCCTGCATTCTGCCCAAGGTTTGGTTATGAGTCTCAGCATCTGCTTTGATACTCTGCTGGGTAGTGTCTTTCAGAGGCCCTCTGTGGTAGGCTCCTGTCCTGATACTTGTTTTCGCCTACTTCCAATGTCCATCCCATTTGTAACTGTGGTTATTGAGATGCATCACATGGTAAGTATTCATAGGATGTTAGTATATTCTCCTGTCTTTCATTCTTCTCTTATACATCACATTTCAACCACAGTTTCTGCTCTCTCCATTCTTCCAGTCCCCCCCCCTCTCCTCCAGATCCTTTTAAAAATATTTATTTATTTTATGTATACGAGCACTGTTTTCATGCACAGCAGAAGAGGGAATCAGATTCCATTACAGATGGTTGAGAGCCATCATGTGGTCACTGGGAATTGAACTCAGGACGTCCGGAAGAGCAGCGTGTGTTCTTAACTGCTGAGCCATCTGTCCAGCCACACCCCCTCTTTTTTTTTTTTTTTTAAAGACAGGATTTCTCTGTGCTGTCTTGGCCCTGTACTCAGGGCCTGCCTCTGCTTCCCAAGTGCTGGGATTGAACTTATGTTTCACCATGCCTGGCTCTTATTTGTATCAGAATGGCCCTCATAGACTCATATTTGAATGCTTAGTCCTTTGGTTGGTAGAACTGTGTTGGGAAGGATTAGGAGGTTTGGGCTTGTTGTAGTAGCTGTGGCCTTGTTGGAGAAATGTCACTAGGGGTTGGGCTTTGAGGTTTCAAAAGTCCACACCAGGCCCAGTCTCTTTCTCTCTACCTTGCAGACAGACGTAAGCTCTCAGCCTCTGGTCCAGCAGCGTGCCTGCATGCCTCTCTCCGTACTTCCAACCCTGACGATCATGGGCTTGCCCTCTGAAACTCTAAGCCAGCCTCACTTATAAGTTGATTTGGTCATTATGTCTATAACAAAGACTACATGTTTGCCAGGGTCCACGTATGGTGGTCAGGTGGCATCTTTCCTTTTTTTCTTCTTCTAGAGACAGTTTCTTTGAGTAGCCCTGGCTGTCCTGGAACTCACTGTGCAGACCAGGTTGGCCTTAAACTCAGAGGTCCGTCTGCCTCTGCCTCCTGAGTTCTGGGATTAAAGGAGTGTGCCACCACTGCCCAGCTCAGATGACAATTTTTAAGAGTTGGTTCTTTCTACCACGTGGATCCCAGGAGTTAGTGTCATGTCCTTAGGCTTAGCAGCGAACACCTTTACCTGCTGAGCTATTTTGCTGGTCCCATAAAAATACTTTATCTTCTTTTTTGTCTTGTTTTTGAGACAGGGTTTCTCTGTGTAGCCTTGGCTGCCCTGGACTAGCTTTGTAGACCAGGCTGGCCTCAAATTTACAGTGATCTGCCTGCCTCTGCCTCCCTGAGTGCTGGGATTACAGGTGTGCACCACTGCATCTGGCTCATAATAACACTTTAAAGTGAGTTTATTTTAGTGAAAGCTCACTTATCATCCATATGATATATATATGAATCCAATATATATATATATGTATATATATATATATATATATATAATTTTTTTTTTTTTGGATTCTTCCCAAAGCAGACCTTGAGGCAGGGAGTTGGCAAGCCATGCAGACAGTGAAGGGGAAGTAGAGGAACCATATAGGTTAAGGGAGGAAACAAGGCTGTGAAATCAAGGGGCTTTTCAGGCTAGCTGCTCCTGCAGACTACAGGACCACAACCTAGAAGGAATCTCTGAGAAGCAGGGCAGAGCACGCACCTCACTGACTGTGAGGTGGACTGTGAGACGTCTGAGTGTGATGCAATCACTCCTGGGAAAGCAGGCTAATTGTCCTGCACAAGTCCCCACGCTTTGGATTTTACTAGCTGCCTCTCCTGATGTCATGCAATTCTCTCCTCTGCCGACTCTATTCCTAGGATATTGATAATTATATTCAGAAGCGTGACTTGACAGAGACTCAGTTTTCTTGGCAAGAGTGTTTCATATGTGGTGTTGGGCATTTTCATCATGACTACAAGACGTCTGTCTCTTCCAGAATGTTAGGAGCCATTTATAGCCTGTTGCCCACCTTCCTTGGGCCTTGGCAAATGTTGCTATTCAGCCACTCCATCTCCTGTGAAAAGTCACTCTTCTTCATCAAATATTTGGTCACCTTGTAGTATAGCTGTTGTGTGGAAAGCAGATCAAATATTTGATTTCTTTGCTTATCTCCCAGTTTCCATAAAAATGCATGGATTCCCTGGCTACTTTACTGGCTGCTAATGAAGGTTATTATTTTTCTGTTTCTGTGCCATTTAAAATGCATGTTTTAAAACCATGTTTGATGTGCGTGTGCACTCTTTGAAGTTATTCTTATCAATGCTTTGGTCAGTTGGTGTCTCTTCAAGTTGTCCCTTGTGGTAGAGTCCTAGTAGTGTTGAGAGATCCTTCTGCTTCTGCTGTGGCAGCATATAACCTAGTTCTTAGTTCCACGCCTTGGATCTTATAATTAGCCACTTTCCCCCAAAGTGTTTTACTTTTAAAATAAAAACATTGCTGTTTATGCCAGATGTAGTGACTCAGGCCTTGCCATCCTAACACGTGGGAGGGGAGGCTGGGGGATTATAAACTCAAGGTCATCGTTTGTACACAGCAAATGCAAGTCTGAGGCCAGCCTAGGCTACATGAGATCCTGTCTCAAAAGAACAACATGAAAACGGATGTTTTCTTCCTCTAGAGAACAAACTTTATGTGCTTGGAACGTTTCGTACCGGTGCCTGGGTCTTTGTTTCTAGGCCTTACTTTACTGGAAAGCTCACTTTTCTTTCTTCCTGCCTTTTGACTTGTATGCATGTGGTGTATGCGTGCGCTTGTCCATACGGCAGGTGTGAAGGTCAGAGGTCCATGTTGGGTGTATTCCTCTATTGTTTTCTGCTTTAATTTTTTGAGACAGGATTTCTCGTTGACCCTGAAGCCAGCTGGTTGGCTTAGCTGGCCGGTGAGCTCCCTGGCCCCTCCTGTTTCTGCCCTCCAGTGCTAGGGGCGCAGACCTGTACAGTTACGCCTTGAGTCTACTGTGGGTGCAGAAGATCTGAATTCAGGGCCTCATGATTTTGTGGAAAGCACACCCACTAAGCCAGCTCTGTGGCCCCCTTTCTTTTCACCTTCTGTCCTTTCTTTTGGTATGGGATCTTGCTGTGTAGCTTGTGCTGGCTGTGCAATCATGTCGGTCCTCCTACATCAGTCTCCTGAGTGCTGGCGTTACAATCCTGCACCACCACATCTGGCTTAACATGTAATTTTTTTAAATAAAAAAAATCACACTTATTCAGTGTGTGTGCACGTGCGCGCTCTATGGTACATATGTGGAGGTCAGAGGATAATTCTTCTACAATGTGGATGCTAAGGATTGAACTCAGGTCGTCAGGCTTGTTGGCATCATTATCTGCGGAGCCAACTTGCAGGCACAGTAGATAATCCTTAACTGTCTTGAAAGTATATTTATTTTAGTTTATGGGCATGTTGGTGTAAATTTATGCCACATGTGTACAGGTACCCTTGGAGGCCAGAATATGGCTCTAGAGTCACACGTGGTTGTGAGCCACATGACACGGGTTTTTGGAAGAGCAGAAAGTGTTGAGCTTTCTCCATTTTGACAACAACCTTATCCTAGTGTTTTGAATGTCCTCACTTCAGGGCATGTATGACAAGCACACGTTATTGTCATTGATGATAGTGATTTGTCTCCATTCAGCAATAAATTAATGAGACTTCACATGAAGGAAATTGGTTCGGATTACTTTGGACTGGAGAGAGAGTGTGAACAAACAACAACTTGGCAAAAGCAAGCAATCCAATTTGGATAGAAGCGCAGTTACAGGGAGGAGGAATGCAGTAGGTGCTAAGTCTACGGGAAAAAAAATGTGTGAAGCTTGTGAGGAAGTGCCCAGGGCTGCCAAGTCGCTGAGCACAGAGTACCAATTCCAAGATTAAAGAATCACAGATCTGCTAGTGAATCACAGAGATGGTGGGCAGTGGACAAGCTGACGAGACAGCGTTAGAGTCAGGCAAACCTGGGTTCAAATCTCGGTTTCACTGTTTACTGGATATCAGCCCGACTTTATGTAGGTTAAACTACATGCTACCCGCCACCCCCTTCCACCTTTTAATCCTCTTCTTTTGTGATCTTAGCATTAAAACTTATGTTTAATACCTTATATGCACTAGGCGAACACTCTGCCACTGAGCTACATCTCCAGGCCTCTTTACTGACATGTGTGTTGTATGTGTGTGTTGGCAGGTGAGAGGCTGGGGGTTGAGACAGGACCTCACAGAATTCGGCTTTGAACTCACTGTGAAACCAGTGTGTGTGTGTTTGCATGAGAGACAAAGAGAGAGAAGGGCTCTCAAAATTCAGCTTTAAATTTGCTATGTAGCCAGATGACCTTGGACTTCTTATTTCCCTGCCTACACCTCTCAAGTGCTGTTACATGGCTGCGCCACCACATGCAATTTTAGCCTTCTTCTTACTTAAGAATATTTTAATCAGTTAACAGTGGATGTGTACTTAGAGGCCAGAGGTCAACCTTGTGTATTGTTCCTCAGCCTGTTCACATTGGTTTTTCTGAGACAGGGTAGCTCACTGGTACTCAGGGCTCACCATGAAGGCTAGCCAACCAGCCCCAGGATCAACCCTCTCTTCTCTGTGAATCATTGCCAGCTTGGCTGCCTTTTTATGTGAATGTTGGGTCCAAACTCAGGATCTCACGCTTGTGCTGCAAATACTTTAGACCCGAGCCATCGCTCCAGCCTGGAAAATCTTTCTGTCATCCTGCATGCTGATGGGCACATGGCAAGTTCACTTTGGATCTGTTCTTTTTCCTTTACTTTTCTTTTTCTTTTTTTTTTTTTGTGGTGGGGATGGGATTATACTTCCCATAGTTTATACCCTTTTCATGCTCCATTTTATTTCCATCACAATAATGGATTTCAAATTATTTATTTATATTTAATGTATGGATGTATGTATATATGTATGTGGTGGTCCTGGGGATCCAACTCAGGGCCTCAAGGATGCTAGGCAAGGAGCCTGCTACTGAGTTACACCCAGCTCTAGATTTGATCTTGACAGAAGTCTGGGAAGGCATCTTACCTTTTCTTGAGGTAAGATGCTTTCATTTCTGGCACTCACAGACAAGGGACCAGAGAGTGTTTACTTTTCTTTCCTTTATTGAGAAATAGAATACAATATATCCTGATTACAGTTTTCCTTCTCTCTACTTCTCTCAGCTTCTCTCTACTGATCCTCTACTTTTCCACCCTCTTTCTGTCTCTCATTAGAAAACGAACAGGTTTCTAAGGAATAATAATAAAATAAAATATAATAAGATTGAAAAAAACCTAACTTATTGGAATAGGACAAAGCGACCAAAGAGAGGAAAAAGAGCCTAAGAAAAGACCCAGGAAACAAATACAGACACAGAAATCCAGTTGTCCACACACCAGGAATCCCAAAAAACACTAACCTGGAAGCCATTCTATATACGCAAACCATCTGTGGGCTGTAAAGAGAGAAATAAATATAAAATAAAAAAAATAAGATTAAAAAAAAACCCTTGACATGTCATTATGAGACAAGGGACCTCCAAAGATGCCACTGAGTTCACTTGCTGCTGGCATCTACGCTGGGCACGCAGCCAACACTTACGAGTGAGTTTGTTTCCCCTGTGAGACGTCCTTGGAGAAGACTACATTTTCATTTGCAAATGGTTATCACTCATAGATAGCTTCCGAGTTAGGGACTGGGGGGCACATGACCGCTTGTCCTTTCAGCCCAAGGACCTCATGTGCTGCCTCCAGTCTCTGTGGGTTTATATGCTCATCAAGTATGTTGATTTAGAGAACCCCTTTCTTTGGATCCTCCACCGACTCTGGCTCTTATCTCTCCGCCTCCTCTTCCATAGGATCCCTGGGCTCGGAGGGGAGGGGTTTGGTAGAGACATCCCATTTAAGGCCAGTCATGCCAAGTCTCTCGCTCTATGCTCACTGTCTGGCTATTGGTCTGTTATCTGTTCCCAGTGGCTGCAGGAGGAAGCTTGTCTGATTGATGATGGCTGAGCCAGGCGCTGACCTATGACTGTAGTAGAGTGTCATCAAGGGTCATTTTTTTTTTTTAAAGAACGTTCGTATTTGATTTTACCCTAGGTCCCTGGGCTGCCTAGTCTTAGGGTTTTGGTCACTCAAGCAAATGTCAGGTAGGGGTTCCCTCTCATGGAGTGGGCCTTAAATCAAATCAGATACTGGTTGGTTGCTCCAGCAAGCTTGGTGCCCCCGTCGCCCTAGCATATCTTGCAGGCAGGACACCGCTGACGACCAAAGGGTTTGTGGCTGATGTCTACCTTTCCCCCTTGGTGGGATTCAGAGTCCCTTTCTGTACCAAAGACACTAGCGAGTCAGGGTGAAGGCTCTGTGTAGGCACCAGATCAGCTTCTCCATGTTCAGTGAGTTGTGTGGGTGCTATCCTCAGGAATGGGGCCTTTCTGTCAGGTTGTGGAGAGCAATCTATAGTCTTGGCAATGGCCTGGGTTGTTTGGGGGGTTTCCTTGGGACCTCTTTGGCCAACAACTCAATTAGATGTAACCTATTCCCAGTACTAGAAGCTTCATTTAGTGACAAGAAGAATAGTCCAGTCGGGGCTCTCTCTCCCCCATTATTTGGCAATTTCATTTTGGTTGCCTTCCTATGTATGTATATTTTAGAAAGCATCTACTGTATTAGGTTTCCATACTACCCCTCAAATGGTTCTTAATTTTAGTTGTCTGCTCCTGTGTTCCCTCTCTCATTCCCCTCTTTCCTCCCCCCTCCCTACTTAATCCTCTCATTCCAGCCTGCCCCTCCCATCCATCCAAAACTATCTGTTATATTTCTCTTTCCTAGGAAGATCTATCTGTCCCTGTCCCACTTCAGCCCCTTGTTTTATGCTTCACCTCTGTGGTTGTAAGGGTTCCATCTTGTTTATTATTGATTTAACAGCTAATATCAACATATAAATGAATACATATCAATGTATCTTTCTGGGTCTGGGTTACCTCAGTCAGAATGTTTTTTTTTTTTTTCTAGTTCCGTACATTTATCTGTGAATTTCATTATTTCATTATTTTTTTTTTACAGCAGCCAAGTAATATTCTAATGCGTGAATGTAGCATACTTTCTTTATCCATTTGTCTGTTGAGGGGCATCTGGGTTGTTCCCAATTTCTGGCTATTATGAATAGAGAAGAAATGAGCAAGGCTGAGTAGTGTACACCTACATTCCCACGAGTGAGTCTCCAAATTTTAGAGCAGGAAGAAACCTGGAGTTGGTATGGTGGCACACATCTTTAATCTAGCCACTTGGGAGGCAGAGACAGATCTCTGTGAGTCCCAGGTCAGTCTGGTTCACACAGTGAGCTCTAGACCATTCAGGAGTAGTTAGTGAGACCCTGCCTTATAAAGAAGAAGAAGAAATCAAGATTCTTCAGTCTAAGTCTTCCACTTCATGGACGAGGCCACTCATGTCTCCAGCGCATTGATCATCTCATAGTGGAGGATTTAAACACTTGAAATAGCTAAACAATGATGCACAGGGGTGTGGTCTTAAGTGTTCTATCTTGTATGATTATGTGTACCTTGGGAATCCAGGGGCAGATTGTTGGCAGTAGAAGCTAAAGGAGAGAGACAGAGGCTCAGGTTACTGAGTGGGTTAGGCAGGAGAAGGCTTCGTCTATGTGATTATGGGTCTAATATTAGCCCAGGAGATTAAAGAATAGGAGAAAAGCACACCCCACCAAACCGAGGAAATCCAGGAAAATGTACGTGTGGAGACTCATGGCTTGTCCAAGAGATGATGGGCAGGAAAACCGGAAAGTATGTTTGCATATAAAAAGAAGTCAAGTGTATGGACCTAGACCTCCAGGAGATGTTAGCTATGCCTTGGTGGACAAGTTCAAAATTGTATTTTAGCAAAGCTAGCTCAGGAAGGACGGAATCATGCTGGAGTGTTGATAACAGTCAGCCTGTCCCTAGAGAGACTACATTTTAGAGATCACACACACAAAAGAGCAATTTCACTGTTAATCTACATGAAAAGGAATTCGTAAATGCAAATTGCATAAAAAGGATTTTTTAACTAGGAAATTTCAACAGTTTTATTCTAATTAGTGGGTAGAGATCCAGTCATGTGCATTTAAATTTTAATAGGAGATTCCTTTCTGAAGGTTCAAAATCCTGCTCTCACACATTCATACTGTAAGGTGTCAGAATTATGAGTGATCCTGTTAGGCTGACAGCACCCTCTGAGCATGCTGCATGACTGTGCTATTTGACTCAAGAAAAAAAGAAAGAGAAGAAAACCAACAAAAGATAAAGCAATATACACATTTTTATTATATATGGAGAGATCTGTGTAGTACTGTTATATAAGATTTCTTTAGACTCTAAGGGCCACCCTATGCTCTTGGCCAGGGTGAGATAGCTCATATTTTCCTCTGTTTTATGTCCTGGGACCCTGAGTGCTGCAATGCTCTTGGCTTATGAGTTCTTTACGACCTCATACGGAGGATGTGGTTTTCTAGCTAATGTTGTTAAGAGCTATTTGCTACCCAGTGACCTTTCTTTCTGCAATTTATTTTGTGTTCTGGTGAACATTTTTGACCCATAAAGGCTGGCAAAACTGCATAAATGATAGAAGTAAAGTTACCCTAAAGGAACAAAGGATGCTATCATGCAAGTTCGGTAGGCTATAATGTCCCAATGAAATGAGAGACTAATGGAAATCCTTACAGAGGCCGTAAACATAGTAGCAACCTAGAGGGGCTAGGCCTTGGTTTGCACAGCCACCTGGAGGGATCTATGGGAAGAGGCATGATGTGATTCCAGGGAACTTGGGTGGGTCTTTGCTAATGATCACCCCAGAATGCTGTGCTGTGGGATGTCCATAGCACCGTGGGATTGAGTGCTGAACTTAAGATAAGCATCGAGGTTGTGGGGACAAGTCAAAAGGTTCTTTGTAAGAGTGTGTGTGTGTACATGTATGTACACGTGTAGATTTCCAAAGAGCAATTTGGAGTCAGTTTTCTTTTCACTATATGGGTCCCCAGAATCGAACTCAAGTCCCCAGGCTTGGTGGCAAGTTCTTCTATCTGATGAGCTATCTCATTGTGTCCCCTCCTCAGCCCATTTTAATCTCTCCTACTCAATCTTATAAAGAAGGAAATGTGTCCCTCCAGGAGTCCCTTAATGAGTGTGTTTATAGACCAGAGTTGAGTGACAACAATCCCCCCTCTCCAATAAGGAGAGCCGAGAGAGACGATTTTACAGTGTTTCCTCTCATCAAAGCTACGCAGGCTTGTCTCTCGCTTCCTGACACAGAAAATTGCATTTTGTCACCCATTTGTCAGTTCTTACAGATTTTAAGATAATTAAAGAACATTATAGCAGGTGACAGCTGTTGCCGAATGCCGTGTTCCTGGTTCTTCTGCTTGTTGGACGCCCATGAATCTCGGATGATGATAGCTTACTGCTCCAGGTTTAATTAGCTGCTTGTTTTGAATCTGTCTAGGCTCTCAGGTGTGGGGTTATCAGGTTACAGCTTGTCGAATCTGAGCCTTGCTCATCTCTGCCTGGCAGACCTGGGCCTGACCAGCCCAGAGATGAGCCAGCTGGGGGTCCTTTGACCCTTATCAGACAAGGGCACCGGAGGGATGAAGATGCTGGTTTTGGTGCGTGCTATTAGGAGCATCAGGTTCTGATTGGTTTCCTGATGCTCTCCAACCAAATTGTGCTTTTGATTTTGAAATTTATTCTCTGATTAAGTCTCCTTCAAGGCCACTTCTATTACTCTGCACTGCAATCCTAATCCATTGAGATTCATTTCCAAGTTAGATGCCTGAAGATTCTCTGCCTCGCAGGAGGGAGATCTGAGTGGTCTCAGCCCTGGCTTTCAGCACTAAAGAATATCTCCTCTCTTTTCTTAGAGGATTTGAATGTCATTACACTACTTTGGAGACACTAAACTCCACTGCAAACTCCCTGCTTCCTTTCTCTTTACTCCCCTTGGCTGGGAGTGAATTTTTGTGTGTCTTAGTATTTTTTTTTTAAGTGTGTATTTTTAAAAAAGCCCATGGCCTAATGGTTGCATCCTCAATTATACCTTTTTTTGTAGCTAATCTTAAAACACAAAAGTGCTTTTAGGAGTAGTTAAGAAATTAATAATTAAGGGCTGGAGAGATAGCTCAGAGGTTAAGAGCACTGGCTGCTCTTCCAGAGGTCCTGAGTTCAATTTCTAGCAACCACATGGTGGCTCACAACCATCGATAATGAGATCTGGTGCCCTTTTCTGGGCTGCAGGTGTACATACAGGCAGAACACTGTATGCATAATAAATAAATAAATCTTAAAAAGAAATTAATAATAATAATTATTATTTCTAAAAGTTTGTGTGTGTGTGTGTGTATATCTGAAAAGGCCAGAAAAAGGCATTGGGTCCTCTGAAGTTGGAGTTACATGTAGTTGTGAGCTGCCTAACCTGAGTTCTGGGTACCAAATTTGTCTGTGGAAGAGCAGGAAGTGTCCTTAACCACTGAACCTTGGAGAGATGGCTCAGCAGTGTAAGAGCACCGGTTGCTTTTCCAGAGGAACTGGGTTCAATTCCCAGCACTTATAAGACAGCACACATCTGTCTGTATCTTCAATGCAGGGGCTCTGGCACCCTCACAGGCATACATTCAGGCAATCTACCAATGCACATACAATAATAAAAAAGAAATCTTAACCACTGTGTCTTCTCTCCAGCTCCTTGTTTATTTTTGAGACAAGGTTTCATGTGGCCTTGAACTTGCTGGATGACTGAGGCTGGCCTTGAACTCCTGTTTTCCTACTCCCACATCCCATGAACTAGGATTACAGGTGTATATCAACCATGCCCAGAAAAATTATTTTCTAATTGGTACATAATAGTACACATTATAGGAACAGTGCGACAATTCAATACATACACACATGTACACACATATAGGATAATGACCGAATTAGGGTCATTAGCACTTCTAGCTCTTTATATATTTACAATTTCTTTGTTTAGAGCCTACAAACTTCTCTCATCCAGTCCTTTGTAAAATATATGATAAGAGTAGATCAAAGTCATCCTGCTGTGCTGTGCTGTAGGACACTAGAACTTAGTCTTCTTATCTTGTTGTATTTTGGTGCCCACAATCAAACCTTCCAGTACCTCCCACTTAAAATGAAACCTCAAGGTACGTGTAAATTTAATGCTCAGCAAAGTCCTCTGAGTTGCTGAAAGTATTAAAGTAGAATGCTACGATTTTTTTTCAATCCTTTCTATCTCCCTTTCTCTGTCTCTGAATCTGTCTATGTCTCTTTCTCTCTTGTAAATTAAGTACACTTCTGCTCACTTTTAAAGGTCTTTCCAGGAAAACATCTTTGAAGGATTTTCTGGTTCCATGTAGCAGTTTAGGTTCTCCTTTCTTTGGTTTTGCATCTTCTCCTCTTTGCTTCCATGCCTGATGAGGCTCTGTCAACATTAACAGGACTTTACTATTTCACCACCATCAACAGAACTTGAGCATTCCATTGATTCATCCCTAGGAAGACATAAGGTCTAATTGACTTGGCTTTTTCATTCCAAGGGTTTACAATGGAGACTTAGGAATTCACAACCGTTAGTAGGAAGTTTACCCAAGACTCCTTGAATCCTTCACCTTAAACTTCCTTCTTATGGTCTCCATCAATCCTGAACTATTATATCCTGGTTTCTGTTTACTTCTGTTTGTCCAGGCTGGCCTTGATTGTTGTGACTTAGCTGCTTTAGCCTTCTGAGTAGCTGGGATTACAGGCCTGTGCAGTTGCACCTGGCTCTTTACTCAATTCCTATCAAGCTTATACAATGGATGACTTGCCTTAAAGTTGATGTTGATATCTCAGCATATATCATAACCCTGTCCTTCCCTTGCTAGAGACATCACTTAGACTCCATCGACCTGGAATTTTCCCATATGGTGATGAGCAATGAGCTCAGCTTTGTTTAGTCAGCACACATTTTGGTGGCATTTTGAAGGGAACTAGTATTTGATTCCATCATAGCCCATTTTACATCATCTGTTACCATTTGTGTTTCTCTCTTCCTGGTTTACCAGGAAATCTTGGGAATAAGCTATTTCTACTTCCATTTCTTGTGTGTGTGTGTTGCATGTGTGCATGTGGAAGCCTGGCAGTTGATGTCCGGAACCATCCATGACAGCTTTTCCACTTTATTCATGAAGGCAAGACCCTTGTCAATCCCCGATTTGGCTAGGCTCACTGGTCAGTTTGCTCTGGCACTCCCCCGCCTTCACCTCTGAGGTAGGCCTTGCAGGCAGGCCTTCAGGCTCATCTGTCACTTGTGTGGTTCCTGAGGATCTGAACTTGGGTCCTCAGCTGGCGCAGCAGGCGGCTTAACTGCTGGGCATCTTCCCAGCCTGAGGGTAAGGTTACAGCTTTATCCTCCAACACGTCCTGGGCTCTTCTGTATAATGCAGACTGTGAAACTCAGCATTCTTTCAACGTGAATATTAATGCTCTTCATATTTTGGCCCTGGACTTCCTATCTAACTGTTTTCCACACCAGTTCTTCTTCAATAGAGCCATTTTCCTCATTGGTTCATGCTCCTTGGAGCCTGCACGTGTTCATGTATTCTGGTCCACAGTCCAGGCATGGCATTTTTCCTTGCCTGATGATAAGCTTCACCTGAAAACTAAGGTCACGTTAATTCTGATTCTCCCCTTTTCTTTCATTTTCTTTCTTCTGCCTCCTCTCTCTCTTTCTTCCTTCTTTTCCAACACAATCTCATGTATCCCAGGATGGTCCTTGTCACTCTTGTTAAGGATGTCATGTACTTCTCAAGGCCTGAGGCCCGAGGCTTCAAGCATGTACCACCATGTCCAGCTATTCTGAAAGTCTTCTTCAATTTTCTTTTTTTCTTCCCCCTTTTTTTTTGAGACAGGGTCTCTTTATAAAGCCCTGGCTATCCTGGAACTCACTATGTAGACCAGGATAGTCTCAAATTCATGGAGAATCACCTGCTTCTGCCTCCTGACAGCTGGGATTGAAGGCACATGCTACTGTGACTGGCTCCAATATATTTTTATTTGATGCTTTCCTTCCTTCCTTCCTTCCTTCCTTCCTTCCTTCCTTCCTTCCTTCCTTCCTTTCTTTTTCTTGGTTTTTCGAGACAGGGTTTCTTTGTGTAGCCTTGGCTGTCCTGGAACTCACTCTGTAGACCAGGCTGGCCGTGAACTCAGAGATCCACCTTTCTCTGCTCCCTAGTGCTGAGGTTAAAGACGTGCAGCACCACTCCTGGCTTTTTATTTACTGTCTTCTTGAGACAGATTCTGCTATAGCTCAGGCTGGCCTCAGACTCACTCTGTAGTCCAGAATGACCTTGGACTCCTGATCTTCCTACACCTGTTTTCCATGGGCTGGAATTATAGACATGGGGCCCAGATCTAGCTTCTTCAACTTCTTCATAAGAGTCTGTTCTCTTTAACTTTTGTAGTATTTACAGAGATAGTGCTTAACTCTCTAGGGCATTCTTCTACTACAACTGATATTTATTTAGTTACTTTTGATGCTTCAGCTCCAGGTGCAAGATCCTATGCCTGCCCACTCATTTATACAGCGTAGGTCTATTGAAAACCATTGCAGAGCTGAAGAGATGGTTCACAAATCAAGAGCACTTGATTATCTTCCAGAACACCTATGTTTGGTCCCCAGAACCCATGCCGAGTGGCTCATCACTACCTGTAACTCCAGGCCTAGGAGATTCACCATCATTTCCATCATCTTCTGGCCTCTGCAGGCACCTGCATGCATGTGTATGCGCAGAAATAAAGTAAGGCAATAAATTCTAAACAATAGAAACCCAGCTGGGTATGGTGGCACATGCCTGTGATCTCAGCACTCAGGGAGGCAGAGAGAGGTGAACTGTTGGGAATTCAAGGCCAGCCTGGTCTGCCTACAAAGCAAGTCCAGGACAGCCAAGGCTACAAAAAGAATTTCTCTCTCTATGAAAAACCAACAAAACAAAACAAAACAAAACAAAACAATAACAACAACAAAAAACCAGATAACAAAAAAACAAGAAAAAATAGGAACCCAGTATGTACTTTGATAGGTACTGGGGAATGTAGCAATCATTAAGGCAGAGTGACCTTATAGTATATTTTGTTTTGTTTTACTATTTCCAGATTTCTTCAACGAGTTGCTGGTTAAAAGTAACTGGCTAATTCTTTCGGCTAGCTGGTTCTCCTTCAGGCCTTCTTCCCATTCATTGGAACCACAGAAAGGCTGGCTTTACATTTTTTCACTTAGTTTTACTGCTTGTCTTTTAAAATTCAATTTATTGTTTCTTTATTGTGTGTGTGTGTTTGTGTGTACACATGTGTGTGTGTGGGGGGGGAGGACAGCCTGCCCCACAGTGCACTTCTGTCAGAGGACAGCTTACAGGAATTGGCTCTTTCCTTCTGCAGTGTAGGATTGAACTCAGTCCGTCAGTACCTTTCTCCCCTGGGCTATCCCGATGGCCCCTAGCTGTATGTTTTATCAGCCTTGTTGAGAAGAAACTTACTGTAGAGAAATTTAACACAATTTTGGGGATATTCCTGTAATTGCTGACAACTTTATTAAGGAATAGCAAACAGTGAGAGGAAGATAGAATTAAATTGAGTTTGGGTGAAGTTTGGTGGTGCAGTCCTGTGATCCCAGTGTTTAGGAAGTGGAGGCAGGTGGGTCAGCACCAGGGTCATTCTGGGCTGCAGAAGACCCTGTCTTAAAAGACAAAAATCAAAGGCAAAACTAAACAAAAAACTGAAATAAAATATAGCAGAAGGTGTAAGAGTGAGCATTGGCTCATGTAGGGGTAGAAGGAGGAACGGGAAAGGATAGAGGTTATACATGTGACAAGCAAAGGCTGGGCTTTCTTCAAATAATGTGTCCAAGTTTCCCAGTGTTGTTGGTGAGAAAAGGATTGATGGGAGTAGACTTGGAGCCAGCCATTCTGCTCTACAGGGCAGCTTTCTTGGGCCCTGTGTGGTTGAAAATACTCCTTGTAAATTGATGTTTCTAACAAAGCTCTCAGTGTAGACCTTTCCTGAGACTGTGTTGAATTCTCCAGGGGCAGAGTCTGTCCTCTGGGAGAAGGAGGCAGGTAACGGTGGGAAGAGGAGCTGGATGGGTTCATTGCTAGAAACATGCTCACACTAGAACAGAGTGGAACTCCAGACCTTCCAGGGGAGACAGCATATAGTCAGGAGAAAAAAAAGCATACTTCTGTGTGTGTGTATGTAGATCAGAAGACAACTTTGGTGTTTCTCCTTAGCTCTTGTCGGCATTTAAAATTTTTAAGTTAAATTTTATTGTTTGAGAATTTCATACATGACTCTAACATGTTTGGATCAAATCCATCCCTACTCCCTCCCTTCAAGCCCTCCCAAAGCCACACCAATTACTCCTCCCAACTTCATGGACTCTTGTACTTAAATTTGTTGAGATTTTATTTATTTTTTATCTTCTGTGTATGAGTGTTTCCCTGAGTATATGTCTGTGTTTCTTGTGTGTGCAGCGCCTAAGGAGGCTAGAAGAGAACATCGGATTCGCTGTACTAGAGTGACAGATGGTTGGAAGATGCCATGCGAGTCCTGCGGATTGACTTGGGTTCTCTGGAAGATCGGTCAGTGCGCTTGACCACTGGGCCATCTCTCTAGAGTCTCATGTACTCTTTTAAAAAAAACACTGAATCCTTTTAGGGCTGTCAGAATGTGCATGGGAGGAGGGCCGTCCACGGAGCAATGACGGCCATTATTCTCTTTCTCTTCAGATTGTATGCTTTTTTTGTATGATTTCTTTTTATTTTTTATTATTAATTTTTATTGTTTTATATTAATCACAGGTCATTTACTTTATATCCCAGCCGTAGCCCCCTCCCTTATTCCCTCCCAACCCCACCCTCCCTCCCTCCTCTTTGTATGATTTTTTAAGCCTTCCCTTCCACCTCCTTCCTTTCCTCCCTCCCACCTTCCTTCCTTTCCTCCCTTCCTCTTCTTTCTCATTCTCTCTCTGTCTTTCTCTCTCTCTTTCTTCCTTCCTCCCTCCCTCTGCCCCTTCTTCCCTTCTTTCTTTCTGAATAAATGTTCCTCATGGCCTCATACTTGCTAAGTATGTTGGAAGGCCGTCTACATGCATGCTCTAGGATCTCCCGTTTCTGCCTCTCCAGTGCTTCGACAAGTGGGCACCACCATCCCCGTGTCTTTATTTTTTATTTTCCTGGAGCTCTGGGGCTTAGTCTTAGGTCCTCAATCTTGGAAGGTAGGTACTTTAGTGACTGACTTCTCTCCTCAACTCCACTGTCACGTTAACACAAGATTCATTTTATTTTTAAATTATGTGCATGTGTGCGAGTTTGCATACATGTATGTGCACATGAATGCAGATTCCTGCAGAGGACAAAAGTGTCATGTCCCCTGGATTTTGAGTTGTAGGTGGTTACGAGATGGGTTCAGGGAACCTGAACTCTTGGATCCTCTTTATGAGCAGTATGTGCTCTCTCTCCAGCGACCCATCCCCATCCCCCGCCCCATGAAGACATTTTCAGAGAAGGGATATACTGTGAGGACATGAAGGAAGTGGCCAGCACATAGACCTAAGATTCTTAGATTGGGGAAGCAAGGCTCTTGAAACCACACGGCAGTTGATGGTGTTATTGACACATATATGGTCAGGCATGACATAGTTGGATCTAAGCAGGTCAAAGGTCTGTCTCTCACACCACCAGGAGAGCTGAAGGTAACAGGGAGGGACTGGGGGATGTCTGAATATCATTTCAATTCAGAGCATCAGCCTAGTTCTCTGTTTTTCCTCCTTCCACACTACTAGAATGGCTTACATTATCTTGTCTTTCTTCTTTATTTGGAAGGTAGAGAAATTAATTAACTGTGAAATGACTCAAGGCAGAAATAAAGATCAAATATGAAGGAAAAGCAAGCCAATTCCTGAATATTCATAGCAAAAAAAAATCCGGGGAGTTATTTTGATGACAGAAGGGCATGCCGAGAGAAGATGAGCCGGTTTGATGAGAATTCGGATTAGTCTTCACAGAGTGTCGTCCCCTACCAACGTACAAATAGAGCATTTAGGAAAAAATACCAGGTAGTGAAGATCGATATACAATCATCGAAGCAGAAGTTATTAGAGGAAAATAGCACAAATTGGAAAATTCAAAAGAAAATCTGTATTACGGTTTCTCTATCATCGTATGCAAACCTATTAATGCACAATTTGCAGCCTTCGTTCAGGACAGCATTGCTCTTTCCTCCTCGTCACAAGCAGGTAGCACAGGAATGCAGGCACATTAACTACGTTCTCAGTTGTGTTCATTTATTTTTTTTTCCTCAGATCTCATTTGCCACAGTGAATTCACTTTGATTTAAAAACTCAGAGCTCATCTTAATTTTAACAAATAATTTAGTCTAAAACAACTCCTTACTAGGTCCTGCTAAGTTACATGTTTTTACACTCGCAGGAAATGGCCATATAAAGTTAAATTATCAATCCTCTTCTGGCATTTTCCTTCTAGGATTTTTGTTCCTTTCTTGTATTTGAATGAAACAATCTTTCCTTAGATCTCTCTCTTCTCTCTTTCTCCTTTTCTTTGTTTTGGGGACAAAGTCTTACTCTGTCGCCTTCAGTGGCCTGGAACTATGTAGGCTGGCCTGGAGCAAACTCACAGGGGTCCACTTGCTTCTGTCTCCCAAGTGTTTGCTATTTCTTAGGTTTCTCATTGAACATATTATATTGATAGCTGATCAGAACACAGGGATCCTAAGAGTAAATTTAGAGGGTAGACAATCACCCAGTTACTGAGACACTAGGTGGATGAGTTGGTCTCGATGAGCTGCTTTAACTCATGTTGGTCATGTTTGACATTTCTTTTTTTTTCTTTTCTTTTCTTTCTTTCTTTCTTTCTTTCTTTCTTTCTTTCTTTCTTTCTTTCTTTCTTTCTTTCTTTCTTTTACTTTATGTGTATATGTTTGCCTGTATGTATTTATGTACATCACATACATGCAGTGTTCTTGGAGGCTGGAAGAGAGCAATGGATTGTGATCTGCCATGTCAGTTTGTGAGCTGCCATGTGGATGCTGGGAACAGAACCCAGGCTCTCTGCAAGTGTCTCGAGTGCTTTCGCCATTGAGCCATCTCTCCAGCCCTTGTCTGCTAACATGGGTGTATCATAATTCCAGACAGGCAGAGTCTAGCTCAAAGTAAGAGGTGCCTCCTGGCTTCCGGAAGACCATATGGGCTCTCTGGTTGTTTTATTATTATTATTATTATTATTATTATTATTATTATTATTATTATTTTTGGTGTGTGTGTTTGGTAGGAGTTTGGATGCTCATGTGTGCCTGATAGTGTGGAAGCTAAATGGTGGTGTTAGACTGGCTAGATCCCAGGGGAGGACATTGCAGCCAGCCCTGAGGAGACAGGATAAGCTGGGGTTGGATGGAAGGGAAGGAGGTCCTCCCCTGTTGGTGGACTTGGAGTGGGCGGGGAGGAGGGAGATGAGGGAGGGAGTGGGAGGGTCGGAGGGAATGAGGGAGGGGGCTACGCCTGGGATTCAAAGTACCTAACCTGTGATTGAGATAAAAATAAATAAATTAAAAAAAAAAAGAAAAAAAATAAATGGTGGTGTTAGTCCTCCTTGAGCGTTCTCAGCTCTTTCACTAATTTACTTTTGCGACAGTTTCTCTTGCTGAACCTGGAGTTTGCCAGTGAGGCTGTGCTGCCGGGCCGGCAAGCCCCAGTGATTCTGTGTGCTGCTCTCGGCACTGGGTTACAGATGTGTGATTCAAACGAGCTTTTTATGTGGATTCTGGGCACTGAACTCAGGTTTTCGTGCTTGCATGGCAAGCGCTTCACTGACTGAGCCATCTCGATAACCCTAGGCTTTTGAATAGGATAATGCTCCAGGATTCTGGAACACAATCAAGGATTATGGTTAAGGTCCCACTAAAGTCTTGGGACATCTTCTAGAACCGACTGTTTGTGGCTCAGAAGCATTATGCAGCGGCAGAAAGTAGAGGAGTGAAACTCTCTACTTCATGTCTGTGAAGCAAGCGCCTTCATCTTTCAGTTCTTTACGGCCTGCTCTTCAACCATCATCAAATGCAGTCTTGACTAGGGCATCTATTCACTTACCAGCTTTATTAGAATGATATACGGAGCCATTTATCACTAGGTCAGGGTCAACATGTTTAAAAATTCTGTTCCTCCTTGCCTCACGAGGCTGCTGACTGACAGCAATATAGGCAGGCAAGGTGGAAGGAGAGGGGATTAGAAAGGGAGGTGGCTGCTCCGCTTCCACGCCTGCCTACCAAGGCCAGAAACCTTGGTAGAGTTAATTAGCCTTAGGCCTGTCACCTATGAAAGAGCGGACACCATGACATGCTCTATAGTATTTTCAGAGTAGACATATAGGCCCAGGAAACAAACGATGTGTCTCATCAGACTTGGTTCAAGGGGAATTTTCTTATTTCCTTTAAAAAACATTTTTAGTGTGCGGTCTGTGGCCACAGGACGGCTCTGTGGTACCAGCGCTCTCCTTCCATCTATCCAAGCTTTCTAGGAACTGAGTTCAAACAATCAGGCACTTTCATCTGCATAGACCGCCACTTTATGTTTTGAGACAAGGTCTGTCATTGAAGGGAATAAGAAGTACTCTCCTTGTCTAGGCAAGCTGCTGGTGAGTCCCTGGCATCTTCCTATGTCTGCCTCCCAAGCCCAGGGATTACAGTTACATGCCACTTTCAGGTTTTTATGCTGGAGATCAGAATTCAAGACCTCACGCTTGCATGGGAAGGGCTTCACCCACGAGCCGTCTCCATACCCCTGCTTTCCTAAAAAAAAAAAAAAAAGTGTGTGTGTGTGTGTGTGTGTGTGTGTTACTAGGCAAGCTCCCAACAGTAGGAATTTTTCTTCTTCTGGTTTTTCCATTTTTATTGGAGGGAACAGGGAGGGGCCCTCTGCCGTCAGCAGGGGTAGTCTCAGGTTCTTCAGTCATTCCAGGCTTGGCCCTGAGGGTCCTGGGGATGGCTGAGCACATGGAACATGCTCCCATCATCTCGAACAGGCACGGGGTGGTTGTAGGGTGTGGCCCAGTGGATCATGCCTGCATACTTGATGTAGGGGCTGATCTTGGGCATAATTATAGCGAGGCCCCAGACAGAGAAGGGCACCACCAGCACCGGCTCCTTTGCCCAGGCGGTCTTGAGGAAGGGAGACCCTCCTAGCCATATTGGTCTTGGTGGCATGTAGGAATTGTTTACCTATGTGCTTGTTTACCTCCTTTTCAACTTTGCAAGAACTCCAACCCATTCCACCCCAGCCCCTCACTACCCCAGCCCCTCACTACCCCAGCTCCTCACTTCCCTCTTCACTTTACCTCACAGCCTGAGGAGATCAAGGCCGTGGCATTTGCATTCCCTTCAGATCTTGAGCAGCCATGCACTCACCACCCTTCCTTTAATTACAAACTCTTTAATTGAACAGCCGTGGCCATTACCATTTCCTCTCCATCTCTGGCAGTCTGCTGTCTTTTAGCAAAATTTCTTTCTTTTAAATTAGTAAACAACCCATTCTGGCTAAATTTGTGAAAGTTTTAAAAAGCAAAATCAATCAACTTCCCAGTCAAATTGATCTTATTTCTTATGTACCCTGTCTTCAAATTCTGTCTTGAATCTTCTCTTGAGAGGTTCAAAAATTTAGAGTTAATTCTTGGGACTGGAGCAAAGTCACCATAGCACTGTTCTTTCAGAGCAAGGGTCCAGCAGTCCCCCACCCAGATTAACCTTAGGATGTGACTAGGGTCATGCAGCCTCTAAGGAAGCCTATGGAATGTGTTAACTCCCTCCCCCTTACTACAACCTAACCTGCATGTAACAAGGCAGGTATCCTCAGGTAGCCAGATCTGATCATTTGCAGTTTTGGCACCTGAAAACAAACCAATCATTTTAAGGTCAACTCCCCTAGGGACCCTTTCACCCAATCCTATAGTGCCAAGACTTACACTTCCCTACTTTCATTTTCGCCCCCTTAAAAACCCTGTTCCCCCAGAGCTGGGGGTCCCTCACCTCTTTGTTCTTGCAAAAGGCAGCCACCCAGCTCGAGTTTGTAATAAAGGCCCTCGTGTGTTTTACATCGGACTCAAAGCCTGTTGGTCATTTGGGGACTCGCGATCTGGGTATTTCACTCTGAAGCCAACACGTCAGACTTTTATCCATATCCATTGTCGAATGTCCCTATCAATATCTCTCGTGACTCCAGAGTGCTAAATCCAGTGTGTGTGTGCTTGTGGGCATGAAGCGGATGCATGTGTGTGAGGGGGATGTTGGTTCTACTGTTATTCACTGTCTTATCTCTCTCTCTCTCTCTGTGTGTATGTGTGTGTGTATATATATACACACATATGCACTTTTAGTTCTCTTCTATGAAATACTTTCTTTCCTTGACTTATCAGAAAGCTATATTCTTTTGGCTTTTCCACCTACCCAACTCTTTCTCAGTCTCTTCTGGGTTTCTTTTTTTTTTTTTTCTAGAGATTTAATTATGGAAGTTTCAGTACTTATTATTTTTTGAGACAGGGTCTCATGTAGCTCAGACTAGCCTTGAACTCACTATGTAGCTGAGAGTGACCTTGAACTTCTGATCCTCCTGTCTTTGCCTGCCGAGTCTTGAGATGTGTGCCTCCACCCCGGTTTATGCTGGGACCAGACCCAGGGCTTTGTGCGTGCTGGGCAAGTGCTGTACCAAGTGAGCTATGCCCCCAATTCCCTTTACTTAGTTTTTAAACATCTCTTCTTACAGCTCTTCGGCCTGTTCCATAATGACCTCCAGCATCAAGGCTTTAAATATTCTGTCAATCACCTCAAATTCATAGCTGCCACATGAACTAGATGCTAGTCTCCGGATCCCTACATCTAGTTACCCTTGCAAAATAGTCATTATTTTTTTAATGGAAGCATCAGTATTTCATGCTAAGGGAAACACTTTCATCACATAGGTTGCTGGTTTACCATGGAAACACCTTGGACCAACTTAGTGTCATTGCTTCAAGTCTCCAACTTTCCTTTCCTTACGCTGGATCTCTTTCAGCACTAGTAGAGGTTTCCCAGCCCTGCTTCTGGACTTCTTTCCAGACTCTGTTTTCCCAACAGTCAGCTCACTTCAGCATCTTTTACAATCAGATAAGCTGAGAGTTCTCCAACTCATTCATTCCTACAATGATTCTTTATTCCGTGTGTCTCCTCTAGCATTTTAATATAAATAATAATAATGATAATAAACTAGTCCGTATCTTTAATGCTTTGTTTAAAAAAACAATCTCCTTAACCTAGGGCTTGAGAGGCTGTTCAGAGGTTAAGAGTGCTTGGTGCTCTTTCGGAAGAATTGGGTTCAATTCCTAGCACCCATGTTGTGTGGCTTACAACTACCTGTAACTCCAGCTTCAGGACATCTGACACTCTCTTCTGGCCTCTGAGGGCACTGCACAGATGTGACATAGACTCATGTAAACACATGCACATAAGTAACAATAAATCTTAAGAAATTATTTAGCTAAATAATCCACACTCATCATTTACAAGTTCTGCTTTCTGCACAATTTAGTCACAGTTTAGTGACGACCAGTTTCTAGTATCCTGTTTGAGTCCTCCGAGCAGCATTCATGCTGTTTCTGCCTCTACAACAGTCTGTTTATAGTGATGCACACAGTCTTAATGGTGACCTAGGCTTTCTCTAGTAGGCTCCTGTCCTGCCCCCTTTTTGAGACACGGTCTCACATGGCCTCGAACTTCTGATCCTCTTGTTCCTCCCTGAGTGTTAGGCATGCACCACCATGCCAAGTTATACATTGCTGGGGACCAAGTACAGATCTTTGTGCGTGCTAGGTGAGCGCTCTGATGCCTGAGCACATCCCTAGCATCTGAGCTTCGCATTCCTTTTCACCAGCAGGGCCTTTAATGTTCACATTTCTATCAGCAGTCTGTTTGAAGCTCACCGTGTACCACGTGCCTTAAATTCGTCCAGCCTCTGCCCATCACTAAAATCTAAAGTCACATACACATTTCTATGTGCAAATTTTACTGCACTTCTTGGTACCAATATCCACGTGTGTTTTCTGTGGCTACTGTCACAAATTAACAAGAACTTGGTGGCTTAAAACAACAGAAATGCATTCTCTTGCCGTTGTGGAAGCCAGAGATTAGAAATCAGTATTACTGGGCCAAGGTCCAGGCGGAGCACAGCTTTTACCTGGAGTCCTAGGGGAGAATTCTTTGTCTCCTTCAGCTTCCGGTGCCTACTGCCGGTTTCAGGCTGCGGTAGTTTTAGTCTTAAGGCCAGGATCTTTACCTGTTTTTCCAGTCTCTCCTTACATCCGGGTCTCTTCTCTGTGGAAACCCCTGTGCATCCCTTATTTAATGGCACTCGAGGCTGCAGTTTGACCTCACTTAGAGAATCCAGGTTTATCTTTTCAAGATTCCTTAAGCGGATGACACCTGGAAAGTTCCTTTTTGTCTCACAAGGTAACACCAACCCTGAATGTCTTCTGAGGGATCGGTGTTCCTTCTGCTATCACTACAGCGCCACCTCACCGACTGACTGGGTCGCTCTGTGTTTCAACCCAGTGTAACCAAGAGACAGAAAGCATACGTGTGTCCAAAACGGAGAGGCCTTACACCATTTCATTGACTGTTTCATTTATTTATTATTATTATTTCTCAGGCAGCCCAGGCTGGCCTGGAACTTGCTAGCCAAGGTCACTTTCTGATCTTTCTTCATCCAGGTTCCTAATTCTGGGGTAACAGAGTGTTCAACAATTCATGGCTTCTGTTTTTTTTTTCCCTTAAAAAGTATTTTTCTTTTTATTTATTTATGTGTTGAGTGTGTATGTCTCTTTATGTGCACACGTGTGTGGGTGCTCCTGGAGGCCAGTAGAGGGCGTCAGATCCCTGAAGATGGAGTTGCACATGGTAAATTCCCTATGCCAGTGTTGAGAAAGCAACCCTAGTCTTCTACAAGAGCAGAAGAACTTTTAACTTAACCATGGAGCCATCTCTTCAGCACCTTGGTTTCTATGTTCTTGAAAGATACCACACCAAACCCACATAGCTTGTCTTCTTACAGCTTTTTATAGCTGTAAACCCCAATGCTTTACTTCATAACTAGAGTGAGATTTGAGGGACCCTAGTCCGCAGGGCGCTCAGCACTGCAGAGCTGGGGTGGCATCAGCACTATATACTGGCTTTCTTTATTTTTGAGACAGGGTCTCTCTGTGTAGCCTTGGCTGTCCTGGACTTACTTTGTAGAACAGGCTGTACTCAAACTCATAGAGATCCGCCTGCCTCTGCCTCCCTGAGTGCTGGGATTACAAATGTGCACCACCATGCATGGCGTACTGGCATTTCAAATGAACTGAACTCAAAGTCAGGTGTTGGAGTGCAATTCTGGATTGTTGCTTTTGAGAACCTGAGACCCGAGGCCAATGGCTTGACCTTTTGAACTGTTAGTTAAGTCATCTGCAGAATGAATCTTAATGCTTAGGGAGATGAAAATGAGGAGATGGATGAGATGCCTTTGCTAACCTCAAGCTTCTGTGAAATAGTGATGAAATGGTGATATAGATATTGGCCAGTGTGACCTTCATGTTGCCCGCAGCTTCAGTTAAATTTTGTATGGGCTTCTCCCTAATTCCCAGCCTCTGACCTCCCCTTTCTTAGGGCATTTACACATGAAAAATTGTAATTGTAAATTCTTTCTCTGACTCTTTGAGATGTAAATAGTCTCTGGCTGCCTCTAGCCAGGACCGAGGACTGTAATTTTCAAGGATCTTTGAAATGTAGCAATCAAGGAGCTAGTACCCCTGCACCCCCAATCTGTGTGCTGTGCCTCATTTTAGAGTCTTGCTCCTGGCTGTAAGGTCACTGCTGTTGGAAAGATAAGGGGAAATTTACTTTCCTTTCTGTAAGGTACAGGTATTCTGTACTGTGCGATTCCCACACCGATGTGTGTGTGCGTGTGTACGAGCTGAGGAGGGCACATGCATGTGGGTACACTTGTCTGTGAAGGTCAGAGGCCAACCTTGAGTACCTTCCTCAGTCATCTCCACCTTATTGTTTTAGACAAGGGCTCAAGGGCTCAAGGGCTCAACCGGAGCCACCCAGCGCCAGGGTCCCCAGCATTAAGATGACAAATGTGCCTGCCTTTTTTTTTTTAATATGGAATCTGATTGGTTAACCTTGGGTCCCCTCATGCTTCTGCGGCAAACACTCCCCAGCCCTCCCCCACCTCAAGCTTTGAAAGGTTTATTTTCATTAATTTAAAATCACGTGCATTTGCGTATCTCTGTGTACATGCACGTACGTTAAGTGACGGTACCTGAGGTGGCCAGAGGAAGGCATTGGATTCCCAGGAGACAGAATTACAAGTGGCTGTGAGCTATCAGACCTGGTGCTGGACTCAGGTCCTCTCAAAGAGCAGGAAGTGCTCTTAAAAGCTGAGCTACCGTCTCTCCAACCCTGGCAACTAAGGTTTTTAAAAAACATTTCTATTCACTCATTGTTTCATTCTTTCCTATTGCAACGACAGCCTTGAACTTAATCTTCCTTCCTAGTTGTTCGACTTTGTTCCCGATGTTTTGCTTTGACTTCCAGGTACTTATCATCAGCTTTTAATCATGCTGTTTGTTTTTGAGGCAGGGTTGTATATTGCCTGGACTTAAACTTTGAATCCTCTGGCTTCAGCCTCCTAAATTCTGGTGTTACAGCTGTGTGCCTCCACACCAGTCTGTCCTTCAATCATTTCTTTCTAGACTCCAATATGAAGGTGAAAGTGATAATTAAAGAAAATTACTGGATAACTTCATAATTTCAGAGGAGAACACAGGAGACCATGGCTGATTTCCTCTTGTTGATAAAGCTCTGTCTTCCTCTCATTTTTTTGTAGTTTCCATAGTTAGTGCCCTAGTTAAATTACCCCATCATTTGCAGCAGTTAAATGAGAATTTATAAAAGGAAAAAAAAAGTCCCATAGAAATATAAAACGAGGACCTTATTTAGCCTGTCAGTAGGAATTAGCAGATGTTTAAAAAGTTTAAAAAGTACAGCATGGGGCCTGGAGGGATTGCTCCGATGGCTAGCTGTTTTTGCAGAGGACCCAGGTTGGGTTCCCAGTACCCACAACCACGTGCGACTCCAGATTGGAGAGATCTGATTCTTCTCTGGGCTCTGTGGGCACTAGACAAGCATATGGTGGACATACATATGTGCGGTCAAACACTCATATACATAACATAAGAAATAAAGTCATCTTAAAAACCGCAAAAGAGAATCCTGGCTTCTCTATTCTGGGGAATGGAAGCCAATTTTCTCTTAGAATTTGCATTTCTATAGAGAGGAATTATTTTTTCCATTGTTATCAGTAATTTACAACTTACAGAGACATAAAATAGCTCCCATAGAATTTTAATTCTGGCCAGGATGGTAGCACAGTCCTATATTCAGAGCATCTGTGAGGATGGGCCAGGATTGCAAGCTGAGGGTAAGCCTGGGCTAAGGAGCAAAACTCTGCATCAAATCAAAACACTGAAGGGAAGGACCAAAGAGAATGTTAACTGTGTGTGTAGACAATGCATGTCTGTCCTTTTCCCCTACAGAGCCTGAATTCATTCATTCTTCCTTCCTTCCTTCCTTCCTTCCTTCCTTCCTTCCTTCCTCTCTGTGTATAATACAGAGTTGAGAGCTGACAGTGTTGGGTACCCTTAACATGTCTCAGAATCAAAGCTTGAATAGCTACTTTATTCATAATTAAGAACTGAAAGAACTGAAAGGGGAAACAAAGACTATGTTTTATTTTTTTATTTTTTTTAAATAGAAGCGGCCAGTGAGCCTGAGAAAAGATTTGGTGAAAGTCTCATCACAAAGGACGAGGAATCGCAGACTCCCAAGATTGAGGGGAGTTACAACTTTTGTGCTACTGATAGGTAGGGAGGGAGAAAAATGTCAGCTGGCCAGAGTGCAAGAGATAGTTTTCTGTTGGAAATAGAGTTGGCCTGATGGATAACCTGTGAGCCCCTGGAACCTCTGAAGTATGATTTCACTAATAGCCTCCTTGGACGAAGATAACCAAGCCAGACAGCTGTGGGAGGAAGCTGCAAGCGCTTAGGCAGGACACAGCCCCACAGGGAGATGCAGTACGTGTGAGATTTACGGGTGCTAAACTGTCTCGTGGTTCATCAAGACCCTAAATGTCCTCTATGCCAACTTTCATCAGCTTGGTGACCTTAGCCGTCAGTTTAGTGTATAGCATCACGCGGCATAAAGTAGTGATTGTTCAATGTCCTCATCCTAGGGGCAATAGGAACAACATGCAAATTAACCATGGGTAATGTTTCTGGCCATATACAATTATGGCTGTTTAAAATTTTTAGATGCTAATTAAACCCAAAGTTCCTTGTGAATAGTGCCAATTTGCCTCCAAATAACATGTTACAGAGATAGACTAATTTACCACAAATGACTGCACCAGCAACAGTGGCTGGCACTGTTGGACAGAGGCGAACCGAAAAATGTATGTGGGATCAACTGACAGGACAGACTTCTAGGAAGTGTCTCAGTTCTTCTCTGACAGAGCACACTTGATGCCCAGTTACTGAAAAAGAAGAAGCAGGTTTCAGGCAGTCATGCCACGACTCTGTGCTGCTGTCACGTGTGAACGCAACCTGCATCGTCCTGTGCTCCTGTGTGAGGCATGATCTTTAGAGCCTCTCTTCATCACCAGAAAACTGCAGCAGAGAACTCTGGGATACATTGCTCAATATGAAGACGCTCTAGCCTAGGGATACATGGACATCTATGACCATGCTGTAGGCATCTCTACACGTTTGCAATCACATCTTATAATATGTCTTGGTTTCTAAGTAACAGGCCTGTGGCTTTGAGCTCCGTGGAGATCAAGCATGCCTACCTCTGCTCATAGAAATTCTATGCACTGTCATCCTTGTGAACGAGGAGGAACTCCCTGACGTGGGTGCTGAGTCAGACCGCCTTTGTTTTACTTTGCTTTCTATTTCTGTGACAAAGCACCATGGCTGTCTTAGGGTTTTTACGGCTATGGTGAAACAGCATGACCAAAACCAACTTGGAGAGGAAAGGTTTTATTTCAGCTTACAGTTCCACATCACAGTTTATCACTTAGGGAATTCAGGGCAGAATCTCAAACATAGTAGGAGCCAAGGCAGAGGCTGCAGAGGAGTGCTGCTTGCTGGCTTGCTCCTCATGGCTTGCTCAGCCCTCTCTCTCATACCGTCCAGGACAACCTGCCTAGAAGTTGCATTGCCCATAGTGATCAGGGCCAATCCCACATCAATCATCACTCAAGAAAGTGTCCCCACAGACTTGCATGTAGGCTAATCTGTTGGAAGCATTTTCTCAATTGAGATTCCTTCTTTTTAGATGACTCTAGCTTGTGTCACATAAACAAGCAAAACAAAACAAAAAACTATCCATTGCAGGTAGTGACCAGAATGACTGATGTTTATTAAGTGTATATTGTAGTAGTGTGTGGAAGTCCTGAAGGAAATTATGACACACTATGTAGAACTGTGACAAAGATTTCCAATATGGTAGTTACAAGTTATGGACTTATTTATTTACTTATTTTGGCAGGGAAATAAGACAGGGTCTTATACAGGCCTAAACGACCCTTGAATTTCCTATGTAGCCGAGGATGGCCTTGAATTTCTGAGCTTCCTGCCTCTACCTCCCAAGTGCTGGATCACAGATGTACACCATCTCACCTGCTTTCATGGTGCAAGGGAGCCAAACCCAGGCTATTGTACATGCTCTGCAAATGCTCTACCAACAAAGCTACACCCCTAGCCCCTCACCAGCTTTTTACCTCTTTTCTTGCCCTAGAGAAGCACTTAAGCCAGGATTCTTAATTCATATTAATCTTTCTTTAGAAATTAGTTTTTCTGAGCAAGCACTGATGTTGAAGAGAAAGGGACCTTTGATTTCGGTGTGGTCTCTGTGGTCTAGCACTCTGTGCTTTTGTCCCCTCCCGGTCTGGTGCCCCTGCACAGTGGAGACCTGAGTGAGTGCCATGTTGCTAAGCAACTCTGAAGGGCACTTGGACAACATAGCCATGTCCTGTGACTAAGGCAAAGGAAAATGTTTCACACAGCAGCAGGGCACAGTCTACAGGCCAGTCACAGAAGCTGTCAGGCAGACACCACTTGCACACCACTTGCACAGGGCAAGAAGATTTCTCTAAAGGAGACAGGGCTGCGGAGGGGCAAGAAGCGTGAAGAAGCGATTCATCCCTCAGACTGCTGCAGATGGCACTGTCCTGGTAGAACTTCTCCCAGAAATGCCACAGTGGGCAGGAGGAGCATAATTTTGCAAGAATTCAGACATCCAGTTTCTTTCTGAAGCCATTTTAGCAAATAGTCTCAGCAGATCCGACACAAAGAGATGTCCTTGCGACACAACTCCACAAGGCTAAAGTCGCTGACTTCTTGCTTTTTCTGAGACTTCCACCAACCCGGAACACCACTTCAAAAAAGAACTTTCTTAAGAAAAAAACAAACCCTTTCTATGAGGATATGGAAAGCACACATACACACACACACACACACACACACACACACACACACACACACTCAAAATGGCCAGGCAAATGTTAGCCTCTCTGATGTTGAAGATGTGATGATCAGCAGGTTGCTTTGGTGTCCACGTGAAGGTGATTTGAGAGCCATGTTACATTTTAAAATATGTGCGTTTCTTGAGACTTCTTATAAATTCATTACATAAAATTTCCTTCTCCTCTCTTCCAAGAGTAGAAGGCTCGTTGCTCTTGGCAATAAATTTAACATTTAACGCGAGGATTTCTAAACCAGGAAGTCAACAAGAGAGGAGAGATTCACACTTTTCTGGCTGGTACAAAAGTGAAAGTGAGTGTGT
Organism: Pachyuromys duprasi; assembly: GCA_028658305.1. Classification (NCBI taxonomy): domain Eukaryota; kingdom Metazoa; phylum Chordata; class Mammalia; order Rodentia; family Muridae; genus Pachyuromys; species Pachyuromys duprasi. Next base: position 47,462,493 of record CM053744.1, read on the forward strand.
TGGGGGAGAATAAATGTATATCGATTGATATTGATATTCAATATAGTTGCAGATATTGGACTTTCATGCAGATTTTTGAGCTGCCTGTCTTAAAGAACTATGGGCTAATAATGAGCAGACCTTCAAGTATTCAGCTTATATCCAATTATACACACCGTGTGGTAGACTCCACTGGCCAAGGTTCAATGAATAAGATAAAGGGCCTGAGGTCAACATGATCTAAGCAAATAAGTCTGAAATGGAAAGGGGATACTGGGAGAGAGACTAAAATCATTTCTGATTGTCAAGGATTTTATGCCATGGGTTAAAGTATGGGTTTCTTGGCTGATAGTCTAAAGTTAGATAATTATGGACTGTTTTATAGATTCTATGCTATGACATCTTTAGAAAAAGGAATGTCACCATTGCTAGCCTGTTTTGGTTCTCATTAATTCACTCTGCCATCTCTAATAATTATTTGTAAATACTCAGTGCTCAAAACAATTAATTATCACAGCCTTTCATTTCTGTCTTAATATTCTCACTCTAAGCTATTTTGTCTAGTGTGGGAGTTATATGTAGACATTTAAGTTTAAATAGATATTAGTTAAAAATAAGATTATTTGGCTGGCCAGATGGCTTAGCAGGTAAAGACAATTTTTGCTAAGACTGATGATCTGGGTTTGATTCTCAAGACCCACATAGTGGAAGGAGAGAATGGACTTCCTGAAGCTGTCTTCTGAACTCCACACATTCACCCCCACATACAAATAAACAAACAAACACAATTAGAGCTCTTAAATTAGGTAACACTTTCTCTCAGAGTTTTGCCATTCTCGTTTCAAGGGCTGAGTAGCCTCTGTACTAAAATTTTTTTTTTACCTAGTTCTATTGGACAGAAGTAATTTATTGTTGCCTAGTGTAAAATAACCTTCTATCTCAAACTATATCACATTGACAAGCACTTGTTTATCTTTTATTACTAAGTTAACCCTTTTAATATTAGTTTGTTTCATTTCATATGTATGAACATTTTGCCTGAGTGTATGTATGTGGTCCACAGAGGCCAGAAAAGGGGGTCCAGTCCCCTAGAACTGGAGTTAAAAGCAGTTGTGAGCCACTTGTGGTTTCTGAGAACTCCCATTCTGAAAGATCAGGAAATACTCTTAACTGCTAGGCCACCCCTCCAGCTCACATACATGTAATTTTTTAAATGTATGACGAAAAATAACGCAAAAGACAGCAGATACTGGAAATGTTGTTCGGTGTTCTCACATTACTAGATTAGAGGTATAAAAATTCCTATTAGCTGGTAATAAGCTGAGGAGACATGTTATAATCTCTAAAATGGCCACTAAAAGAACAGTTTTTAAAAAAAGGATAACAAATATATTAGCAGCAGAGAATAAAATAATGAAAGCATGAGCTTTATCCTAAACCAAATATCAAATTATAATTGTACTTAAGCAGTTTAAGGAGATCATTTAAGAAATTGGCTGATACAAGGGCCAAGAGAACAAAATTGAGATCCTAAAAGCAGACCCATGGACCTAGAGCCAAGTAAGTGTGTGCATGTGTGTGTGTGCATGTAGTCACCTGCATGCCACAGTACAAGTGTGATGAGAGCCATTTCTCTCCTTCCAGCCTGTAGGTCTGGGAGACTGAAGTTGCATTGTTAGGCTTGGGGGAAATTGCCTTTACTGCTTAGCCACCCACCCATTGGCTCCCATAGCCGTGGAATTCTTTTTTGACAAAGTTACTAAGAATCCACTGTGTGTAGAGACCAGCCTTGTCTACATAGTGAATTCCAGGCCAGCCAAGGCTACATAGTAAAAGACCCTGTCTACAAAAGCAAAGCAGAACAAAATAGAAGAGTCCGGGGAGGTGGTGATGAGAAGGCTCAGTGGTTAAGAACATGTACTGCTTTTACAGAGGACCTGAGTTCTCAGCACCCACACTAGTAAGCTCCATCCAGGGGGTCCAGGACCCTCTTCTGGCCTCAGGTCACACCCATACCTATACACATAGACAAACACATACAAACACACAGACACACACACACTGTAAAAAAAAAAATATTAGGAGGGCTAGAGAAGTGACTCAGCAACTAAGAATCTGTGCTTCTCTTACTGAAGACCTGAGTTCAGTTCCCAGTACCCACAGGGCAGCTTCTTGCCCCTGTGGGCATTGCATGCATGTAATGCACACATATACGCAGGCAAAACACTCGCAGGCATAAAATCAAAATAAATAAATCTTTAAAAAAAACCTTAAAAAAAAAAGAAACTGGGGGATGTGCAGTTGGATTAGTAGCTAAAACACTTGTTACCTAAGGGTGAGGGTCATAGTTCAGATCCCTCTAACCTACATACATTCCAGTGGGTGTGGTGGCCTGTCTGTAATCCCAGTGCTTAGAGAATGGGGACAAGGGGTCCCAAAAACGAGCTGGCTAACTAGACTAACTGTACAGGAGAGCTCTGGCCACTACCAAGAGTCCCTGCTTCAACGAATAAGGTAGAGAGGGACTGAGGAAGTGTACAGATGTCAGCCTCAGGTCTCTACATAGGAAGAACCTGGGTAGAGTAAAAGGGGGAGAGGGGTTGGGAGAGGATCAGTAGGTGCTCAATTCTATTCAAGGAGAACTAGGAAACTTGGTGTGCCTTTTCACAGAGGAGTGGCTATAGATGATGACAGTATACTGCATGTTCTGAAAGGCAGGGGGAAGGACTTTGAGGATTTTCACTGTAAGTAAGTGACGGACAGCTGAGGGTGTGCTTAAGCCTGATTTAAACATTGCATAATGTATTCACATACCAAATGTCACATGGCAGCCCATAAATGCATATGACATTTTTTGTGTGTTTTAATATATTGATTTAAAGGATAAGGAAATTTTTTTTTAAAGAGAAAGAAATCAATGCAATTGAGTTTTACTGGACAGCAGCACTGAACAATTTCAGACTTGTGAATCATAATTGTCAACATCACTCTCTGATCTAAGGATCATCTAAATCTCACAAATACTGAGAAAACTCACTTTAAAAAATATTTTCATGAGTATTGTAATACCTTAGTGATTTGTTTTCTTTCTTTTTATTTATTTTTTATTTTTTAATTTTATATTAATCACAGGTTATGTACTTTGTATCCCAGCCGTAGCCCCTCCCGCATTCCCTCCCTATCTCTCCCACCCCTCCCTCATCTCTTCCCTGCCCCTTTCCAAGTCCACTGATAGGGGAGTTCCTCCTCCCCTACCTTCTAACTCTAGCTTATCAGCTCTCTTCAGGACTGGCTGCAATGTCCTCTTCTGTGGCCTAGCAAGGCTGCTCCTCCTTCGTGGGCAAGGGGGTCGAAGAGCCAGCCATTGTGTTCATGTCTGAAATAGTCCCTGTTCCCCTTACTAGGGTACCCACTTGGATATTGAAATACCATTTGCTACATTCAAGCAGGGGTTCTAGGTTATATCCATACATGGTCCTTGGTTGGAGAAACAGTCTCATAAAAAACCCCCGTGCCATGATATATTTGGTCCTTGCGGAGCTCCTGACCTCTCCAGGTCATACTAACTCCCCCTTCTTTCATACGATTCCCTGCACTCTGCCAAAGGGTTGGTTATGTGTCTTAATATTTGCTCTGATACATGCTAGGTAAAGTCTTTCTGAGGCCCTCTGTGGTAGGCTCTTGTTCTGCTACTTGTTTTCTCCTACATCCAATGTCTGTTAAGGCCCCAGTTAGAGGCCACATAAGAGTGGCCAGAAATATCAACATGCTGTGTATGCATCCTTACCTACAATTCCCTCACAAATGCACTCCCTAAGATGCTCCGTGATTGATGTTCATGAAGTGTACCATGGGATGGGTGATTCTTCTCCCCCTCATGGCTCATCTTCCCTTTTGCACATTAATGCCCACATTGCTCCCATGGCATTTAAAAGGAGAGCAATCAGCCGCTGTCCATCTTTTTATATGAGGGTAATAAAATTCCTCTCTGTAATCCTCAGCATAAAGCATTGTGGTGCTTAAGCTAACTAGCAATTTCAAGGAAAAACCCACTCATAATGGTACATAGAGAGAGGAGTTAGGTGTCCGTCCATATCCACCCTGGGATATGACATGTCAGATCAAAGGCAAACTTAAGAGAGAGTAATCAGAATATATTGTGTATGTGTTCAAAACTGTCAAAGAACTCGCTTGATAGAATAAGAACAGCAGGGTCTGGTAAGATGGCTCAGTGGTTAAGAGCGTGTGTTGCTTTGTAAAAAGCAACAGGTTTGGCTCCCGAAACCCATGGCAGACAACCCTCAACCACCTGTGGCTCCAGCCCCAGGGAACACAGTGTCCTCTTTTGAATCCACAGGCATGTATACACATATCATGTATCTCTGTGTGAGGGTGTCAGATCCCCTTGAACATAGCAGTTGTGAGCTGCCATATGGGTGCTGGGAATTGAACCTGGGTCCTCTGGGAGAGCAGACAGTGCTCTTCACCACTGTGCCATCTCTCCAGCTAAAGTCAGATTTAAAATACTGTATAGTACTCCTAACTCTTTTTTTTTAGTTTTTTTATTTTATATTAATCATAGGTTATGTACTTTGTATCCCAGCTGTAGCCCCTTCCCGCATTCCCTCTCTATCCCCCCTTCCCTCCCTCATCTCCTCCCTGTCCCTTTCCAAGTCCACTGATAGGGGAGGACCTCCTCCCCTTCCATCTAACTCTAGCTTATCAGCTTTCTTTAGGACTGGCTGCAATGTCTTCTTCTGTGGCCTAGCAAGGCTGTTCCTCCCTCTGGGGGTGGGGAGGTTGAAGAGCCAGCCATTGAGTACTCCTAACTTTTAAGAGGTCAAAAAGTGGGCTGGAGAGATGGCTCAGAGGTTAAGAGCACTGGCTGCTCTTCCAGAGATCCTGAGTTCAATTCCTAGCAACCACATGGTGGTTCACAACCATCTATAATGAGATCTGATCCCCTCTGCTGGTGTGCAGGTGTACGTGCAGACAGGATATTGTGTGCATAATAAGTAAATCTTTTTAAAAAAAGGTCTAAAAACTTCCCTCCTCAATCATGGATACCACAGGGTTAAGTGAGTCTCAGCTGGACACAGAGAGATGCTAGGAAGAGTTTCATTTTTTTTTTTCCTATGGAGGTTTATCTTCTTAATCTAACATCTTTGTAATTCCCAGTTTAAAAAAGTAGTCTGCTGATAATTGAAGGAGCCCGTCATGATCCAGGGACCTTTGTTCTACTGTGCTTCATACAGTATACTTTTCCCTTTCCAGATCCAAGCAGACACATGCAGAGATCAAGCAGAAACTTCCCTGATCAAAATAGCCAGCATTCTGCCGTTAGACTGGTTCTCCCCCTCTCTGCCAAAGGGTTGGGATGATCCACCTGTCAATGCTGTCAAGCAGCTCTTTGAAGGTGTCCATCAATTGCCAATGTGAGGGCTGCCAGACGGGAGTCCTGCCTTCAGGAAGGAAGTGGGAACTTGCAGGATTGTACTATAAAGACAGTGAAACAGAGCATCCTGCCCACGTCTGCCCGAACTTCAGGTCTGTATTTCCATAAGATACAGAAACGTAAGATGCTCTACAGATGCTCTGAAAGGAGAATGGTCCTTTGTTTCCAAAACATGATCAATGACTCCTTAAACTCGAGAGTGGCAGAAAGAAGTCTGGAATGAATTTAAATTCCATTTCTTACAGATTTTCCGAGAACTGGAAAGCTTTCTGTTAGGATTTTTTTTTTTTTTGAGACTGTTTGAGATGAAAGCTAAAAGAATTTCTTTTTGTTGACTCATCTGTAGAGAAGGCGAAGCATTTTGTAGGGTATGTTTTCTTAAGTATGGGAGTGGAGATACTCAAAAGGTTTAGAGACCTTGCAGCATCGGCTCATTTCACAATTGTGAACAAATGCAGGTCCCTGAGAGCTGAGCCTCACGCGTTCAGTTCAGCCACCATTTATCAGAGATTTCTCCTGCTGTGTGCGGGGGACTCTCTCTGGCAGAAGAAAGTATGGTCCACTAACTATACTTCAGACTGCTGTTTCTGTCTTTCAGGTCCTATACTTTTAGAGGTCCTACAGAAAATGGACCCACTCTCCTTGCTATGTCCTTTTGTACTTCCTAGCAGGATCGAAAGAGACACCGGAGCTGGGGTCTGTATTGACCGTATAAAAGACTGAGAAACAGAACAAAATGGAGGGCCAGTGAGGTGGCTCTCAGGAAGGTCCTTGCTGCTCAAGCCTGAGGACCTGACTTCATGCTTGGAAGCTACACGAAAGGGGAAGGAGAGAACAAATTCCATAAACTTGTCCTCTGGTCTTCATGTATGGTTATGGAACATGTGTCCACACATATCACACACACACACACACACACACACACACGCACAGACACACACAGTAATAATGAATAAAATATTTCTACAAGAACGAGATGGTCCTGGGTGTGTAAGGGCAACCCAGGGGGGCAAGCTAATGAGCACTGTTACTCTATGGCTTCTTCTTCAGCTCTTGCCTCCAGGTTCTTGCTCTGTTTGAATTCTTGCCTTGGCTTCCTCTGCTGCTGCACTCTAACCTGTAAGACAAATAAACCCTTTCCTCCCCAAGTTGCATTAGGTTATTTCTCTCTTTCTTCAATACATTTTTAATAATTTCAGTTTATTTACTTTACATCCCTCCCTCCATTCCTCCTAGTCTCCCCTTTTCCATTTCCCTTTCCATGCAGAAAAAGGGAGTCTTCCTCCCCTTTTCAACCTTCCCTAGTACCTCAAGACACAGCAGGACTGACCATATCCTCACCCCCTGAGGCCAGGCCAGGCAGCCTTGCCATGGGGGAAGTGATCCCAAAGTAGGCAATAGAGTGCATGTTAGAGACAGCCATTCCCCCCTCTTCTCGCCAGACACCCCTTATAAAGACCAAGCCACCCATTGGCTACACATACGCAGGGTCTGGGTCCAGACCATGCATGCTCCTTAGTTGATGGCTCAGTCTCTGAAAGCCCCCATGGGACTCCATTGTCTCTATTGGTCTTCCTGTGAGGTTCCTGTCCACCCCAGTCCTTCATCTTTCCCCCAACACTTCCACAGAACCCCTGGAGCCCTGCCCCACGCTTGGCTGCAAGTCCCAGCACCTGTCCTGATCTGCTGCTGGCTGGAGCCTCCCAGATGACAGTCAAGTTTAGGTTCCTGTCTGAAAGCACAGCAGAGTATCATTATTAGTGTCAGAGGCTGGCTTTCCACCATGGGGTGGGTCTCATGTTGGTCCAATTATTGGTTGGAATTTTCCCCAATTTTTGCTCCCTCTTTATCCCTGCACTTCTTGTAGGCAGGGTAATTTTTGGATCACAGGTTCTGTCAGTGGGTTCTTGTTCCCTCCTTCTATTAGTCCTGCCTGGCTAGGTGCTCACTTCAGTCTTTATGTCCTCTACCCCCTGTTAGGAGTCATAACCCCCCAGGAGCCTACCCTGTTTTCAGGCCTCCAGCTTCCTTTTTTTTTTTTTAAATCACAGCAATAGAAGGCAAACTAGTGCACTACCTATCTTAGTTTCTCTTCCTGTCACTATGATAAAATACCTTGACAAAAGCAACTCATGGGAGAAATGCTTACAATTTCAGGGTACAGCCTAAGGAGCTTGAAACAGCTGCACCCATAACCAAAAGCAGGGAATAATGAGTTAAAGCAGTCATACTCTTGCTCAACTCCCCTCTTCACACAGTTTTCACACTCGAGGGAATGGTGCTGCCCACAGCGGCAGATCTTCTTATGTTAGTTAACAGCGTCAAGACAATATCCCAAAGGTGTGTCTGTATGCATGTCAACTTGACCCATAAGAATTCCTCATTATTAGACTCTTCACAGGTTATTATAGATTGTGTCAAGCTGACACCACCTCACAAGCAGTTGAGTGGGGTGGAAAGCTGGATGTGAATCAAGTAAGTCTTAGGCACAGCTCTACTTCTGAAGGATGAGGTTCAAAATGAGGCCATGTTTGGGAAGGGACAAGAGGGAGTAGAAAAAAGGAAGAATGGAGACAACAACTTCCAGAAAAAGATACCCTAAGGTTGTAGAGGTACAGTCAAGTGTTAAAGTTCAGAGTTATCTGGATTGCATTAATATGGGGGAGAAATCTCTATGCTGAGTTGTTTCATTTTCTGTGATAATAAACCAGCCAGGCTGCAGGTTTCCTGATCTCCAGTGTTCTTCCTTTTCAGAGACCTCTTAGGGCAATGGCTTGGAGTTTTCAGCCCATTAAGAGACGGCAGTTTCAGGGCTTGGTATGACAGTTCTGCTCAGCCACTAGTTGAAGATGTTTAAAACCAACCTTGGGGGCTGGAGAGGTGGCTCAATGGTGAAGAGCACTTGCCCTTCCAGCAGACCCAAGTTCACTTCCCAGCACCCATGTCAGGGAGCTCACAACCATATGTAACTCCAGGGGATTCGAAGCCCTCTTCTGGCTTCCTTAGGCACCCACACTCATGTGCACATAACAACATATAGACACATACATACATATAATTAGAAATAACGAAAAATTGCCCCTCACTCAGTCCTGTCACCCTCCTTTCTCACGGCAGGAGCTCTTCTCCATTTGCTGATGTTGTGGCCAGTGGCCTTTGATGTCCTTCTGCTCTTTCCATGGTAAACTTTTAGTCTTACAAGGGGCTTCACTGAACTCTTCCCAATCATACTCAAGTCCGTAAGCAAAAGCTGATGAGATAGTCCTGGACAATGAGCGAGAAGGGGTGTCTTCAGCTGTGCTGTTTATTTCCCCTATAGCCACGGTGTCTAGCAAGGTGCTGGGCAGAGCAGATCTAGAATTAGCTAAACAAACTTCTGTGAAAATGCAAAGATCTGTTCAAAACAGCTTAGTATATTAAAAGGAAAGAAATCTAAAGGACAGAAAGAATCTCCCCTTTTACATACTAATGGGAATCATGTTATCCTGTTCTTTTCTTCAAATTGGAGACATTTTCTGAAACTTCTTTGTTTTAAAATGTGAGGTTGAAATTAAAAACTTAAGATTTATGAAACCACTGGAATAATTACTTTAGTTTTCTCAACTTTCTACTGGGATGTTAATAGTAATTGTCAATAATTGTGTACTTGAAATTAACTTGAATTTAAAAAATTATTCAAAAATTTATTTGAGGGATATGTATTTATGTATGTGAGAGATAGAGATACAGATGTTGATATAGATAGATGACATAGATATAAACATAGACATAGATATTGATGGATAGATGGATAAGGATAAGAATAGATGAATTGGTGGATGAATAAATAGATGGACAGATGGATGGATAGATAGGTTGATAGGAGACAACCTCCAGAAGCTGATTCTATCATATGGGTGCCTGGAACTCAAACTCAGGCTGTCCGGCTTGGTGGTAAGTAACTCCACTTGCTCAGCTATTTGGCTGCCTGCTTTGCTTGTCTTGCACATGCTGCATGCAATTTTGGTAAACTAAGGATCCAGGTTTTTAGCTTTGAGATTGCACCTCTCCTGTGAGAAATTCTTGCCAGCTGTGCTTGCATTAAGAGGCAGTAAGCAGGCTTGCGAATGGGTCTGGATGGAATATGAGCACCACATTGTTCGGCTCCTCCACTCTTCTTGTGGTACATTATAACAGATCTGCGGAGACAAAATTTATTGGTGGAAATACCTCGCTTAACTTTCTTTTCTTCTATTTTTAATTTAATTTAATTTAATTTTTTTACTTTGGAGCAGAGCAAACGTAGCTTTCTTAAGGAATAGTGAGAAAGAACCCATCAGGTGGGAGGAATACCTTTGTTTAGCTTTTACAAAGTTAGAGTCCCATCCTTGGATTAATTGATTATCCTTGGATTAATTGATGAGCAGTTGGCTCATCATTGATGGTCTCTTGTAATAATCACCAATGATGAAGTTCAGCTTTGAGATGTTGCTTAGAGCACTGTGGGCAACAAGGAGCCAAGAATTTCAAGAAGTCATAACAGTTTCTTCCTTTTTCTCTTTGGGTGGTGCTGGGAATGGAGCCTAGGACCTCACACATGGTGGGCAAGTACTCTAACCAGCAATATCTCCAGCTAAATTGTTGCTTTTTATTCTACTCTTTGTTTTTGAGACAGAGTCTCACTATTTATTCCTGGTTGGCCTGAAACTCACTTAATAGATCAGGCTTGCGTTGTACTCACAGAGGTCAGCCTGCTCTGCCTCAAGAGCGCCTGCTCTATTCATTATTTTTAGGAGGAATTTGCACCGTGGAAACCTCAGATCCTCCCAGAAACAGGTTTTCCTGAATGTTTCTTTGCTTGTAGTTTTTCTTTTTTTCTTTACTAGCATGTGTTAGTCATACATAGTGTGTGCACATGTGCATGTGTGTGAGTATGCAAGCCTGTGTGTGTTCGTGTACATGTGTGTGCATGTGTGTGTGTGCGTGTGTGTGTGTTGCTCAGAGGTCAACTTGCAGGAGTTGGTTCTCTCTTTCCATCATGGGGACCCCAGGAACTGAATTCAGGTTTTTGAGCTTGGTAGTAAGCACCCTTATGAGCTGAGCCATCTCACTGGCCCACCTAGTGAGACTGATTAGGGTTGCTTATAGGAGTCTGAATGAAGCCAGTGGCTACACTACTGAAGGGATTGGATTGTCTCTCTTTCCCCAGCAACTATCAGCTTTGGTCATCTGTTTCCTTCAGAGAAAAGCTTGAGTCATACAGTCTACCTTCTTTAGAATGGAGAAAAAGATAAACCAGGGGTGGGGATACAGCTCAATGGTAGGCCTTAGGTCAGTTACCAGTACTCTCAAAATAACCAGCCCACCACCCCCCAAAACAAAAACAAAACAACAACAACAAAACACTTTATAAGTATTGGGGATCATTTTCTGGAGGTGGAGTCTCCCTGAAGTATGAGGGGGTGCTGTTCTTACTCAGTGAAAATGAAGAGACATAATCCCCTAACCAACTGCCCCCATATTTCTTCTTGTCATGTAACTGTTAATCAGTTATCATGGTGTGACTGGTGGAGGAGTAGCTGCAGGCTATTTTATATTTCTGTAAGCTATGCAAAGCTTTGCAGAAAACTGGTAGGCATTACAATTGGAGTGAATAGAATTCGGTGACATCCATTGACAGTATTTTAATGCCCAAACATTAACTAAACCGGTTTCCTTAAGGTTAGACTAGAATCGAAAAAAAAAATTGTTAGGTCTAGAGCAATGAATGGCTCAGTGGTTAGGAAATCTTGCTTCACAATCCTGGGGATCAGGATTTCCATCCCAGAACCCACAGAACAAGCTGTATGTCTCTCCAAATGGCTGTTAAGCCCTGCTCCACAAGGAACAGAGACTTCCTGGTTTCCAGCCTGGCTGAACTGAAGCCTCAGTTCAGGGAGAGACCCTGCTTCAAAGGAATAGGTGAAGAGTGATAGAGGAGGGACTTGTAACACCTTCTTCTGGCCTCCGTGCACACAGGTATGCATACCCTCTCACAAATAAATAACAACTATCATTTACTGTAGACAATAGCCCATTGTTATTGCTTCTCTCTGTAAACTTAGGCCCAAGTATCCTTCTTTTGCAACCTTCTGTTGCCACTTTCAGAAACTCTTGCTAATGGCTCTCACAAGTAACATATTGTGTATAACATCTTGCCTTTCTTTAAGCTATCCATATGACACACCCATTTGCTGGGCTTTGACTTAGAGGGGAGTCTGAGTCAGGCTCTCCTTAGCATGAATTCTCAAAGCATCCCAGTTTTCCCCATTATCCTTGTCTCAAGCCATTTCCCCTTCTCTCATGTTGTATTTGTTCAGCTTTCTTCTTCCTGAAGGGATTACATCCACATCTGTTTCTATTAAACACCCCTCTGCTTATCTTTCCTTTACTCCCAATTGTCAAGGGCACGTCTTTCTTCTTAATTCTGTGTCCCAGCCTCTTCTCTAGGGAGATTTATCTCAGACCTACACTGAGGAAATATCTTATTAAAATGTAAATAGATTCTCAACATTCCAAACACACCCAATTCATCTTAATTTGGCTATTTATTTGTTGAGTTCATGTTTTTATCTCTAAGAAAAAATTAAAAAATCAAAGACAGCAACTTTAAGCAGGTTATTTCGTGGTAGGGGGGAACACAAGGCATTTGGAAGTTTATGTGCTATTGTTCTTATGGAGTAGTTAATCTGTGCAGTAAAATCAACAATTTACTCTATATTCCTTTCTTTACATTTGAAGCAAACAGCCTTCCAGATTTGCTTGAAAATAAAAAATGTCTGACGTTTTCTCACCTGGCTGACAGAATACTTTATCTTTTTCTTATTGCTTCAAGACTCTGAATCTTGTTTTGACACATGTAGAAAAGAAGTATGTTTTCCCTCTTGGCTTGAATCTTGTAATGTACAGCCTTTTATTGACCAGGATAAAATTCTGGAAACGGGAACTCTCAATTTGGTTTCCAGACTAATCATAGTGCTTGCTTCATATAACAAAACTCTGGCTAGTTACCACCTGTCCAAACTGGTGACACTGTGACCTTTAGTTAGTACATGTCTGCTAAAATAATTGGAGCACAGAAAGGTGAGTGAGTGATATCCACACACAATAAAAGTTTTATGGAAACATTTCTTTCCCAGCATAAGTTCTGTCTGTGTAGCCCAGGCTGGTCTCGAACTCAGATCCTCCTTCTTCAACTTCTTTAATTCCAGGTTTGTGGATGTGTACTACCCTGCTCAGCCTATAAAAACTATAAAATATTACTGTTTTATAACAATAAGAACAAGAACAACAATTTGTGTATGCATACATATATGTGTGTGTAGTATGTTTGTATATGTGAATGCAGGCATGTGAGTACCATGCGGTGTGTGTAGAGGTCAGAGGATAACTTTTGGGAGTCAATTTCTTCTGCCTTGTTGAGGCAGGGTTTCTCTTCTAGTCTCTCTTGCTACTTCGGATTAACTGGCCCGGGCACTTGAGGAGGACTTTCCTGTCTCTGCCCCTCCTCTTACCGCAGGAGTGTTGGGATTACAAATGTGAGTCACCACATTAGGTTTTTTTTTTTTTTTTTCCTTCTCATGGGCTCCAGGGATAGACTTAGGCCATCAGGCTTGTGTGGGTAAGTGCTTTTACCAACTGAACCATTTCATTGGCCTGAACCCCATTTTCATAGCCATTTCCCTCTCTCCCCAGTACTTGCATCTTTCTTTTTTTTTAAAATTTATTTATTTTTATATCAATCACAGGTTAGGTACTTTGCATCCCAGGCGTAGCCCCCTCCCTCATTCCCTCCCACCCTCCTCCCTCATTCCCTCCCACCCTCCCACTCCCTCCCTCATCTCCCTCCTCCCCGCCCCCTCCAAGTCCACCAATAGGGGAGGACCTCCTCCCCTTCCATCCAACCCCAGCTCATCCTGTCTCCTCAGGACTGGCTGCAATGTCCTCCACTGGGATCTAGCCAGTCTGTCACTCCCCGGCTTGTATGGGGGAGGGTCAAAGAGACAACCATCAAGTTTCAAGTTCATGACTGAAACAGTCC
>CM053744.1:47476485-47487479 GCA_028658305.1 Pachyuromys duprasi
GCTTTTTAACTTCTTGAGTTCTTTATATATACTGGATATTAGTCCTCTGTCAGAAGTAGGATTGGTAATGATCCTTTCCCAATCTGTTGGCTGTCGTTTTGTTCGGATGACAGTGTCCTTTGCTTTACAGAAGCTTTTCAGCTTCATACTTGCATCTTTCTTATCTACTGTGTTTGCGGGATGTTCTCCTTGGACCCCCAGCTGTTTGCGTTTGACATCCTTTGGCTTAGAACCAGTTCGGTGGTGATGAAGACTGATGGGCACTGCAGAGGGAGTGGCAGGGACAGACAAGGACAAGGTGGCTGCCACCCAAGACTAAAGATTAGAAGTGGAATATAGTAGGAACTAAAAAATGTAATACATTGTGTAATTTTTAATTTTAAACGTTACTGTAAAAATGTTGTAAGTATTAAAAAAAAATCACACACCAAAATTAACCAGACTCAACAACTTATAAATTACAAATTTATATAAATTACATTTATGCAAATGTACAGATGGAAAAACACATGAACAAACATGCATACAAAACATATATGACCAGTAGGTAAAGAAGTGAGCATTCCTTGAAGAAAAGGAGAAACAGAAACACCATAGGCACCACAAACGGATCCCTTTGTTTTCTCTTGTGCTCGTTTCTTCTTTCATTCTTTCCATACATTATCCCCTTCTCGGTCCTATGCACTGAAGGTCCGTAAATCCTAGGTAAGGAACTAGAATTCGCGTGAACCACACTCACATATGTGTGAATGATGTCATAGTAAGAAGCCAGTAGTCTAACATGGCTGCCTCAGCCGGGAAGGATGTGCATTGGTGTTGTGTCCGGGCAGTTGACCTACTGCTTTACTTAGACCAGGGCATCCAGTGAGCTAGGAGAGCATGTCACTCAGTTTGGTGGTGGTTGAAACGGCACTGTCCTTTCAACAGAAACTGGCTCGTGCAGAGTGTGGGGTTCATGCAGCGTTCTTTACAAGATCTTCAGAATGTCCTCAGGACAATCATGTTATCAGTGGCGTGCAAGCTCAGGGGTTGCCTGACTTCACACTGTGGCTGTGCCACACTGAAGTCACAGAAAAGCCCACTGAAAGACAGTTTCTTTGGGAGATATCTTGCTTCTAAAACAAGAAAAGCTAAGGTACCAAAGAGCTGTGGGTGGTGGTGCCTTTCAGGAGCACATAAAATATTTTAACTTTAGATATGTGTGTGTGCATGTGCGCATGCACATATATGTATTATATATATATGTACACATGTGTACATGTCTACTAAGGAGAACAGATTCCTTGGTGCTAGAGTTATAGGTCCTCCAGAGAGAGCAGCAAGTGTTCTTAACCGCCGAGCCATCTCTCTATCCCCCAGGGCTGCATTTAGCAAAAAGTCCAGAGCTGCTGCTCCTGGAGTCAAACAGAGACACAGAGGAAGGCAACAAATACAGTCAGAACCTGCACCTTGGTTTCCTTCTGTCTGCCAGAGAAATGTACCAGACTTCGGCTCATGTTTGATATGCAGAGTGAGTGGTGAAGGGTGGTAAGAGAGTCACTGAGGATGACATGGATTTTATTCCCTAACAGTAAATGGATTTCTCAGCCTGTTTATCAGCCAGATCGGTAGGTCTCGACTGGTAGCATCTCTATAGAGGCTGTTTAAAAGGTTAGCTGCTGCCGTGACCCCGCACACAACAGCTACACAAGGAGGCAAAGATGACCGCAAGGATGAGTGCACAGGGATGGAAAACATTTAAGCTTCTAAAGCTAGAGACACCAAGACAGAGATGTGGAGTAAAAGGCTTCTAATGGTTGAACTGAACCAGGAGTTTGATGTGACTGTTTCCTAAACTAAGGAAAAGGAGGATGTTTTGTGGACCGGGTGGTTATAAAATGAATATAATTGTTCCCCTAAATGAGTGTCATTTTGAACAACATGTACTCAACTCACACCAGGGGTACTGATTTATAATTATCTTAATTGAGCCCAGAATTGGGATAAATGGGCATACGCATGCCATTTTCCTGGTAGGCGCTGAGAATATTGGGCACATCGTACCATAACAACTACAGGGTGCAAGTGAGGATTGCTTCTTCCAGCCTTCTTGCCATCGCTCTGCCTTTCTAGGTCACTGATTCCAGCTCTGCCGTGTTTGTGGAGAATAGCGTATCCAGCCAGCATTTAGAGGGGGCTTTATGTATAGGATGGGAGGTGTCACCGGATGGATTTCTGGATCTACTCTGGTGGCTAACCATAAAGGACGCACATGGGTATCCAGGTAGACTTCTGCCTAATTAAAAAAAATGCCTTTGAGTTTGGATTTGTTCTTCCCTAAATGCACCAAACTAAAATATCCACTGAGCTGTCTATCCAGAACAACGTGTTATGAGCCACAAGAGGAGTGGCTGAAGTGTCTGCTTTGGTCCTGGATTCTGTATCCCATTTTATCGTGAGGGAATTTATTAGCAAAGATAAGACTTAAGGCGGAGATCTTCCAAGTAATGTTAAGCACCTGTCCATCAGAGCATATCATCTAAGAGATGCTGGGACCTGTTTCCTAAGCTCTGGGAGCCGATACTGGCTTATCTAAGTTGGTTCCATTCAGCCATGATGGTATTCGGGTTGTCGACACAGGCTTTGTAAGAGGATTTGGTTTTCGTTAAACTGAAACATGAATTCTGAAATGAGAAAAAAAATGTAATCTTAAAACTAGAGCAGGCCAATTTGCAAAAAAAAAATTCTTAAGAGATGGGTGTGGGGAAATCTTGAAAACTTCGAAGAATAATTTTTCTGGTGTCAGGAGAAAACAGTGTGGGAAGAGCAGGGTCATTAGTAGCTGATTTTCTGAGCCCAAAGCAAGCCTCCTGGCATGTGTAAGCTGGTCTAGAGAGTGATATTTGCTTAAGGGTGCAAGTGTCTATCTCTGTATTGAACTCTGAAGGCATCACTTGAATATAAAATAGATAATTTATGCTTCAGTCCTGGAAGGGAAATTAGATATTTTTAGGTATTATTGATTTTAGTCTCTATATCGGGTTTATAAAGAAACCAAATACCAAGAGAGGTTCCTGTCTGTTGTCCAGGGTCACAAAGGGCAAGCTAATTCTTTTTTTTTTTTAAGATTTCTTTATTTATTATGTAGACAATATTCTGTCTGCATGTATACCTGAATGCTAGAAGAGGGCATCAGACCCCTGTATAGATGGTTGAAAGCCACCATGAGGTTGGTGGGAATTGAACTCAGGACCTCTGGAAGAGCAGCTAGTGCTCTTAACTTCTTTTTTGTTTGTTTGTTTTATTTTAATTTTTTTAATACTAATCACAGGTTATGTACTTTGTATCCCTTCCATAGCCCCCTCACTCATTCCCTCCCAATCCCACCATCCCTCCCTCATTTCCTCCCTGTCCCTTTCCAAGTTCACTGATAGGAGAGGACCTCCTCCCCTTCCCTTTGACCCTAGCTTATCATGTCTCTTCAGGGCTGGCTGCAATGTCCTCTTCTGTGGCCTAGCAAGGCTGCTCCTCCCTGGGGGCAGGGTGTATGTGTCGAAGAGACAGCCCTTGAGTTCATGTCAGAAATAGTCCCTGTTCCCCTTACTAGGGTACCCACTTTGCTCTTAACTTCTGAGCCATCTCTCCAGCCCCAGCAAGTTGATTCTTTTGTTGTTGTTGTTGTTTGTTTGTTTGTTTGTTTGGAGACAGGGTTTCTCTGTGTAGTGTTGGCTGTGCTGGACTTGCTTTGTAGACCAGGCTGGCCTCAAACTCACAGTGATCTGTCTGCCTCTGCCTCCTTGAGTGCTGGGACTACAGGCATGCCCTACCATGCCTGGTACAAGTTGATTCTTAAGACATTTAAACATTAAAATTTGTGTTACATCTATCTATCTATCTATCTATCTATCTATCTATCTATCTATCTATCTATCTATCTATCTATCTGTCATCTATCTATCTATCATCTATCTATCTATCTATCTATCTATCTATCTATCTATCTATCTATCTATCTATCTATCTATCTATCTATCTGTCTGTCATCTATCTATCTGTGTATGTTTGGATGTGGGTGCCTATGTACCATGGCACTCCTGTGGTGATCCGAAGACAATTATAGGATTCAGTTCTTCCCTTCTATCATGTGATCCTGGAGCTCAAACTCAGATTGTCAGACTTGGAAGCAAGTGTTCTTACCCACTGAGGCATCTCACTGGCTCTGTAAGGCATTTAAACAGTAGTTACACACACACACACACACACAAGTATTTCTGTGTTGTATGTGTACATACATATGTATGAATGCATAAGTGTGATGTGCTTTGAATGTAGTGCAGAGTCCAGGGTCCCAGTTTCCAGGGCAGGCTCCTTGCATTGTTTAAGCCCACAAACACTGTGCAACCTTTGGCTCTGCCCCTCTCAGTATAATTATTTTACTCACGCCTTTACTATTAGCTCCTGACAGACCATGTGACCAGTGATGCTACTGTGCCATCAACCTTGATCTTGAAGCTAGGAATTTGATCTTTGCCTGAGCTCTGGCACTGAAGTACCCTTGATGCTCTGACAGCTACTCACCAACTGCAGAAGCTTCTTTTCTGTGCATGCAAATGAAGATGCTAGCAAATTTGATGTCTGATAAGAGATGTCTTCTGTTCCTTAGATGACATGTTTTTTTTTCTTTCTTTCTGTATTCTCTACAGAGACTAAGAGCAGAAATAAGGCTTATCATCTGGTCACGAGAAAGCCCAAACTCATTGTCTGTGATACTTAACAAAACTCATTTATTATTATTATTATTTGAGACAAGGTTTCTCTGTGTAATCCTGGCTGTCCTGGAACTTGCTCTGTAGACTGGCCTGGAACTTATAGAGATCCACCTGTCTCTGCTTTCCAAGGGCTGGGATTAAAGGCGTGCACTACCACTGCCCAGGATATTATTTTTAAAATCGTGTGTATACATCTGTGTTTGTGTATGGGCATGTGGACACGCGTGCAGATGCCTGTAGAGGCTAGAAGAGGGGGTCAGATGCCCTGGAGTTAGAGGTGAGCTGCCTGACGGGTGCTTTAACCCCATGGCCATCTCCCCAGCTCTAGCTGAGCTGAGTCTGAGAAGGTGGCATGGGTTAGCCTTGTTTGAAATGAAACACTGGCTGCCAGTTTTTAAAATAGCTTCTAGGTGACCAGCCAGGGAGGGTGTAAGGAGAGGAGATAGTTAGGGGTATAATATTCATACTGGAAAGCTAGTGAGAAGGGCTCCGATTCTCCATAGATTCAGAAAATAGAGGGAAGGGTGTTACTAGTGGGTTGGATGTGGAGAAGACACAAATGGAACACCAAGATCAACAGCACTGAAACTGGAAAGATGGGATTTCCATTTGCTGAAATTGGGGAGCCCCCTGGAAGAGCTGCTGTCGGAGAGGCAGATGCATTCGATTTTCAGTTCAGTTCAGAGGGCTGAGATGCCCATTTTCGATTCAACTAGAAAATGGTAACTTTTTCTTTCCTTTTGAGATGGGGTCTCCATGTGTTGCCCTGGCTGCTTTTTATCTTATAGACTCAAGTGATTGTTTTGCCTCAGACTGAGTAGCTGGGCTATGAGCACTTACCACCATGCCTACATAGCTAGAATTCTGATCAGAAATTAGTGATTTATCAGTATACACATAACATTAAAGCCACTAGATCTCCAAGGAATGAGAATACACACACCACACACACACACACACACACATGCATGCATACACACAAATGTTCTTGACAAAGCCAGAGGCTCACAGTGTTCAGAGGTCTGAACAGCCATGTCTGTGGAACAGAGTGATGGGGGGTGGGTGGGACAGGAATGTGGGTGATCTGCACTCTGGGTGAAAAGTGTGACAAATGTCACTGTTAGACTGGTATGAGAGAAAACAGATTATGACAGGAATGAAGAGAAGAGCCTCTTCTTATTTTAATCCTCCTCCACTCGGGATGAAATGATCTCGCCTGGCTGACTTTGCAAATCCTAGAATTTTTGGAATTCTCTTTCATTCCTGCCTGCAAATGAAGATTCTTTTTCAGAGCTGATTTCTCCTGAAGAGCGTTGTCAAATCCATCTAATAATAAGCCTGTATAGTTAGCATTTCTATTTTCTAATGCGTTCTGATCAAGCTGTAAGACCATAAGGAAAAAAAAAGTCTTTGCTAGATACCAGGCACTAGCTGAGCCTGGTGGCTCATGCCTGTAATCTCAGGCTGAAACAGGACGATTGCCATGGGTCAACCTGGGCTACAGAGTGACTTCCAGGGTTAGCCTGGATTAGAATGAGGCCTTGCCCACTCCCCTGTAAACGGTATAAGCTACAAAGCACCGTTGTTTACTACTTACCTCATCTTGTGTGGTGTAGTTTCCTACTTCCCCAGCCGGTGGTACAACTTTCCTTACTACTTACTATTGAATCAGGTTTAGATTTTTACTTGGGACCCTTTGAGGACCAGTCACAAGCTAGACAGTCCCCCAAATCCAGTAGCCTAAGAAAACAAGCATTTGTGGTTGGAGAGATGGCTAGAGTGTTAAGCACACTTGCTGCTTTTGCGGAAGACCTGAAGTTCTGTTCCCAGCACCCATGCCAGGCAGCTCACAGCTGCCTGCAACTCCATCTCCAGGGGAAACCCAAACACCTTCTACTGGTGTCCACAGATGCCTGCACTCAGATGCACTCCTACAATAATTAAAAACAAACAAACAAACAAACAAACAAACAAAACAAAAAAACAAAAAACCCTCAAAACCAACAAACCTTAAAAATGAAGAACCATTTATTTCCCCCCTCATATACAGTCCACTGTAGACGTATGAGGTTTCAGGTCGACTTCCTTTCTTGTTGTGGCTCGTCCTGGCTCCTCCATGGCTCGGGAGGAGGAGGAAAGGAGGGGAGGGAAGCTATCCTAAAGAGTTGAGCATTAATGGTTAAATTCTTACAGAAGAAAGTTACACACACACTTGTGGGACTAAAACAGGGGGGGATGTGGGGCTCGGCTGGATAAGGTTGGAGTAGGTCATCTCTGGATGTTCAGTCACTTGTGCTTGGTCTATGATGATAGACTCCTTTTTCTTAGCAGGGTTCTGAAAGTCTCCCTTGATCTGGCATTTTCAAGTCTTGTAAGGAGAGGGGCAGATCACAGGCCAGACCCTTCCCTGATACGGAAACTGCTCTAGCAAGCATCCTGGAAACACCCCACCCTGCTAAGGCTCTTAGTCCAGCAGAGACCTTCAATTGTTCTTGGAGATTCCCCCTCCCTAACACCATAGGATAATTAAGCACTGTATTTTCCTTCCTCTGATAGGACCATAGTATAAATATCCCTGACTCCCTGACCCCAGCAAATCAAACATATTCACCCTCGAAATCCTTCCCTCTGCCAAGAGTTTATATTGCTTTTGATTTTGCATGAATAAAGGTACTCAGGTTCACACTTTCTCATTTCAAGACCATCTGAGACTCATCATTTATCTTCCACTAGGTTGAGTTTCACCGGGCCTGCCCTCTGGCCTGCTGGGCCTGGACCTTGCTGGGCCTGAGCCTTGCTAGGCCTGTGTCTTGGTTGCAAGCCAGCCAGACAAGGGCCTTGGCCTGCACCTCTGCTGTGCTCAGAGGTGCAGGTTGATCAAGAGCTGTAACACTTTGCTATCACCCTAGGCTTTGGAATGGCCACGTTTCCACTGCCACTGGCGGATCTCATGCTAAAAGAGCCAAACTGTAACACTCTCGAAAACCTGGCTCAGCCCACTCAGGCCTCACCTTAAAGTGCTCTGGCTGCCCCGAGAGAGGCGGAACCCCTCTTCTCCTTTGAAGCCAAGCTCCAGGACCCCATCCGAGATCCAGGCCCCCACTGAATAGAGAATGACACACACTCATTTCAAATAAAGTCAAATGGCCAAGTCCGGTTTCTAAGGAGTGGAGGAGAAAGATGAGAAAAGGGAGTTAAATCCCCAGTCACTCCTCTCTGGAAACATCCTTACAGACATGCCTAGAGGTGTGTTTCCTAGGTGAATTCTAATCAAGTTGACACGGAAAGTGCCAGGCTGAATTTACTTTTTAACTTCCTTAAAATTTTTTTATAATTAATTTTTAATTTAGTACGTGTAGGTGTTTCATCTCTACCTCTGGAAGCCAGTAAAAAACGCAGGATCCTCTGGGACTGGAGTTACAGATGGCTGTGGGCCATCATGTGGGCACACGGGAACTGAACCTGGGCCCTCTGCAAGAGCGGCAAGCACCCCCAACTACTGAGCCCCATCTCCAGCCCCTGCCTTTTACCTTCTTATGTAATATCAGAATAATCTCCCCTTCTTTCCCCTACCTTCCACTCCTTTTATTTATGTTTTAGTACTGAGGGTCAAATCCAGGGTCTTACGCATGTGAACGAGCGCTGTAACCATTGAACTACACCCCAGCTCCCAAAGGATTTTTCTTGAATAAAATGTACACCGAATGTCTCAGGATATCTGAGGCTCTGAAGACAGACTGCAGCATACTACGAACAGGCTAAATGTTAGGAAGGAACCTGAAATATCTTCCATGAGCTCGTGTTTTGAAACATGTTTTCTGCCTGGTGGCACTGTTTTTTGGGAGGCTGTGAAACCTCTAGTGGCTGGGGCCTGGATGGCAGAAATAGGTCAGTAGGGAATGGGACTTGGAAGACTATGTCCTGGCCCTTGGTTCTGTTCTCACGTTCTGTTCCCTGCTGTACTAACTCAAGAGCATCTCTGCCATATGCTTCTGCCACCCAGACTGAGCTACTGGGCTCGGTCTACCCTGCCGTAGAGAATGGACACCCCTCGGAAACCACGATTCAAGTCTAATCCTTCCTGCCTTCAGCTGTTTGCGTCACACTGACACAAAAGTAGGTAATCTCTGAAGCCTTTAGAAAGTGTCAGCAGAGCCTTACACATGTTATGCAAACGCAAGGTCGAGCCTTGGTTGTTTTGAAGTAGCATTTGATTTCTTTCCCGATATCCTTAATCTAACAAGAGATTTACTTACTTATCTATTTTTATATGTATGGGTATTTGCCTGCATGTGTGCCAGTGTACCACTTGTATGCCCTGTGCCTGTGGAGGCCAGAAGAAGGTGTCAGGTCCCCTGAAGCAGCAGTCATAGGTGGTTATGAGCTGTGGGTTCTGGGAATTGAACCTAGGACCCGTGGAAGAGCATCCAGTGCTCTTAAAAACTAAAGCCATCTCGTCAGCCCTTCTTAAAATTTTTTTAAAAGGATTATTTTTGTTTTATGTCTAGGAGTGTTTTACATGCATGCATGTAAGTGTACCACATATGGACAGTGTCTATGGAAGCCAGATGAGGGGTTCAAATCTGGACAGTATAGACAGTTTTGAGCTGGCCAGGGTGGGTGTTGGGAACTGAACTCAGATCCTCTGTGACAGTAGCAAGAGCTTTAACCCTCTGAGCCACCTCTCTAGCTCTCTCTTCCTGCTGTTCTAACACGCTTTTGGTTATTTTAACAGACTGACTTGTTAGAACTGTTCTGATATCATTTAGTCACTTAACCCTTAATACAAACAAACTCACACACATTTACTCTGCTACTGCCCCAGAACAAGTTATTTGACATTGGTGACATGGCTAATTTTTTGTGTTAGACAAGAGAACTTGCTCTTTATTCTGCCAGAGAAATAGTGATGTAGTCCATTCAGCCAGTTATGAATTATCAAGGGCCTGGGGTGTAGCTGTTGGGAGAGTACTTGCTCAGTTTGCTAGAAGCCCTAATTTGGATCCTGTATTATTCAGTGTTCTCCAGAGTAACAGAATTTACAGATTGAATCTCTTCCTCTCTCTATAGAAAGGGATTTATTTGAATGACTTACAGCCTATGGTCCAACTAATCCAACAACGTCTGGCTATGAATGGAAAGTCCAAGCATCCAGATGTTGCTCTGTCCCCAAGGCTGGCTGCCCCAGCTGGTTTTCAGTAGGTGCTGGAATCCGGAAGAAGTAGGAATGGACTCTTCTGGAGGCAATAACAAGCATCCAGAGAGCAGAAGCTTCCTTCTCCCGTGTCCTTATCTAGGTGTCCAGCAGAAGCCATGGCACGGATTACAGGTGGGTTTTCCAGCTCAAGTGACGTGAATTATATCTTCCCAACTCACAATCTGGATTAAAGTGGACCTTCCTACTTCATATTAAGCAAAAATCCCTCACAGGTGTGCCCTCTATTTTTTTGGGTTTTAGTTAATTTCATGTAGTCAAGTTGACAGTCAAGAATAGCCATGACGGATGCCCAGCGAGGAGCGAAAAACCAGTAGAGTGGCACACATGTAGTCCCAGCACTAGGAAGGTAGACACAGGGGGACCAGGCAGTGTAAGGTCATCCTCAGCTATATTTGGAGTTCAGTGTCAGACTGGTATATGTGAGACCCTGTTTCAAAGAGTAAAATTACACAAAACCCTACTAACTTAATTACCCCCCCCCAAACAACAGCAGCAGCAACACAAAACTTAAATAGAACCGTGGATTGGGGAACTTGTAAACGAAAATAACTGATTTATCATAGCCTGGTTACCAGTTAGCTGGAACTTCTGTCTGGACTGGGTGTCTCCAAGTTCTTGACATCATGTTAAAGAGCTGAAAGAGTGGCGGGCACGTGGTGCAAACCTTTCATTCCAGCACTCAGGAGGCAGAGGCATGCCTGTGAGTTCTCTGTGAGTCCATGGCCAGCCTGTCTACATAGCAACTTTCAGGCCAGCTAGCGGTGCACGGAGAGACCTCATATCAAAACAAAACCCAAATCAAAAAGCCTCAAAACAAAACAAAAATGAAAGACAAAAAAAATTAAAAAATTGCATACAAAAATTAAATAGCAAAAAGTTTTGTTTAAGGAGACAGAGCTAAGTGCCCTGGAGTATTGGTTATTATTTAGGGCATTCTTTTTTTTTTTTTAATTTATTTATTTTTATCTCAATCACAGGTTAGGTACTTTGAATCCCAGGCGTAGCCCCTCCCCCATTCCCTCCTACCT
>CM053744.1:47487579-47506895 GCA_028658305.1 Pachyuromys duprasi
CTGGGATCTAGCCAGTCTGTCACTCCCCGGCTTATATGGGGGAGGGTCAAAGAGTCAGCCATCAAGATCATGACTGAAACAGTCCCTGTTTCCCTGAATAGGGTCTTCAGCCCTACACCAAGTTATCATGGGCCCCATCCGTGCGGGGGTTCCAGTCCACATCCACACATGGTCCTTGATTGTAGAAACCGTCTCTTACGAGACCCCTGTGCCCTGCTCAGTTTGGTCTTTGTGGAGCTCTTGTTCTCCCCAAGTCTCACCAACCTCCCCCAGATCTATCATTACTCTCGCCCTTTGTCAGAGGCTTGATCTTGAGTCTTAATATCTGCTCTGATACATCGCTACATTGACCACCCTCCCCCCCATAGGTCCTCTTTGGCATGCTCCTGTTCTGTTGCTTGTTAGGGCATTCTTTTATGAGCTCCAGGAAAAAGATTTGGTTACTAAGGGGTGCAGTTGCTAAGGAGTGGTTCTTTGCTTTGATTGGCAGGCTAGAATTATGTAAGCTTTTGTGTCTTACCTAAGGTTATCATTGCTATGGTGAGATACCATGACTAAGAAAGACAGGTCTTACAAAATAAAACGTTTAATTGGGGGCTTGCTTACAGTTTCAGAGGGTTAGTCTATGATCGTCATGGTGGGAAGCAGGCAGACATGACATTGGAGTAGTAGCAGAGAGTGTTTCATCTGATACGCAGGCAGCAGGCAGGGAGAGGTAGAGCGCTGGGCCTAGTGTGGGCTTTTGAAACTTCAAAGTCGGCTCCTAGTGACACACCTCCTCCAACAAGGCCACACCTCTCAGTCCTTTCTAAATGAGGGACTAAACATGCAAATATGTGAGCCTGTGGATGCCATTCAAACCATCAAGCTTTGCTTATTGACATGCCATTTTTCAAGATGCACTTGATTTTAATACATGCATGCTCTGTTATGCATAGGCATAGCGTGGTAAATAGAGGAGTTCCCTTAAAAAATCATTCAGAAGGCATAGTTTGCCTCACTGTGCATGTCCCCCAAAGTAGTTCAGGCCTAATCAACCTTCTGTCTCCCATTCCTAGGTATACTCTAGGTCAGTGGTTCTCAAACCTTCCTAATACTGTGACCCTTTAATACAGTTGCCAATGTTGTGGTGACCCCATCCAACCATAAAAACATTTTTGTTGCCATTTTATAACTATAATTTTGCTACTGTTATGAATCGTAATGTAAATATTTTTGGAGCTAGAGGGTTGTCAAAGGGGTTGTGACCTACAGGTTGAGAACCATTGCTCTAGAACCTGTTAGCATGAAGATTGACCAAAAAGGCAGAGCCACCAAGGAGTTGCTAAGGGAGAAGACACTTCTTTTGTTGTTTAAAGTGGGCTGTACCTTCTGATCCTTGCAGAGGAGAGTCCTAGGCTATTATCGTAAGTTCATTGTATGGTGAAGGTTTGTACCTAGGCCAAGCCAAACAGTCTTAGTTGACAAACTTTCCTAACCTTGCCTGCCTCAGACCAGGAGGCTGAAAGTCCCAACACCAGGGGCCCCACTAGATTGTGGAGTCTAGTGAGGATTCTTTTATGAGTTGTAGATTGTTGACCCTTTACCGTCTCCTCACATGATGCAATAAGGGCGAGAGAGGCCATTGGGGCCCCATTTATCAGCACACTAATGCGATTAGTAAGAGTACCATCTCATGACCTAATTACCTTCCAGAGGCCTCATCTTCATACTGTTACACCAGAGGCCAGAATTTTCACATACAAATTGTTTTGAGGTCATGTGCAGTTCACTGGAATTGGTTCGTGTCAAAATTTGAACTAAGCCTCTGAAAATTCTAGTATCCCATTTGATTCAATTCTTACTTATGCATTCTTACTTACGTATTGTAATACTACTGATTAGGAAAAAAAATCAATGCCAATAAAATGGTGGTAAAAACTGCTCTGGAGGTCTACAGTTCTGTGACAGTAACTAATCTCTCCTACACTAACTTGGTTCTTATGGGGAGTGAATCATGCCTACCAAGTTGCACAACTATGTCCTCCTTTGCATTTCCCACACTAAGTAGGGAAATGTGTACATGACTGCTATTTGATAAACAAGTGAGCAGAAACTACAAAGAACCCCATACTTCCACACCATGCAGTTAGCTACTGGCAAACCTAGAATGGATGCCCCTGTCATCTGCTCTGCCTATGTAGTGCTTTCACAATCAATTTCCTAGATAACACAAAGTGAAGAGGATTAGCTTATAAAAACCATGACCTGGAATTTATCTCAGTAAACAGATAGGTGAATTGAGGAGAGCGGTTCAAACAGTGCCCCGCGTCACCCGTGTGTCTTCAGGTTTTTGAATCTCCTTCATGGATGTATCAAGCACATCATACGGATTCATCTGGAAATTTCTCAGGTACATTCACAGCCCTAAAAAGAGGAGATTCTCAGATCCAGTTTAAGAATGGTGGTGGCTGCTGGCACCCTTGGGCTACTCCACGGAGCCCGGGAAACCCTCCGAGGCTTCGAGGGAGACACGGAAGTGGCAGAGGACAAGCTTGCCGAGTGCGCGGTATCTCCGCAACAACTTAAAAAAGGTCGCTCAGATGTGGCCCATGGCAGCTCGGTGTCCAGCTGAAGACCCTAGTAAGGGGAACAGGGATTGTTTCAGTCATGAACTCGATGGCTGGCTCTTTGACCCTCCCCCATACATGCCAGGGAGTAACAGCCTGGCTAGATCCCAGGGGAGGACATTGCAGCCAGCCCTGAGGAGACAAGATGAACTGGGGTTGGATGGAAGGGGAGGAGGCCCTCCCCCATCAGTGGACTTGGAGGGACGGGGAGGAGATGAGGGAGGGATGGGGAGAGTGGGAGGGAATGAGGGAAGGGGCTACGCCTGGGATGCAAAGTACCTAACCTGTGATTGATACAAAAATAAACAAATTACATTAAAAAAAAGATAGGTCTTTCGGGAGGATGCTTTTAAAAAGTGGCTTTATGGAGCTGGAACGAAAGATGGTGGAATGGGGCAGAGAAGGGCGGCTTGAGCAGCGGGGTGAGGCGGAATTAGAGACACAGCAGTGCCCAGGGAGCTGACAGGGCGCCTGGCCCCAAGGACAGGGAGGTGTGCGGCAGCCTGGAGCTCTCACGGATCTTGCCCCCAGACACCCCGACCTGGGCAACATCAGGATATCCAAGATGAGTCTCAGCGATAGTGCAGTGTTTACGGTGCTCCGGAAACCTTGAACCAGACCAGTGACTCATTGCAGTAAGTATTTGCATGTAAAGCTGATGCCGAAGTGAAGCTCTTCACAGTCGATGGCTTCTGCCGGGTGTGGGCGTGGGGAAGGGGCTGGCCACTGGGAGTTTGACCACGCTCCAGTGAGTATATGGGCAACATATATTAGACTTAGTATGATTTTTGGGGGGGGTTGGGGAGAGGATGTAAGGATGGGAGGGTGGACCTGGGAAGAATGGGAATAGAGTATGATTGGGGTGTCTTTATGAAATTCCCAAATTATTAATACAAATATTATACTGGGGCAAAACAAAGGAGAGGAGATTCTCCCTGTTTAATTGTCCTCATCTGGTATGTGTTGCTTTAGTATCCCGTCTCTGTGTGCGCGGTTGGGCCCAGGTCCTTGCGGATAATGGACAACCACTCGATCATGGAACTTATCTTACTATCTAACTCCCCAGCTTTTCTTTTCAAGGGTGTTGTGGGTACTAGGCAAGGACTGTCACTGAGCTACATTCTCAGCCTCAACTCCAGCACCGTGAACAGTCTTTTTGTTCGGGTTGTTTTTTCAGTACTGGAGATTTAGCTATAATATTCAGGTCTTGCAAGTGCCCTGCCATTGAATTGCATTGCCAGTACTAAATTTTAGTTATTTATGATTATTAGTAGTGTATGTATGTATTATGATAAATGATGTGTGTGTGTGTGTGTGTGAACACACCTTTTAGAACCTGTTAGTTTTCTCCTTCCACTTGGCTTTTGAAGCGGGGGTCTCTTGTTTCTGCTGCATTTCATGTTGTGAACTTTACTCCTTTCTCCCATTTCCACCTCCCATCTCGAGCGCTGGTGTTACAGATTCACACTGATGCATCCATCTTTTTGTGGGAATTGACATACGCCATCAGGAGTGTACAGCCAGTGCTTTTACTGTTGAGCCATATTTCCAGATTTGCCAACATGTCATACATTTATTTTGAGACTAGAGCTTGCTACGTTATCCAAGCTGTCCTTGAACTCACTGCAGTCAGAGTAGGCTTTGACTGCCAGGCCTTCAGCCTTAGCTTCCTCGGTGGCTGGGATGGCAATCCTGCAGACTCAGGTGGTCTTCTCAGGCTTCTGCTCACCGCTTATATCAGGCTTCATATGCGCACCTATCTCTTCTCTCTCCCTTTTGTGGATCATACATGGAATTTGGCAAATAGTTTGATGGCCCCAAACCACTGTTAACTAATACGACAGAGATGGAATCATCAAAAAAAAAATTATTAGCATACATTAGTTACATATGACAATGAGTAGATCCTTGTTCTTGAAGAAGACAGTTATAAAGTCAAGTAGAAGTGTAAATCAGTCCTGCAAGAAGGATAATCTTTGAAATTTGGGTTAATTTATTTATTAAAAATCTTTTCTATCACTTAATTCTATTCCCTGCCAATTTACCACTCTGTTCTTACATTTCTTTATCAGAGGCAGGAAGCGCTGATACATTTAAATTGTATCTATTTAGTGTGTGTGAATGTGCATGTGTGTGTGATGTGCATGGCATGGTGGCAGGTGGAAGGCAGAGGACAACTTGCAAGAATCAGTTGCCTCCTTCCATCAAGTGAGTTCTGGGAGTCAAACTCAGGTTGTCAAGCTTGATAGCAAGTACCTTTACCCAGTGGCCCTATCATTTTTAATGATGCATAAGTGACTTGTTCAATTCTGTTTTATTTTTATAGAAACAACATCACAATCTTAATGTACTTCTCTGATTAATATCATGCTTAAGGCGATGTTGAAAAGAAATTTTTAGCTGATCCCAGGAGTGGCCTTTCTCTATGTTATAAGAACAAAGCCAACTAATAT
This sequence comes from Pachyuromys duprasi, assembly GCA_028658305.1. Lineage (NCBI taxonomy): Eukaryota > Metazoa > Chordata > Mammalia > Rodentia > Muridae > Pachyuromys > Pachyuromys duprasi. The sequence goes on from CM053744.1 coordinate 47,492,642, forward strand.
TGCTATTAATTTTCTGTGCTATAGAACATGCTGAAATAATAATAAAATCTATATAAGACATTATAAACCAGAAATCAAGGTTAAATATACCATTCATTATTAAATTGGACTCCAAAGTTTAAATAAAACCAAGTTTTAATTTTAAAACTGACTTAAAGGATACACATAAAATGAGCTGGACAGAACTAAAAAGAAGTCAATATGACCTTTATTTCCAGGTAGAATATAATGAGATGTAGCAAGCAAGTGCATCCTATGTGAAATAAAAATGCTGCACAAGGGCTGGGGATGTGGTCCAGTTGGTAGCATGCTTACCAAGCATGCATGAAGCCCTAGGCTTGATCCCCAGCCCAGGACATGGGGCACACACTTGTAATTCCAGCAATGGGGAGGTAGAGGTAGAAAGATCAGAAGTTCAGTGTCACCTTTGGCTACGGAGTAATGAGGCCACCTTGAGCTACATACCATCCCGTGGTGGTGATGGGAGTGTAGGAGAGGCATCGAAAGGGAAGGAGTGGGGAATAGTTTTGACCAAAACATATTATGTCCATGTATGAAATTCTCAAACAATCGAAAATGTTATAAACAAAAACTTAGTTAAGGAAGCTGAAGGCTGCTAGTAAACTGTGGGTGTGGCATAGATCAGATGGACCAAAATTCTAGAGAGGAGAGATGAAGTGTGGGTTTATAATTGTGTGTCTGTTGTTTTCACTTAATGAAGGGCGTTTGACAATTTGGGGAGTAAGCTATGAACCTGCAGAGGTAGAAGGTCCTGGGGACAGCAGTGACCAACAAACTTCCTTGGTCGTGCATGGATGGAATAACTACAGAAATAATATTTCCTCCTGTGGACTATTGCATTGTCTTAATATAGAATTAAAACTGGAAATTAAGTGAAGATGTTTTGAGAAGCAGCTGAAATGCCCTACAGCCTAGAGGCTCCTGAGGCGTTAAATACCCACCTAGGAGAAAATACCACGATGGGCCTTCCAGCAATAAAGAGTAGAAATCTTTTGGGATTGTGAGGCCAGAGGCTGGAAACTCTGATGACAAGACAGCTCTTGCCTCATGATTCTCAGGCCTGAGGACAGAGACACCACGGGGCTACCAGTGCAAAGTTTGGAACCCACGCTTTAGCGATCCACATGAGCTAAAGGTGGAGAGTCTTTAACCAAGCAAGATCCAGATCTATTGATAATTGTCTAATCTAAGTACTTACCTTATGAAGAAATGGGAATCTGATTCAAGTGAAGATAACATCATAATAATATGAATGTGTTGTCTATAAACAACGTCTAATGCAATTAAAAACCCAAGCCAGGTGGTGGGGATGCATGCCTTTAATCCCAGAACTCAGGAGGCAGAGGCAGGTGGATCTCTGAGTTTAAGGCCAGCCTGGTCTACAGAGTGAATTTCAGGACAGCCGGGGCCACACAGAGAAACCCTGTCTCTAAAAACAAAACAAAACAAAGAAAGAAAAAAAAGAACAGGGGGTCTAGAAGTCCTCTCCTGACTTCTAGGTTCTTTCCTGACTTCCACAGGCACTTACACATATGTTGCATATACTTATACATGTACAGATGCACAAGTAAAGCCAAAAGTAAATCTTGAAAAAACTTAAAAATTTGTTGGAGAAGGGGCAAGGTATTTGCCGTGCGAGTGTGAAGACCGTAGTTCCAATCCCTAGAACGCATGGAAAACCTGGGTGAGAGTGGTCCACCTAGAATCCCCAGCATATGGGAGATGGAGATGGAGATGGAGAATTTTTGGCATGACCTGAGATAGTGAGCTCTGGGTTCTGTGAGACACCCTGCTTCAATATACATGCAGCTGTAGAAAAAGAGTTATAGTAAAAAGCCATGGATGAACAAGTACCTTCAAAGAACAGTAACACAACTCACAAACAACTCATCAACAGATGTGGTGAGCACCAGAAAAAAGAGGAATGATAGAGGAATGATAACATTTAAGGAGGAAATGAAAATAACTACAAGCCTAGAATCCATTTGTTCCAGAGAAATCCTCATTAAATAAATGAAGGCAAGATAAAAAAAAATTCCAAATGAAGACTGAGAGCATCCGTTGTCAGAAGTTATAAATAAAGTAACCAGTAACAGAAATTCCATGAGCAGAAGGAACGTGAGCCCAGACAGAAACATCCCAGGAAGAGATGAACAAAGGCTGGCAAGGAAAATCTGCAGGTAAATATAGATGTACACTGACAGCAAGAAACCAATAGCGTCAGGATGCTATTGATGGCAGGATGGGGATGACGGAAGCTGAGTAGATGTGAAGAGGCCTAAAGTATTCCTGGGAAAGTACTGGTTTGTGTTGTGTGCTACTAAGGGAAGGTGCAGGCGCTAGAGCCCAGCAATAACCGTTGAGAGGAGCCACAGGATATTCTCTGTGAAGCGGAGAGACATGAAAGAACGGAACAGTTCTGGGGGTGGCTCAGTGGGTGAAAGAGCTTGATGAGCTGAGTTTGATGTCCAGAAATCACATAGAAAGCCAGTCTTGGAAGCCGTTCGCTGATTACCACAGGGGCACCACGGCACATGGGTGCCCTCCACGAATAAACAAAATGATGGAATAATAAAATAGCTTAATTAATTCAAAAGAGTAAAAAAGAAAAACACAAAAATGAGATAACCAGAAAATGATTAGGGTGATAGTTACAAGCCCTAGCTTATAAGTAATTGTATGCTTATATAATTAAATGCTTATTGAATTAATGGATACAAGAACATACTAGCCTCACAGTATACTCTATACATGGCAGCATAAGCTGTATTTAAATATAGAACAACATACTTTTAATTGATTTGCATATATGAAAATGTTTCAAATTAACTTTTTGGAACAATTTTTTTCCATAGGGGGATATGCAAAATATAGAAAACTTCTTTCAACAGGGTAGAGATAAGATTTATGCCGTAACAGATGCTGGGCAAGGCAGCATCTCAAGCCTGAACTTACTCTATGTAAATTAGACTTTTGGAGATGGAGGCAAGGGACACAACAATGTTTATATTATCACCTCTATCTGGAACTAGATCGTGTATATAGAGATATGGCAATGAGGGGCTGGAGAGATGGCTCAGAGGTTACGATCACATACTCCTCTTGCAGAAGACCCAAGTTCAGTTTCCCATGCCTGTGTTGGGAAGCTTATTACTATCTGTAACTCCAGCCTTCGGGAATCTGATGCCTTCTTCTGGCCTCTGTGGGTACCTGCACTCATGTGTGCATACCCACACTTTAAAATAGAAATATTTTTAAATTTAAATTTATCCTTTAAAAATTCATTTCCTTTACATCCCGATCATATCTGTCACCCTAGTCTTATCCCAGTCCCATGCTGCCTCCCTCTTCCCCTAGTCCTCAGAAAGGGGGAGCCCTTCTCCCCTACTAACTGATACAGCCTATCAAGTCTCTTCAGAACTGGCTGCATTTTCTTCATCTGTGACCTGGCAAGGCTGCCCTGCTGGGGGGAAGTGATTGAGGAGCAGCCTCCATATCAAGGTGGCTGTTCTCCTTACTAGGGAACCCACATGGAAACCGAGGTGCCTATCAAAGACATCTGAGCAGGGGGTCTAGGTCCTCTTCATGCATGGTCCTTGGTTAGTGCATCAGTCTCTGCAGGCCCCCTGGGGCCCAGATTTATTGACTCTGTTGGTTTTCTTGTGGAGCTCTTGTCTGCTCTGGGTCCTTCTATTCCCCTACTCTTCCATAAGACTCCCTAAATTCTGCCCAAAGTTTGGCTGTTAGTCTCAGCATCTATTTTGATTCCCTGCTGGGTGGAATCTTTCAGAGAACATCTATGGTAGGCTCCTATCCTGTTCCCTCTCCTCAACTACTTTCAGTGTCTATTTATTTTCCCTTCTGAATGAGGATTAAGCGTCCTCTCTAGGGTCCTCTGTATTACTTAGCTTCTTTAGGTCTGTGGATTGTAGTATGGTTATCCTGTATTATATGGCTAATATCCACTTATAAGTAAGTATATACCATTCTTTTCTTTCTGGGTCTGGGTTACCTGACTTGAGATGATCTTTTCTAGTTCCATCCATTTTCCTTGTTTTTTAAAATCTGAGTAATATTCCATTGTATAAATGTACCACAGCTTCTTTATCCATTCTTGGGTTGAGGAACATCTGGGTTGTTTCTAGTTTCTGGCTATTATGAATAAAGCTGCCATGAACATAGTTGAGCAAATGTCCTTGTTGTGTGGTGGAGCGTCTTTTGGGTATATGCCTAGGAGTGGTGTGTGGGGCTTTGCTGGATTAGGTTGAAGTCTGCCATCTCTGAATAGCCATTTATTTGCACTTGTTCTATGATGGTGGACTCTTTTTTTCTCAGCAAAGCCCTAATCCTCCCCACATCTGGGTGACCCCCAGGTCTTATAAGGATAGCGCTCAGGGAAGATTATAGGCCAGATCCTTTCCTATTAAGGAAACTGATGTCAGCTAGCTATCTGTTCCTAGAAATGCCCCACCCTGCTAAGGATCTTAGTCTTAAGAAGTGACTTTTTTTTTTTTTTTTTTTTACAAAGAGGATGGACATTGGAGAAGGGAGAAAACAGGGAACAGGACAGGAGCCTATTACAGAGGGCCTCTGAAAAACTCTACCCAGCAGGGTATCAAAACAAATGCAAAGACTCATAGCCAAACTTTGGGCAGAGTGCAGGGAATCTTATGAAAGAAGTGGGAGATAGAAAGACCAGGAGGGAACAGGAGTTCCACAAGGAGAGCAACAGATCCAAAAAGTCTGGGCACAGGGGTCTTTTCTGAGACTGATACTCCAGCCAAGGACCACTCATGGAGATGGCCTGGAACCCCTGCACAGAGGTAACTCAAGTTCAGTGTCCAAGTGGGTTCCATAGTAATGGGGACAGAGACTGTCTCTGACATGAACTGATTGGCCTGCTCTTTGATCACCTCCTTCTGAGGGGCGAGCAGCCTTATTAGGCCACAGAGGAAGACAATGCATCCACTCCTGATGAGAACTGATAGACTAGGATCAGAGGGAAGGGGAGGAGGACCTCCCTTATCAGTGGATTGGGGGAGGGGCACAAGTGGGGAAGAGGGAGAGAGGGAGCTACAGGGGGAATACAAAGTGAATAAACTGTAATTAATAAAAATAAAAATAAATTAAAAAAAGAAGTGACCTTCAACTGTACTTGGACATTTTCCCCTCCCCTACCTATACGATAATTAAATACTGTATTCTCCTTCTTGTGATAGGACCATGCTACTACATGGAAAATAAGGTGCTGTACCACTACATGCAAATCAAGTATCCCTGACCTCCTGACCTCATAGAATCAAACACATTCACCGCAGAAATCCCTCTCATTGCCCAAGGTTTATAAACCCCCAATTTCAAATAAATGTGCTGCTGGGGTGCATGCTATTGACTAGCTGTGTGATATCACCAGCCTTCCTGCTCAAGATTCTCTGCTCACTCATCCCCCTCCGAGCATATTTCATTGGGCTTAACCTCCAGCTTGCTGGGCCTGGCTTCGTCAGGTCTATGTCTTGGCTGCAAGTAGACCAGGCATGAGCTTTGGCCCTCACCTCTGCCATATTTAGCACAGCAGCTTAGTCAAGAGCTGTAACACTTTGGTATTGCCATAGGCTTTAGAATGCCTGAGCTTCCATTGCCATGGTCTATCTCATGCTAAAAGAGCTAAACTATAATACTCTGTGGAAAACCTTTTCCACACCCTGGTCTAGCACACTCTGGCCTCTTCCTAAAGTGCTCTAGCTGCCCCTGAGAGAAAAGGAACTCTGTTCTCCATTTGGAAGCCGGGCTCCAGGCCCCTGCCAAACAACAATGGTATAGCTGAGTCATGAGGTCGAGCTGTTCCCAATTTTTTGAGAAAGCACCAGATTGATTTCCAAAGTGGTTGTACAAGTTTGTACTCCCACTAGAAATGGAGTAGGGTTCCCCTTTCTCCAAACCCTCTCCAGCATGTGTTGTCACTTGAGTTTTTGATCTTAGCCATTCTGATGGGTGTAAGATGGACTCTTGGAGTTGTTTTGATTTGCATTTCCTTGATGACTAATGACATTGAGCATTTCTTTAAGTGCTTCTCAGCCATTCAATATTCCTGTGTTAAGAATTCTCTGTTTAGCTCTGTACCCTCTGGTTCTTTACTCCTCGTTCCTTTGACTCAGGGGCAAAGATGTCCTTTAGACGTGTTCACCAAGATCCAAGTAAGTAAAGATTACTTGGAGATGTGCTGCACTTGAGCCTTCCATTGAATGAATGAGGGGCTATCCCAGGTGGGTTTTATCTGGATGCTGGGAAAGAAGACACAGTACCCTATTTTAAAATTGAATTAATTAGTTTGTTGGTGCTTAATATTTTAAGTTCTTTATATATTTTGGGTATTAGCCTTCTGTCAGATGTAGGGTTGGTGAAGATCTTTTCCTGGTCTGTAAGGTGTCGTTTTGTTCTATTGACAGTGTCCATTGCCTTACAGAAGCTTTTCATTTTTAAGTGGTCCTATTTACTATTTGTAATCTTAGAACCTGGGCTGTTGGTGTTTTGTTCAGAATGTTGTCTCCTGTGCCAATGAATTCAAGGTTCTTCCCTACTTTTTCTTCTAACAGATTTAATTTGTATGGTTTTACGTTGAGCTTCTTGGACTTTGGTTTTGTGTAAATATGGATCTATTTGCATTTTTCTACATGTAGACATCCAGTCAGATCAGCACCATTTGTTGAAGATGCTGTCTTTTTTCCATTGTATGGTTTTGTCTCCTTTGTAAAAAATAAGTATGCGTAGGTGTGTGGGTTTATTTCTGGGTCTTCGATTCAATTCCGTTGATTCATCAGCCTGTTTCCATGCAAGTACCATGCAGTTTTTATTACTGTTGCTCTGTAGTACAGCCTGAGATCAGGGATGGAGATACCTCCAGAAGATCTTTTATTGTAGAGGATTGTTTTAGCTATTCTGGATTTTTTAGGTTTTTTTCATATGAAGTTGAGAATTTTTCTTTCAAGGTCTGTAAAGAATGTGTTGGTATTTTGATGGTAATTGCATATACTTTAAAAAAATCTTAAAAAAGGAGGATGTCACTGAGTATCCATAATTCACACATGCACACACACACACACACACACACACCCAAAAATTTAATCTTGCATGATTTACTGAACAGATTACTTCTCTGTTACCGTGGGTAACGTATTGTTCCAGTGTAGCGTGTTGGTTAATTTTGCTGTCGCGGGTGACAAAGTGCCTGTCAGAACAACCTAAAAGAGGAATAAAGAGTTTATGTTGGTTTGTGGAGGGTCTGTCGTCCCTCTATTACGGCGGGGAAAGCCTGGCAGGAGTAAGGGGCAGCCGGTCACACTGTGTTCACAGCCAGGAAACAGAGAGCTGAGCGCTGGTGCTCTGCTCACGTTCTCCCTTCTGCCCTGGCTGGGGCTCCAGCCCAGGGGATGATGGCACCACATTCAGAGCGGGTTTTTTACAGTTCTACTTACACTTTCTTGGAAATACATTGACCTGCCCAGAGCTGTGTTTCCATGGTAATTGCAGATCAAGTCAAATTGACACTTAAGGTGATCATGACAGGTAAGCGAGGAAACTGGGCTCAGATAGTTTAAGGTTGAAGCTTGTGTAGGGTGTGTGAGGCCCTCAGTTTTGTCCCCAGCACGGTGAACAATCTAACAAACAAACAACGATAAACAAAGCAAAACCGAAGCCAACCCAGAGAGCGTATGAGGGGGAGAGCAGGAATGATGACAGAACGCAAGGGCCCTACGTGCTTGCCTGACGCCCATGGGCTGCACAAGAAGACTACTGCCTTAACCGCAGACGCAGAAAGTCTTCAGGTGGATTTTCAACTTTACTATATATAGATGGATCATGTTTGAAAAAGAGGAATCTACAAAGGTTGGGCTTTCCTTCACTGGCAATTACAGCAAAGCTGCTGTTCAGAGCTCCTGGAATCAATACCTCTCTCCTCTGGAACTTGGATTAAACAAACCCAAACTGAGGATGAGAAGGTGTGAAGCATGGGGATGTGGGTTTTGTCTTCGGAATACTAATTGGAGTCAGGATACAGTGGAAAGCTTACACTTCTATGATGTCTCAGCATCTGCTGCGCACACAAGCTCTTTCTTAGAGCGGAGGCAGGGCTCAGTCACCTTGATGTGAATTCCAGTGGTATTGTACTCAGATTGTGCAAGCTGGTGGCCCGAGACAGGAATTTAAAAGCTTCTCTCCCTCTAGCAGTTTAAGCCTATAGCTTTCAGGTAGCATCTTTAAAAATCTACTCAAGCCCCCACCTTCGAATTTAGTGACCCCACCTCAACACTATTTCTTTCTCCTCTCTCTCTCTCTCTCTCTCTCTCTCTCTCTCTCTCTCTCTCTCTCTCTCTCTCTCTCACACACACACACACACACACACACGCACTCTCTCTCATCTTCCTTCTCCCCTCTTTCCCTCTGGTTCTTTACTCCTCGTTCCTTTGACTCAGGGGCAAAGATGTCCTTTAGACGTGTTCGCCAAGATCCAAGTAAGTAAAGATTACCTGGAGATGTGCTGCACTTGAGCCTTCCATTGAATGAATGAGGGGCTATCCCAGGTGGGTTTTATCTGGATGCTGGGAAGGAAGACACAGTTAGGCACTTGCCACTAGGGGTGGTGAAGTCGCACAAACTGGGTATGGGCCAGGCAGTTACCACAATTGTGGTATCTGCCAGTTATCTGCCAGTGTGAACAAGGGGCCCATGTGAGGGGGCCCTGGTAGCGGGTTGGAGAGTTAGACATTAGACCGGTCACCAGGGAATAGAAGTGTGGGAAAGACACACTGCAAATACACACTACACACCACACATGGTCCCTCTTCATTTCCCATTAAGGCAAGGGTCACTGGCTGGCTGCTCTGGTACGTGAAATCCAGGCACAGAATAGCTGGGGCACAGAATGCATACAGCTTTACAATGAATTATTTCTGTTTCTGTCACCTGAGGACTCCTGAAAACAATTGGGTCAATTCACACACTGTGTATCACCAAACAATTCTAAGGTAGAATTTTCTCATAAACTGCGGAGAGTTCTTAGTTAGTAATTAGAAAATGATTATACCTTATAAAAAACATTTCCTTGATTATATTGATGTGACTATGCAATTACATTTCAAATTAGTTTGAACAATGCTTAATATAAAAATTCTCATTCTGGTCCAACCTGCAGGACAACTTGGGGTGGGGTCAGGTTGAGGGGGTCAGCTTAGCAGGAACACACAGTTCTTGGTCTTGGCAAGGTTTAGTACTGTTTTGGGGTTCTTTTGCAATACACAAGACATTGAGGAAGGCTTAACTTCATTGCATACTTTCAATGTCCTATGCAGCTCATTTGAAACTATTCCTTGAGTCAAGAGCTTTCATTTTTACTGAGAACTGGTAGGTTTCATGTCTGTTGTTGTTATTAACATTATTATTGCATATGGGTATCTTGCTGCAGCTATGTCTGCGCATCATGTGCATGTGCTTTTGGAGGTCAGGAGAGAGTGTCAGAGCCTCTTGGACTAGAGTTACAAATGGTTGTGAGCCACCATGTGGGTGCTGGGAACAGAATTCTGGTCCTCTGCAAGAGCAGTTAAATGCTCTCAGATACTGAAACATAGCTCCAGCTTTCATATCTTAATATTATTTTTTATTTAATATAGCTTAATATTTAATGCTATTATAGTACATTTGTATTTCAATATTATTATAGGTGATATTGAATAATAGTCCCTATATCCGGAAGCTTACAACTACCCGTGACTCCAGGGGATCCAACAAAGGGTCTCTCTGGGCACTTACACCCACATAAATAAAAATAAATCTTTTAAGTGAAAGAGCATATGGTAGGATATTTATCTTGATCACACTAAGAAGGAAAATGGATAATAATCATTAATAATAAAGACACTGTTCTAAAACACAGCAATCCAAAGAGTACAGTTACAGAGACTTGATAGGAGCAAGGCTTTGATGTGCCCAGTACTGATCGTGTGTGTGTGTGTGTGTGTGTGTGTGTGTAGTTTAGACAGGGTCTCATTGCATAGCCCAGGTTGGCCTGGAACTCACAACCCTCAGCTGAAGTGTGGGGACTGTAGGCAGGGTCTGCTGCACTCAGATTCCAAACAGTGATGCTTTGGAGGATGAAAGAGAATGGAAAATACATGGGGGATCTCGGGACAGGGGATTTAAGCAGTACTGTCTACAACAAAATGGGATGAGTGATAAGCTCGGCCATGGATCTTCCTATTAAAAAGAAAAGTATCGGCTTAGGATCCCCAAAACCAAGTGCTCAGCACAAAGGAGATTTGTTTGCCCCAGAGGGACAGAGGGCAGGGAATAAGAGACAAAGACAGGAGACAGAGGATGAGGGGGAAGGGAGGGAAGGAGAGGGGGGGGCAAAGAGCTGCCCCTGGACAGGATGTGTTGCATAGGAAAATGGCAGTTTATAAAGGCATAGGGGAAAACCCCGTGTTAGGATGAGGTGTTAATTTTGATTGGGCATATTTTAATTAGGTGAGCCAAAGGGGGATTTTGATTGCTGGATTTTGGTTGGCACCCTCAGGAGGAGGAAGTAGCCAAATAAGGGAACAGACCTTGGTGGCTTGCTTTAGGAATATAATCTAACAGTCCTTAGCAAAGCAGAGGGAATCATGGAGAAGAGCAAGGCCTGCCAGAACCATGCTCGAACTGCTTGAACTGGCCAGAGTCCCTTCATGTGTGATACTTGATTTGTGCTTCAGAGGCTCACCTACACTTTAGGGAATAAACACCATATACATCTTTCAGTGTGTGCTTTCTGGCACTTGCATGGTCCCTCTGTACCAGGCTCCTCAGGATAGACCCATGACATTCATAAGACTCAGCTTTAGAGTGTCAGAAATACCATGTGAAAACCCCAAGGCAGAGAGACTGATAGTCACAGTGGAGAGTAGATGACCCTCAAAGCTGCGTTTCTTCAGGGCTAGACCCTATTCCTGTCTGGTTGCTTACACAGATGCACTGGCTGATACAAATATGCCAGAGCGGGGTTTGCATTAGTTTTAATTTTTAATTGTGTATATTTGTAAATTTCACTAGTGTATATTCATTGTACATAGTACTGGGTTCTATCAGGACATTTTCTCACACACACACATAATTTACATACACTGAGTGTAATTTCCCCATCATGTCTCCCCCTCCCTCTTACTAATTAAATAACTAACTAATTAATTAACTTTTGACTCCGTATGGAGTTGTCAGGAACATGCTTTTAGTTGTAAAAGACCAAAATACTTTCCCCAAACCAGACCTGTGCCAATTTATTTAAATGAATCGTCCACTGTAGCCCCATGCAACTATTTGAGCTCAATAAAATGAAATAAAATGACGAGGTCCATTCTTCAGGAGTTGTACAAAGACTTCAGTGGTTACATGTACGAATGGATGCTTTAGTGAACAACATGATACATGCCAACTATTGCCATCATCTTAGAAATTTTATGGCATATTATTAGTTTAAACAAATTATGTCTTCAAGCAAAAAAAAATCACAATTAGTAATTTTCTTCTGAAAAGATTCCCTCTTTATTACCAGACTCATCTAGCCTGTGGCCTAAGCATTCTGGGAGGCTAAGCATTCTTGGGCCCAGCCCAAGATCTTAAACTTACTTAAAACATTATAAGATTTTTCTGTGTGTGATTTCTCTAAATAACTCTATTGTGTGCAAACTTTGAAGATGACAATGTTGTGTCTCAATGCCAAGAGGTTAGACACATTTAGACCATTGCACACTACCAAATGTTTGTGAAATGGCTTCATGTACTTATTTACTAGGCAAAAGAGAGAGAGAAAAACATGCTGTGGTGTGTGTGTGTATAGGGTAGTAAATACAACTTTGGGAGTCCGTTCTCTCCTCCACTGTGGAATCCTGGGATCAAGCTCAGGTCCTCAGGTGTCTGCAGCAGGTTAAGTGTCTTTACCTGATGAGCTTCCTCACCAGCCAATTCACTAGGTTTTAATCAGATCTCTGCTATGTGCCAACTACAACAATGAAGAACATAGAAAAAGGATGTGCTGTGAGGTAACCCCTTCTGAGAATGCACAGTCTCTTAAAAGCCAAGTAGAAAGTCTTTACAGTCAGCCGGTGGCTCTTAGCTTTTTAAGCACAAATATCACATCCTGGGTTGACACACTTCAGTTAACAAGAACAGTTAGCAAGAAACAGAACTACAGAAGCCAGAAAGCAAGGTTAGCACATTTAAGGACTTTCCCAGTGGTATCCTGGGACTGTTGACTTAGCCTTTGTTCCTGTTTTGGTAGGTGGACCGTGTCTTTGTTCTCACTTTGGCAGGCATGGCTTCCTACATGCTGGGTTCCAAGGCCTTCACGGCCTTCTATCATGGCATCAGTTGTGCTATGGTCTGGGGCCTGTTACAGATACACATGGTGTTTTTATTTGATTAAATTAAGTGTGAGAATATCTTCTTTTCACACGGTTGAACCTTCTAATAGGGAGATCAACTAATTCGTTGAGGTTTTTCACATGGGGAAATCCAGAAGTAACAACTACGGCATAAAACATATATGTGGTTTGTATAGCAGTTGTGCAGCTGGGACTTCATGTGGGACTCCGAAAGCCAGAGGAGGGGCTGCCTCTGATGGCATCGCCTGCCTTTGGATCGCTTTCCCCTAACTGGGTTGCCTTGTCTAGCCACAGTGGAAGAGCATGTGCCTAGTTTTGCTGTACAGCAGGGGCTGGTTGATGTCCATGGAAGGAAGGAGGGGTAAGAGGGAGGATCAGGGAGGAGAAGAGGGAGGGAAAGCTGCTATTGGGATGTAAAAAGAATACATAACTGAGTCAATACTAATAATAATAAACGTGTGTTGAAGAAAGATCAGGGCCTTACTGGTCACCACCGTGGAGACTTCTATTACCATGTGTTATGGATTTGCTGCTTCTGCATTCTGTCGTTCCAGTGATGAGGATGATTTAACAGCACACCTGAGTATAACTCCAAGAGGAACAAGTACAGAGAATTTACAAGAAAAATACTGGAGACGCAGCAATTAGCAATCAACGAGCAGTGCCAGGTGACATTGCAAAGACGCGATAATGGCGGTCTGGGTGGGCTTTCACAAGGAGCGATGAAGACACAGAATCCTATAGCTTTACCTTTTAGGTTCCTGTTTTGACTCTTACGCTCAATGCACAACAAACCTTGACTTTCGTTTGAAGAGATGGCCGGATGCAACATCGAGAAGAGATTAGGGCACTAAAATAGCCTGCAGTGTGTGGGATTTACCTGGGATTTGAGGGTATTGGTTAGGAAAGCTAGGGTTAAAAAGAAGACCAGCCTCTCCCCCAGTTTTCAAGGGCATTTTTTTTTTTTTTTTGGTTTAGATGGAACCCGGTTGTGCCGAGGCTTGTTTGTAAGGTGACCTCGGAAGGGGATGGGTCTTGCTGTACCAGCTCTTTTCTCCCACCTCCGTGGGAGATCAATATGCCCATGATTTAAAAACCAGTACTATCTCTTCTCAGAGCTAAGTTATCCACATTATTGATTTCCTGTGTGTTCTGGGGTTGGTTTCCTGAGGTCCTGTCTTCTGTGGGTGGCCCTAATGCTTCTCCCTGACTCTGAGGCTGACTGTGACTTCCATGTCACTAAATACCTTCTTTGGTCTGTGCATTCCCCCCATCATCAGGCAGCACTTGGCACCTAATTTTGTCCTTAGGAGAGATGTCTTAATCCCTGAAACATCACGTCCCAATGGCATCACATCATTTTTTTTCATTTTTATTTTATATTAATCACAGGTTATATACTTTGTATCCCAGCCGTAGCCCCCTCCCGCATTCCCTCCCTATCCCCCGCTTCCCTCCCTCATCTCCTCCCTGCCCCTTTCCAAGTCCACTGATAGGGGAGGACCTCCTCCCCTTCCATCTAACTCTAGCTTATCTGGTCTCTTCAGGAATGGCTACAATGTCCTCTTCTGTGGCCTAGCAAGGCTGCTCCTCCATCGGGGGGGGGGGTGCGGAGGGGATCGAAGAGCCAGCCATTGAGTTCATGTCCAAAATAGTCCCTGTTCTCCTTACTAGTATACCCACTTGGGAATTGAGCTACCGTTTGCTCCATACAAGCAGGGGTTCTAGGTTATAACCATACATGGTCCTTGGTTGGAGAAACAGTCTCATAAAAGACTCCCATGCCCTGATATATTTGGTCCTTGTGGAGCTCCTGACCTCTC
>CM053744.1:47507395-47519958 GCA_028658305.1 Pachyuromys duprasi
TTTTTTTTTTTCTGAAATACTGATGGACACAGGACTGGAAGGCAGAGGCAGATTTAGCCATTTCATGGGGTCAGAACTCAGGGTTCTGCTAGAGTTGAATTTGTAAGTGAGTCATAACAACTATGCTACAAATCAAATCCCTCTGAGTACAAATCCTGAGAGGAGGTTGATTTGTCCTTCGGTCACGGCAGCAGCCGCGAGGAAAGCTGAGAGTTTAAGCTGCAGGACAAACTGCGAGTTTCTAAATCAAGCCAGACATATCATCCAAGGAAGCAGAGCTGCAGTCCAGCCCTGACCCAACCTGACAGAGACGCAAAAAGAATGTGTCACATGCCATCCCACCCCACTAGCCATCTGACTGAAGAGCGTTCTCAGTCTCTGAAAACAAATGGTAAGAAGAAAGAAAAATACCTCATTTTATTCTCCATTGCTCACTGAAACTCCATGAGTGGCACACACAAAAAAAATGTATAAGATACATAAAGAAATAATTATACTGATCTGTGACCCAAAGGCAATCCTATTGATAGGTGTGTTGAAATTTGTTGACAAAAAATCTTTAAAATAGCTCCTTTAAACCCATGAACACTTTTAAAGAAAGATACGGGTTGAATGGACAAGGAGAAGGTGGGTTTCATGAGAAATCCAAGGGCTAGCACAAGGGCTTAGCAGGTAAAGGTTCTTGCTGCCCTTATGACCTGAGTTCAATCTCCAGGACCCACACAGTAGAGAAAGAACTGACTCCTTCAAGTTATCCTCCAACCTCCACATGGGCACCAAGGCATGTGCACAGACACACACACACACATGCAACATAAATAATATATAAATAAATATTGTAATATTAAAATTTTTAAATTATTTAAAACTTTATTTAAATAATTTGCTTACTTAATTAACCAAATAATGCAGGAGGCCATAGTTCCTTTTCACTAGGAGCTCTCCATGGTACAACACGGGCTCTGCCACAGTGTGATGGCTATGTTCAAACACAAGAAGCGTTCAGTGAGACAGAAAGTGAAAGCTTCCAGCTTCTGTCGTTAAGAAGAAACTGAACTTGAACTCAAGAATGGAGACACAGGCATCATTCACCAGTGAGAAGAAGGTCAAAGAATTTAGAGACCCACCCCAAGAGAAGAACGTGTGAACCAGGGTTGTCAAAATGACTCCGTGGGTGCTTACCATGTGCATGCCTGACTACCTGAGTTCAGTCCCCTAAACACACACAATGGAAGGAGAGAACTGACTCCTGCCAGCTCTCATCTGACTGCCACACATGTGCACATACATGCTGCCCTTAGTCACACTGTTCTACGGACATGAAGAGATACCATGACCAAGGCAACTCTTATAAAAGAAAGCATTCGGCGGGGCGTGCCCTAACAGACCAGACAGTTAGTCCATTGTGATCATAGTGGGAAGCGGGCACACACACAGTGCTGGGGCAGTAGCTGAGAGCTTCACCGTGACTGGCAGACAGAGAGCAAGTCACCGGGTTGAAACCTCAAGGCTCATCTCTAGTGACACACTCCTCCAACAAGGCCACACCTCCTAAACATTCTCAGATAGTGCCATTCTCTAATGACAAAGCATTCAAATATAGGAGCCTATCGTGGGGAGGGGCATCTTATTCAAACCACCACAAAAAAATAAATAATAAATAAATGTTTTTTTTAGTGTAAGTACAATGGATAAGGAAAAAAACGTCCTGTATTAATACAACGTACTTCAGTGTATTGATCTTTTGAGAATGGACTGCTAATACAAATGATGTATTTTTTTTAAATACTATGTTTGGTATAAGAAGTCACACTAAATGGAGTAAATACTGAATCAGTCCATTTACATGCAGTCCAAGATCAGTCAGAAGTAATTTACAGCAACAGAACAGGCGTGGCTGCCTCTGGGGCATTGCCGGCGGAAAGAAGGCACCCGGACACTATAGAAATGATTTTTTCCTCCTCATTTGCATTTTGGTTTTCTAGGTTGAAACATGTGCCCAAACTCATTCAGCTATACACTTATAGTCTTTGAATTTTCTGTACATGAATTAGGCCAAAAATAAGTCAATCAAAACACCAACAAAATTACCCAAGTGCAGGCCCCTTTGTGGTGTTGAGCTGTCATTGATTTGTACAAACCAGCTATAAAAAATATAATTAGAACATTTGGGAAATCTCCATTGTGTTCAGGTAGGAGACAAAAAAACATATTGATCTCTAAATACCAAAGTCAGTCAAGTGGAAAATATGCATCATATGAAATGATATGTATGGTGTGAGCTTGTATCATTAAAAGTATAACACATTTGTAGAAAAGGTGTTCATGAGTATATTGTCTTACTGTAGTACCCTTCACACCATGAGTGCCATGCTTTGATTTTATATTTCTGCTTGTATTCATTTTCTGATCTCACACCATGCACAGGAACCATTCCTATTAAAAAGCTTATGTGAGCGACCTGAATTTTGTTTGGGAAAACAGTACAATTTTTTTTTCCTAAAATCTGTTTTACTTACTTTTCTCAATTCTGCAACCAAATACTTATTGAGAAGCAACTGAAGGGAGGAAGTATTCATTTTGCCTTCCACCTCAAGAAAATAGTCTATTATGGCAAGAAAGACGGGGAGAGCGAGCTGGCTAGTCACGTGACATCCAAGCTCAGGAAGCACAGAGAGAACCGGAAGCAGAGACTGAGCAGTTCAGCGGCCTCCATAGTAATAGGAACAGGGACTGTCTCTGACATGAACTGATTGGCCTGCTCTTTGATCACCTCCCCCTGAGGGGGGTGCAGCCTTACCAGAGGAAGACAATGCAGCCAGACCTGATAGACTAGGTTCAGAGGGAAGGAGAGGAAGACCTCCCCTATCAGTGGACGGGGGAAGGGGTGTGCGAGGAGAAGGGGGAGGGAGGGTGGAATTGGGAGGGGAGGAGAGAGGGAGCTACAGGGGGGTACAAAGTAAATAAATTGTAATTAATAAAAATTAAAATATAAAAAAGAATTTTAAAAAAAGCCACTAGGCAGGCTCCCAGGACTCACTCCCTCCTAAAGTTTCCACAGCTTCAAAAACACCACAGGCACGCCTCTAATCCCAGCACTCAAGGAGGCAGAGACAGGTGGATCTCTGTGAGTTCCAGGACAGCCAAGGCTAAAAAGAGAAACCCTGTCTCGGGAAGAAAAAAAAAGTGTTCAAACACCCAAGCTCACAGGCGACATTTCACAAACTGCAGCACCCCTTCCCACAATCTTACATTCCTTTCCAAGTCGGGATTGAATATCAACGTATTGTGCGCTACATTTAAGAGCACACCAAAGTGATCTTTAATAACCCCTTAGTAAGACCGATGCCCTGGCCCAGCGGGTAAAGGTGCTGGCCATGCAAGCCTGGCCTCCTGAACTTCACCCCAGGGTCCATGGAAAGATGCACACACACACGAATAAATGCTAAATTAAAAACCAAAACCCTACTCTTACTAAATATCGTGCTTACATTTAGTTCTTAAAACCATTTAATAAGAAATGTGCTCCTGGGGGGTGGAGGGGGGAGCCAGGAAGGGTCGGAGGGGTGAATATTGATCAAAACGCATTGTATGAAGCCCTCAAGCAACACATTCAAAATATTACACATAAAAAGAGAAAAAGAAAGGCCCTGTAACCACACACCCGTTTGCAGACGAGGACCCTGGGGCTCTGTACGTTCACCCAGCCAGCCAAAGGCAGGGTCCTCCTCCACCATCTCTCTGATCACACAGTCACACTCGTGGACGGCAGCGCGCAAGGCCGCCTTCAGATGCTCGAGCGGAGCAACAGGTAGGCAAAGACGTACAATAATTTTCCCAGGATTGGCAGCTCGTCAGCCCGCACCGGTTCGCGTGACTCGGATGTGAAAGCAGATGGGTCAGCTGCGCCCCATGCGGTTTCGCCCTGCTTTATCAGTGGGGTACAGTCTCCTCACGCAAAGCCCCTGCCGAGGCTATACCTTCATGCTCCCACTGCACAACTTACGAAATGCCCAGATAAGAGAAGTGATATTTATAAAGGGTTATTTGAAGGAAATGAGCCCATCTATTTCTTCATAATCTAGAGCTAAAGCCCGGATCATCAGAACATTGCAAGTTGGGAACATTATCTCGGCCTACTGCGAAATTGCTTTCCCCGAGTTCAGCATTCTGTCCTCTGTGCTTATTGAGGGATAAGTCAAGACGACGTTGCGTGAATCCCACAAACGCGTTTGCGATCGAGAAGTCGCCAGAGAACATATTTTATTTTGCCTCTCACTGTCCGATAGGTAAGTCAACACTCCAGTGAGAAATAGGGCTTTTTTTGTTATCGTTATTATTTTGTCATTTTTCCTCAGTTCTTTGAAAACTCCCATAGAATGTGTTTTGGGCACATTCACCCCAACTCCTCCCAGGTCTACGCCCACTGCCCCATCCACCCAGATTTGTGTCCTCTTTTCTTTAATCCTTTAATCCAGCGGTTCTCGACCTTCCTGATGCCGGACCCTTTAATACAGTTCTTCATGTTGTGATAGCCTCCCAACCATAGCCTTCTTTTCATTGCTATTCCCTAACTGTAATTTTGCTTTCTGCTATGAATTATAATGTAAATATCTCTGTTTTCTGATGGATGGCCTTAGACAACCCATGTAAAGGGTCATTAGACCCCTCCCAAGGGGGTCGCGACCCCCAGGTCGAGAATCACTTCTTTATCTCGGGTACAGTTTATGCATTTCTTATACTCTTGGGTTTGTGGTCTTCCACTGGAGTTTAGCCACACCCTTAAAGGCTCTCCCTCTCCCAGCAGCTATCAACTGCCCAAAACTCCTCAGCCAGAGGGGGGGCTTCAAGCCAACCTGCTGCCTGTTGTTCTGTCTGGCTTGAACTCACAGACCTTGTGCATGCTGTCACAATTGCTGTGAATTCGTACATGTAAGGGCCCTGCTGTGTCCACACAACACTGGTCCCTCAGTCACCTGCCGCCTCTTGGTCTTACAGCCTTCCTACCCCCTCTTGCGCAATGACCCCTGAGCCCTGGGAGGAAGGGCATGACACAGGTGTCTCATTTAAGGCTGAGCGTTCTACAGTTGTCTAATTCTCTGCACCTTAGCCCGTTGTGAGGCTCTGTGTTAATCAGCTTCTACTGCAAAAAGAAGCTTGGTTAGTAAGGGTTAATTCTCTCTCAGAATTGGGTTTGGGCTAAAATTGTATTTCTAAAGGAATTTCCTTAGCACTTACCTTGTTATTTTTTTTAAAGCACCTCAGTCTTGCCTACCTCGTTGCAACCACTGTTTCCCAGCATTGTCGATAACCGTGTGTTTCATCCAGTCTTCATAAGACAGCTTTGAAGAATTGACTTCTGCCACTCCAGATACCCAGCGAGGAAACTTAGGCTGGGATATTAACCTCATTTGCCCAAGGTCATGCAGTTTTCCCTCCTTTGCTTGACAATATTCTCTTAGCAGACAAGCGTGTTTTCTTTCTCACTGTGCCAGCCAGGTGTAGCTCACAGGCAGATTCTTCCCCATCCTCACAGCTCTGCGGGACACCTTCACCTGTAAACACCCATGCTGTTTTCCTCTGTAGTTCTGATTCTGCATCACATTTTGAAATATCTTTTTTTGTTCCAGAATAGGTAGATGTTGATGAAAAATAAAATAAGAATCCATTCAAAGTTGAGATCTAGGTAAAATTACCAATACGTGTGCAATTCCCACGTTCTTTGTAACACGAAATGGAGAATCAAAAAACAACTCTGTCTTTCATTAAAAGTTCGATAGGTGTTCAAAAAAATACATCAAATCTTAAAACAAAGGTATGAATGGAATTGATTTGAACAAGAGATTGTTTGGACAAGAGGAAAGAGAATATTTAATCCAATGAACAAATTCAATGGGTTCAGGGAGGAGGAAAGCAGATAAAAGGATGTGTGCCCAGAGCTTATCTTTTTGAAGAGGTTTTGCTCCTGTAGAGGCCAGGAAAGCAATAAACCTAACAAGGTGCACAGAGGCATTCAGGAGCCCGACCACAAAAAATACTTGCTAGAACACGCTCCCACTGAGCAATGCCTGCTCCCCCTTGTCTTTGTTGCAGGGCACACTGCTTCGGCAACAGCAAACTTTTATTCGTAATCATTCACAGCCAATTCCAATTTATAGCTGAGGTGAGAGTTTAGGTTGACAACTAAACCAAAGCTACTTCACATCACGAAATATTTTTCAACTTTGACTCTTTATCACATTCCTGTGTCAGAAAAGGGACAAGATCCCTCTCCATGGGTGATGGACACTCTCTGTTAAAATAAACACCACTGCACTTGGATACAATTTCTTCTTTCCTTTTCTTATTTATTCATTTACTGAAACAAGGTTTTAGTATATAGCCCTGGCTGTCCACCCCGGCTCTCTATGCAAACCAGGCTGACCTCACACTCACACAGATCTGCCTTTCTCTGCCACCCAGCAAGTAAAGGCCTGTGCCACCATGCCCAGCTTCGATTTCTTTATCAAGATGCTTATTGCTGATCCTTCTTCTGAAAGTCACGTTAAAGACACAATCAACATTATCTTATCAACAGGAGAGCTGAGAAGCCATTTGACCCTTCCCTGGGCAAAAGTATTACAGAAACAAGGCAGTCTCTGACCTGTCTGGAGGTGTGAGGTTCTGGTTCTGGAGGGCAGGGTCCCTGTGTGCTTTAGTTTGTTAGGGCTGCCGCAAACTGAGTGGCTGAACCAAGGGAAAGGTATGTTCTCATAATCCTGCATGTTAGAAGTCCTAAGGTGCCAGACAGCTGGTTTTCCTAAGAGCTCCCAGACAGCTTCTCTCATGGTCGTTCCTTTGAGCGCCTGGGGACTTCTAAAGATCCTGTATTAAGCTAGTTTCTTTTGTAAAAAAAAAAAAAAAATGTTTTTACATTCGTCTATTTATTTCATATATATACATATATATACATATACACATAAACATCTATAAATATATATATATACATACATACATACACACACAGGGGGGCACAGAACACATGTGGAAGTCAGTGGACAGTTTGCAGGAGTTAGTTCTCTCCTTCCAGTGTGTGGATCCCGGGGATCAATCTCCCGCCATCGCGGTTGCTTTTACCCACTTGGGCGCTTGGCCAGCCTGATCTGGGTTAACTTCTTTAAGGATCCTTTAAAGATACTGTCATGGCTGGGGAGATGGATCTATGGTTAAAGCACTTGCAGGGACCTCAGTTCAGATCGTCAGGACCCATGTAAAAACTGCACACAGCCAATCCGTGGAGCTCACTGGCCAACCAGTCTATCTAGTCAACAATCTCCAGGCTCAGTGAGAGACTTAACCCAAAAAAAATTAAAGTGGAGAGTGATAGAGGAAACCATCCCAATGTCAACCTCTGGCCAACAGACATACAAACATGCATGCACATGTGTGCACACAGCAAACATGAACACATACATGCACAATAAATAAATAAGTAAATAAATAAATAAATAAATAAATATGGTGTCTCTACATAAAGGCATATTCTGAGGTACTGGGATTAGAACTTCAAGGTGTGAATTTGAGGAACCCCTTTTAGACCCCAAGAGTGTATGTGGCCATTCATGAGAATACTGACCCCTCCCCGTCCTGTTGTGAGTGCACTGGTGTTCCAAGGCTGAGTTCCCAAACACATCATCCATGTTTCTCTTAAGCTGCTACATGAGTAACTTAAAAAGCTGGTGATTCTCTGCCTGAAACACTTGGAACCATCATAAAGGGAGAAGAGGATTTCAACAACAACAAAAAAAGATAATCTCTGTTTTCCAGCTCATGAGACATAAATGACAACTGAGAAAATATCCCAAAATATGCCCATAATAGTAATAGAAATGGCATTAATTTCTGGGGCCTCTGATAAGGAAGAATGAGCTGAAGAGATAACAGTCTGAGAGCAAGCGAAAAAAGGCAGCTGTGCTCCTAGAAAAATTTAAAATTCATGGTCACTTAATCGGACATACAAATATCAGAATAGCTATAGTTTTACTCACATGGCCCAAAACATACTTCTAAACAGAGGCATGTTGACCACTAGTATATATATTTTTTCTAATTGTTAAGTGTTTCTTTTCACTATGTGCAACATAATTCCAAATGCATTAGAACACAAATTAAATCTAAATTAATCTTATAACTCTTCCACTAAAAAGACAAGTTTAAAGAGTTATTTTCTTTTATGTGTATGCTGCACCATGTACATCAGTACCCAAAGAGGCCAAGAAAGGGCATCAGATCCACCAGAACTGGAGTTAGAGGTCATGATGAGCTACCAGTGTGAATGCTGGGCCCTGAACCTGGGTCCTGGGATGAGGGACAAGGAGCACTATCTTGCCCATTCCCAAAAGATGGCTTTTATAGCATTTTCCTTCAGCTGCTTCCTAACCTTTTTTCCTCTCAATACCACCAGCCATTTCTTAACATAAAATTAGTATCTCCCTTTTTTGTTGTTGTTAAATATGTAATCAGGAAA
The DNA here is from genome assembly GCA_028658305.1 of Pachyuromys duprasi. NCBI lineage: Eukaryota > Metazoa > Chordata > Mammalia > Rodentia > Muridae > Pachyuromys > Pachyuromys duprasi. The sequence continues at coordinate 47,515,902 of CM053744.1, forward strand.
ATCATCCTCATTACACGACTTTCTGACCTCCAGTCCTCTTAAACAAATGTGATCTCCAGACATATGGGTTTCGTGTGTCCAGTGAGGCTGCTGCATAAGGCAGGTCTGGAAGTCCCAGCACAGAGTGGCCATGCTCAGTGCTTTCAGTGGACACTGTGTGTTCTGATCAGTGGGCATCATCCTTTCCATGTCCGTCTTGCCCTTCCAGGGCTCCTAAAATAACTGCAAACTCTGGCCCTATTGTTCTTTCCAAAACGCGCAAGACAGCCTTAAATTTTTTTTGGTAACATTATAGAAACTAAAAACGGAGTCTCAAGAAATGGTTTAGCAGTTAAGAACACTGGCTGCTCTTCCAGAGGACCCACGTTCAATTCCCAGGACCCACAGGGTGGCTCACAACTGTCTGTTACCCCAGTTCCAGGAAATTCAACGCCTTCTACTGCACTCATGTGGTACACAAGCATGTCTGCAGACAAAACGCTCATGCACATTAAATAAATAAATAGAATTTTCAAAAAATTAAGCTAAAAGTGATCCACTCTTGCCATATTTCTTTCTACTCCAAGATTTATAGTCAGCTGCCTTCAGAGGAGCCCTGACTCTTTCACTAAAGAATATAAGGAAGTGAGACACAGTGACCTATGGCTGTAATCCCAGCACTAGGGAGACTGAGACAGGATTGTTAGTTCAAGACCAGAATGGGCTACATAGCACAATACCCCTGTCTCAAAAGAAAAGGCCAGGAAGATGGCTCCCTGTGAGGGTAAGGACACTTGCAGTAAATAGCATGAAGACTCGAGTTCAGATCCCCAGCAGCCACATAAAGCAGAGTGTGCTCCTTGAGGGTGTAACTCCAGAGATTGAGACAGAGATAGGCAGAGCCTGGACGCTCCCTGTCCAGCTAGCCTAGCTAAAACAGCAAGCCTTCAACTCAGCAAGACACTCTGCTGTGGACAGACAAGGACCATGGCTGAACAATAGGAGCCTGTGAAAGGGACAGAATCATATATGCAGAATCATATATGGGTCTGGAGAGCCCCCTCAAATTTACATTAAAGAGTTTCTATTTTTCCTGAAACCTTCAAAGGTGAGGCCTAGTGGGAGGTTTTAGCTCACTGGGAACAGGCCCCTGGAGGAGACTATGGGACCTTGGGCTTCTTCTTTCTTGTTTGCATCCCAGACATGAAGTGAATGGCTTTGTCATATGTTGCCACCAGCTTCACCACCACAGACCCAAAGCAATGCACCAGAACCTCCAAGACAGTAAGTCAAGCTAAACCTTCCTTCTCTATAAGCTGATAGTCTCAGGAATTTATTACAGTGACGGAAAGCTAATTGACTCACAGAACAAAGGGAGGCCCTTGAAGAAAGGATGACAGATGAAGGAGGAGGAGAGCTTCTTCAAGAACATGAGCAACAGGATTGGAGTCACATTAATCAGAAAAAATGTTTCCTTTCCTGAGATGGTAATCAGTAAGAAATGTTGAGCCTCTTATGTTTACTTCCACATACTCTACTCTCTAATCTTTATAAGAGAACATCCCTGCTGATGCTATTATCTACACTTTGCCTGTGCACATACATGTTCTAAAATTTGTATTCACCCATAACTTGGACAACTGCAATGTCCCAATTTCTCTTCTCCAAGACAAATAGTTATGAATTAAAGCTCCCTCTATGACCTGAAATCAAATGTTTTTCTCGAGAAAATTGCTTCCTAAGTAAATAGATAATATATGAGGTCTGCTGTTTTCCGTGTGTGTCTGTGTGTGTGTACATGTGCATGCTTGGTGTGTATAGGCAAGAAGTCAACACCAATTGCCATTCCGTAAGCACCATCTACCTTGTGTGTGTGTGTGTGTGTGTGTGTGTGTGTGTGTGTGTGTGTGTGTGTGTTGAGATAGGGCCTCTCAATGGCCTGGAGCTTACCAAGTAGGCCCTGATTGGTCAAGGAACCCCAGAGTCCCACCTGACTCCACCACCCCACAACTGGAATTATGAGCATTCACTGCCATCCTGGTTCTTTCACATGGATTCTGGAAACAAAACTAGGATCTATGCTTACATGGCAACCGTGTCACCAACTGGACTGTATCCCAAGACTACTCTGACATTTTCTTTTTAAAATCAGCAAAACAGGACTGGACATCAGTGGAAGCTGGGTAATAGAAATTGAAAACTCTATCTATTGTCTCTATTTTGTGTGGCTCAACACTTTTTCTCAACTGAACATGTGAGGAAACATTTTAAAACATCGTAAACATTTTAATTGAACTCATTGGCACAGGAGACAACTTCCTGAACAGAACACCAACAGCACAGGCTCTAAGATCAAAAATCAATAAATGGGACTTCATGAAACTAAGAAGCTTCTGTAAAGCAAAGGATACTGTTGTCAGAACAAAACAACAGCCTACAGACTGGGAAAGAATCTTCACCAACCCTATATCTGACAGAGGGCTAATATCCAGTATATATAAAGAACTCAAGAAGTTATAAAGCAACAAATCAAGTAATCCAATTAAAAAATGGGGAACAGAGCTAAACAGAGAATTCTCCATAGGGGAATATCGAATGGCAGAGAAACACTTAAAGAAATGCTCAATGTCATTAGCCATCAGGGAAATGCAAATCAAAAGAACCCTGAGATTTCACCCTACACCCATCAGAATGGCCAAGATTAAGAACTCAAGTGACAACACAGGTTGGAGAGGTTGTGGAGAAAGGGGAACCCTCCTCCACTGCTGTTGGGAATGTAAACTTGTACAACCACTCTGGAAATCAATCTGGTACTTTCTCAGACAATTAGGAATAGCGCTTCCTCAGGATCCAGCTATACCACTCCTAGGCATATATCCAAAAGAGTCTCAAGTACACAATAAAAACATTTGCTCAACCATGTTTATAGCAGCTTTATTCATAATTGCCAGAACCTGGAAACAACCCAGATGCTCCTCAACTGAGGAATGGATAAAGAAATTGTGGTACTTTTACACAATGGAATACTACTCAGCAATAAAAAAAAAAAAAAAAAAACAAGGAAATCATGAAATTTGCAGGCAAATGGTGGGAACTCTTGAGTGAACTATCCCAGAAGCAGAAAGACACACACAGAAATACTCACTCACATAGACATATAATATAGGATAAACCTACTAAAATATGTACACCTAAAGAAACTAATCAAGAGGGAGGATTCTGCCTAAAATGCTCAATCCCCATCTAGAAAGGCAAAGATAATGGACATCAGAAGAAGGAGAAAACAGGGAACAAATTAGGAGCCTGCCACAGAGGGCCTCTGAAAGGCTCTGCCCTGCAGACTATCAAAGCAGATGCTGAGACTAATGGCCAACTGTTGGGCAGAGTGCAGGGAATCTTATGAAAGAAGTGGGAAATAGTAAGATCTGGAGAGGACAGGAGCTCCACAAGTTGAGCAACAGAACCAAAATATCTGAGCCCAGGGGTCTTTCCTGAGACTGATACTCCAACCAAGGACCATGCATGGAGATAACCTAGAACCCTTGCACAGATATAGCCCATGGCAGTTAAGTGTCCAAGTGGGTTCCATAATAATGGGAACAGGGACTGTCTCTGACATGAACTGATTGGCCTGCTCTTTAATCACCTCCTTCTGAGAGGGGAGCAGCCTTACCAGGCCATAGAGGAAGACAATGCAGCCACTCCTGATGAGAGCTGATAGACTAGGATCAGAAGGAAGGAAAAGAAGACCTCCCCTATCAGTGGACTTTGAGAGGGGCATGTGTGGAGAAGGGGGAAGAAGAGAGGGTTTGGGAGGGGAGGGGGGAGGGCGCTACAGGGGGGATACAAAGTGAATAAAGTGTAATTAATAAAAAATTAAAAAAATAATAATTTAATAGATGTTCTCATTCATAAGATATACTTGGCTTCCACCGTAAGTAGAAAAGACTCTAGGTGTATGAATTCCAATTATTGCTGTTATCACCAAATCTTGGGGATTCTTTTTCATAAAAGATTAAAACTTCATCGGCTAGTGAGATGGCTCAACAAATTAAAGCATGCTTTAAACAAGCTTGAT
>CM053744.1:47531357-47545243 GCA_028658305.1 Pachyuromys duprasi
CACACACACACACACACACACACACACACGAGAGAGAGACAAACAGAGACGAAGAGAGAGATAGAAACCTCACAGCCCAACTCCACTAACAAACTTTCTACAACAAGGCCACACCTCCTAATCCTTATAATCTTCTTAAACAGTTCCATTCCTCGATGACCAAGCCTTCAATGTATGAACCTATGCAATTCATTCTTATTCAAACCACCATCTGCTCCCTGGCCCCAATAGGCTTATAGTCAAATTATAATGCAAAATGCATTTATCCCAACTTCAAAATCTTTCAGTTTCAAGATTGCTTAAAAGTCCTAGGGTCAGATGGAAGGGGAGGGGAACCTCTGCTCTCAGTGGAGTCATGGGAGGGACATGGGAGGAGAAGAGGTAGGGAGGGTGGCGCTGGGAGGGGGCTACAGCTGGGGTACAAAGTGAATAAACTAATAATCAAATAAATAAATACATAACTATAACAAACAAACAAACAAAAAGTCCAAAGTCTGAAGTCCAAAGGCTTTTTGAAACTCAAGAGAATCACTTAACTGTAACCCCTGTAAAATCAAAATCAAAAGCAGACATTTATGCAATAGCACAGCATATACATTACCATTCTAAAAGGGAGGAAATACTGGACCAACACAAGACCAAAAATCAGCAGGGCAAACTCCAAATTCTGCATCTCCATTTCTGATGTCAAAGCACTCTTCAAATCTCCAACTCCTTTCAGCTTTGTTAACTGAAACATATGTTGTTCTGTCTTGGGCCATTTCTATACTGTTAACAACAATCCTTGACAGGTATCCCATGACTCGGGCATCTCCAACATCTTGGGGTCTCCAATATAATCCAGGCTTCACCTTCACAGCTTCACAAAATGGCCTTTCTGGGCTTCCATGCAGGAACACCTCTGGCAAATGCCAGGCCTCAGACTTCCTTACTTTCCTTAGCGACAGAGGAAGATTCTACAACCTCTTTCTTGTATTCTTGACTTGAAAGCCAAAACCAGATGGCCAAAGCTACCAATTTCTGCTGCTTAATAAGGGTGGAACTTGGTCCCCCCTTCAATTACATTTGTATCAGTTTTCTGTTGTTGATGATTTCCTTCAGTGTTTGAGCTTTTCATTAATTCCTTTTCACAAGCTGGAAGCTTAGCTGAGTGGGGTCTTGGCCCTGAGGTCACCACTTTATTCTATTTAGCATCAGGCTTTTCTGTAAACTTTTAATCTCCTTGAGCACGGGGCTTAGCTCCATTACACTTCCCGGTGCTCCTTTTCTCCTCAAACTGTACATTTCGTCTTTCTGTTTGTCCAGCTTGCTCCTTTTCATTAAAGATCTGCATTAGAGTGAACACTAATGACTACATGACAGAGTCAATTCTAGGCTGTCTTGAAATTTCCCCCTGCCAACGCAACTTAATCCATACCTTTCAGTTTAGCCACAGGCACACACACACACACACACACACCACACACACACACATTTGGACAAAGGCAGAAAGCAGCAACATTCTTTGCCAAAATATCTAGGCCACTAACTAATGTGCTTCTTTTTTGAAACTTCATAAGCTGGGCCCCCATGGTTCAAATCACCCTCAGCATTATCTTCTATGCTCCTGTTAGTATGGTCCATTAAGTCTCTATTGAAGCATTCAACTTCATCCCTAATCCAAACTCCCAAAGTCCACATTCTACCAACAAACAGCATGGTCAAGCTTGTTACAGCAATAACCTGCTCCCTGGTACCAACTTGTGTCTTAGTCAGTGCTATATTGCTGTGAAGAGACACCACGACCAAGACAAGTCTTATAAAAGAGAACATTTAATTGGATTTTGATTTACAGTTTCAGAAGTTTAGTTCATATCATCAGTGGGGAGCATGGTAGCATACAAGCAAGCACGGAGCAGTAGTGGAGAGCTATATCATGATCTTTAGGCGAAGAGAGGAGGGAGGGGGTAGGCTGGGGCTGCATGGCTTTTCAAATCTCAAAGCTAACTCCCAGTGGCACACTTCCTCCAACAATGTCACACCTCCTCCAATAAGGCCACACCTCCCAATCCTTGTAATCCTTTCAAACAGTGCCACTCCCCAATGACCAAGCATTCAAATATATTAGTCTATGGGAGCCATTCTTATTAAAAACACCACGAGGATAGTTATATCATGTAGGGCATAATTATGACTTGATGACTTGGTTAAATATATAATACATTTGTAAATATATGTGAGATATGATTTTAGGCATAATTATGACCTGGTTAGTGTTTTCACTTGGAAATTAAAATGACATAAGTAGGTATGATGGTGTGTCAAGTTGAAAAGGGGTGAACTTGTGATGGTTACTCTTGGCTGTCACCTTGACTACATATGGAATTAATTAAAAGCCAAGTGGCTGGTACACCCGTGAGGGATGTTTTTAACTAAGTCATTTGATTTGGGAAGACCCACTTTTAATCTGTATCTTTTGAGGTGGGACTGGACTGTACCTTCTGATGGCAGCCTATGTAAAGGACACAGAAGAAGGAAGCTTGATCTTTGCCTGCTCGCTCTCTCATGTGCTGGCAAGTCCATTCCTTCACTGGCCATAGAGCCTAATTCTTTAGGATTCTAGCATGTACTGAAGGCCAGATGAGGCATCAAGCCTTGTGGACTGAACAACTACTGGATTCTTGGACATTCTGTTTGTAGATAGCCATTGCTGGACTAGCAGAACCACAGCCTGTAAGCCTTCTAATACCCCGTCCCCCCTTGAATTGTAAGTTCTGATCCTCTAGAGAACCCTGACTAACACACTTTCTATAATGTCAACTGTGTGTGTGTGTCTGTGGGCATATGGGTTAAAACTAGGGCCCTCTGAATGTTAAGCAAGCTTTCTACCTTTGAATCACATTCTGGCCCTTCATTAGCTTTTTATGTGCCACATGTGTACTGATACCATTCAGTTCTCGTCTTTCTGTGTATGGTCCTTTCTGCTTAGCATAGTTATCGCTAGTTCCACTGCTGATGCCACAAATGACAGAATTTGAAATATTTGAAATAAATTAATTAAATGAGAGATAGGTAGAGAGAGAAGAGAGCGAGAGTAAGAGAGCGAGAGCGAGCATGGCTCATGCATGTGTGCATGTATGTAGAGGCCAGAGGTTGACGTCAGGTGTCTTCCTCTATCACTCTCCACATAACGTTTTGAAACACAGTTTCTCACTAAACCTGTTCACTGATTTGGCTAGGCCAGCAAGCTGGTGGGCTCCAGGGATCCACTTGTCTCCGTCTCTCAGTGCTGGGTGACAGATGTGTATTGCCTCTCAAGCTTTTACACAGGTGTCGGGGATCCAAACCCATATTCTGGTGCTTGCACAGCATACAACTTATTGATTGAGCCTTTTCCTCAGGCCCTAGCCTCCCTCTCTTTTATTTTTCCATTTTTCTTTTCTTTTTATTTTTTTTGGAAATTAAGATATATCATTTCTCCTTTTTCCTTCCTCCAAGCTACCCTTCCTCCCACTTCCCTTCCTAGCCCTCTCTCAAATTCATTCTCTCTTTTTCTATAGTTATTATCATTATACATACATATGAATAAATCCATAAATACAACTTGTTTAGTCTGTTTAATGTAACTTGTATGTCTATGATTTCGAGGCTGATAAATTGGAATTGGATAACCAATTAGGCGCTCTTCCCTGGGGAAGACTATTTCTCCCATTCCCCATATTCCTTAGCTGCCTGCATCTCTTTGTTTAGGGCTGGAGTCTGTGGGATTTCCCCCTTCCATGTTACCGTGCCTATTGGTATTGTCCTTATTCAGGCAGCCACACTGTTGAGCTATCATGGGTCATTTAAAAATGTCTGAATAGTTCTTAGATTTAAGGGTTAGTTCTCCCTTCATAAGAGAATACTGGGAAATGTAATGAGATGAGAGAAATAAATTTGACATGGTCCATATATGGTCAGTGTCCTAGTTAGGGTTTTTATTACTGCAATGAAACACCATGACCAAAAGCAAGTTGTAGAGGAAAGGGTTTTTTTTTTTTTTTTTTTGGCTTACACTTCCACATTGTAGTCTATCACCGAAAGAAGTCAATACAGGAACTCAAACAGGTCAGGAAATTGGAGGCAAGAGCTGATGCAGAGGCCACAGAGGGGCATTGCATGCTGGCTTGCTCCCCATAGCTTTCTCATCTTGCTTTCTTATAGGCCCAGTACTGCCAGCTCAGGGATGGCACCACTAACAATGGGCTGAGTCCTCCCCCATCAGCCACTATTTAAGAAACACCTGACAGGCCTACCTACAACCTGATTTTATGGAAGCATTTTCTTAATTGAGGTCCCCTCCTCTCAGATGACCCCATCTTGTGTCAAGCTGACATAAAACTATATAGCAAGTCAGTTTTTGGAGTTTACCCAATCCTTTCAGTAACCAGAAACTACTAAATGGTTTTATGATAGATTTATATTCTCTAGCTTCCCGCCCCCCCCCACTAAGACATAAATATTCCTCTTGTCTTGCTTCTGTGCCACATGTATTCTTTCCACACCTTGCAGTAAAAATACCACTTCTGTTACCAATTTTGTCTTAGTTAGGGTTTCTACTGCTATTATAAAATACCATGACCAAGAGCAATGTGGAGAGAAAAAGGTTGTTTTGGTTACTCTTCTACATCACAGTCCACTATTGAAGGAAGTCAGAGCAGGAACTCAAGCAGGGCAGAAACCTAGGGGACAGGACCTAATGCAGAGGCCATGGAGTGGGCTGCTTACTGGCTTGCCTTCTATGGCTTGTTCAGCTTGCTTTCTTGAAGAACCCGGGACCACCGGCCCATGGCTGGTATTATCCACAATGTGCTAGATTCTCCTGCATCAATCATCAAATCAAGAAAGCGCATCACAGGCTTGACTACAGGCTAATCATATGGCAGCAGTTTTTTTAGTTGAGAATCCTTCTCCCCAAATAACGCTAACTTGTGTCAAGTTGACAAGAATCTATCAAGTACAGAGCTGTTTAAATTATACTTAATGTTGATAAAAGATTACAAGAACGTACGGATGAACCTGGCCTTTTTATGTGGGTACTGGGGATTGAACTCAGGTCTCCATGTTTGCACAGCAAGCACTTTACTGACTGAACTATCTCCCTATTCTCATAATTATTTCTTCTTATGATCACTGAAAAATATCTCTTGAAGTTTATGAAGGCTCTTGCTTAAAAATTCTCTTTGGAAGCTTGGTGTGATGGTGTGTATCCATAATCCTGGCTCTTACTTTGAAGGGAGAAGCAGGAGGACTGGAGGCCATTATCAACTTCAGAGTCAATCCAAGAGTTATAGAAGAGTCAGCTAAGGTTATATAAGGCTGTCTGAACACTTCCCTCCAAAACTCCTGTGGAATATACCCTAGATTAAAGAATTATTTATATTATTTTTTAAAATTAAAAGAATTGTTATTTTAATTTTATGTGTGTGGGTGTTTTTGTTTGGATGTATGTCAATGCATCCCATTTGTGCCTGTTGCCCACAGAGGCAGAAGAGAACATTGGATCCCTCTGGAACTGGAGTTCCAAATGGTTGTGAGCCTCCATGTAGGTTTGGGGAATCAAACCCAGGTCCTCAGGGCAAACAGCCAGTGCTCTTAACTGCTAAGTCATCTTTCCGGGTCCTTTATTATTTTTTAAATTATATGTTTTGTTGTGCCTGAGTGTGGGTATATGCACATGAATCCAGGTCTCCATGGAGGTCAGGGGCAATTGTGTCCCACTCCATGGATGTGAGAGCTGCGAACTGAACTCAGTTCTTCAAAAGTAGTACCCCCTCTTTACTGCTGAACCATCTCTCCACTCCCCATACACTAGAATTTTAATACAAATAAAAAGAAGATGAGTACTTTTAGTTCAGGTGTGAATTTTAATTTCATGAGCTATTTAACAGATTCTAAATGAAATTTCTCTGTAGCCAGAATTAAAGACAAAGATTTTCTTTGTCATGGTTTCAGCTTAACTTGGAAACCGTCATGATGAAGGAGAGAAGGCTTTTTAAACACCTGGAGCCTCTTGACGAGTTTGCACCAGTTTTGAAGAGTTCTGTCAAGCCAAGGTCACCCCCTCTGCAGCTATCAAGGCCCGCACAGCTCCTGTCCTTTCTCCGCACCCAGTCTGTTCTCACTTGAGATTTTCCATCACCCCCCTTATGACCCCTCCTCCTCATTCTTCTCTTTTGAAATTTATTGCAGTTTTGATTTCCTGCCACAGTGAGCGGTTATCTTTTATAACCACTGATGGGTGCTTTCATGTGGGGAGACTCCAGACCGTTCCTGTCAACCCCTGGGTAACAGCAGAGAAGCCCTATTCATCGGGTTTCTTAACTGTGTCAATAGATCAGGACACCTTGTCATCTGTTTTACAGTGTTTGATGGTGTTTTTGAGATAGGTTTGGAATGCTATTGAGGTGAACAGCTGGGCAAGTTTTACAATTGGGCTCAGAGAGGAGAGTGACACCTGTAATTACAAAGGTTGTGTGCAAAGGGAGGATGAAGGGGTCTCTTCTGCCCTCTTGGTTTCCTGATGGGAACTCGGAGCTGGAAGCTGTTATCTGGTAACTCTGAGCAGAGTGGTTCTCAACCAAAGGTCACCCTTCTCGCCTATGTAATGGTAAATGTCTCCAGGGTCACTTGACAATGTCTTGAGGCACTGTTGGTTGTCACAATTGGAAGGTGCACATTACTGGGTGTCTATTGGGCACAACATGACAAAGCATTATACAACCTAAAGATAAAAGTGTTATCCGGCAGGACAGCTTGGTGAGTAAGGGTGCTTGGTGGATAAACCTGATGACCTTGGGAGAGAGAGAGAGAGAGAAAGAGAGAGAGACAGAGAGAGAGAGACAGAGAGACAGAGACAGAGAGACAGACAGAGAGACAGAGACAGAGAGACAGAGAGAGAGAGAGAGAGAGAGAGAGAGAGAAGAGAACTGACTTGGTCTTTTTAATGTCCTCTGAAATTTACACGTTACACAGACACACATACAGACACACACACACACACACACACACACGCACACACACGCACGCACGCACGCACACACACAGAGAAAGAGAAAAGAATCAATCATGTTAAGATTGAGAACTTCCTCTATCAGCTCAGCTCTATTTCTTTCTTCCCTCCCTCCCTCTCTTCCTCTCTCTCACTTTTCATGACTCTAGTCCTCCCTCTTTCTCTCCCTCCACCTCTTTCTCAAAATCTGTGTTGTACAAGTGTGGTATGTATTCATTAAGTGCATGTATGTGTGTGTGCAGGTGTGAGTTCACATGTGTGCCTGCCTGTGTGTGTAAGGGACTGAAGGACAACCTCAGGTATTATTCTGTAAGTATCATTCATGTTGTTTTGTTGTAGTCACTCACCCCCCCCCCCATTTTTTTTCTTTTTGAGACAGGGTGTTTGTATTGTCTTTTGTTTTTTAAAAAAATTAAAATTAATTACTTAAAAAATTAATTACATTTTATTCACTTTTTATCCCAGCAGTAGTCCCCTCCCTCAGCCTGTACCAATCCCGCCCTCCCTCTCTTCCTCATCTCCTTCCATGATCCTTCCCCAGTCCACTGATAGGGGAGGTCCTCCTCCCCTTCCATCTGACCCTAGTCTCTCAGGTCTCATCAGGACTGGCTGTATTGTCTTCCTCTGTGGCCTGGTAAGGCTGCTCCCCCCTCAGGGGGAGGTGATCAAAGAGCAGGCTGATCAGTTCATGTCAGAGACAGTCCCTCTTCCCCTTACTAGGGAACCCACTTGGACACTGAGTCTATAGGCTACTCCTGAGCAGAGGTTCTAGGTTATCTTCATCCATGGTCCTTGGTTGGAGTATCAGTCTCAGAAAATCTGGACCCCTGGGCCCAGATTCTTTATTTCAGTTGCTCTTCTTGTGGAGCTCCTGTCCCCTCCAGGTCTGTCTATCTCCCCCTTCTTTCAGAAGACTTCCTGAACTCTGCCCACAGTTTGGTTATGAGTCTCACATCTGTTTTGATATCCTGCTGAGTATAGTCTTTCAGAGGCCCTCTGTGGTAGGCTCCTGTCCTGTTCACTATTTTCTCCCTCTTTGGATTTGCCTTTCTGAGTGAGGATTGAGGATCTTACCCAGGGCCCTTCTTCTTGCTTAGTTTCTTTAGGTGGGCAGATTTTAGTATGTTTATCCTATATTATATGTCTACTATTCACTTACACCATGTGTGTCTTTCTGGGTCTGGGTTACTTTAGTCAGGATGATCTTTTCTAGATTCCACCATTTGCCTGCAAAATTCATGATTTCCTTGTTTTAATAGCTGAGTAGTATTCCATTGTGTAGATGTACCACAATTTCTGTATCCGTTCCTCAGTTGAGGGGCATCTGGGTTGTTCCCAGCTTCTGACGATTATGAATAGAGCTGCTGGGAACATGGCTGTCCTCCTCCTCTTTTTTTTCCTTTTGATACAGGGTGTTTGTATTGGCTCCTGATGGTTTTTTTTTGTTGTTGTTGTTGTTGTTGTTTTTTTTACACATCCCAGGTGAACTAAGTGTTTTGTTTTTGGTGTTTTTCATGTCTCATGTTTCTTAGCAGTCTCTTTATGGTAGCACTCAATCTAGTACCTGTTACCAACAGAACTTCACTTTGTCCTTCAGTTTGTTCCCTTGGAAGATAGCATGTCCTGTGATGGTAGAGACAAATTAAGAGGATGTAAATATTTATTCCTGTAGAATCTAGAATTTTTCTAAGAAACTTTTAAAATTGGCTTACAAATCTCATCATTTTTCCTTCCTTCTCTCCCTCATCCCTGTTTCCCGCTCTTCTCCACATCCTTCTCTCTTTCATCTCTACTTTTTATCTGAGGCAGGGTTTTTCCCTGTAGCCCAGATTGGTGTGGAACTGACTAGGTAGCCCAGGCTACTTCAACACACTGTCCCTTTGCCTCACTCTCTCAAAGCTGTGAGATTGTTTAAATGTGCATCACTGAACCCAGCCTGCCCTTTCCGTTTTAATTATGTACCAGCCATGCAGAGGGCCCTCAGCTGGATATTCAGTTTTGGTGAGGCATACTTTGTGGTGAATCCTTTCTAATTCTCACTAATGTTTATTTGATTGAAACTCTTAGAAAAGCTTAGTTCTTTTCTGTGATGTACATAATTAAAAAAGATTGGTAGCCAGTGATGAACGTTTTCTTTTTGGTGAGCCTATAAGTACAGTTTAACACCTTCATGTGAAAGCAAACCAATAAGATAAAACTTAACACTTTCTACAACTGATGCAGAAGTGATATGGAACTTCTTAACCACCATTTAAAAAATTTAATATTGTGTTATGTGTATATGTATATATCTGTACACACACACTCAGACACAGACAAAGACACGCGCACGCACGCGCGCGCGCGCGCGCGCACACACACACACACACACACACACACACAATTGCAATGCCCTCAGAGGCCAGAAGAGAGTGTTTGGATTTCCCAGAATTGGAGTTACAGGAAGTTGTGAGCTGCTCCATGCGGATGCTGGAAACCAAATTCAAGCCCTGTGCAAAAGCAGTGTGTTCTCTTAACCTCTGAACCATGTCCCAGCTCTTAATCACTATTTTGGATGAAAGCATCCTGTTTTAATTTATACATCCATTTATATTAAATTTGCTCAGTGTCTTGTAACTTATAAAACATTTCTCTCTTCATCTCTCTAAAATCCCTTTCAGGTAGACCAGGAAATTTATTCTTGCCATTGTGCTGCTTCTAAGTATGCAAATTTCTCTCTTCACAGCCCCGTCCAGACTGTAGGCCTTTCTAAGGCTGCAAGCACATTTTGTACTTCTTTGTGTCACATCGGTGCCCATAGCTGAAAAAAGTCATCGTGTTTTTGTTGACTTATCCATTGTAGAAACTTAATTCAGGGAACTCAGAATTACCCCCGCCAGATTTGGTGGACTCTTTTAGGATTAAGCAAATTCTAAATTTTGAGAACTCCAATCACTTCCCAATGTGTGTGTTTTAAGATGTGAAATCCAGAAAGCGGTTATGAAATATCTCTTTCCACACTTGGTTAACATTCAGTTTTAGTTCAGTTTTTGAAACCTGGCCCATTTCTTGCAATATTGAAGGCAAAATTACAGGGAAATCACATTCCTAGTTACAAACACAAAGGAAAACAAGAATTGATTGTCATACAGTCTCTCTACCAATTGCTTCATTGCATTTTTAAAAAATGCATAAGAACATAAAAATGTGTGAGGAGATAGCCAATCCAGAAACAACAAATGCAGGATGAATGCTATAGTTTTTCCATTATACTCTAGTGCTTTTGAACAGATAAAATTTTTCGCCACTTAAAACATTCTGCCACATTTGAAAGGTGGCAGAGTCAACGTCTATTGTGTAATGGGATGACAATCTCTGAGTCCTGTCTGCGATAGTAAGCATTTGCCTCCATCTCAGGGATGCTGGTTAATTATACCTCTTCATGTGATATCTGTAAAAAATAAAATAAGAGCATTTATACGCTTATACTTTGAAAATTATAAACTATAAAGTGGAAGGCGTTAGCAATTATTACTCTTTGAAATTTGGGGAATGATCAAAATTGCTTTTCATAGATTGTTCCAGAGCCTTTTGCTGCATCCTAAATCCCCCAGAAATCAGTAGTAACAAGCAACCGCTATTTGACTTATCTGTGCTTTTAGGCCTCAGGAGTTTGATGCCCAACTGGGCAGGTCTTGTTCAAAGTCTTATATGATTGAAACCAGATGTTGTCTGTGGCTGTAGCCATCTGAAACCTGTGGGGAGCGTGTCCGAGATGGCTTACAAACACGACTGAGAATTGCAGATGGTGGCTAGGAAGGCTGCAGGGTAGAGCTTCTTTACCTACCTTCTTAGGATGATGGTTTCAGGTTAGCCATTATGATATGAAGCCTGAATTCCCTACAGTGAGCATCCCAAGGGGACAGGATGGATATTACATGATGTTTTGTGTGCTAGCTTTGGAAGGCACTCAGAATTACACTATTGTATTCTATAAGTTTCTCTCTTTTTCTCTTTTTGTATGTGAGTGTGTGTGTGTGTGTATACATGTGTGTGAACTTTTGGAGGCCAGAGGTTAACTCTGGGTACCTTCCTCAATCACCTTCCATTATTTTCTTTTTTATATATTAAAAATATGTATTGAATTTTATGTGTATGGGTATTTTGCCTGCACATATGTATGTATGTATGTGTACCACATGTGTTTCTTGGGCCTGAGGAGGTTGGAAGAGAGTGTCAGATCCCTTGGAACTGGAATCGCATCAAGTGACTAATATCTACGAGAGGGTGGCATACTCCACTTCTAGTTAACATGAAGACATGTTTAAAAGCTGACATTGTCATTAGAAAAGTCATGGTAGTTAAAGAGGAGGTGTGTGCTTGAAAAGTGGGTTGGATCACAGAATAATAAACTTCTGGGAAGAATAATTTTCTTCATACCAGAATCATACCAGATTCTGTAATAGCTCATTATTTTGATGGCTCAGTGATGGAGATATGTCTTTTCTTTTTAACCTAGATCTTTCTGGCTCTTCATAAAAATTCTGCATGCTTTATTATTTGAAGAGATGACCTTACTCTATAAAGGTTTTCTAAAACCACTTAACAGGATACACAGTCTGCTTGTAGACTACATTTCATTAATTTCTTTGAACTTTGATGGCTTCCCATCTTGAGGAATAGTTGAATCAATAGGCAAATACTCCTAACCTTTCAACAGGCTGATAGCCTTCTGACTTGATGCTATTGTTAGCCTAGGTCCCTTTCCGGGTCCAATTATCTCAGGAGATGACTCAATGTTATCTCAAGCATCCCAGGTAGGGATTTTCCCAGCCTGCTTTGTGGCAGCCTCCCAGGTACCACAGTGTCACATCTTCTCTGTCTGGCACTCCTGTAAGCTGACTTCCAGGTGCGAGTTACTCTGCCAGAGAAGGATCATCTTATTTGCATGCGCATGTGCTTTGTCACGCAGAAGAACTGGCAGAGACGATTGCTAGCGGTACAATCTCCTGCTTGTAGGTGACGCCAAATCTCTCACTGTGAAAGTCCAACGGGCATATTTCGAGTAGGCTGCCTGCCAAAGAGAGAGCTCTGCTGTTGCATTGTTCCTGCAGAAAAAGGGTACGTGTTCTCTGTAAAAGCCTCCGAAATTCCAGAGAGGGCGAAGGCAGCGGTGGTCCTTGGAAGAAGGGTGTCAATACTTGTGCATCTTGGAGATCCAGGAGAGCCCAGGGCTCACTTCTCTCGGTGACATGCTCTTGAGTGTGAGGTTGCTGTAAGTCCCCTCCCGTCAGTTACCGCTTTAGAGGCGTTGTTGGGAGCCCGTTCTTGAGACTGCGTTGAATGGAGTTCACGCCTCGCATATACCACAGCACGCTAACCTATGAACTGGCCAAGAGGGTGGCCTTGACGTCTGATCTGGGAGAATCGAAAGCTTTAAGGATGTGGTTGTAGTCACTGAGCAATGCACAGTGTTGATTACCTTATACCGACCGAAAGCGATCGCAGCTTACTAACCATGGTGAAATGTCAAATTCTGAAGCAGAAAAGGTTTGGATGTGAAGATAGGACTGGATTTGGTTTCAAATCTTTCTCATTCCTGGCTTCATTATCCAGGGAGAATCATCCTATGTACCTCAGCTGGGCACCCTCAACTGTAAATTGGAAATGATATTAAATTATCTGCGGGATCATTGGTAACATTCAGTAACACAGTCTATGCGAAGTACAAAGTTCTTCCATGGTCATGTCTTATAATCCCGATTCCAGATTGTTTCAGAGGATCAAGACTGGTTGGAAATGACCATTACTATCTGATTCAATAGATATGTTAGTTATAACCATAGTTGTTTGGATTAAATCAAGTATAGTGTTTCACATTTTAGGAGTCAAAAGCAATCAATCTGATAATCTTTTTGTTGTTGTTCCTTATTAGATTAGACAGGATTTGGTCAGGAGAATTGAGATCACTCTAGGTAGTTTAAGTGGAATGGGAATTAATACAGGGAATTGAAAGCCTTCAAAATGAATGAGAGGGCCAAATGTCTCTGGTAAATTCATAAATTCTGTCTCTGCCAAATAGTCTGTTTGCTTTATGTCTGAAGATGGTGGTTTGTAGGAGGGCACTCTGAAAGGCTTGGCCAATTGTCACTTCCGTCATTTGTTGGAATCCTTATTCTGCCCACCATTGCTTTGTTATAAACCATTGGTTCTCTTTCTTTCCCACCTTCCAGATCTTGAAATTCTTCTTAATTTGCTTCAAGGACAAAGAAACTGCTGAGTGTTCTTTGGAGATATTTTGTTTGTGAATTGGTGTTTGGTGATGACTTTGTAGACCTGAGCATGCTGTGGTAGGGTGGCTTTGCTGAAGACAATGGTCTTCTTTTGCACTCTTGAGCCTCTGCCTTCAGAAGGGTTCGAAAGCAATCCAGATGTGGTGGGGCACACCTGTAATCTCAGCGCTTCTGACAGCGGTGGGAAGGGAGGGCAGAGACAGGGGGATTGCTTCAAGTTTGACTTCAGCCTGATCTATATAATAAGTCCCAGCTCACCCATAGCTACCTACTAGGCCTTGTCTAAATAAAGAGTAGGAGGAGGAGGAGAAAGAGGAGGAGAAAGAGGAGAAAAAGGAGGAGAAGGGGGAGGAGGAGAAGGAAGATTTCAATATGGAAGTAGGAAAATACTGGGCTGAAAATTTAAAGGTACAGGTAAATATGCATGTATTTTCTTTCTTTTTTTTTTTTTTAGGAATCATTGAACGTTTATTTTATTGTACACTCAGAGACGTCTGATAATTTGGAAAGGGAAAAGTCAATAGTTACTTTATCTGTACAATTTGGCAGATAAAAATCGCAGGGCAGCAGGACACATGCAGCAT
>CM053744.1:47550864-47593490 GCA_028658305.1 Pachyuromys duprasi
GGCCTTTTTTTAAAATGTAATTTATTTATTTTTATATCAATCACAGGTTAGATACCTTGCATCCCAGGCGTAGCCCCCTCCCTCATTCTCTCCTACTCTCCCCATCCCTTCCTCATCTCCTCCCCGCCCCCTCCAAGTCCACCGACGGGGGAGGACCTCTTCCCCTTCCATTGGACCCCAGTTCATCTTGTCTCCTCAGGGCTGGCTGCAATGTCCTTCCCTGGGATCTAGCCAGGCTGTTACTCCCTGGTGTGTATGGGGGAGGGTCAAAGAGCCAGCCATCGAGTTCATGACTGTTCCCCTTACTAGGGTCTTCAGTTGGACACCGAGCTACCATGGGCCACATCTGAGCAGGGGTTCTAGGCCATATCCATACATGGTCCTTGGTTGGAGAAAGTGTCTCGTATAAAACCCCTGTGCCCTGAAGAGCAGGCCTTTTCAAACCCAACAAAATAAAATACAACAAGAGAAGGAAAAAGCCCTCATATGGAGGCTGGATCAGGCAACCCAACAGGAGGAAAGGAGTCCCATGAGCAGTTAAAAGAGTCAAAGATACCCTGCTCCCACAGTTAAGAGTCCCACAAAACACCACACTAACAGCCACAACATATATGCAGAGAAACTGGTACAGACCTCTGCAGGACCCATGCTTAGGGGCCTGCAGTCTCTGTGAACCCATATGAGCACTGCTTAGTAGACATAGTGGGTCATGTTCTCTGATGTCCTCCATCCCCTCTGACTCTTATGATCTTTTTGCACCCACCTTCCCTGGAATTCTCCTTCTGAGAGGTGGGACCTGATAGAGACCTCCAATTTACACTCTCTCTTGCCATAATGTCTGGTTTGTGGGTCTCTGAATCCACTCCCATCTGGTTCCAGAGGAAGCCTCTTTGATGATGGCTGGACAATATAGCTGATCTATGAGTATAGCAGGTTATTTTATTAGGAATATTTTTATTGATATATTTTTTAGATCAGCTGTGTTTGGTTTTACCCTATGTCTCTGGGCTATTCAGTCTCTAGTTCTTGGCTATTGAAGCAGTGCCAGGCATGGGCTCTCTCTTGAGGAGTGGTTGGCCATTTCTACATCCTGCCACAGCACATCTTATAGACAGGACGAATTGCTATTCAAAGATTTTACGGTTGGGTTGGTATTCATGTTTCTCTTTTGGTAGACGGTAGCATGCCCTCCCACACCACAAAGAATAGAGGTGAATGCTCCCTGTGGGTACCAGCTCAGTCTCTCCATGTTCAACGAGCTGAGCAGATGTCCTCGGCAGTGGGGTCATGCTGTCCGTTTCTGAGAGCAACCCTCTGTCCAGAATCATCCTGGATTGTTTAGGCTCTCCATAGAAGTCCCTCCCCTTGGCCAACAACTCAACCAAATGCCACCCAGTCTCTCCACTGGAAGCCTTGCCCGGCTACAAAAGATGGCCAGCTGTGGCCAGCTGTGAGTCCACTGGTACTAGGAGTCTTCGCTAGGGTCACCCTTGTAGATTCCAGGAAGTTTCCATTGCGCTAGCTTTCCATTATAGCCATCAAATGCCTCCCAATTCTAGCCATCTCCCGATGCACTCTCCCTTTCCATTCTATCCCCCCACCCTGTTCCTTCCAACTCCTCACTCATGCCCAGTCCATCACAAAGTATATTCTATTTTCCCTTCGCAGGGAGATTCATGTATCAGCCCCTAGACTTTACCTAACCTTTCTGGGTCTACAGATTGTAGCTTGGTTATCTTTTACTTAATGGCTAATATCCACTTATAAGAGAACACATACCATATTTGTTTTTCTGGGTCTGGGGATGATTTTTTTTTCTAGTTGCATCCATTTGCCTGCAAGTTTCATGATGTCATTTTGTTATTAACAGCTGAGTAATGTTCCATTGTGTATTTGTGCCATATTTTGTTTATCCTTTTCTTTTTTTTTTAAGTTGAGAGACATCTAGGTGTTTCCACTTGCTATTATGAATAAAGCCACAATGAACATAGCTGAGCAAGTTTCCTTATGGTAGGCTGGAGCATCCTCGGGGTATATGCAAATGTTGTTCTATGCATTCTTCTACATGCGGACATCCAGTTTGAACAGCACCCTTTGTTCTCCTCTCCCCATTGTGTGTTTAAAAAATCAGGTGTCCGTGGGTGTGTGGGTTTATGTCTGGATCTCCAGTTAGGTTTCATCGATCAATATGTCTGGTTTTATGACAATACCATGTGGTTTTTATTACTATAGCTCTATAGTATAGCTTGAGATTAGGGATGGTGAGACCTCCGGCAGTTCTTTTATTGTTCAGGATTGTTTTAGCTGCTCTAGGTTTTTTTCATATGAAGTTGAGAATTGTTGTTTCCGGGTCTGTAAAGAATCATGTCGGAGCTGGGAGTCTTTTAATCCCAGCACTCAGAGAGGCAGAGGCAGGTGGATTGCTATGAGTTTGAGGCCAGCCTGGTCTACATAGTGAGTCCAAGATAGCCAAGGCTACATAGAAACCCTGTCTTGAAAAACAAACAAACAAACAGAATTGTTTTGGAATTTTGGTGTTGAATTCATTTAATCTGTATATTTCTTTTGATAAGATGACCAATTTTTAAAAAATATTTATTTTTATTAGTTCGTTTATTCACTTTGTATCCCAGCTGTAGTCCCCTTCCTCATCCCCTCCCAAACTCACCCTCCCTCCCCTTTCTTCTCCTATGCCCCTCCCCCAGTCCACTGATAGGGAAGTCCTCCTCCCCTTCCATTTGATCCTAATCTATCAGGTCTCATCAAGACTGGCTGTATTGTCTTCCGCTGTGGCCTGGTAAGGCTGCTCCCCTCTCAGGGGAAGGTGATCAAAGAGCCAGCCCCTGAGTTCATGTCTGAGACAGTCCCTGTTCCCATTGCTAGGGAGTCCTCTTGGACACTGAGCTGCCATGGGCTACATGTATGCAGGGATTCTAGGTTATCTCCATGAATGGTCCTTGTTTGGAGTATCAGTGTCAGAAAAGACCCCTGGGCCCAGATTGTTTTTGGTTCTGTTGCTCTCCTTGTGGAGTTCCTGTCCCCTCCAGGTCTTTCTATCTCCCCCTTCTTTCATAAGATTCCCTGCATTCTACCCAAAGTTTGGTTATGAGTCTCAGCATCTGCTTTGATACCCTGCTGGGTAGAGAAAATGACCAAATTTTATTATGTGAATCCTACTGATTTATGAGCATGGAAGATCTTTCCATCTTCTGATATTTTCTTCAGATTCTTTCTCAAATACTTGAAGTTTTTATTATAAGTCTTTCACTTGCTTGGTTAGACTTACCTCAAGATATTTTCTATTATTTTAGGCTATTATGAAAGGTCTTGTTTCCCTGATTTCTTTCTCAGTCTGTTTGTATTTTGTATACAGAAGGGTCAAGGAGTTTTTGAGTTACTATTTCATCTGGTCACGTCTCTGAAAGTATTTATCAGAATCAAATTCCCTAGGGGAATTTTATGGTCACATATGTATACTATGACATCATATGAAAATAATGATAGTTTGACTTCTTCCTTTCCAACTCTTTCAGTTGTCTTCTCATTCTAGGTAATAATTCAAGACTTATTGACTATGTAGAGAGTGGACAACCTTGTCTTGTTCCTGATTTTAGTGGAATTGCGTTGCTTCTCTCCATTTAATTTTTTGCTGACTCTAATAGGCTTGCTGTAAATTACCTTTATTATGTTTAGGCATACCCCTTGTAACCCTAATCTCTCCAGTGCTTTTATCAAGGGTTGTTGGATTTTGTCAAATGCTTTTTTTGACATCTAATTAGATGATCATGTGGGTTTTTGCTTTAGTTTACTTATATGGTGAATTACATTGACTGATTTTTTTTTTTTTTATATCGCAGTATCTCTGGGATGAAGCCTACTTGATCATGGTGGATGATCTTTTTGATGTATTCTTGGATTCAGCTTACAAGTATTTTATTGGATATTTTTGCACCTGTTTATAAGGAAAATTGGTTTATAATTCTCTTTCTTTGTTGATTCTTTTTGTGGCTTTGTTATCAGAGTAACTGTGGCCTCATAAAATGAATTGGGCAAAATTCCTTCTGTTTCTATTTTGTGGAATAATTTGAGGCTTGGAATTAACTGTTCTTTGAATATCTGGTAGAAGTCCCCCTTGGCGATACTTCAAACGATTGCTTCTATATCTTTAGGGGTTATAGGTCTATTTAAGTTGTTTATATGATCTTGATTTAACTTGACAAGTAGTAACTATTGAGAAAATTATCCATTTCTTTTAGGGCTTCCAATTTGGTGGAGTATAGTTTGTTTGTTTGTTTGTTTGTTTTTTAAAGCATGTCCTTATGGCTCTCTTGATTCCTTCAGTGTCTGTTGTTATGCCCTCCCTTTTTATTTCTGATTTTGTTAATTTGGATTTTCTCTCTCTGTCTGTTAGTTAGTTTGGATAAGGGTTTGTCTATCTTCTTGATTTTGTTCAAAGATCCAACTCTAAATTTCATTGATTGTTTATATTGTTCTCCTTGCTTCTGTTTTTATTGATTTCAGACCTAAGTCTGATATATATTTTTCTTGCTTCTTTTTGTTCTAGAGCTTTCAGGTGTGCTCTGCACTTTCCTTTTAGCGCTGCTTTCATTTGACCCATAAGTTTGGGTATGCTGCAAAATCATTTTTTATTGAATTCTAGAAAGGCTTTGGTTTCCTTTCTTTCTTTCTTTCTTTCTTTCTTTCTTTCTTTCTTTCTTTCTTTCTTTCTTTCTTTCTTTCTTTCCTTCTTGACCCATTTTTGTTCATTCAGTTTCCATGAGTGTGTAAGCATTCCATAGTTGCTGCTGTTGTTGATATCTAGCTCTAATTCATGGTGGTCTGACACAGCTGTTCTCAGCCTTCCTAAAGCTGCATCATGCTGGGATGACCCCAACCATAAAGTTATTTTGTTGCCATTTCGTAACTGCAATTTTGTAACAGTTATGAATTGTAATGTAAGTGTCTGATATGCAGGATACCTTATATGTGACCTCTATAAAAGGGTCCTGCAAAGGGGTTGAGACCCACAGTTTGAGCGACACTGGTCTAATAGAATGCAGGGAATTATTTCAACTTTCTTGTATCTGTTGAGACTTGCTTTGTGTCCAAGTTTGGTCAATTTTGAAGAAAGTTCCATGAGGAGATGTTGAGAAGAAGGCATATTCTTTTGTGTTTGGATGAAATCTTCTGTAAATATCTATTAGGTCCCTTTGGTTTGTAATGTCTGTTAGCACCAGTATTTCTCTGTTTAGGTTTTGTCTGGATGACGCGTCCATTGGAGAGAGTGCGGTATTGAAGTCTCCTCTTGTCAGTGGTGAGGGTCATTCAGTATGTGATTTAATATGTAGAAGTATTTCTTTTAAGTGCCCTTGTGTTTGGGCTCCTGATGTTAAGATGTTAAGGATTGAAATGCTATCTTGGTAGATTTTTTTTTTTTTTTGTGATGAGTATATAGTGTCCTTCCTTATCTCTTTTTATTAGTTTTGGTTTGAAGTCTATCTTGTTGGATATTAAAATGGCTATATCAGCTTTTTTCTTAGGTCCATTTGCTTGGAATATCTTTTTCCAAACTTTCACCCTGAGGTAATGTCTATCCTTGATGTTGAGGTGTTTTTCTTGTGTGTAGCAGAAGAATGGATCCTATTTTCTTATCTGTTCTGTTAGTCCATGTCTTTTTATTGGGAAATCGGGACCATTGATATTGAGAGATATCAGTGGCCAATGATTGTGGATTCCTGTTACGTTATTGTTTGGGTATGTGTGTGTACTTTTCTTCTTTTGTTTTTATTTGTGGGATTATTATTATTTTTCCAGAGCTGAGGACCGAACCCAGGGCCTTGTGCTTGCTAGGCAAGCATTTACCACTGAGCTAAATCCCCAACCCGATTTGTGGGATTATTACTTTTCTGTGTTTTTATGAATGTAATTAATCTCCTTGGTTTGGAGTTTTCCTTCTAGCACCTTCTGGAGGGCTTGATTTGTAGATAGGTATTGTTTAAATTTGACTTTATCATGAAATATCTTACTTTCTCCATCTATGGTGATTAGCCATTAAACAAATGATATCCAAGCTGCTGGGTATAGTAATCTGGGCTGGTGGCTGTAGTCTCTTAGAGTCTGCAGGCCCTTCCAGCTTTTAGAGTATCTGTTGAAAGTTGGGTGTAATTCTAATTGGTGTGATTTTATGTGCTACTTGGCCTTTTCCCCTTGCAACTTTTAATATTCTTTCTTTGTTCTGTATGTTTAGTGCTTTTATTACTATGTGGAGAGGGGACGTTCTTTTCATCTTAATTTTTTTTACAATTTATTTTTATATATTCCAATTGAAGCTCTCTCCCTCAACTCCTCCCATTCCCACCCTCCCTCCCTCTTCTCCCCTCTCCCCTTCCCCTAGTCCACTGAAAGAGGGAGTTCTCCTCCTCTGCAACCTGCCCATAGCTTGTCAAGTCTCATAAGGGCTGCCTGGATCCTCTTCCTCTGTGACCTGGCAAGGCTGCATCACCAGGGGCAAGTGATCAAAGAACAGGCAATTGAGTTCATGATGGAGGCAGCCCTGCTCCCCTTACTCGGAGATCCACGTGGAGACTGAGCTCTGAGCAGGGGGTCTAGGTCCTCTCCATGCATAGTCCTTGGTTGGTGCATCAGTCTCTGCAGAACCCCCTGGGCTCCAGGTTTTTAGCTTTGCTGGTTTCCTTGTGGGGCTCCTGTCAGAGAGGGGACTTTCTTTTAAGGTCCTATCTATTTTGTGTTCTGTGTGTTTCTTATACCTTTTATAGTTACTTCCTTCTTGAGGTTAGAAGAAATTTCTTACAATTTTGTTGAAAATACTTTCTGGGCCTTTGAGCTGGGAGAAATATCCTGTTCTTACCATGGTCTTGTGCTCCTCTCACTGGAGGACTGAGTCTGAGTATATCAGAAATGGCTGCATCTGTTTTTGTCAATCACCTTTATCATTCTGGATTTCCAATTACAAGGCCATTTGTTTACAGTCTTTATTTGCTTCTAAAATAGTGAAGTTTTGTTTTTTTTAATATACTTTCGTGCACTGGTTAATTTTAGTCAACCAGACACAAGATTGAGTCATCTTGGAAGAGAAAATCTCAACTGGGAACGTGCCTTCAGCATGTTGGCCTGAAGGTAAGTCTCTGGGGGCATTCTCTTGGCTAATGAATGATGTAGGAGAGCCCAGCTCACCCGGGTGGTACCACCCCTAGGCAGCTGGCTCTGGGTTGTATAAAAAAGCAGTCTGAGTGAGCCATGAAGGGAAAGTCAGATATAACATTCCTGCCTGGTCTCTTCCCCAGTCCCTTCCTTGAGTTCCTGCCCTGGCTTACTTTGATGATAGATTGTAAAGTATAAGCTGAAATAAACCCCTCCCTCCCCAGTTTGCATAGGTTTTTAATCATCATAATAAAAGCAAAATAGGACATTTGGGCTTAGTGGCCAAAAGTTGGGTCCCAGTACCCATGTCAGGCAGTTCACAACCATCTACCTTTAACTCCAGTGTCAGGGGATTCAGTGCCCTCTTCCGGACTCTGTGGGGTATTTCACTCATGTACGTAGACACACACACACACACACACACAGCCGAGCAGGCTGAGTAGTGCTGTGATCTGCCATCTGCAAATTGGTACCGAGTTTGCTATATAGCCTAGGATGACCTTGAATTTAGGATCCTCCTTTCTCTACTTCTCAAGTTCTAGGTTTACAGGCATGTGCTACCCTGCTTGAGAAGATGCCCTAGAGTATAGTCACAGATATTTCAACATTTAAGCCTCTCTTTGTTTGCTATTTACTAAATCTTATTTCACTTTGTGTTATCCTAGCAAACATTTTATTCCTCAGCACCACCACCTGAGCTTTCTTGTAAATGTTTTAAGGAAAGAAACAGGATCAAATATATATATGTATATATATTCAAATATATATATAAATATTTAAAATGCAAAGCACCAACAACTTCACCTGTGGCCAGGAGATTTGGATGCTGTGCTTAACAAAATGTCCCCCATAGTCCTGAGCATTAGGAAGCTTGGTCTCCAGTTAGGAGCACTGCTGTGGAGGAGATATGTCGCTAGAGGTGCTCTATGAAACCTCATACCCCCAGCTTCATGCTGGCCCTTAGTTTCTTGCTTCTGCTGCTATGCTTTTGCTCTGCCATCAGGGACTTTAACACTCTGCAACCATAAGCCCAAATAAACTCTTTAGTCTATATGTTGCCTTCTTCATGGTGTCTTATCACCGCAATTTGAAAAGTAGCTAACACATATGGGTAGCAACACATGTGTTATGGAGACTGTTTGGTGGCTTGTGTACTCCTTAGCCTAATAGTTTCCATGTTAGGCATATAATCAACTGAATGCTCATAGCCGTAGAAATTGTAATACTTTCCAAAAGAAGTCACCCAATGTCATAATGAATAATAGCTGGTAAGATGGTTCAGCAGGTAAAGATTCTTGCCACCAAGCTTCATGACCTGAGTTTGGTCCCTGGGACTCTTATGGTGGAAGGAGAGAGCCAACTCACGTAAGTTAGATTCTGACTTTCATGTGTGTGCTGCGGCACATATACCTGCCTGCATGCATACGTATGCGTACACTATGCACACACATACGCAATAGGTAAATGTCAAAAATAAAATAGTCATGGAATGCAATACCCTAAAATAATGAGAATGAACAAACTGTTGTTGTGGGCAACAAGAGGAATTGACGTACTAAAAATAATACTGAGTAAAAAAAGCCAGGTGAAAGGCTGGGGACACAGTCCAGTGGTAGATCAGTCGCCTAGCATGCTCAAGGCACTGGGGTTGAGCACCAGAGGAAACATAACAAAACAACAACAAAGTACAAGGTGTTTTAGTTAGTGTTTGATTGCCACTGCCAACATTCCCGAGGGAAACAAGGTGGGGGGGGGGCCCTAGGGCTCAGCTCACACTCGCTCTCCCCTGTGTGCTTGCTCAGCAGGCTGTTTGAGGCAGTATGTGGTGGAGAAAAGCTGTACTTGTCCACAGGCAGGAAACAGAGAAAAGGGCAGCGCTGGTGCCCAGCTGGCTTTTACAGCGAGTGAGGTCCAGGCTTAGAGCGTAGCACTGCCTGCATTAGGAGTGTCTTTCCCTGTCAGTCAATCCTCCCCGGAACTGTCCTTATAGACACAGCCCGAGGTCTGTCTTACCCGTATCCTAAGTGATTCTAAATCCAGTCAAATTGACTGAAGATCTATCACCTCACCAGGTAAATCCATACGTTAAGAAGAATCAGCAACAGGTGAGCCAGTATGTAATTTTGGCAGTCAAGGAAATGCTTACCGGAGTGGGGGCCACTGACTGGTGAGCAGAGGGTTGCCCCTGCTCTCTGTTCATGTGGACACGCCTAGTAGTGGAAACTCCTTGAATAACACCCTTATTCTTCTGTTTTTATTTTTGCATTTTCTTCTTTTCCCTAGTTTTGTCAGTTTTTCGATACATATTTCATTTGTTGACCTTCGTATATTATAATTCAATAGAGCATTTCATTTATTAAAGGGAACATTTCTGATGCTATGTATACCCGCTAGTGCTATTGATCACAAAATAATTGGGTAAAATAGCTTAACTTTCCTTGTGCTTGCATTAAAATTACTTTTAATAACAGATGAAAAAATTGGAAATAAATTAGAGGGTACAAAACAAAGCCATTTGGTGAAATGACCTTTTAATTGGAGGAATTGATTAAGGTTATTTCTAGATTGGAAGCAAGATATTTTCATGTTAAGATGAAAATGGTAATGTGCATAAAAAATCAACGTATTTAAGAATATGTTAAAATCCACACTGTTGATGAGTTTGAGAGAGATAAATAACATCCTTTTCACAAAAGACAGACGAACAAATAATTCCAAGCAATCTTGTTAAGACAATAGACTTGTGCATTCTCTCAGTTGTAATGACAATTTGATTTATATTGCATATGATACTTACCAATGGAATAAATATTTGCTACACAAAATAAAGTGCACCAAGTCAAAGTGAATGAGATATCAACTTTGTTTTAAATTAATCCTAAGAAATCTGAGGGAAGGATAATTAGCAATTAGACTCTATGAAGTGGGAGAAAGTATGACAGAGCCAAAATAAGCAAGTGATAAAATAAATGACAGGACATTTCCCCAAATAATAGCCTGCGCGTGTTGCTTTTTGCAGAGACAAAGCAAGGCAAAAGAAAACCCCAGACACTTCTCTGCTTATACACTCAGATCTTAAAATCCAGGTGTAAGGTCATGAATGCATGTAAAACGGTGGTTGAAGAAATGTTCTTTTAAAACCAAACAATTGATGGAAGAATTATGCAGAAATTAAGGAAGAGAGAGACTTCAAGAATTCCCTCCAGTCGTCTCAGAACTACACACACACACACACACACACACACACACACACACACACACACAGAGAGAGAGAGAGAGAGAGACAGACACACACACGAGCTGAGCATGTTTGAAATAAGAGAGAAGGTTATTAAAGGGCCACAACTGTGACATAATAGTGTCCTTACCAATATCTCAAACTTCCTAGGTATAGGGCGGCCTACACATCCTAAACTTTGGTTCAGAATAAATTGTTCATGCTTAAAAAAAAAGGCCTATGTCTGGCATCTACGAGTCACGAGGCTTTAAGAAATTTTTTATTTTTATTTTATGTGCGTGTTTGTATCAATATATGCCATGTGTATGCAGGTGCCGTTGGTGGCCAGAAGAGGGCGTCAGATCCCCTGTAGCTGGAGCTACAGGAAGTTGTGAGTTGCTGTGTGAGTGCTGGGACTTGAAATCTGGATGAGCAGGAGACTCTCTTAACTTGAGCCAACTCTCTGCCCCCAAGTACCTTCCCCCACCCTTTGACATGTTATGCAGATAATGCCTAATGAAGAACGTAAAAATATCCAGGTGCAGATTGTCTCGGGTCATCACACGCAGAATCTTCACCTGTAAGATAATTAGGCATTTGGCATTTTAATCTCACTTCACATCTCTATTTATTTGAAGAAGAGAAAGAAAGAAGAGGAGGTGGAACAGGGTGTCGAAGGAGGGGAGAAGCATGGGGGAAGGGATATGGGAGAGAGCGGATTCAGGTTTCAGCTTCCAGTCTGGATTGCCCAGGCTCCACATCGGACCCACAGACTTTGTAAAGGCGCCTTCAGGTGACTCTAAACTCACTGTTAAGGAGAGTGGACTGGAGGTTCCATCAAACCTTACCGCAGCAGTTCCCAACCTTTGAGTAGCGCCCAAGACCATCAGGAAGCACAGATGTTTACGTTACTATTCATATCAGTAGCAACATTACAGTTGTAAAGTGTCAATGAAAATAATTTTATGGTTGCGGGGGTGGCTGGGTGCCACCACAAGGTGAAGAACTGCATTAAAGGGTCGCAGCCTTAGGAAGGCTGGGAAACTGCCTCAGATCGTGTTCAACGCCTCACCCCAAATGAACAGGAGGCAGCCTCAGGCCCCGCAGTTAGGCTGCGGGAAGTGACGCTTTGATGGAGACAGTGGTTCCTCAGTTCCCCAAACCGTAATAAACTCACCAAGGATAAGGAATGTTTCTTTCTCATGTTACCTCACACGTTCCCCGCGGTGAATGTGACTTACAGGGGGAAATGAACATATTGAATTTGATGCTGTTCTCACTGTTTACTGTGGGTGCTGCCCAAGGCCAAACTCACACAAATAATTTTTTAGAGGTTATAATGGCTCATGATGCTGAAATAAGTCTGTAGTATTTGTATTTATTTATTTATTTTTGAGATGGTGTCTCTTTATGTAGACTGGGATGGCAGATAACTCACAGAGATCCTCCTGTCTCTGCCTCCCTAGGGCTTGGGATTAATGGTATGTGCCTTCACATCAATTAGCTTTAAAAAAAGACTTATTTTTTAAAATCATTTTTATTTACTTATTTTTATTTTGGGGACTGAGGGAGAGAACATTACCTTTTGAAAGATTAATTAAAAAATAATGTGAATGAATGTGTTTGCCAAGAGTACATATGTGTCCTGGCACCTGTGAAGATCTCATGAGGTCATTGGATCTCCTGAAACTGGAGTTACAGGCAATTGTAACTGTGTAGGCACTGGGGACTGAACCCGGGCCCTCTGCAAGAGCAGCCAAATGTTCTTAACCTCTGAACCACATCTCCAGCCCCTAATTATTACTTTACTTTTAATTGTGTGAATGGGTGTGTGTGCGTCTTTGCATGGCTGTGTGCACAAGAGAGCAGGTCCCCTCAGAGGCCAGGACAGCATGTGGGATCCCGTAGAGCTGGAGCTACTTATGGTTGTGAGGTGATAGTACTCGGAACGGAATTTGGCTCCTCTGGAGGAGTACCCTGTGCTCTTAGCTGCTGAGACATGTTTGCAGCCCCAGCAGATATAAGCTTGAAGGAGCTGGGGAGAACACTCAGTTGGTAAACTCTTTACTTTGCAAAGATGAGGACCTGAGCTACACCTCCAGAGTCCACATTAAAGAAAATAAAATAAAAGAAAAAATCTGGGTGTGGTGGCGAGTGCTTATAATCCCAGTGGAGGGGAGGCAGAGATAGGCAGATCTCTGCAGCTCGGGGGCTGACGAGCCTAGCTGAGTTGGCCAATTCCAGGCCAATGAGAGACCCTGTATCAAAAACTAAAAAGGTAGACAGTGTCAGAGGGATAACACCTGAGGTTTCCCCCTTCTCTGCATGCATGTATGTACATGTACCTGCATCTTGACATACAACACACACACCACACCACACAATTGGAAATAGCTTTAGAATAAATCCACTCACTGTGAGGACACTGGTTGACTTTGAACTCAGGACATGATTACTTATTATTGTCTTTCCACCTGGACGTGCAGACCTGTTCCCATTTGGAGTGGGCGATGTTGCCACAGAGAAAGAGATCCAGAAATGTCAGACATGGTAAAACACCACTGTAGTCCGCGTGGCGCGTCTGCTGGAGCTTAGTCCGACATGGTGTGAGACTGTACAGTATTTGTGTGTAACTCACACAACCCTCCTTTATACATTAAATTATCTCTAGACTGCAAGTAGCACCTAAATCAATGTCAAGGCTATGCCCATAGCTGTTCTACCACATTGTTTAGTGAATAATAGCAATAAAACGTCTGTGCATGTTCATCACAGATGTGATCATTGTAGGCTTTCAAGGTATTTTCCCATCCACTGCTGGTTGAGTCCACCACACAGGAGCCACAGGCTCAGAAAACCAATTATACTTTATCAGTTTTCCTACCATTGACCCTGAGTGGGTAGTAGGCAATGGTCAATATCTCAAATTCAGGAGAAGTTCAAACACATTTTTCATTATGATCAAACGGGAGGTTTCTCCAGGTCAGACACATGACTTTAAACAAAACCCTTCTCCGCCTTTCTAACTTTAATTAAAATAGAATAAATCTGTGAGAGGACTCTCATAAAACAATCACAAAGCAAATATCACAAGGAAGGGTGCTAAGTTTGAAGTGCTTGTTATTTGTTCAAAGAAGAATTACATTTTATAGTGAATATCTACTTGGACTTTCAGCAACTCAAGTGTTTTAAATGTGCTTAAATCAAATCATTCTTCATTTTTTTTGAGATCAGATCTTTAGAAAAAATGACAAACTGAAATTTACGCATGTGAGTGCTTTGTCTGCATGTACGTCTGTGTGCCATGTGCATGCCTGGTGCCCACGGAAGGCAGAAGAATGTGTCTGAGATTGGAGTTACAGATAATTGTGACTGCCATGTGGGTGCTGGGAATTGAACCTGTGTTCTCTGGAAGAGCATCCGGTGTTCTTAACCACTGAGCCATCTCTCCAGATCTTGACGTGTGGCCTAAGCTGGCACTGAACTCAAGATCCTCCCGTTTCTGAGTGCTGAGAAATCAGATATAATCTACTATACTAAGGTGTTAGATGAAACAACTTTTAATGCTTCGACTAGTTTTTGTTTTGTTTTGTTTTGTTTGTTTGTTTGTTTTTAGAGACAGGGTTTCTCTGTGTAGCCTTGGCTGTCCTGGACTTGCTTTGTAGAGCAGGCTGGCCTTGAACTCACAGCAATCCAACTGCCTCTGCCTCCCTGAGTGCTGGGATTAAAGGTGTGTACCATCATGTCTGGCTAATTTTTATATTTTAAATAAATACTCTATATTTACACACAGTGTGTATACACACACACACACACAGTAATTTTAATTGAAGACTCAGGTTCCACACAGATCGTGATAGCTAGTTCTATGCCTGCTTGACACAAGCTCCAGTCAGCTGAGAAGAAGGAACCTCAACTGAGAAATGCCCCTATAAGATTGGGTTGTAGGCAGAGCAGTAGAAATATTTTCTTAATTAGTGGTTGATGAGGGAGTGGCCCTGGGCTGGTGGTCCTAGACTCTATAAGAAAGCAAGTCATGAGGGGCAAGCCAGTAAGTAGGACTTGTCCATAGCCCCTGCATCAGCTCCTATTCTGAGATTGCTGCCCAGTTTGAGTTCCTGCCTTGGCAGGAGTTCCACTTAGTTTTCTCAGTGAACTGTGACTTGGGATACGTAAGCCAAATAAAGTTTTTCCTCCCCACGTTGCTTTTGATTGTGGTATTTCGTCACAGAAATGGTAACCCTAACTAAGATGTAGATGAAGCAAAATGCATTTATATAAAAGCTTGCGTCTATCTAAAGTAATTTTAGAGCCTCATACCTCTGTGCACAATTAGATTGATGTTGCATTAGCCATGCACCTTGCTGCAGATGCCAAGACTGATTTTCAGTGGAAGAGCATTATGTCCTGGATAAGGTAGCCAACTGTATAAACACAATGTTTCTGTGAGTTCATATCGTCTTGTTATTTTGGTACCTGCTGTTCAAAAAACAAAGAAAGCCAAAGGAAGCAAGAACCAGCACAACCCTGGGCTGCATCTGAAGTGGGAGATTGTTGGGAGGCACAATGAGGGTTTGGTCCCTAAAGGGAATGACAAGGTGGTTTAATGGTTTCTAAAGGGCAGAGGGGAGTTCGTTTAAATAGACTGTCACTACATCTGGTCGAGAAGAAATGAAAAAAGTGAAGTGATATCTGAGAGCAAAACAAGATTTTGATTGAGTTTAGCTCATTAGTGTGGGAAGGTTCTGCTTAGAAGCCTCGTCCCATATCAGCCAGACCAAGCAAAGCAAAACTTGGAGAGGAATTAGCCTGTGACAGGTGCAGGCCCCTGGAACAATTCTGGGTACAATTGTCTTTGCAGCCATCACTTCTCTTTTATCAACAGAATGCCTACTTTATGAGTGAAATGCCCACTCCATTGATTTATTTTTGTGATTTTTTTTTTCTCACTCCAGAGTGAAAGAACCATTACTGGATGATTTCAGAAGAGCGAAAAGCTGGAGGTCACAGTGTTCCTCTAAGCAACAGGGACTTTCTGGTGAGCACCGGGCCTCCAGACTCATCCATCTGTGCTGGTGCCTGGGAAGTCCTACCTCGTGTTGTCCAGTGATGGCAGCTTCTCATTCATTGCAGAGCTCTGAGGTAGTCTGAGAACATCCCTGGGTGCTGAAGTTTCTTCAAGTATGAACTGGCAGTTGAACCCTGGACAGTGTCCCAGACAGCCAGGGGTTGTAAATCGTGGGGCACACATGTCCGGAATCCACCTGTTGAACTGTGTTGAATTCTTGGCGTTTTTGGGAGATGTTGCAGGTTTGGAGTCAGATGATCCTGGGTTGGAGTTTTGCCTCTGACCATCAGCAGTGCTGAGATTTCAGAAACTCTTATCTGCAAGAAAAATAAAGACATATGCCATATAAAATAACCAGCAATTGTCCTCCCAGGCAAACACAGAGGAGTCAGCTCTAGATCTATAAACCTGCATTAGTTTTCCTTGAATCTATTGAGATATTTCTTTGACTTGGTGCAAAATCTGACAGCGTTAATTATTTTCCTTGGTTCCCTAATTTGGAAACTGGGACTGGAGAACATTTAAGATGCTTCTAAACCACTGTTGTCAAACAAATGGTGAACAACTTCTTTGAAAACAACACTATTATTAGTCACTACACACATTTAAAATTTTTATCTTTAGCATTTTCCCCGTCCTTCAGTCCTCTTCTAGTTTGTAAGGGGCCACAAAGCTTCACACTGTCCAGATATAGGGTGGGGCGAATGTTGCCCCCGAATAGATCTGTAGTACAGTTAGCCTGGAGATAAAGGTCCTGTGGAGTGAGAAGCTTAGTTTTTGCAATAGTTAACGAGTGCACTTTATTTATTAATGGGTTAACCGGAGTGCAATGTCCTAGGAGGCAATGAACACCCAGGATTGGAGTCTCAAATTAAATAAAAATTACAAACAGAAGAGTAGAGAGAGCCTTAGAAAAAGCAAACAAATGAACAAACAAATAAAGAGCAACAAAAAACAAGACAAAGCAGAAAACAAACATAAAATCAAATGTTCCATACATTGTAAGTTACAGTCATCAGATAATGGTTTTGTTTATGTCACCGGTATTTGAAGGTCATGCTAATGTTTCTTACTATTTCTTCTGTTCTCTTCTAGCAGAGGATTAAAAAATGAGCTTTCGTTAGGGCCTTCTTTACTTGGCACTAACAATATGGCAGATTCTGTGAGCTACAAACAAACAAACAAACAAACAAAACCCTAGAGTGGAGGAGCCAGGAGTGGTGCCTGTAATCCCAGAACTTGGGAGGTGGAGGCAAGAGGGTCACAAGTTCAAGGACTTCCTCTGCCACACAGCAAGCTCAGGGTCAACCTCCAGGAACGCGAGACCCCATCTCAAAAGATCCAACTGGTGTGTGTATGTACGAGAGAGAGAGAAACAGAGAGAGAGAGAGAGGAGAGAGAGGAGAGAGAGAAACAGAGAGAGAGAGAGAAACAGAGAGAGAGAGAGAGAGGAGAGAGAGAGAAACAGAGAGAGAGAGAGAGAGAGAGAGAGAGTGAGAGAATGTGTGTATACCATGCAAAGAGTAACACCTTTGCATGAATCATATGAGGAGAGACAGAGAGAATGACATGGGATGCTGATCTGTTTAAGATGAGCCGATGAGACAAGGCTTCTTTGAGCAGAGGGCATTGGAACCAAGATCTAAATAAAATGGGTAGGCAGCCATGTAGAGATCTGGGGTCTTTCAGATACAAGGGAAGCAAAATAAGCGTTATTTCTGGTGACAGATTGGAGGAATCTGTCTGCAGGCTTCTCAGAGAACAGAGTTGGGGAGCCCACTGGCCACAGGCTTTGTTCTCAATGTAACAAGAAGGCATGAGGTTAATTCCGGATCAATTTGGCTAGTGTCTAGTGCAGGGTGTTGGGTCAGAAGCAGTCTAGACACTGTGAATGAGCTTTCAGATATGACTCATATTGAAGTCAGCAGACTCAGAGTGAAGCAGATTATTTTCTTTAGTGTAAGTGTGCCTCACCCACTCAGTCCAAGGCCATTAGAGAACAGAGTGAGGTCCCTGAAACAGGAAGGCATTCGTTTTTTTAAGACCAGAATTTAGAAATCCTGCCTTAGTTTCCAGTCTTTGGAATCTAGAGTCTAGCAACACCTGCCGGCATCTCCAGCCTTTCGTCTGTCCTGCAGATTTTGAGCTTTCCTGCCTCCATGGTAGCATGAAACAGGTTTTATGTTTGTTTGTTTTCTGAGACAGGGTCTCTGCCAAACATTTGGCAGAGCTGGGGAGTCATTCTCAAGAGGGGAAGGAAGGATGGTAGGAGCAAGAGGGGTCAAGGATACCACAAAAACCACACAGAATCGACTAACCTGTGCTCACAGGGGCTCACAGAAACTGGAATGATGATCAGGGAGCCCGCATGGGTCTGACTAGGACCTCTCGCCTCTATGCTACAGTTGTGTAACTTGGTCTTGACACTGTTCCTCCCACTGGTTTGCCTTGTCCAGCCTTAACATGAGGCGATGTGCCTAGTCTTACTGTAACTTGATATGCCATGTTTGGTTGATACCCCTGGGAGACCTGCCGTTTTCCTGAAGGGAAACAGAGGAAAAAGTGGATCTGGGGGAGAGGGAAGGTTAGGAGAGAGGTGGAGAGGAGAGGAGAGAGGGGAAACTGCAGTTGGGATATAATAAACGAGAGAAGAATTTTAAAAAGGATCCTACAAAATTGTAGAGGCTTAGATTTACTTCTCCTGAGCTATAGGAAGCTACGTGTGGCTTTGAGGGAAACCTGTTGTTTCTATTGATCATGAGTAAGTAACAAAAAAAAAAATCTTGCTGTGGTTGGTGTGGTGATTCGAATAGGTACAGATCCCATAGGCTCATGTGTTTGAATGCTTGGCTCACAGGGAGTGGCACTACACAGAGGTATGGACTTGTTGGAGGAAGTGTGTCACTGTGGGGGCGGGTTTTGTGGTGTGCTCAAGTTACACCCAGTGCGGCACAGTCTCCTTCCGGTGCCTCAGCCCCTCCAGCACCATATCTGCCTGCAAGCTGCCATGCTTCCCACTAAGATGATAATGGACTAAACCTCTGAAACTCTAAGCCACCCCCAATTAAATGTTTTCCTTTACAAGAGTTGCCTCGGTCATGGTGTCTCTTCACAGCAATGAAACCCTAACTAATACAGTTGGAAAAGAAAAAGATCAGTCTGATTGGCTACTGTTGAGAATTATTGTCTCATTGTCAGCTTGGCCATCCCTGAGAGGGATTACCTTGATTAAGTTATTTGAGGAGAGAAGACACCCACTGTGGGTGGGACCATTTCCTGGGCATCAAATGGAGGAAGTGAGCTGAGTGGTGGCATTTGTCATTCTTCTTCTTTGTTTTTTTTTCTTGAGCGAGGGTGCCTTCAGCTTCTGCCCCTGGGATTTTCCTGACGTGGTAGACTATAAACATGAATGACGGGTCAGAATAAAACTCTTTCCTTGATTTTGTCAGGGTATTTTATTACAGCAACAGGAAGCGAGACTGACACAGATGTGAGACAGATGGAGAAATCAAGTCTCCAGTTTGGGGCTTCGGAAGGTTTGGGAACGGTGAGCTATTTATAAAGGCAGCTCTGGAAGCCTTCAAGAAGTGCAGGTGTGCTGAGGTGGAAAACAAGAGGTGGGTGCACCGAAGGGTGCTTTGCAGTCAATTCTGAATGCATTGATTTCCTTTGGCTCACCTGCCGTTTAAAAGGAGATAACAGGTTGATGACTATCGAGTCAGGGCCATGGTTGGCCACCAGCATGCAGTGGGTGACCAGAGCTTGGGGAACTTGTTGGATGGGGCTGTGCATTGGGGCTAGGGTATCTGGATTCAAATCCTAAATTTACTCTTTGCAGTAGGAACTTTACTGTTTCAGTCTTCTCCTGTGAAAACCACAGATGTCATGAAGCGTCTCACTGAGGGGTCTGGGGATGTTTTGAAGGTGGCAGGATCACAGAAGGGTGTTCTGTATGGCCTGGGAAGTGATCTATGATCATTTTGGCATTGAGTGCACGAATTTATTATGTACATTGCAAGCCAGAGTAAAATAAAAAAAAACATACCAAGTGACAGATAGATGGAAATACTGCAAAGCATCGTCGAATCAGGGCCTTACAAACATTCAGCAGAAAACAATTGGAGGAGTGAAGGTGGCTGGCTGCAGCTGTCAGGAGTGTCACGGGCAGAGCATATCATCCCCTTGGGTGACACTTCCAAGTAAAACAGCAAACAGTGTCAGACACTCATAGCATCCAGCAGACACTAACAAGGGAAGCTGAGGCAATTGCCAGTTGAGCTTTCTCTCCATGAATGAACTTCCCATGGCCAAACTTCTGGCCTTTTCCCCTTGTGGGCACTCTTATAGCATGGAATAAATAATCGCTATGTAGATTAGAAGTAGTTCACCTTCCAGCTATTCTCAAGGACATAAAATTTTTCTCTGGGGCAATTTTGCTTGTCTCTCTCTCTCTTTTTCTGTCATAGAGTTGGGGGTAGAGGAAGCACTTCCCTGGAAAAAGGCGCATGGAGGACACTTTGAGACAAACATGCTTGGATCTGAAATAGATTTGAGGCTGAGTTGCTTTCATAACCATCTCCTTAGTGGGCTCAAATATCAGAATAGTTTTCTCGATATAAAGCACACTACAAAGGGCTATACATGTGTTATCTTAGAATCAGAGTTGGAGTTTAAATTTTCTCGTCCATTTCT
Source organism: Pachyuromys duprasi (assembly GCA_028658305.1). Taxonomy (NCBI): domain Eukaryota; kingdom Metazoa; phylum Chordata; class Mammalia; order Rodentia; family Muridae; genus Pachyuromys; species Pachyuromys duprasi. The sequence goes on from CM053744.1 coordinate 47,571,003, forward strand.
GTAAAATGTCCAATGGAGGTAGGGGTTTGGTTTTTTTTTTTTTTTTTTTTTTTTTTTCAGACTTGCCTGCTCCTTGTGGGTTTTACTGTTTGCTTGTTTGTTTTTGACTGTTACTCAAAGAGAAAGTGAACCTTTTCCAGTGCAGGAAGCCTGATGCTATACCTTCTTCCAGTGTAACCCTAATGAGTCTGCTCTACATTGTTTTCCTTCATGGTGCCCATTGTCCTCCCGAGAGCATCCTCAGGCATACTGACTTCTGCACTTTCTGTCTGCCCTGGGTAGACAGCTCCAGAACCACAGGGCATTTTAACTATGTCGCTGAAGGCTTCTAGAGGACTCCCTGCCTCCACGTGTACATGAGCCATGGGTGACATTTCTTCATACTTATTCTTTCCCTCTTTTTATTTGAGTAATTTTCCACCAGCAAGGCAGATCAGCCAGGAGGAATCTCTGGATCTTTCTGATGTGTGCGATGTTGATTTTTATCAAGACAAGCCTCAAGTCATTGAAATGGATGTTCATAGAAAGCCTCCAGGGGCAGTTTCAATTCTGACTTTGGAAGTCAATTCTGGGGTTGACATGCGGGTCTTCCGAAAGTGATGACACCTACGCTCTGCACACCCCTTCCCTGTGAGTCTATGGGTGGGCAGTGTCCTACTTCAATTGCAGATCCCGATCACATTTGTTCCCCCTCAGCAAAGCTTGTTGATGAGAGGCATTAAGGGCAATGCAGGGTGGAAGTTGATACATGGCCTAGTCAATCTATGACTTATGAGGCCTATTGCAAGTCCAAGGCACCGTATTGATTCTGCAGAATGGACTGGAAACTGACCTTCATCTCACCGAGCCCTCTAACTGGCTCCTGTTCTGTTTATCCCCAACAGAGCACTTGCATCATGCAGCTTCATTCTAAAATCATTAACTTTTATTTCCTTTTACATTCCATCATGATTCTTTACCATACGTATGAAGAGTGGACAAATTGATGTCTTTATCTAGCACAAAAGCTTTGGTCCCATTTCAATGTCAGCTTTTCAGAGGCAGTTAATTTTATCTTCTCTTGCTGAATGATGCTAGCACACAGGAGCAATTTCCTTAGAAATACGGGCATTGTGTCAAAATAAAGTTTGTTTGAGCCTGATGTTTCCTGCTCCAGTACAATACTGAGTGAACTTCACTGCAAGTAGTATTTTAATAACGTGTTCTAATTATCACGATCAGGTTCATCTTAATCTCAATCAGGTTCGTCTAAATTCTCATTGCGGTGGTACCAGCCAGCACATCATGGCTACATGGTTGGGTGTTCGGTAAATGACGGTAGAAGCAAGTTAAATATTCATTCCAGAGGCTATCTGCAAAAGAGCTCTGAGGTCTTGCTTTTATCTGTGGGCTGAGTGATAGGCTGAAACAGGACTTTCCTCATCAGCCATGCCCTTTGTTCTTGAAATGCAGGTGTGGAGGAGACTTCCAGACACCAACGGAAAAAAAACAAAAAACAAAAAACAAAAAAACAACCGTGTTCCTGGACAAGGTTATGATCTGCTCAGTGTGTCTCCAAATTCCAAGCAGGTTTTGGATCTCTGGAGGGCTGGTCATTACATTTTTAAAAAATTATAATTAAAAAATTCATATTTTAAATCGGAGGAACAATTTAAAAATTTTTAACATTAAAATTCTGAAGTTGTAGACTGTTCTAGCTAGAAGTGTACCATTTCCTTCTATGAGAGAAGGCTTATTGTGTGGATAAGTCCCCACAGGGAGGAGTCTGAAAGCTTTTAGGACTTGCTTAGGCCAGAGCCTCTGGCACTTCTGAAGATCATAGCTCCTGGCCTCCGTCACAGTTTTAGAGGTTGCTTTGAATGTTTTTACATGATATTTTTGGGGGGGCTTCTTAAAGTAGAACATTGCAAATGAACCTGAATTGTTTTTTTTATCCTCCTACATTTATTTTTTATATTGATTACAGTTTACTTACTTTGTATCCCAGCTGTAGCCCCTTCCCTCATTCCCTCCTAATCCCACCCTCCCTTCCTCATCTTCTCCCTTAGAGAGGGGTGAGACCTGCCCCTCTCTAAGTCCATGATAGGAGAGGCCCTCCTCCCCTTCTATCTGACCCTAGCTTATCAGGTCAATGGCTGCAATATCCTCCTCTGTGGCCTAGCAAGGCTGCTCCTTCCTCGGGGGATGGGGGATGGAGAGGTCAAAGAGCCAGCCATTGAGTTCATGTCAGAAACAGTCCCTGTTCCCCTTACTAGGGTATCCACTTGGATGCTGAGCTGCCATGGGCTACATATGAGCAGGGGTTCTAGGTCATATCCATACATGGTCCTTGGTTGGAGAATCAGTCTCAGAAAAGACCCCTGTGCCCAGATATATTTGGTCCTTGTGGAGCTCCTGTCCTCTCCAGGTCTTACTAACTCCCCCTTCTTTCATGATATTCCCTGCACTCTGCCCAAGGTTTGGTTATGAGTCTCAGCATCTGCTTTGATACACTGCTAGGTAGAATCTTTCAGAGCCCCTATATGGTAGGCTCCTGTCCTGTTTCTTGTTTTCTCCTACTTCCAATGTCCATCCCATTTGTCTTTCTTACCTTGGGTCTTCCTTCTTGTTTAGGTGTACAGATTTTAGTACATTTCTCTTATCTTTTAGGTCGAGTATCCACTTATAAGTGAGTATATACCATGTGTATCTTTCTGCTTCTGGGATACCTCACTCAGGATGATCTCTGAATTGTTTTTTTTAAAGGTTATTTTATATTCCCCCAGCAGCTGTTCCAGCAGAGAGATGACTCTGTATGCTGATAAAAGAACACACTGAATGTTATTATTATTATTAATAATTATTTTATTATTTGATGTGTATGTGCATGTGTGTTGTGTGCGTGCTGGTTCTAGAACATAGTGCATAGGCCAGAACGCATATCATGGGCTATTGTGGAACATAATCATCCAAGAAAAACAGCCACCATCTTTGTCAGATCAGCTGTCCCTGTTTATAAGAGTCTATTAGAAACAGGCTTTTTGATCATTAACATTTCCTTATAGAAGGGGGGGGGAGATACCACTCAATTTTTTTTTTTTTACCTGAGATCCCAGTTGTTCACTGCATCTTTTTGTATGTGATTCTAACCTAATCGCATGTTGTAGGGTCTTGGAAGATGCTGTAGTATACAGGTTGGGTAAGGTTGACTGGGAAGGAACATCACATACATGGTATAGCAATGCCATCATCCGTGCTGGGTGAATGCTTTCTTGAATGACAGGGTTGGGGGTCACCCATGCTCCTACAGGGAGCCCCTCACCTATGTAAAGTAAGAACATCTTCACTTTACCTTTGGGGATGGAGTCTTTCCTTGAACTGGAGCTTCATTGATGTGGTTAGACTGGTCAACCAGCAAAGCCCGGGTCATCCCTGGTGCTGGGATTATAGGCTTATCCCACTGTGTCTGGCTTTTTGCATGGGTTCCGGGGATTCAGACCCAGGTCCTCATGCCTGCACAGCAAACAATTTACCAACTGAATCATCTCCTTGCCCCTGGATTGTATTTATGTATTTGTTATCATTTAGACAGTGTCTCACATAATAATTCAGGCTTAGAATTTACAATAATCCTCCTTTCTTGACCTCTCAAGTCTCAGGCTACAGACGTGAGACAGCTTGAGTCACTTTCTTCGGCTTCTTCACTCAGAACTGTTATGTTGTCCGTTGGGTCTTTGCTGTTCTTAAGTTTAATTCACCTGAGGGGAAAGAAAATTGAACCAAGCAACAGAAGAAATACAGACCAAAACAAAACAACAACAAAAAACACAAAGCAACAAGAAAGGGAAAAAAAGTAAAATAAACGTCTCACCCCTTAAGGTAAAAAAGAAAAGAAAGGATTCAAATGAAACCTTTTGAAAATAACGGTTCCCTCAAGATAAATGTCATTGCTCTGGTTTTTGGCTCTAGCGTGTCGTCATTGTTCTGTTCACAACTGCGGGACCCATGACGCCGGCGCAGTGTCAAAGAGTAGAGGACGGAGCAGGAGTGGGGGTTCTGGACTCCCTCCTTCTGTCAGTCCAGGACTAAGGCTAGGTACAGGTGTCAGAGGGATGTTTTTATTCATAAATAAATAAATGGCCTTAAACATAATATGCTAGGTAAAAAGCATGAGGGAGGACACAAAATCAAGAAGGAAGGGAGGGGAATCCTGGTGACAGGAGGGTGACAGTGAGCTGTGGGAGCGTCTTATTTTAAACACTTTCCAAGGTGGCAGGTTAAATAGCTCCATATGGAGCAGATGTGGGCAAAGACTCAAGCACGAGGAAAATGAGGCCGCAATCATGGAGATGAGGCACTTGGCCCCTTTACGTGCCCTTCACCATCTGCAGACCGCTCTACAAGAAGTGGTTACACATTTCACCCATTTTCCTGAGCTGAATGAATGGTCGTGCTCACTTGCGGTTGTACCTGAAGGAAGGATGCCCATTAGCTTTCATCCTGGATGTGGAAGTCAAAAGCGTGGCCCATAATTTTAATAGTAGTTCAGGTGGTAGAGGACAAGCGATTAAATTGGTTAAATAATGTCCATCTAACTTAAAAGGGGGGCCTTTCATTTTCTGTAGTCTTTTATATTCATGTATTCATTCTGTTCATAATTTAAAAAAACTACATTTAAATTATATACATATATATATATATATGTTTGTGTGTATGTGCACATATACACACTTCTGAGTGCAGAGGTCAGAGGACAACTTTCAGGACTCAGTTCTCTCCTAACTCACGGGTGCTGGGGACCAAACTCTGATCACCACCCTTGCCAGCAAGCACCTTTACCTGCTGAGCCATCTCAACAGTCCGAGTGTGCATTTATTATGCATATTTTTTGTATATATGTATATATGCTTTAATCAAAGATGTTTTTGCAGCACTTTTCCTAGAAGTAATCAACATCAAGAGTTATTACTATTTTTTTTAACTTTGACTCTTTGATAAGCCTAATAGTCCAGGAGAAACTGAATTCTGGGGTTTGATGTCTGGGCATGGAGAAGGGGAGCGGGATTGGTCCCTCTGGAGGGTCTGCTGTGGGAGCGGTTGCAGCTGATCTTTGAGGAACACCGTGCCAGTTAAAGCACTCAGGCATCCCCTGAATCCAAGAGGCCGAAAAGCCAGCACAGAGGGGCCAGCACCCTTATTTATTTCACACTATGTTTCTGTGTACACTGTGGGGAAGGTAAGGAGAAAATGCCTCATTTGCAGCCCCAGAGGCCGTGTCGTGGCACAGCAGGCAGAATGATGGATGACCTCACAGATCCACACTACACCTCAGAACCTGTCTACTTCACCTGTCACATCAAAAGAAGCTTCGAAGATTTGATTAGGGGCAAGCCACTTGATTCGATCTGATCACATCTATCCTTAGAAATGGATAATCCAGTTTAGGAGATAACTCAGTTTGTGAATTGCTGGGAAGGCATGAGGACCCCAGTTTGGTTCCTAGAATCCGTTTTTAAAAAGCCGTGTGTGGTGGTGCATGTATATCATCTCAGAGCTGGGGAGGCAGAGACAGGAGGATCTCCAGGGTTGCTAGACAGCCCCGTTCAACCACATGCCAGGCCCCAGAGACTATGTCAAGTGGGTGGCTCCAGACACCCAAGCCTTGCTTTGGCCTTCACATGCACATGTGGTGCATGTGCACCTGCATATGCATATGCCATGGGCATGTGTGTAAACACACACACACACACACAAAACCATTTCCCACCTTGATCACAGAGATGCCAAGCAAGTAAGAAGAGAGATACAGATGTAAGAGAGACTTGTTCTCGCCGCCTTAAAGATGGAGAAAGGGGGTGACCCTCCTAGGAATTGTTGGTGCCCTATAGAGCTGGAGACGAGAGAGCTCAAAGAAACCAAATTCCACTAATAATCTGCAGGAGCAGGGAGAAGGATGCTTCTATACAGCTTCCGGGAAGAGGCACAGACCTTCCCTGCCATCACTACTGGCTGGAGACTCCTGCATCAGATTTTTGGTCTATGATTTAAATCTCTGTTTTTTCAATAATTGGTTAGAACAACGGTTGTGGAATAAATGTGAACAAAGAAGCCATGTTTGAGTTGTGTCCATTTCTGGTCTTGGAACATGCAGGCATATGGAATAAGGCAGTGATGTATCTCAAACCACTCATCACTGTCAATGCAGACAGTGGCCAGGCTAGTTAAAACCATGAATGAAAGGGCACGTTTAAAGAGAGGTCAGAGCTGTATTTATTATCATAGATTCTAGTCTCTTCATTTTCAGACGAGCTTAGGAGGTATGGGATATAGTCTTTTTATTGAGGTATTAAGTATTTATTTATTTATTAGATTTTTGTTAGTGAACTAGTCTTCTATTTTTCTGGGTAAATGTCATATGTAAATACATCCACGGTAATCACCAGACCTTGCTGAAGCAATCAATCATTTGTCTTAGAAGAGTGATGTGCCCAGCAATTAGGTCAAATTTGTATCAACCTGGCTTTTTCCTCCATGGCTAACTGAAATTTCTGCAGACCTTGAAGTGCATCTGCTGGTACTTCAACAGCTCTTCTCCTTGCTGTTCTTCTGGCTCCCGGGTGTCCCTGGGCCATTCCTCCCATGCTCTGGGCGTGTGTGAACAGTCTTCCAGAGTGCTCAGAACCTTCAGTGCTCTCAGGACTCATCCAGAGATGCAACAAAGGGCCCAGGGGTACTCCTGACTGGCTGCACCTGGCTCCTCGCAGGAGTTTGCACTATGGTACAATTTCCCTCCTTCAAAATAGGATCCTCCTCCCGCCCCCCAGAACACCAGTGGCTCAGAGAGATAGAGACTGAGAATGCTTGAAAGTTTCCCATCTGCAGACAGGCTGGAGGAGTCCATTTTTTCAATTCAGCCTCCTCAGTAGTTTTCAGCTGTGTCCCAGTCTGCCGGACACTCTCCCCTTTAGTCCTTTTATAGAAGGGATTATGTTCCTGCTAAATCCACAGGTTGAAATGGTAATCCTCCAACGTGGCTGTATCTGGAGACCAGGCCTTTAAGGAGGCCACCAGTATTAAATTTAGGGGAAGTTTGACCTCTTTTAGGCAAAAACATCACTACACAGTTATGCACAGCTAAATGAATTCTTTTGATTCTTGCTTTCTGAATAATGGGGCTTATCAAACTCTTAATAAAACACTTTGGATCCCAGACCCGAAGCTCTAAAGAAGCCTAATAACTAAATAAAATTTAAATACCATTAGCATTTCCCATAATTATCACAAAGAGCCAGAGACGTTTTAAATGTCAGCAAATCAAGTCAGCTGTTTGGTTCCGTATAAGATTTCGACGGAGATGTTAACAGACAGAAAGCCAGTAAAAATACTGCACGAAACACATTTTTGTTTTAATATTTTTAAATCTCATATTGCTTAGCTCAGAAGAATGTGAGTACACGGGTGTGTGAGAGTATTTTGTTAGTTTTCAGAACGAGAGCCAGCTTTGCGAATTACCTAATTATACTCAACCTCCGTGGCGTTGACATTCTGTAAAATCGCTATAGAGCATTCTTGCACGTGGCACGTGTGCGCTGGGACTTAATCTGACATTCACTCTTTTCTAATGTCTGGGTAATTTGGAAACCACTGTAAATATAATTGGCATGGGAATGCAAAGTGTAATTCTTTTCTTAAATAAAAACACTATACTCATGCAAAGCATATCGAGAAGAAGCTGGGAAAGTTTATGGAGGAATACTCTAACTAATGAGATGACTTCTTATATTTGCCATTAACTGTCCTTTGTTATCATCAGTGAAAGGGAAGAGGGGGTAACAAGCAGAAAACGGCATGAGATGCTTTGACATGTTTGAAAGAGACGGGAGTTTGGTTCAAGTGAGAAAAGAGTTAAAGAAATTACGTTTTGACTTGGGCTGTAAAACTGTATTGATCAACTTTCAGTTCCACTGGGAGAAGCTGAATAATGGAAAATAATTTTTTTGCACGTGTATGTGTGATGTGCTCATGAATATGCATGCTCGTGTGGGGGTATACATGTGTTTGCCAGTGTGTGTGTACCTGTGTGTGGAAAAGTTGACGTTGGACACCTTTCTTGATCACCCTCTATTTTATTCATTGCGGCATGGTCCCTGGCTGGGCCTGGAACTTGCCAATTCCTGCTACTTTAGCTAGCCATCTTTTTAGGGGAATCCCTGTTTCCCGTCTCCCAGCAGAGGTAGCTGCCATGCCCGCCTGGCTTTGATGTGGGCTTTAGAGATACGAACCTCAGTCCTTATGCCCAGTACTTATGGCAAGTACTTTCTCTACTATGCCATTTCCCAAGCTCCAAGAAAAAATGTTTACTGACGACTTATATCTAGGCAACAGTGGCCACCGAATCCCAACCGTAGCTGCGACATAGTTTCCCTGTATATCTCACAGAGTGAACAATGCCAGCATAGAAACAGGAAAGTAACGTACACAATAGCCAAGGAGAGTCTGAATAAACAAAGCATCAGTATTGATTTCTAATCATAAATGATTTGCAATCAGGCGTCCTGAAGAGTTGTTGTATCGCTTTGAAATTAGAAGATGTCCCAAGATTCTGGGATTTAGGGCAGGCGTGACTCATAGATCATTCACAATCAAAGATTTATTGATAATTGCTAAGAGGAGATTTAAGGGTTCTCACAAAGTGGTGTACAAAGCAATACATATGCTAAATAGCTCATTTTAGCCATTCCACAATGTTTACAGGTTTTTAAAAGATCATGTGTTATACATAATAACTATATTTTATACTTGTCAGTGAAAAACAAAGTTTTTCTTCTTTTTTAAATTTGGGATGGGATCTCATATAGCCCAGGCTATATGCGCTCACTATACAGCTGAAGACGGCCTTCTCTTTATATCTGGGAAGGGCTTTATGTGTGCCATGTAACATGTACATGCCACACCCATGCAGAGTCATTCTGGAAGGAACGGGATGGAAACACTTCTGAGTCCTTTCTGAGGTTCCCCCTTCCACTCAAGATTCTCACTGTGCGCACAGATGTGAACTGGAGGGCGCGTCTCTGGTGGGTTGAATTCTTCAGCTCTGAAAGAGCTCAGGTGCATGGGACTGAGTTACCTGGTGTGGTGGCCTAGGCCTCGGTGCTGTGAACATATCTCGGGAGAGAGCTGCAGGTGTATCTGTGATTTAATCCACCCCTGCCACTAGGGGAAGGTGTATAATGGTAAATACAATATATATATATACACACACACATATGTACACACAGGTATAGTATGTATGTATGTATGCTTGCATGTGTGTGGGTGCATGTGTGTGTGCCAAAGTATGTACATGTGTGTGTGCATGAGCATGTGTGTGCATGTGTGTGTTTGTGTGCAGGCCTGATGTTGACACTGGGTGCTGTCCTTAATTCCCTCTACTTTCTCCTTTGAGGCAGGGGTTCTGATCCTTGGAATAGGCTTCCTTGTTTAAATCTGCCCATAGCCAGATTTAAACTGCCCGTGTGCCTCAGTTACTCCGCTTGTCACTGTGTGGAGAGAGACAACCCTCCCCCACCAACCCCACGGAGTTTTTCCTAGTTCCCACAGCACAAGACTGGCTGCAGCTTGATCGCCATTTACCTGATGGAAGGAGCTGCCTGGCTTATGACAATAGCTCAGAGCAGCTTACAGCCTGTGTGTGAGGTAGGAAAATAGAGCCATAGGCATCAGGGGTCACTGTCATTCTTGTAAGACTGCAGACCTCAGTCATCAGACGGATATTAGAACTTCTAAAAATACCCCTGCCTGGAGGGGGCACAGGGCAATTAAATCAGAATAGCCGGGGACGTGGCTCGGGCATCAGTATATCTTAAAGTCTTCACATGCGGCTCTAATGTAAGGCTGGAGTTGCAAATTACTCATTTAATATGCCCCAGACTACCCACACGAGTCACTGAAAGAGGTGATTAATTTTAAGGAAAACCAATAAAGAGATAACATGGCACTAACTCAGAACAAAACCCCCTTAGTCAGATGAAGTAGAACAACAGCAAAACAACTACTTTTGGAGAGCATTCTTTGAAGATTATAATTCACTAAAGAATGAGAAAAATTGAGAACTTTATTCACATTATTCCTTTAGAAAAAAAGTTTACTCTTATATTTATTTATGTGTATGTGTGTGAGTCCACACGTGTGTGGAAGTACCCACAGGGGCAGAGGAGGGCGTGAGCTTCCTTGGAACTGGAGTTCCGAGTGGCTGTGTGCCCCGCCCAATGTGAGTGCTGGAACTGAACTTCAGTCCTCCATGAGAGCAACGAGGGCTCCTAACGGCTACGCCATCTCTCCAGGCCACTTCCTGTTTTTGAAAATGACACAGAAAGTAGCTTAAAACACAAACACATGAAATGGAAATCATAAACAAAATTCTCTATCAGGATGACTAAAGCACAAAAAAAAAATAGAGGATAGAGAGATAATAAGAAAATAAATCACAGGCCTTTCCCTGAGGGCAAGAAAAACTTAAATCTAAAACTTAAAAAGACTCCATGGTGCCTGAACAGTACTGGAATTAAATGCAAGATATAAGAACAGTATATCACGGGCTATTTAAGATAAGGACAGAACTCTAAGGATCCTGCATATAGCGAATGGACCATCATTCTCTAAAGAAGGAAAAAAAACCACATTACTTTGGAGAAGGCAAGTTTCAGTTGCTGAAGAGTTGGTACACCAGTATGTCCTACATAATTTATCTGTACATCATGAAAAGATGGGGTCATTTAAGTGAGCAAGGCTAATACGAGTTGGAGATAGTTGTGCATCTGTATTTATTATCCGTTCTTCGTACGTTATCTCTACCTATTACTATCATGTATATCTGTATCTATATTATCTGTATCCAGACAGTAGGTCCTTGACTTACAATAGTTTGATTTATGATTGTTTACTTTATAATAGTGCACAAAAGTGGTGAGTATTCAGTAGAAGCTGTGCCTTGAATTTGGCACTGCCCTGGCTTGTGACATGCAGTGTCATGCTCTGTGTCTGTGCTGTGCTGGGACAGTGAGCTGCAGGGGGAGTAGCTGTGTGCTGAGAAAGGGTGACAAAAGAGACACACAGCTGCTTGTGTAGTCATGGGGTGGTGTGCAGAAGGCAAGAGTATTCAATGCATTTTTGACTATAAGCTTTTTTTTTTTCTTTTTGGAGTTTTGAGACACGGTCTCACTCTGTAGCCCAAGCTGGACTTCAAGTTGTGATCTTCCTGTCTTTACCTTCTAGGAGCTGGAATTACAGTATACACCACAATGCTTCAAATTACAGTAGGCTTATTGAGACAGGACACAATGACAAATTGAGGATCATGTATACACATGGGCATTTGTTTTACATAATAAGAATATATATTATGGGACTAGAGAGGTGGTCCAGCCGATAGGAACATTTACTGCTTGTGCAGATGGTTTGGTTTCCAGGACACACATGGCAAATTACAACTGTCTATTACTTATCCTAGGGCATCTGACACCCTTTCTTGTCTCTGCAGGCAACAGGCATGCATGTAGTGCACATATATACATGAAGGCGTTCACACATACACATAAAAGAAAATAGATCTTTAAAAAACAATGTATGCTACAGTCTAGGAAGATGGCCCTGTGGGTAAGAGAATTTGCTATGCAGGCGTGAAGACTGGAATTTGCTAGCACCCATGTGAAAATCCAAGTATGGTTGTATGTGTACCTGTAACTCCAGTTCTGTGTAGACAGGAGGATCACTGGGGTTAGCTGGCTGTCTAATATAATAAGGTGGAGAGTGATAGAGCAGGCACATGTGTGGGCATACGCCACACACGCAGACCAGACTACTACTGCCACCGGAAACAAACAATCCCAAACACATCTTAACATTATTTGAAATAAGAAGTACATACTTGCCGGCAAAACTAAGAGGCTGGATTTAAATATTTTTAAAATAATACCTTTATTGATTATTTGGGAATTTCTCATCATGAACCCTGAGCACACTGTCTTCCAAATCCTCCCATGTCTGCCCCCCATCATGGTGGGCTCCCCTCCAGAAGAAGAAGAAGAAGAAGAAGAAGAAGAAGAAGAAGAAGAAGAAGAAGAAGAAGAAGAAGAAGAAGAAGAAGAAGAAGAACAAGAACAAGAACAAGAACAAGAACAAGAACAAGAACAAGAACAAGAACAAGAACAAGAACAAGAAGAACAAGAAGACCCCCTCCAAGCTCAACAAGTCCAATTTGTGTTGCCCATATACTCACTTGAGCATGGTCAAACTCTCAGTGGCCAATCCTTTAGAGAAAATTAGATCTTTTCCCACCTACAACCCCACCAGAAGCCATCAGCTGTGAGAGCTACACCTCAGCATCCTTATCAGAAATTTTAAGGGCTGTCTTTGATGGATTTTTGTCTAGGCTGCTACTTTTTTGGGGTGGTTGAGGTGAGGTGGGTGGGAATAGGGGTTGTCACAGAAGCTTGTGAGTCACACATCCTGTGGAAAAGTAGCTTCCTTACCCTTTACAGTCAACAGGAGCATGGGTCATGGACTTCCATGGTTTCTAGAGAAGCACAGATCACAGATATCCACATGATCTCCAGCATTAGCATGTGTCATGCACCTCAGCATGGGCTTCAGTGGAAGTACAGGCCACGGACATCAACAGGGATTCAGGTGTCAGCACAGACCATGAACATCAGCATGGCCCCAGCAGATGGACCAAACCAAAGACATGTGTATGACTTTTGGCATAACCTCCAGCCAGGGACATCACCAGAGCCCCTGGATACAGTAAGACCTTGGACAACCACATGAATCTAGGGCTTCAACACGGCCTGGGAAAGCAGACCAGAGATACCAATGTGGCCTCTAGAGGCAGCATGTACCACAGAGATCTTTCAAGGAGCTTTGATCCAGAAAATGGATCTAAAGTTCTTGAACCATCTCAGTAAAACCCCAAAAGAAGTAAGTATGAGGCTTGAGAGAACCATATTCTATAGCAGCACTTCTCAACCTGTAGGTTGTGACCCCTTTCTCAGGGGTCACCTATCAGATATCCTACATATCATATATTTAAGTTATGATTCAAAACATTAGGAGAATTACAGTTATAAAGTAGCAACAAAATAATTTTATGGTTGGGGGTCACCACAACATGAGGAACTGTATTAAAAGGTCGCAGCATTAGGAAGGTTGAGAACCGATGTCCTAGAGGTCTGTCCTGTTGGATGTGGGGAGTTGGTTTCATATGACATGCAGGGGCAAATGTATCTTTTTCCAGCTGATTCTAGGGGGCACTAGTAGACAAGAAGACTTTTCTTGGCAGCAGCACAGATTCTTAGCCTCGATTTCTACATAGATTCTGTCATAGCCATTATTGTTATGCAATGGACAATAATGCTAACAGGTATTGATATAGTTAGGTGTAGTAGAGGTGGGAAGGAATATGAAAAATGCTGAACTTGCTAGAAAGAGTAAAAGGTTAGAGGGATACTATAAGCCCTAATAATGAGATTAAAATATGAAAAAAAAAACCCCACCGGGACTGGAGGGATGGCTCAGAGGTTAAGAGCACACATTATTCTTGCAGAGAACTTGAGTTTGGTTCCCAGAACCCATGCCAGGTGACTCATAACCAACCAACTCCAGAGGATCCAATGCCTCTGGTTTCCTGAGGGCCTGGACTCACGTGTACACACCCACTTGTGCATACATACACACATACATAATTAATTAATTAATAATAAAATATAAAAGAACAAAAACCAAGGATATTAATTATCACAAAACACAAAAATATAGAATAATTTTCTACAACACATCAGAGACTCTTTGGTTTAAGATGCAAGATGCATAAACAATTATTAGAGTATTCAAAGAAGTAGGGTTTAAGTTGGGAGTGGAGGCCCATGTTTGTAATCTTAGCATGTGGCAGAAGGCTGACATGGGAGATTATCATGGTTTTAAGGCCAGTCAGGGCTACAAGGTGAGACCCGGTGTCAAAAAACAAACAAACAAAAACCCAAACAAACCATGTAGGGTCCAAATGTACCAAGCATATGACAAAACAAAACAAAACAAAAAGACATGGATCAAGTAAAATGATAGTAGTAGGTTCTTTAAGAAGGTTTTAGCTAGGGGCTAGAGAGATGGCTTAGAGGTTAAGAGCACTGGCTTTCCTTCCAGAGGTCCCGAGTCAATTCCCAGCAACCATGTGGTGACTCAAAACCATCTGTAATGGAATCTGATTCCCTCTTCTGGTGTGCATGGAAACAGAGAACTCGTATACATAAAATAAATAAATCTTTAACAAAGAGGTTTTAATTAGTGTGTATGTGCACGCACACACACACACACACCATGTGTATATGTGTGTCCCTCTTTGTGTATGTAATTTGTGTGCCGGTGCCCTCAAAAGCCAGAAGATCCCTGAGTGGTCATGAACTGTATAGCATGCGTGCAAGGATTCAGACTTGGGTCTTCTGGAAGAGCAGCAAGAACCCTCAGCCTCCGAGCCAGCATATACTAATTACAGAGAACAGTGGGCTACCTACAACTTTTTCATAATATGTCCAATGTACTTTGTCACAGTCACCTGTACTTCCCTCTCAGAATCTCCTCCCCACTCATGTTCATTCCTTTCCTCTTCCCAAATAGCTCCCTTAGTTGCGGGGTTTAATGTAACTTATTAAGAAACTATTAATAAGAAATTCAATAAAAACCCAGGCTACTTTACATTTAAATTAGGCAACTATAAGCTCATAGCAATATGTACTTAAAAACATTTCAGTTTATGCACAATGAGCAAGCAATATTTTTTGCTTCACAGGCATGTGTAATTATAAAAATAACTGAGTAAGATCATAATGCATTAAAGTTTAGAGACTGCATATCATATTTATAATTGTAGCCAATAAAAATAGAAATCAATATAATTATTGCAAAATCTTAGCTAGTTGTAATTTAAAAACAACTCCAATTAAAGAAGGAATTTAAAATTATCTAGGTAGAAACATGACAAAAGATTAGCTTATATAAAATCTTATGTGATAGACTTATTGTTTTATTCAGAGAAAAATAATTACAATTAAAAGAATCCCCCATAATAAAGATAGCAGCTATTTAATTTAATGAAAAGTACAGGATCATATACTGGGAGAATGAAGGCAGATGTAAACATAAAAAATAAATAGAAAGAATACATGTGGAAAGGCTAAATATCTCAAAATATGGGCTGTTAGAGAAAGTGAAGTACTTGACACATTGATAAGAGAGATACAGAGAGGGAGAACAGCCTGTGAAATCTCCCAAGGCAGGTCTTCCCCTTAGGTAATCCTGGAAACCCTCCACCGTGCCCAGAGATGTGCTTTGTTAATCTCCTGGGATCTTCTCAGATCAAGTTGCCAATCAGAATTAGTCTTTGTTCATATGCTGAAAAAAAAAGCCAATTCTAAGAGAACATTGTGTGGGTTTTTTTTTGTTGTTGTTGTTTCCTGAGGATCGTATTTTATTGATAGCCAGTTTCTTTCTTATTTCATTTTTATGAGCGTATTTGTTTTGCCAGCATCTATTTTGCAGGAACTCTGCTTCCATCACCGTTAGTACACAGACTTATATGTGACACCTTTATTTACAGACCCAGGGTCTGACAGCATGTTTTTATTTTCCACCATCTCTCTTCCTTTGAGACAGGGTCTCACTCTGTAGTCCAGGCAGGTCCGGAATTCACTAGATCACCCAGGTGGTCTCAAAATTGGCAGTCTTGCTGTCTCAACCCTAGTCGTAGGATTACAGCTGTGAGCTGCTGTATTCACTTCTGTGTGATGTGATGGGATGTGTTTGTGTATGTGTATGTGTGTGCGTCTTTCATAGCTCGTGGAAGTCAGAGGACTACTCTGTGGAGTCTTTTCTCCTTTCACCTTGACGAGGGTTCTAGTAATAGAACTCAGGGTGTCAGGCTTGTGCTGCCAGCAACTTTACCTGGTGAGCCATCTTGCCAGCGCCTGTTCTATTTACGGCAATCCAAGAGGGTTTTTATAATGTAGTTCTGGCAGGCATTGTCTGCCTTGACACATTCAGGAAATTCACCTAACAAAGGCAATGAGTGTGTGTGTGTGTGTGTGTGTGTGTGTGTGTTTGTTTTTTTCTGGGCACAAAGTGGCTTCCCTGTGACGTCTGTTGGTCCAGATAGAAACAAAAATGAGAACAGTCTTCTTTAATAACAGCTTTCCCTAAGCATTATGGGAAGTTCGAATGTTCAGACTGTTGCCAGCTTAGAGACACTTTTGCTCAACTGGTTGAGGTCTATTTCACAATGCTAGGAGAAAATTCATTTTGCAACTAAATTAGGCATGAAAATGCATTAAGGGAGCTTCAACTTTGTCATGGAAACCTTAACAACAACTGCATATGAATGTACTACCTCTTGACAATGAAAGCCATCTCAATATGGAGGCTCCTGGGAAATGACTGGATCTGGTATTGGGAGATCCTAGTTTTGAAACAGACATAGAAAGTCCTTAGATTCAAAGCCCAGGGATTTGGACTAAACAGCTTCTGCTAGAAACAGTCAACACTGAGTATTATTAGTTAAAAAGTGTTCTTTTGAAATCTAGTTTTCTTGCATTTCTCACCTACATTTTAAAGTTTATACCTGCCACCAAGGCTTCTCACAGTAGAACAAAGTCCTGAGGCCTAAACATGTTTACAACTCTTTCCCCCCTGGGCTTGTGCACCCTGAAAGCAAGCTTTAGTCAGCTTCGTGGTCTAGGTTGACATGCAAGGTATGGACATGTCCATACTTTGTGGCTAAAGTGTGTTTTACTTTTATTGCTTTCTGGAGCCTGAGTAATTTGTTGTCATTTCTTAGGTGATGATGATTAGAATGCTGTGAGTCTGTTAAAAAGAAGAGTCTACTCAAACTCCTTGCGTCTCAACCTAGAACCCACTTTTTTCTTAAATTATATTTTTCTTAAAATATAATTTTTAATTTAAAAATTGCAAGGCGTAGGTCCTATAGATAGTGATTTGTGCTTCTGGTTTTTGCTTTCTCTTAAGCAAGAGATTAAAACAACCCAGGTTGTTGCTCAGTCTTCTTTAGGCATCTGTGTTGATGAGACTTCATGGCTGCAGCCTCTCCGACATTTCTAGGAGAAACAGTCTCACAGCAAACTTCCTGTTTCTGGTTCTGACAATCTTTCCGCCCTCCTTCAGCAGTTATCCATGAGCCTCAGTTGCAGAAATTGTGTTGTATGTGTGTCAGCTGGGACTGGTCACCAGTGGATATACAAACATATGAGGGGGGAAGTTTGAGGGGCCTCAACCCTAGACTAAGAACTACAGCCAGATGGGTAATGCGGAGAGCTGGAGAAATAGTCTTCCCTGGGGAAAGGCCTGCCCATACGAAATGGTCAGCACTGAGGTAAGAGACATATAGGTAACATTATGTGGACTGACATATTGTATTTACATATTTAGGGAATATATATTTAATGGACATCCATGCATATCTATTTACTATCTATCTATTTATGTTTCTATCTATGTATCTATCTATGTATCTGTATGTATGTATGTATGTATGTATGTATGTATGTATGTATGTAATCTATGTACAATGAAAGAGAGACCAGGAATTTGAGAGAGAGCAAGGGGAAATGAGTGAGAAGGATTGGATGGAAGAAAGGGAAGGAAAGAAATGACATAATTATAACTTCAAGCCTGGTGGCAGTGGTATACGCCTCAGGGAGGCAGAGGTAGGAGGATCTTTGTGAGTTTGAGGCCATCCTGGCCTACAAAGTGAATTCAGGATAGCCAAGGCTCCACAGAGAAACCTTGTCTCAAAAAATGAAAACATTATAACTTCAAAAAATTCTTATTAAAAAAAACTCAGCCTAGGTAAAAGGACAAACTGGGCCTAGGGAAATGCCTCAGTCGGCAATGGGCTTGCCACATAAGCATGATGAGCCATGTCTGGACCCTGAGCACACACATCAAGAGTCAGGTGCATTGCTACGCTCCTGTAATTTTGTCACTGAAGAGGCAGAGGCAGGAGGATCCCAGGGACCTCCTGGCCAGTCAGCCCATCCAATCATTGAGTTCCAGGATCAGTGAGAAATGCTTTCTCAAAAAGTAAGGTAGAGAGCGACATGAGAAAGACACCCAGTATTGAACCCTGATGCATGCCCACCCACATGCACACCTACATGTACAGGCACGCAGAGGGTGCATGATTTTAGTTCACTTGTTATCGAAGGCTAAGTTAAATTATGTGTTTGAATTTTGCATTGCTATTCATGATTTTTATTCTTCCACACTTACAGTCAGAAAAAGCTTTGTTCTGTTGAACCCCTGACTATGTAACTTAAACCTTGAATTATGACAGATAGAATTATCTGAATTGCTACACTGCTTTTATTACAAAGCCTCATTTCCCTCTGCAGGAGGATAGAGACCATTCAAAGCGTTATTTATTATTTAAGAGATAGAACAGGCAAGAAAAGCATATAAACCAATATATATATTTTTAGGTGATTAAATGAAAAATAAATACTAAACTGAAGTGTTTGATAGACCAAGAAGCAATTTATAATGAGGCCATGACAAGCTGTAGACATTAGTCCTGCTTTACATCACTGACGTCCTTGTTGCTCAGTCTTAAATTATGTGGAAGGCTTTATAATTCTTTAAGCTGTTTTTGTCTCTCATCCTGATCCTGCCTTGGGAAAAGAGATTCGGTTGCTTAGCATCTTTATAAAACAATCATACATTTCTCTCTCTCTCTTTTCCAGCGGAAGGGTCTTGATGAGAGTTTATGGGACACATTCCTGGATGTTTAATCCAGAGGACTTCCTGAAGTACTGGAGCTTGACCCTGGGGCCGCATGTATGCTAGAAAATGCTCTGCCACGGAGCTGTGTTCACAGGCATCCGAGGATCATGGTGACGCTTTAAGACTTGATTTGATAACAGAGTTGGAGGCTCCAAGGTGCTGCTCAAGAAGTCAGCATCCGAAGCATGCATAATTTCATATTCATGGACGATAAAATCTACCTCAAGGGATTATATACATCTGGGAATGTTCTTCCATCATGGCCCTAGTTCTTTTCTTTCTTTCCTCCCACACTCGGCTCCATGGTGTTCATTTTAGTTCAACTTCAGTTCTAAGTCAAGACTGACCTCCTGATTCAACTGACCTTCATCATATTTTCCTGGAAAAATTCCAATTGTTGTCTCAAATATAGTTGTCTGTCTTATTCAAATCTATACCTGGATTATTGCAATACTTCGAAAGAAATGGGTTCTGAAGAGATGGCCTGGCTGTGAAGACAGCTTCCTGCTCATGCAGAGGATCCAGGCTTAGTTCCCAGAATGCACACTGGATGGCTCAGAATCACCCATAATGCCAGTTGCAGGGGATCTGACACCTTCTTCTGACCCTGAATGTACCTGGACTGCCATGCACATACCTAAACACGCACACGTACAAACAACTTAAAAATTAACATTAAAAGTGACAAATGTAAATATATCAATTAAGAATCTTCATTCTTATCAGAGACAAAGAGCTGTGTGTCAGCGCTGTGTATCTAGTCTTTTCTCCTTTGTTCACCACAGTAGCTATTTGCCACTCCTACTTCCTCAAATACTCTACCTCACTACCACCGCCCCACACTCAGCAGTGATACACCTCTGATGCACTTTAAGCTCATAGTATGGGAGTCAGATTGCTTAATCTCTTTTGTCCCTCTTGCTAACAACTTTTTATTGTTGTTTGCTAACTACACATAAAATAATTTCTTGCAGGTTCATCATGTGTTTTGATCATATTCACCCACCAACCCCCGTCATTTCTCTTTCTTCCCCTTCTCTACACCAGTTAGTACCTTTCTACCATGCAGCTTCCCTTTCTGATAACACACATGCACACATGTATCACAAATGTGTGAATGAAGAAAAACATGAGACTATGATACTTTCCATTTTCAGTTTGGCTTAGTATGTTAATCTCCAGTGGTATCCTCTCATTTTGTAGTAAATGATAAAATTTCATTCTTCACAGGTGAATGAAACGTCTATCTATCTATCTATCTATCTATCTATCTATCTATCTATCCATCCATATCACACTTTTAAAAATCCATTTATCTGTTAATTCCCAGGTTAATTCCATAGTTTAGATATTCACATTGTTTAGTCTTGGTATCCAACCTTGGTCTTTCCTGCCTCAGGCAATAACAAAACCAGCCCCTCCATCCTTCCCTCCCTCCCTAACTCCTTCCCGTCCTCGCTCCCTCTCTCCCTCCTTCCCTCTCTTCTTTCTCTCTCTTCCCCCTCTCCCTCCCTCCCTTCCTTCCTTCCTTCCTTCCTTCCTTCCTTCCTTCCTTCCTTCCTTCCTTCCTTCCTTCCTTCCTTCCTTCCTTCCTTCCTTCCTTCTGTATTGAAAATTAAACCCAGACTGCCAGGAATGCTAGGCAGGTGCTATATATTGAACTATATCCTTAGCTCTTTTGAAAATTTTTATTTTGAGGCTGAGTCTTCCTAAGTTGAGTGGGTTGGCCTTGAACTTGTGATGCTTATGCTTCAGCCCTCCAAGTAGGTAGGATTAGACATGTGTGCCACCACATAAGCTATCTTTCTTTTGTTTCATGGTTAAATCCTATACCCATGCTCAGAAACCATATCTTCTAGTTTCCTGTTGTGGTTTGAATGTGGAATGTCCCCCAGTAGAGTTGGCTTTGAATATGTGGTGTCCACTGGTGGTATTGCATTGAAAGGTTGTGGTACCTTCAGGAAACAGAACTTTGCTGAAGTGGGCCTCTGAGTTTTACTGCCTGTCACTCTCAATGTCCTGACTGCAGACACAATGGTCCCAGCTGCCTCATGGTACTGCTGTCCTGTCTTCTTCACCAGAAAGGGCTCTACGGAGTCTTAAACTCTTCCTTCCTCATGTTGCTTTTGTTAGGATTTTTGTCGCAGAAATAAGGGGATAATGTATTAGCCTGCGACTTTGTCATCAGTCTTCGCTCCTTTAACTTCTCCTTCTTTCCTGAGCCTTTTGAACTTGCCTCCCAGTTACTCTTATCATATTCTTCTATCTACCCCACTTTTCATCAGAAGGCCACTGGTTCTATATCTTCATTCTATGATGTCTCCCTGATAGCGCCTCCTTCCTTCCATTCTTTCTGACCCCCAAATCTCTCTGCTTCAGGACTGAACTCCATTGAGTGGTATTTTGTGATCTTCTAGCTTGAACGGCAGCACTGGTCACTGGAATACGGGTTTCCAGTTGCAATAGTTTCAGAGTTCTGTTTACTGTGTAGTTTCAACCTAGGTGTTCTCTAATTGCCAATTCTCTGAAGATACAATTGTCTTTGTATGGTTTTTACATGTGTTTTTCAGATTTCTGTTCTGATTTTTTTCCTCTTTGTTTCCCTTTGATGGTCTCTTTTTACGCAATTTCATTATTTTTTGGGAGTGTAATGAACATCTACATGTTCATGACTCCCAAATCACTGTCTTAGCACTGAGCCCTTGAGTTTCCATCCAAATTTACTTGTCATCTCAGTGTGACATTCCACAGAGAGTCTGAATAGTGTCTAAAATAGGAACTGTGCTCTTTGCCTGCTGCTTCTTGGCTTTCCTCACAAATCTTCCCTCTACGTTATGCAAATATCATCCACCAAGCTTTTCAAGACAGAAAACTAGATTTCACGATCTACCTGTTTTTCTTTTATCCTTCAGCCCTTGAATTTAATAATATATTAATAAACTTTGGTTTATTTTCTAATTCCTAGTATCTTAAAAGTGCATGATTTCTCTTTTTTTTTCTGTTGACAATGGGGAAATGTATTTCAGCATAAAACACTATCTTGACATTTGATCCTTTTGTTTCTTGATTCTTTATGTCAGGTGTAAAGCTAATTGGAGCCTTTTCCTTATTCAGTCTGTCTTTGGACTTGGCCCCCTTCAGTGTAGACTATAGTCCAGAATAATCTAAAATCCAAATTTAATTTGTTTTAAATTATTCTAGTTGTTGCATGCAAAATGAACTTTCACAATTTCACAAAGGCTTACA
Source organism: Pachyuromys duprasi (assembly GCA_028658305.1). Lineage (NCBI taxonomy): Eukaryota > Metazoa > Chordata > Mammalia > Rodentia > Muridae > Pachyuromys > Pachyuromys duprasi. The sequence goes on from CM053744.1 coordinate 47,593,071, forward strand.
GGGTATTTGGGAATGATCTCGTACCTCTCTCCAGTCACACATTTTATTACCAGATCCTAACTGTATGGGAGTGCTTTTTCAAGTCTGAAGATGCTCCTTGTGCTAAGTTGGAATTGTGGTTTGGCTATGAGTTTCTTTCTTCCCTATCCTCTCCCTAAAATGTGTGTGGATATATATATATATATATATATATATATATGTCCAAGTGTGTGTGTGTACATGTGTGCCATAGTGCATATGCAGTGGTCAGAGGACAACTTGAAAGTCTCCTTGATCGTGTTGGTCCAGGGGATTGGACTCAGGTCATCAGGCTTGATAGCAAGATTCCTTACCCAGTGGCTACCTTGTTGGCTCCTTTTTCTGGTGCTGACAATTGAAATGACAGCCTTGTGCACAAGCTTTTTACTGTCAAGCTCCAAA
>CM053744.1:47593990-47643055 GCA_028658305.1 Pachyuromys duprasi
ACTCTAACTAGCAATGTATCAAAGCAGATATTAAGACTCACAACCAAACCTTCAGCAGAGTGCAGGGAATCACATAAAAGAAGGGGGAGTTAGTAAGACTTGGAGAGGACAAGAGCTCTACAAAGACCAAATAGATCAGAGCACAGGGGTCATTTATGAGACTGTTTCTACAACCAAGGACCATGTATGGATATAACCTAGAACCTCTGCTCGGATATAGCCCATGGTAGCTCAGTATTCAACTGGGTACCCTAGTAAGGGGAACAGGGACTATTTCTGTCATGAACTCAATGGCTGGCTCTTCGACCCTCCTCCCCCTGCCCCGTCCCCTGCCCCGCCCCCTGCCCCGCCCCAAGGGAGGAGCAGCCTTGCCAGACCCCAGAAGAGGACATTGCAGCCAGCTCATAAGAGACCTGATAAGCTAAGGTCAGATGGAAAGGGAGGAGGTCCTCCCCTATCAGTGGACTTGGAAAGGGGCAGGAAGGAGATGCGGGAGGGATGGGGAGAGTGGGAGGGAATGAAGGAGGGGGTCTATCGCTGGGATGCAAAGTACATAACCTGTGATTAATATAAAAATAAATAAATTATTTATTTAAAAAAAAAAGAAAAACAACTTAGGAAAATTTTTAATGTATCTGAATGAAATTGACAGACATATAGGAAAAAATCTTTATATAAATTAGAAAAGGAGGAAATCTTTTTCTGTACATTTTTCACCCACAACCAATCAGCAACTGAACTGTCCCAAACAAAACATTTTGGACTTCATCAGCGAACCTCTTCAGTACTCAAAGAAAACCTCCTCACAGAAATCACTGATTCCATCAGGTAGAGGAAACAGACAAAGAATAAAATTGTGGACAAAAAGAACCAGTTAAGTGTCTGACCTGACATCTGTTACTGAATCTTTCTTCCTCGGTCTTTAAAAAATAAAAACTTGCAAAACAATGACAGTGCGGGCTACCTCTCTGAACTGCTATGTAGTGCCAAATCTGCCTGTCATTGGGAGACAAAAGAGAAGTGGACACAAAGGCCCTGCCAGGCGATGATGGGACATAAATTAAAGCATCGCCTACAAGGAGGGACTCTGAAGTGTGTGCTAGCAATTTTGAAGAAACAATGCTTTATTGTTCTTGTGTTCACGACTAATCTTATTGAAGGTGAAGTTTCCTTGTGTCCAACAGCTCTTCACAAACAACAACAAAAAAAAGGAACATTTTCTCTCCAAGTACATCCAAAACAAGATGCTGAAGTTTAGGTGACGGCTTCAAAAGTGACTATAATAGACCCCAAAGAGAAAGATTCTATTACCTAGTTTTCTTTCATTCAAACTCTTTATTATCCCAAATATGTCTTGAAGAATGTTTCTATGAGTCTGGCAAACAATTTTAGCAATAACTGAACTTCTATTTGACCAAATAGACTTGAACAGTCTTGTGAAATCCAAGAAGAAAATGATAAAGTTGCTGGCTACACTCCTGGTCCTGGGACCATGTTTTGTTTTTTGATTTTATTTATTACAATTTATTTACTTTGGATCCCAGCTGTAGCCCCCTTCCTTATCCCCTCCCAATACTACCTTCCCTTCTTCATTTCCTCCAATGCCCCTCCCAAGTCCACTGATAGGGAAGGTCCTCCTCACCTTCCATCTGACCCTAGCCTATCAGGTGTCATCAGGACTGGCTGCATTGTCTTCCTCTGTGGCCTGGTAAGGCTGCTTCACCCTCAGGGGAAGGTGATCAAAGAGCCAGCCACTGAGTTCAGGTCCCTGTTCCCCTTACTAGGGAACCCACTTGACATTGAGCTGCCATGGGCTACATCTGAGCAGGTATTCTAGGTTATCTCTAAGCATGGTCCTTGTTTAGAGTATCAGTCTCAGAAAAGATCCCTGTGACCAGTTTGTTTGGTTTTTTTTTTTTTTTTTGGTTCTGTTGCTCTCCTTGTAGAGCTTCTGTCCCCTCCAGGTCTTTCTAGCTCCCCCTTCTTCCATATAATTCCCTGCACTCTTCCCAAAGTTTGGTTATGAGTCTCAGCATCTGCTTTGATACCCTGCTGGGTAGAGTCTTTCAGAGGCCCTCTACAGCAGGCTTCTGTCTTGTTCTCTGTTTTCTCCCTCTTCCGATGTCCGTCCCGTTTGCCTTCTGAATGAGGATTGATCATCTTACCCAGGGTCCTCCTTCTTGCTTAGCTTCTTTAAGTGAACAGATTTTAGTATGTTTATCCTATATTGTATGTCTAATATCCACCATGTGGATATTATATAATATATAATATATGTATATTATATAATATATACCATGTGTATCTTTCTGTTTCTGGGATACCTCACTCAAGATGATCTTTTCTAGTTCCCACCATTTGTCTGCAGATTTCATAATTTCCTTGTTTTTAATTGCTGAGTAGTATTCCATTGTGTAAAAGTACCACAATTTCTGTATCCATTCCTCAACTGAAGGACATCTGGGTTGTTTATTTTGGATATATGCATATTTTAGATATGTGCCTAGGAGTAGTATAGCTAGATCTTGAGGTAGCCCTATTCCTAATTGTCTGAGAAAGCGCCAGATTGATTTCCAAAGTGGTTGTACAAGTTTACATTCCCACCAACAATGGAGGAGGGTTCCCCTTTCTCCATATCCTCTCCAGCATGTGCTGTCAATTGAGTTTTTGATCTTAGCCATTCTGATTGGTGTAAGGTGTTTTTAATTATACTGACTGGTCTGCAACAGTGACATGAATGTCACGGAAGTAATTAACCACTTTCTAATTGGATGTAAGGTCTATTCTACAAGGTGAAACTCATTACTGTCACCATTATTGTGGCTTGAATCTGAGATAGACAGAACATAGGTCATAAAAGAAAATATACCACTATCACTAGGTAACCTTATATGTTATATACAGGTAATTTCTAACAACTTATCATTATACCCATAGATTAGTATAGCCTTGTCCCCTTGCTGCTTCATTTGTTACTGTCATGTCTGTTATGAATACAGTTGTTGTCATTGCGCTCTTCCTTCTTGTTTTAAACTTCCTTAAAATTATTTTCACTAAATAGGAAAACAAATTAAAGCCAACAAAATGAAGTAAAACTACAAGCACCTAAGTTGGTTCAACATTTGCCTTTTTATCTTTCACTTATACTGATAAGAATTTTAGGAACTGTGGTGGTGTGCTAAATTAGTGGGACAATCTTATTGTTATCATGGTCACGCCCCTTAAGAAGCCAGTCACTCTGAGACCAGACCAGATACCGCAGCCACGCCCCTCTGCAGTGTGATCTCTCTGGAACAGAGAGTTAAGAATCTGAGTGGTTCTATGCCTTTGTAGCCCCTAATTCATAACCTCATCTAATACCTGACTCCTCTGTGCTCCTTGTCACATGGGCTATCACAGACTAAATTACAAGATGTGGAACTCCCAGGATATGAAAGTCAAGTATTTTCCTTTGTTCAGATTTCTCCAAAAACTTTTCCTCTGGGCTTTCTCCTGTAATGTGTCCACTAAGATCCTATCTTTGACCTTAAACATTTCTTCTTAACAAAGTCCCCTAGCAGACTTAAAAGGAAGCCTCTCCTTCCCTTTAAGCCCCTACCCTGTTGCTTCTGATAGATGACACCCTTTGTGATGTTCTCCCACCAAAGACAGATCACAGCTCTCATGGTTGTGATGCCCTTTCTCCTCATGAAGCTCACTTCTGGGATGGTGGGGGGGGAGCATGGGTAATTTAATGTCAGCTCCTTCCTAGGACTCTTATTCTTAATGCTTGCCTGAATGGGATAAAATGGCTCTGACCACATTATGTCAGAAAAGAAATGGTTCCACTTAGGGCCCCAAAAGTAAACTTTGTTCTGTGTGTCTAGATTCTGAGCTGACTTTCCCCATACATAATGAAATAACAAAGACCCCAAAGGGCAGAATTCACTTTCTTTCACCTCTTTCTTGAGACTGTGTCTATTTCACTAAGTTGTTTAAACTTGCTAGAAAGTATTCTCAATAACAATCATGTTATTAAGCAATTATGTAATCCTTTGTTATATTTATCATTATTAATTTTTTCATCCTTTTTAACAGTGTACTAATTTCATTGCTGCTGGAACCTATCACAACGCTTAGCAGCATAAAACAACACAAATGTGTTGTCTTCAGTTCTAGAGGTTCAAAGTTTGGAAAACAACTGTCTCAATCTGTTCTCTGCTGTAATAACAGAATGCCTGATCAGGATGATTAATAAGAAACAGAAATGTAGTTTCCCATAGTTCTGAAGGCAGAAGAGTTTTAAAATCAATGTATGAGCAATTTACTCTCATGCTTCCAAGATGGGTAACTTGAACCTGCATCCTTCCAAGAGAAGGCACTTTGACTCACATAGCCAAGGGGGTGAAGGGGAAAGAGGGGGGACTCAAACTCCCCCAAAGCCCTGCCTCCCAATATTGTTGCACTGGAAATTAAATGTCTTCCAAATTCAGACCTAGATGTTCTCCCTGACTGGGCTGAAATCAAGGTGCCTGTGGATCTGTATTCCTTTCCAGAAATTTGAATATCTTTCTATACAGAAATATCAAAATAAATTTGTAAAAGCCAAGTGCAGCACAGCTGAATGATGTAGAGAAATTAGGAAGTCATCACTATTAGCAGAAGAGGGATGCAAAGCAGAGGAAAGCTGGAAAAAAAAACTGTAAGACTACTGAGGACTACTTAAACCCAAAGCACCTAAGAGCACAGAGAACAAGCAGAACATGCACATAATCATTGACTATGCAGGGCAAGGGGTAAGAACCAGGTATTACTTTTCTGGTTCAGTCAACTCTTGTTTCATCCTGAAGGAAAACCCAGGCATGCCTCTTTAAGCCTATTCTTCCCCTCCTGTGCCAACTCTTCTTTGCCAAGTGTTTAGCACCCTATCCACACATCACACTCAGCATTTTCAGACTCATACCAAAAGCCTCAAGTCATCATTCTCAGTGTCATCTAGGCAAAAGAAGCTTGGAAAGCCTTTTGGTACCCCAGCTCTCGCAGAGTGTTGGCAGGAATTTGAGAGAAGACTCATCAGGGATGTCATATGTAACCTGGTCTTCTGGCTTGCTTTCTTGTGACTTAGGAAAGGGAAGGGTTTATTTCAGCTTCCACTTCCAGGTAACAGTCCATTATTGAAGGAGGTCAGGACAGAAACTCAAGGAGGAACTGAAGCAGAAACCATGGGAGAACACAGCTTACTGGCTCATTCTCTGGCTCATGCTTACAATTCTTAATACAACCCAAGTCTGTCCGGCACCAATGCTCACCCACAGCGAGCAAGGTCCTCCCACATCAAACACCAGTCAAGATAATCTCTCATATACATGGCCACAGGCCAATCTCATAGAGACAGTTCCTTAATTGAGGTTCCCTCTTCCCAGGTGATTCTGGGTTGTGACAAGTTGACGAAAATAACCATCGAAATCTGGATGCCATCTCAGGGTTTAGTCTCTGGGAGGGGGCTACAGCTGGAGTACAAAGTGAATAAACTGTAATTAATATAAAAAATAAAAAATTTTAAAAAGAACTTAAGACTGGACTCCAAAGGAAGCTTGAGAACAAATTTTACTAAAGCTTAAGGAAAAACAACAGGGCAGGTGGTCTGGGAATGGCAGCAGCCACCCAGAAGAGGGAAATAAAGAGAAAGCCACATCGTTTGAGTTGCTCATTTGGATATAGCATCAAACGCTCATGTACAAGTCCCTTAAAGAATAGAGATATTAATTTCTCTAGAGTCAGTGAGAGGACTCAGCAGGTAAAGCCTGATAATCTGAGTTTGATTTCTGGAAAACACACACTAGAAAGAGAAAACCAATTCCTGCAAATTGCCCCCTGACCCCCCACAACATACATGCACACACGTGCACGCGCGCACACACACACTATGGTATGCATACTTCACATGCACAAAAATAAATGTTAAAAAAGAAAGAAATTGACTTCCATTGAGTGAACATCCAGAAATAGAAATGCGGGTCTACAGTGAGTGCATGCTTTGCTTAATAGATAATATCAAATCAGTTATCTGTCAATTCTTGAAAACTATAACCTCTTATTTACTTATTAAAATTAAACTTTTTTAATTGATAACATAAGAATACGCATTAATGGCATATAAATTTTGTGGTTCTTCAGTACATGAATCTGTCATTTCAAGGTCTAAGTCATGTTGACCTAGAAGATTGCAGAAGTGGGTTTGTTTGTTTGTTTGTTTTCTCCACTGAGCACAAGTGCAATGGGGATTATCCAAACCATTTTATTCCAAATTCTGGAAGAAAGTATTCAGAATATTTTCACCATAAAGAAGCAATATAAGGTTAGCCTTTAAAATTATAGGGATTATTTTAAGCAGGATGGAGAGATTGAGGTAGGAGACTCATAGTTCATGGCCAGGCTAATGGCGACATCTCAACAAAAACAAAACAACAAAAATAATGTGCATGCTATCAGCATTCTTAAAACTAAATCTCATCATGATTCAATTTCCATTCCTTGGGGTATGTCGGATATCTTTTTCTTGTGCATATCACAAACTCTTACAACTTCGGCAGGCACTACACACATGTGGTACACAGACACGCATGAAGGCTAAATAGCCACACACAATATGTATATATATATATATATATGTATGTATATATATATATTTGTCCATTTGTACTTATTTCTCTACTTAAACTAATGTCAAAATATCTTCCTAGGACTAGAGAGGTGGCTCTTCCTAGTCTAGAGAGGTAAGACACTTGCTGCTTTTCCCCAGAACCCAAGGCAGACACACATTGCATGGTTCACAAATGTCTATAACTCCAGCTTCAGAGGATTCGACACCCTCTTTTGTCCTTCAAAGAACATATATACAAAGCATAATACACACCACACACACACTAACTTTTTATCTTTAAAATATTTTCCTAATCTTGTTTTTGAGAAATGTGATCATTTGTGTCTCGTTGTCGTTCCCTGAGCTTCTTGGGTATAAAGTCTTGTCATTTTCATTAGGTTTGGACCTAAATAACCTTTTTTTAAATATAAATATCCAACCGGGGCTGGTGAGATGGCTCAGCCATTAAAGATAAGGCTCACAACCAAAAATAAACATCCAACTACAGCTATTTCATCACAGTAACAAAAAAAACAGATTAATACCTTTCTTGTTGTCCCAAGAAATATGCAGGAATAAAATTTACACATCAGGCCACTTACAGAGCCTAACATGAGTAATAAGATATAACAGTTATAATAATAAATGTTCATTGTCTTAATTATGATCAATAAGCAGAATTATCAAGTTATTATGAAACCTTTAGGCTTTTATTAAAAATCCTACACAGTAAAAGACTATTTGTATGATTCAGATGACTTTAGTATATTAAGAAAAGTGAGCCTGTATCCCACCTCAAAGAAATCACATTCAAAATCTCAAAATCAGTCTTTGAAAAAAACCAATCCAGTTATTCTTGAAAGTCATGCATTCATTAGAATTCCTGGTTAGGCTTGTGGAACCACAGGGGAGACCCACCTTTAAATCCTTGTGTTTGGGGTCTTGGGTGGGACTCAAATTTTGCCTTCCTAACTATTTCCCTGGTGACCTACTCCTGCTTCCCAAAACCACACCGAAAAACATCACATTAAATGGATGAATAGACCCACCTGCGGGTCAACCCATTTCCAGTATCTGAGTGATTCATGTTCCCCACTCTGAATCGGTTTAATGCAAGTGATAATTTTCCACATGAAAAGCCTGAAAACACCTAATTGAATGTTTTCTGTAAAATGTTTGTTAGTACTGATCCTGTATCCCGAAATCCACATTTTCCTTCATAGCTGCTCGGGGATCTGCTGTGCTTAAATACAATAGTGGTCCACATCCCTCCTCCAGAGTTCGAGAGAGTCCCAGAAGGTGAATTTTATTGTAGCATTCGGCCTTTCAGAGTTGCTCGCATCGTTGCGTTTTATACTAGCTCCTATTCCCATGAAGACTGAGTCTCATTAAAGCAGGAAAACATTGCAATTGAAACCACCCAAACAAAGAAGCCAAGGGTATCCACAAGATGCTAATAGTTGTCTTCTTCCTTTTTTTCCCTGATGTTTAGTGTGTCAAACTACCAACAGGGAGTGGATGCAAACAAAAATCTTATTAAGGTCAACAATAAGTGGGAAAGAAAATCAAGTGGGACATAAGACATGGTATCTTGAGTTAGGCTGGCATTCTTCTGTGCAACAGAACAGAAAGAAACAGGTCTCTCCTGAGGTGCAACTGATAGGACATGTGCTATGCAAGAAAATGTACCAGACCAAATCAGGAGTCAGTGGAAGCAGCAACAGTAAGGCTTTCAGATTGCTAGAGCACTGAAAAAATAAATCAGGGCAAACTAAATAAGGTCTAGAGATTTGCTGGCTAACACCACCCCTATAACCAACAATGCTGTGTTACACAACATTATAGAGTACGAACTAGAGAGATAGCTCAGTCTAAAGTGCTTGCTATGGAAGCATTAGGACCTGCGTTTGATTCTCAAGCCCCACGTAAAAAGATGGGCATGTTTGGGCACACTTTAGTCGCAGCACTGAGGCGGCAGAGACAAGTATTTCCCTGAGTTGGTTGGCCAGTCAACCTAATCCAATCAGCCTAATCCAATCAGGTCCCACTGAAAGACAGAACAAAACAAAACAAGGTGGATGGTTGCTGAGGAGCAACACTGGAAGTTGACCTCTGTCCCCTATGGGAGAACACACACAAAGGGCAGATCAATGTTCTGACCAAAATAAAATAAAACTTAAAAATACAAATGAGAAAAAGATAGACATCAAAAGAAACAGTGCCCACTTTTAGAACTGGATCTCAACGGGTCAAGAACATCTGTCCACTTGTCCCACGTTCCCGTTCTTTAAACTGCACAGGGCGAGAAAACCAAGGTGGGTGAAGAAGAAAGCCAGTGAGCTGTGTGCATTGGACGGTTTGAGAGGAGCTTGTGAGGTCAGCATGTGTGACTAAATGTTCATGTTTAATGTGGCCCCTCTCAACCTTGCAAACTATATTATTATAGCAAAGTTGCTTTACTACTCCACACAGTCTAGGTTTTACAGATGCTTAAACATTATCGATTGCCTCAGCTTTCCCAAATTCACTGAAGCTCCTTCCCAGACACTTGACCAAGTCCAACAATTTCTCACACCATTTTCTTCTTTTTTAAATTATTATTATTTATAATTTATTCACTTTGTCTCTCAGTTGTAGCCCCTACCTCATCTCTCCTCGGTCCTACCTTCCTTCCTTCCTCTTCCTCCCCTATCCCTCTCCCCTAGTCCACTGATAGTCCAGCTCAGTCTCCATGTAGGTTCCCTAGTGAGGGGAGAAGAAACAGTCTCTGATATGAACTCGGTTGCCTGTTCCTTGATCACTTCTCCCTGGTAGTGTGACCTAGCCAGCCCACAGAGAAAGAGGATCCAGACAGTCTTGATGGGACCTGATAGGCTAGGGTCAGATAGTAGGGGACATGTGATTTTTTAAATGTACTTTATGTGGTCCCTTTAAAAAGTACAGAATTATTATTGTGAATTATGTATCTATATAGCCAATATTCAAATTACGGGTTTGAAAAATATTTTTACAACAGAAACACCTTAATTACTATTACAACATATATAGATGAAGAAGTTTAAATAACATTTATTTAGAGAAGTTCTTGTTTGTTTGTTTGTTTGTGTTCATGGTCTGGGGATGTGACTCAGCTGAACAAGAAACTGAGTTTTGATCTCTGGTACCCATGTATGGACACAAACTATCTCTCTCTCTCTCTCTCTCTCTCTCTCTCTCTCTCTCTCTCTCTCTCTCTCTCTCTCTCTCTCTCTCTCTCTCACACACACACACACACACACACGAGAAGTTCTTATTTTTTCATTAAGAGGCTCACAACTTACTTGTAAATAAATGGTAATTTCGTTTTTAAAGTCTAGACATTGTACTGTATTTGAAATACCTAAAATGTTAATATCAGCTCAAAAAGAACACTCAGATTTGATCATGAGTCTTGAGTCCTCAGATGTAACTCTTTCACCATCTGTTTATTCCTCACAGGACACATTAAGAGCCCTCCCAATTATTCGGATTTCAACGGTAGCAGGAGCACAGGCTAATCAAGCCTATGCTCATCAACAGCTGGCCATTGTCCAGTAATGTATCAACCTGTGTCTTTTAGGCTGAGTGTAGCAAACTCTACACAGACTGTCATCTCAGACATAAACACTGTCTTCTCTGCATCCTCTGAGAAGACTGTGTTAAATAACCACGTTCTTTCAAAGTCAATAATTTCTTAATAACATGAAAATATTTTATATACATTTATTTGAATCAGGACCTCCCCTCCCAGAAAAAGCCCGTGTAATGAGTTAAGACTCATTTATTTTTGTAACAGTCATCCCTAATTTATTTACTCTACTAATATATACTAATCAAGTACCTCACATTCTGCGTTTGGCTAATTATTCCTATAGGTATATGTTAAATTTTCTTTATCCCCTGCCTTCCCTATAAACTGGCAGGTTTTGAGGCCTTCATGTAAGTCTCAGATTGTTTGAAACTCCTTGTTGTGTATGCACAGATGTGTGTATGATGTATGTATGGGACGTGCATGTGCCATGGCACATATGTGAAGGCCAGAGGGCAACTGTGTGGATTTACTTTTTCCTTCTAAATATTTACATGAGTTCTGGGGATCAAACTCAGGTCATTGGGGTTTCACAGCAAACTCTTTTGACTGCCAAGCCATCTTGCAGACCTGGGCTCACGTGTTTTTATAAAGGCAGTTTTCTGTGTGCCCAGCCACTAGACATTACTGAGAGCCAGCATCAGATGGTCTCATGTTTAATGCTGGGGAGTCGCCAGTGGTTTCAGATGATGCTAGCCTGCTCCTTGCTCTAAACTTGCTCCTTGCTGTTTCCTTTGCTTGAGAAGTCACTGGCGACTGCTACCTAGAACCATCATTTCACTTGGAGCTGTCACTGGGCTTTAGAGGCCTGTCTCCTCACGCTACATGCTTGCTCATTGATCCACATGACAAACTTCCCTTCCCGGTTCTACCAGCTACCTATCATGTTCCATGTTGAGATCTTTTCGAGTCTTCTGTTGAGAGATATTTTCCTACCTATAGGAGTCTAAGATATATTCATGCCTGTGTTTATATGTATATCCATGCTCTAGGTGAGTGCCTGGGGAACGTTAAATAATGCTCGCAATGAGCCTGATTGTCCCGATGCATAAATTATCCTCAGGCTTACATCCCTTGCTGTAGAAGCTTCATTAATTGCCTTAGCCACATTAACTTTTATAAGCCATTGGGGTCCCATTAAGTTACAGTTTTCCTATGTTCCCATCTGAGCTGCGTACCCCCAGGGAGCAGTGTATGAGCTGAGAGAGCTCGGGTGACAACAGAGAAAAATGCATCACTTTTAGTTACAAGCTAACTCAGAAATAAGAAGTTTGACAGGAATCACCATGAGAACTATTTATTCTAAAAGTTCATTAAATCTAATTGATGGAGTGTGTGTGTGTATGTGTGTGTGTGTGTGTGTGTGTGTGTGTGTGTGCGCGTGCGTGTCCATGTATGCAGAGGTGCCAGCAGGTGTGTGGACACGTGTGCACATGGATGTGGAAGTCGGAGGTCAAAGTTCCTCTTTTGAGACAGGGTCTCTAACTGGCCTATAGTCACTGATTCAGCTGACTGTTTGCACATACACACACACAGACACCCTGCTGGAATTACAAGCACGAGCTACTTAAATTCTGAGGTTTTGACCGGGGCTCTCACAGCCATGTGGCAAGATCTTACCAACTGATCCATCTCCCTAACAAATTAATATACTTTTAATGGGGCCAGTTATAGCCCTTTTCAGTGGCCTTCTTTTTTTTCAGGGTGATGACGCACAATCCTCTCGGGGCCTCAGCTTGCTGTCAGCAGATAGACTAGTCAGTATTGTGAGGATAACCAGAAACAACTCAGGAGCAAACCTGGATTCCTGTGGCTACCTTGAGGAAGCCAGAAAGACACAACAGGGAAAAGGAAGCATCTTCAACAAATGGTGTTGGACAAATTGGATGTCTGCCTGTAAAAGAATGCAAATACATCAATATTGATCACTCTGCATAAATCTTAAGTCCAGATGGACCAAAGACCCCAACATAAAACCAGTCACACTGAACCTGACAGAAGAGAAAGTGGGAAATAGCCTTGAACACATTGGCACAGGAGACAACTTTTTGAACAGAAAATGGATAGTGTAGGCACTTAGATCAACAATTAATAAATGGGACCTCATGAGACTGAAATGCTTCTGTAAGGCAAAGGACACCTTCAATCAGATAAAGAGACAGCCTATGGAACAGGAAAAGATTTTTACCAACTCCACATCCAACAGAGGTTTAATATCCAAAATATGTAAAGAACTCGTGAAACTAAATATCAAAAAACTAAACAATAAAAAATAAACCAATTTAAAAATGGATACAGGGGGCAGGGAGGAGATGAGGGCGGGATGGGGAGACTGGAAGGGAATGAGGGAGGGGGCTATGCCTGGGATGCAAAGTACCTAACCTGTGAATAATATAAAAATAAATAAATTATATTTAAAAGAAAAAATGGATACAGATCTAAACAGAGAATTCTCAACAGAGGAATCTCAAATGGCTGAAAAACACTTAAAGAAATGTTCAACATCCTTGGCCATCAGGAAAATGCAAATCAAAACTACCTTGAGATTCCATCTTAAACACCTGGCTAAGATCAATAACACAACACATCTATGCTGGTAAGGATGTGAGCAAGGGGTACATACCTCCATTGCTGGTGGGAATGCAAACTTATATAGCCACCATGGAAATCAATATGGCAGTTCTTCAGAAAATTGGAAATCAATCTACCCTAAGACCCAGCTATACTATTCTTGGGCATTTACAAAAAGGACACTCCTCCTACCACAAGGACACTTACTTAACTATGCTCTTTCATAATAACCAGAAACTGGATACAACCTAGATGTCCTTCAATTGAAGAATGGATAAAGAAAATGTGGTACATTTACACAATGAAATAGTACTCAGCTGTTAAAAAAAAAAGTGACATCAAGAAATTTGCAAGGATGAGGATGGAGCTTAACATCATGCTACCTCAAAGGGCAATTCTGCCTCTCTTCTTTCCTTTGTTAACCAGGCTTTTCAAAAGAAGGCTTGGGATTCTGCCTTGAGGTGGCAGACAGAAAAGGAGAGGAGAAGAGACAAAGGAAGATAAAAGTCAGAGTGATCAAGGGTCTTAGACTCAACAAAACAAGGAATCAGAGAAACAAATCATCACTTTATTTAAAAAATTAAACATCTTAAAATCAAAGGCACAAGAGGTGATAGGAGCAGAGGGGCATGGGGAAGACTCTAAGCCTGCAGAGCATCATAAGAGGAGATGCAGCTGGCTTTGCAAACCCCTGGGTGGCTGCGAAGAGGGAGAGCCCAAGTAGCTTCCCTTGGGATTTGAAATCTATACTCAAGAGTAACTGTACCCTCAAGATTTTCTCCCCTGTGCTGGGTAGCCCAGTGCTCACTTCCTCACTGAGAAGAAAGGAAAGCTGTGAAGTGCCTCAGCATTGTGGGCTCTTCTGACACGGACTGCAGCCATCCTCTGCTCTCACTGCGTGTCACAGCCATAGCGGTTTCCATGTGAAAAGTCTCTCAGAGGCCCACATATTTGAACACCTGGTCCCCAGCCAGTGCTGATGTTTGGTAATATTGAGCAACCTTTAGGAGAGGGGGGTAGGGGATCACTAGGGGCAGGCATTGGAGTTGGGTAGCCCATCCTCCTTCCTGTCCACTCTCAGTTAGTTTCCAATGTAACCAGACTTTTCACACACGCGCCACCATATCTTCCCTGCCATGGTGAACTGAAACCTCTTCAACCATGAATCAAAATAAACATTTTGTTCATTAAGTTGCTTCAGGTCACATGTTTGGTCGCAGCAATAAGAGCATAAATACTCACTGATTCAGTAGTGGACATGTGTCTGGTCCTACACCCAGGCAGATAAGAGAAAGTCCTCCACTTAGAATTGGTGGAAGAGAGTTCAGGGCGCCTGTCTGAAGACCACCTGACTAGCTGCTGCCTCTTTGTCCTTCTAAGGCTTCAGTTGGTTTGGGGGCTTTAGAAGTAAAATAGAATTCTTCCCAATCACAAAGTTTTTTTAATATTTTTTTAATTTTTATTTTTATTAATTACAGTTTTTTCACTTTATCCTCCCTGTAGCTCCCTCCTTCCTCCCCTCCCAATCCTACCTTCCCTTCCCCTTCTCCACTCATGCCAGCCCACTGATAGGGGAGGTCCTCCTCCCCTTCCCTCTGATCCTAGTCTATTAGGTCTCATCAGGACTGGCTGCATTGTCTTCCTCTGTGGCCTGGTAAGGCTGCTCCCCCCTCAGGGGGAGGTGATCAAAGAGCAGGCCAATCAGTTCATGTCAGAGACAGTCCCTGTTCCCATTACTATGGAACCCACCTGGATACTGAACTGCCATGGGCTACATCTGTGCAGGGGTTCTAGGTTATCTCCATGTATGGTACTTGGTTGGAGTATCAGTCTCAGGAAAGACCCCTGTGCCCAGATTTTTTGGTTCTGTTGCTCTCCTTGGGGAGCTCCTGTCCTCTCCAGGTCTTACTATTTCCCGCTTCTTTCATAAGATTCCCTGCACTCTACCCAAAGGTTGGCCATAAGTCTCAGCATCTGCTTTAATACCCTGCAGGGTAGAACCTTTTTTTTAGTTCCAAATCAGAAGCCATACTTTCCTGCATTGTCTTACTTATTTATCCAATTCTTAATTCTTCTACTTCAAAGAGCTCTTCTTTCCCAGGCTGGCATAGTGGTTTTTGACAATTGTATCAAAAGATACAAATAAAAATTAACTTAGAAAACTAAATAGCATAAGCTGTATCTACCACTAAGTAGCTACCATGTGTCAAGGCTCTTCCTTTGAGAAAAAATGTTCTTTAGTCCTGTCACTAGAAATTCCAAAGGTGTCACACTGAGGCAGATGGACAGCAAGGGTCCTCACACATCCAGCCAACTCACATTTCAGGAACTACAGAAGCTAAGACACGGCCTCATTAGTATGCAGTCAGAAGTCCAACTTCAGTTTGCCTTATGCAAATAAACCTTAAAGAGAGTCAGCTCAAGCCCTGTACAGATACCGAGCGCTGCCAATAATGAAGTAAAGTTAGATATTAAGCCAATATTTGAAAAATGTCACTGCTAGTCAAAAATCCTGGAAATTCCAGCTCAAATATGAATTAGACAAAAACAGCATTTGTCCAAAGATTATCTTTTACCAATAACAGTCTGCCTTCAGGATACAAGCAGTGGAAACCTCCGACTCGCCAGCTACCCAAAATCCTAGTCTAAGCTCCAAAAGATGGAGCAGTAATTCCTCCTCTCTGGAAAGCCGGCACCTTCAAATGATCTGCAGGCTTAGATCCTTCTGGTGAGCTGGACTTTCTTACTGTGACTTGGATGAAACAAAGGAGCTGACACCACATAACACTGCTGGTAATTAGAATCCTCATTATCGTCTTTCCAGAATGACACGTGTCACGTGCAGACTCCATCCTGTGCGTGAGTTGCTGGGTTTGCATTTACTCGCTTTCTTTCTCTGAAGGAAGGAGGGGGCTCGCTGGAAATAAAGGAACTCCTTACCTCTCTGTATGTTTGTGAGACCCCCCTGGCCCTGGAGTTGCAGGTGTCTGGGAGCCGCGCTGTGGGTGTTCAGAATTGAACCTAGGTCCTACGGAAGAGCAGTCAGTGTCCTTAACCATTGAGCCATTTCCCCAGCCCTACAAAATGGAAGTTTTAATGAGAAATGAGATAATGAGGTTTCAGAGAGACTGTGATGAATATCACATTCTAAAGCCCTTCAGTTCCCCAGTTCCTCTGACAGACATCTCTATCCACCTTGAACAACAGGGACTGAGTCCAGCTTCCTAGCAAGGACCCTCATCACACTTAACCACCATGGACCTGAACTTCCTGTGTTCTGAAGTTCCCCGCCTCCTTGGCCCGGACAGGGTGGGTGTTTATGGGTGAGTGTTTTTCCCACCGAGAGCCTAAATTGTATCTGAATAATTCTAGGTTATTGTCACCTTGTCTTTCTATCCTCTGCGACCGTGAACAATCCCCTCTATCTATACGGTTACCTTGAATATATTTATAGAGTGAGGCCGTTTCCCCTGAGCCTCCTTCTTTGTAGCCGATGATTGCCTTGCTGCAGGGAAGCAAACGGGGAGGAATCGCGCATTCTTCCCCCTTTAAAAATAAAGCAACTCAGATTTAAGGTGTCGCACTGTTTTATTGGAAAGTATAAAAAGAACTGTTTTACGGTGTCATTACAATGGCAAGAAGGAAGGGCTGACTCTAAAGAATACTCCTGCCTTGGGAAACCAAATATCTTAAGTCTGGGGCAATCAAGCAATCCTGTGCTAAACTGCTTATCCATCAACAGAGAACGCAATTGTTTTCTTTAAAGGAGGGTCTGGCCCTGCGTTTTCTGAATATTGAAATTACCACTGTGGAAATTAATACCAAAGGGAAAATTCATTTGATAATCCAGTTGAGGACACATGTTCCAGTTTGAAGGAATTTTAATCTCAACAGTCTGATAGATAAACACCAAAAAAAAAAAAAGGAGTTACTGGAAAGTTTTATCTCTATTCTTGGGATTTAGCTGCATAAAATAAATAAAATGTTTTATTTATGTCTGTTTTTCTTAATAATTACTGTCTTGGACTAACCATTCCAAAATCCAAACAGATGAAAACTGTTCATTCTCACTACTGTTTGTCTAGATAGAAAACAGTTTCGTCACTAACACAGTATCAAGGCTTAGCTTTTACTAGCACATAATAATTGTATTAAATAATAGGTTTCTCTATAAGGGTTTCATACATGTATAAAATGTACTTTGCAGCCAGATGTGGTGGTGCACACCTTTAATCCCAGTACTAAGGAAGCAGAGACAGAATCTCTGTGAGTTCAGGGCCATCCTGGTCTACACAATAAGCTCCAAGCTAGCCAAGACTACATAATGACCCTGTCTGAAAAAGAAAGAAAATTACTTTGATCATATTTAACCCCCCCCCACCCTTTCACCTCCTCTCACTGGCTGACAATTTTAGCAATATTTATAATTAAGATGTCTATATTTTAATGGGCGGTGATCAAAATGTGATCCAAGCCACACTACTGTTATTAACTCGTCAGGGGTTGCTACTGCATTTAAAACAAAGTTCAGGGACCTGGAGAGATGGCTCAGGTAGATAGAATTTGCTGCTGTTCCACAGGACCAAAGTTTGTCCATGCTCTAGAGGAGGAGGGACCTGGGAGAACGGAGGAAATAAATGAGCTAGAGTAAGGTCTCATGCAATAGGCAACTTCATTCACAGCTCAGCCAATTTCTACTCTGAGGGTTAAAAGGGCTCACATAAGTAAAGTTAACGTGCATTCAAACTGTACACATTCACACGGACATGGCAAAAATTAAAAAATAAAAAATAAAATAAAATAAACAGGTTTTCCATAGAAGAATATAAAGAATAGTCCAAATATTTAATTGAAAAACAACAGCAAGCAATAATGAGTACTCTGAAGTAAACTAACTCCTATGCGCTACACCTAGGAGGAGCAGAAAAACACATTTCAAGAACAATTCCATATCTGAGGAAACTGCAGTCAGAATTCTCTTCGCACAGCTCTACTCCTAGACCATGTTCCAACACAAGCTCTATTCCCAGTACCCACACGGGGAACTCACAACTGCCTGGAACTCCAACTCCAGGTGATCCAACACCCTCTCCTGACCTCCATGAGCACCTGCACACAGGTAGTGGATACACAGGCACCCATGAATAAAAGATAGGATGTGGATTGAAATTGTTCTTTTTCCCTTTGAATGATATGGACCCCTACTGAGTTCCCCACCCACACTCCCTTGGGCATCTGCACATGCTGTTCCCTTTGTCTGGAATGCTTTTCTCCCCCCTCTTCCCTGAGATTGGCATTTTTCTTTATCTGAATTCTCTATTGAAAGCCTTGATGAATTTATTCATAGCTTTTAAACTTCACAGTCATTTTATGTTACATTTACTTTCTATGTCAGTCTATGACCCGGAATTTAAGAGGCATCCAACATGCCCCCTCAATTTAAGGATGACTCAGGACAATGCCTGTTCCTAAAATATCCTGGATGAATAAATAAGTGAGTAAGTGAATCTAGGTGGACCTTTTTAGGGCCATATGCTTCTCCCCATTGTGTAAAGTCTGTGTTCCGATTAACATTTAGTCCCTATCTGCAGGAATCAATGACCACATCTTAATTTCCACAAAATAAAAGTGTAAATTTGTTCACTCCTTCTCTTGCCCTTTTCCCCTGCATCTTCCTCTTTCTCCTTTGAGCATCATGAAAATCCTAAACCTTGTGCAGGGAAACGACTTCTTCATGAGTATATGATCGGTGTGTTCACATACACCCTTTCCATAGATAAGCCTTTCCATAGACTAGCCCATGACAGCAATGCCCCGTATTTGGATCATGATTCTGACAATGGGAACTAGATAAGAGTAGGAGGCAACCAAGTAAATCAATCTTCAGTGTGGGCCCCACAAAGGAGGGTGTGTCCTTATTGACTGGACAGGGAGAATTATCCTAAGGCTTTTCAGATCTATAATTACAAAATTTATCTAAAAATCGACCATCCAGTTTCCTAAACTTCAAGTGGCACTGCACTTCAGCAAGCCACCTCTGGAAAAGAGTTTTTACATCCCTCAGAAAAGAGTCCTTCTATCTTATCTCCCCAGCTCTGGACGAGACACTTCGGGAGCATTTACTTAAAGAGCAAATGCTTAATTCCACAGATGATCTTTAAATAAATTGCACAATACCTAAATTAAAATAAATGGTGATGTATGGGAGGATCTTGAATATATTTACCGTAAAGAAGAGTTTGAGGTGATAGATATGCTAATTAGCCCAAGTTAGTCATTACACTCCTATACATGAGGCAAAAATTTCACATTTGCCTTATTGGTACAGGCAAATATTATCTGTCAATCAAGAAAACATAATTTTTAAGAAGACATGACAATAGGGTGATTTCTTTAGAAGAGGGCATCCAGCAAGGAAGGAAGAAGAGCAGGAGAGTTTGGTGAGGGTTGACTATGGTCAAAGTACTTTATGTGTGTGTATGTGTGTGAGTGTGTGTGTGTGTGTGTGTGTGTGTGTTTTAAGAAAATAAATCAGTTGAGTTCTTTCCCACCAACCCATGCTCTCAGACGGTGCCTAAGGGACCACTGTTGTCTGAGATGTCCTTCCTAGACACCCTGAGGCATTTATAAGTGCGCCTGACACTCCATGCTAATACTTTTTTATTTTAATGTAATACTCTATATTTCAGCTTGCTTTTGGCATATCACAGTATGTCTTGCAAATTACTCTGTGACAGGGCATCGTATCTGTAATTCTTCCAAAAATGACATAAAATTTCCCCTTACTTTCTCGTTCTCGACTGCTGATCAGAGAGGTTGACACCTTAAAGAAGGATGGCAGGATCCATAAACCACACCTAGCTAAAACTTATGCTTAGTGAATTCTTCTCCATAGCATCAATAGCTTAATATCCCCACCAGAACTCAAAGCACATAGCTGTTACCCACACTCAATAACAGTAGTCTCTTATATAATCACTATGTTTAATAAAAAGCATTTCATAGAAAAGCGTTCATTCCACATAGGGCACCCAGTTATCTAGATAGGCAATTATTTCAGGATGTGTCTGTGAGGGTGTTTCCAGAAGAGATTAGGATCTGAATTTTTTAGATGTGTAGTGGCTAAACTTGGTTGCAATTTAGCTGCATCTTGGAATCAACTGAAACCCAAGCCGCTGTGCACACCTGTGAGAGACAGACCTGATAGGATTGTGTAAGCTGGGAAGACCCACCTAAGCCTGGGCCAGACCTTCTGGTGGCAGCCCACACAAAAGACATGGGAAAAGGAGGCTTCTGTTTTGTGCCTGCTCACCCTCATTCTCATTGGCACATTCATCTACCTGTTGTTAAAGCATTCATTCCTTCACCAGTACTGAGATCTGCTTCTTCAGAATCCCAGCATTTGGCTCAAGGCCAGCAGCTCTCTAGCAATCCTCTGGGACTCCAGCATCAGGTTAGGACTGCTGAACCATCTAGTCTGGTGAGCTGTACAACTACCAAATTCCTGCCTTTTACATTGGGAAACAGACAGCCATTGTTGGAGTAGCTGAGCCATAGCCTATAAACCACTATATTTCATTCTGTTCTTTCAGAGACCCCTGGAATTGCCCTCTTCCTCTCTTTTTCAGAACTGTATGACCTTAGCCTTCTCTTGGCCAGACACTGGACTTATACTGTGGTCCTGATTCAGGCCTTCAACTCAAGCTAAAATTAGCACCATCAGCTTTCCTGGGTGTCCAGCTCACATACAGTGAACTGTTGATCCTCAGCCTCAACAACATGTGAATTGATTCCTCATAATGAATCAGATGCATATATATATGTATATATGCATATATATATGTATATATATACATATATATATACAGAGAGAAAGAGAGAAGAGGGAAACAGAACCAATAGGAGGGGTACGTGTGTGTGTGTGTGTGTGAGTGAGTGTGTGCACACACATGCCCGTGAATGTGCTCACTTGGTTCTGTTTCTCTGGAGAACCCTGGGTATTACAATATGCAATTGATGTTAGTATACATTCGTTGAACTTCAATGTTTCACTTTTATGCGGGTTGTCTTTTCTGATCCTTTCTCCATTTTTATTGGGTTATTAATATTCTTAAATATTTCAAATGTTTCTCTTTAAAAGTCCTGGGTATTGCCCCTCTGCCTGGAACACATAGTAAAAAATATTTTCCCTGTGTTGTCACTTACATTTAACTCTGTTGGACTGCTTTCCACATATTGTTTATCTTAATGGAATCAAATTTAGCAGCGGCTCTTCTCCTGAAGAAACAGCGTGTCAGGTGCTGTTTGAAATCCATTAGATTCTTTATTGGAAGCACACCAAATTTATACATGAACTCAGAGATGGAATATATATTTAAAATATTGAGCTTTCCATCCAGGCAAATGGCATATATTTTGTTTTCTTGGTATGTTTTTATGTCCTCGAAAAAAATTTTAATCACAAAAATATTTATGTGACTTTATGAAATGCACAAAAAAAGACAAACCCCATATATCAAGATCGCTAAGTATGGGTCAGACATATCTGTTTTCTTCAAGAAGCTGTGGTTCTCATTTGCATTAGAAATAGACAAGACCCTCACATATGGAAAAGCAAGTTAGTCATTAGATCCACAACATTTCCTCAAATGACCCCTAGTTGTACTTTTCTTCAATCTTTTTTACAGTCCACAAGGCAACCTCCTGTTTCTATCATGGAAGGCCAACACATAGAAAGATGCCTTTGAGAAACATCAGATAGACAGACACTTCAGATAGATAATGAGAATTGTCTGTTATCAGGGGTTACCACACATGTATTGTATGTTTTTAGAAATTCAAAATTATTTTTTTAAAAATACCACTATAGAAAATGCCTAGGTGAAGTTCATGCATATAAATTTTTCTTTTAGAGCCAGGCATCGTGGCTCATGCCTATAATCTCAGCACTCAGGGAGGCAGAGGCAGGCAGATCTCTTTGAATTTGAGAGCAGTCTGATCTACAAATCAAGCCCAGGACAGCCAAGGCTACACAGAAAAACCCTGTCTCAAAAAAAGCAAAAAAAAAAAAATTCTTTTAGTAAAGAAATTATTTCTGTCAATCAAAGTCTCAAAAACTAGAAGTAGTGGCTCTGGACTAAACCATGCTACTGTATTACTACATTAAGTGGAGTATTTGAACATAAAAATAAGAAAATGTACCTGGAATCAAAATCTCCAGTGGATTCTGTTTTGAAAAAAATCATGTAACCAGTCAAACACCAAACTATAAATATGAATGAAAATAAAATATAATTATGAACAAGCAAAGCTGAACTGTAAAATGTGCTTTGCCATTAAATTCAAGGTATACACTTCATTAAAAAAACAAAGAGAAAGTGAATATAGGAAAGATATAGAGAATTCTTCTTCACAACAGTTCATAACAGTTACAAAATTAATGGTGCCTGAATCCCTATAACAACAGTAAGAAAAGCAGTAATTATTCTTCCGGTCCAGCAATTATATCCATCACTGTGGATACAATTGCTGCAAATTGGGAAGGCTGACCCTGATGCCCAGGCTGGTACAATGGCATTTAATAGATAATAATGATGGTTGATGACAGCCTGTCAAGATCTCTGGCTCACCATTTTTTTTTTTTTTTGCGTGCTCAATATTTCTGTTGCCGCATATACAATGCTAAATGTTCTCTCCCTTCTTTCTCTCTCTCCTCCAGGTCAGTTTACATCCTCATATGATGTTTCCTCCCTTTCTGTGTAATAATCCAAATTCTTCCTCTACTCATGAGCACTGCTGGAGATCAGCTTCAGAGTCCCGAATTCAGTCTCTTCTCAGATGCTGACTTCATTTCCATACTCATCACCCTCCTTCCGTGTGCTTCCCTCTTTCTGCTCTTCTTTGACAGAGATTTTAACAATTCCTTCTTTGTTTTTTTTTTTTTAATCTCATTTCCATTTTATTTTCCAAGTGTCATCTCTCTGGGTAGTACTCTCTACTAATAACACCTTTCAAGTCCTCCTTGTGTGTGCTCATCAACAGACGCTACAATTATAAAATCACACTGTGATTTTCAACTTCAGTGATACTTTGAAAACACAGTTATTCTGCGACAGTCGTTAAGTTCATTATACCAACCATGTGCATAAGGAGTGGATCTCTAAAACTATAGATGATGAGAACACAATTGCCAATCGTATGGAAGGCCCTCGCACATGCTTCTCCTGCTGTTTGCAGTAGTCTCTTCTTGTTTGGGGGCCTTCAGCACTTCGACTTGATAGGTTCAGAAGGAGGGCTCTAGTCTTGGAAAGATTTAGCCATTTTTTTTAAATAAATTACCTTTCAAGTGTACAATGGAAACATTTATAAAAATGCTAGATGTGTGAGCAAGAAGATGGCAGCTCAGGAAGCCCCAAACCATCCTCCTCACAGAAGCAATGGCACGACATCAACATGAGTACAAAGAGCCTTTAGTAAGATGCCAGGCATGGTGGCCCTTCTGTAATCCTAGCACTCAGGGAGGCACAGGCAGGCAGATCTCTGTGAGTTTGAGGCCAGTCTGGTCTACAAAGCAAGTCTAGGGTAGCCAAGGCTACACAGAGAAACTTTGTCTCAAAATAGATAAATAGATAGATGATAGGGAGAGAGAGAGAGAGAGAGAGAGAGAGACTTTTTAAAAATACTTCAGAAATCAACTAAAGCATCACACCTGGTTCAGGAACCTCAAAGCCAAGAAGAGCTACCCTGGAACAGCTCACAAAAAGAATTTCTTTTCACACACAAGTGTTCTTACTGTATTCCATCCCAGCATAATCAAAACCAAACAGATAAGTTATAGTTTCTCCTTGAAATATGGAGTATGTGTCCAATGTTACATTTTCTCAGGGTTGTATGAGAAATGGGTTCTGACTCGCTTGACTCCGAATCCTAAAAGCACAGGTGTGCTTTGGGTATCCAAAGGGCACTGAGAATGAAAACAAGTAAAGTGTTTCTTGTAATAGCAGGAGACATGGAAACCTTTCTAGATGGGGAGTTACAGACATGAAGTACACACACAGTGTGGGTGGTTTGAGTAGATATGGCCACTGTAGACTCACATGCTTGGCCACAGGGAAAGGCTCTATTAGGGGGTGTGGCCTTGTTGGGGTAGGGTGGCCTTGTTGGAGGAAGTTTGCCACTGTGGAGGCAGACTTTAAGGTCTCATATATATGCTAAAGCTACTCCCAGTATTGAGAGAGCCCCCTTCTGCTGCCTGCAGATCAAGATGTAGAACTCTCAGCTTCTCCTCCAGCACCATGTCTGCCTGCAGGTCACGATGTGTCTTATCATGATGATAATGGACTAAATCTCTGAAACTGTAAGCCAGCCACAGTTAAATGTTTTCCTTTATAAGAGTTGCCGTGGTCATGGTGTATTTTCACTGCAATGAAACCCTGAGACACATAATATCAGGAAAGATACATATCTACAAGGGATTTGTCCATCATCCATAAGCAATAGCTGAGCTTATTAGTGAAAGTTGAGACCTTAACGAAGCTTCTTGCTCCAACAAACTAAGTCTCAGCAAACCAATAAAAAAGAAATAAAGATGAATTGCCTGACAAATAATTTGAAATAATCACCATGAAGAATCTCAGTGAGCTTCAAGAGAATGAAGATAAACTTAACATGGAAAACAGTGCATGAACAAAATAAAAACATCAACAAAAAGGTGGAAACTGCTTCTGAAACCAAGCAGACATTCTGGGGGATGAAGAGTTCAGTGACTGGACTGTAAAATTCATCAGGGGGTCTTGGCAGCAGACTTGCCCAAGCAGAAGAAAGAACTGGCAAAGCTGAAGGCAGGTCTTCGAACCCATAGAGCGAGGCTAATAATAAAAAGAAAACAAGTAACGACAGGCTAAGGTATTCATGAGAAAACATCAAGTAAAACAAAATATGACCTAAGAAGAAGAGAGCGAAGAGAAAGCAAAGAGCTTAAGAATTCATGACGAAGTCAACGCTCGAGCAGGCACGGGAAGGAGTCGTGATGGTAGAACTGCAGGAGTTGTTGACAGAGTATGGCTTCTGTGGGGGAGAATCAGTTTCCTTTAACAACAGAACCTACTGGCTCAAATGTGCTCTGGCAGAGAGCGCCACATCCTTGAATATATGGGCAGCACAAATTAGGCTTTGGGAGGTCCTTTTTTTTTTTTTTTTTGTAAGGATGTGAAGTTGGGAGTGGGTGGGGAAGGCATGTTCAGCCCTCAGCATCCACATGTAAGCACACAACTGCCCAGTTGTTTGCAACTCCAGTTCCAAAGGCCTGATACTCTTCTGGTCTCTGCTGGCACCAAGTGCACCAGTACTACACATACAAATATATAGGCAAAACACCCAAATGCATAAAAATAAAATAAATAGATATATTTAAAAAAATAGAAAAATATAGCTGGGGAGGTGGCTCAGCAATTACAAGCACTGCCTGCTCCTCTGAAGGACCAGGGTTCAAGTCCCAGCACCCACATGGCAGCTCACAAATGTCTATAACTCCAGCTCCAGGGTATTCAACACCCTCACACAAATGTACATACAGGCAAAACACCAGCATACATAAAATAAATAAATAAATAAATTCTTTTTCTAAAAAAAATAGAAAATCCTTAGGAAAAAATATTATTTTAAATATAATGATAATATGTCTGAAAACAAGATGAGGGGAAAAGTTTTCCATGCAAAAGATAGACAGAAGAAAGGTAATATTTACATCAGGCTTACAGACCAACTCAAAACTGCTGTTACAGGATGATAACAGGGTAAATTTACTAGGAAGATATAAATAGTACAAACATAAATGTGCCTAACATCAGAAGTCTCAAATATACACGCTGATGGAAGCGACAATAGAAACAGACAGCAACATAGACACAGTTACATTCATATCCCACTTTTAAAAATGGAAAGCTCAAACAAACAAAAGACAAGTAGGGCTAGGAAGATGGTTCAATCGGTAAAGTGTCTGCCATGCAGACGGAGGACTTACCTTAGGATCACAGCACCTACATGGAAAATCTGGGCACATCCATGTGTCTGTATCCCTGACACAAGGGAAACTGATTCAGGTAGATCTTCCGAGCTTGCTGGTCAATCTAGCCAATCTGTGACTGCAAGTTCAATGAGAGACCTTGTCTCAAAAGACAGGATGTAGAGATTGAGAAGGCCACTCTTATTATATATAAGCCATATATTATGGCTTCCAGTTTAGTGTTTTAATGGGATCCCTGAGTGTGCAAACAGTGAAAGTTCTAGAGATCTGCTGCAAAGCACCATGCACATAATTAACACCACTACCCATATAAATTGGCACCTCTTTACGAATTAATAGAGTGCCCCTCCCCAATACATTCTTGAGTATGACACTCTGGACAATAGAAATTCAATCTCTTGTCATTAATTACTGATATTATAAAAGCCTTATTTGGAGGCTGGAGAGATGGCTCAATGGTTAAGAGCACACACTACTTTTGCAGAACACCTGAGTTCAGTTGCCAGCACCCAAGTCAAGGGTCTGACAACTACATGTAATTCCATATCCAGAAGATTCCCTCTTCCTGTATCCAAGAACTCCTGCACTTTCTTTGCATGTGCATAAGCCCATGCGCAGACACACATATTCACATGATTAAAAATGTCTTTTAAAACCATATTTGCTGTTTTAATTATATAAATCCATTATAAACTTATTCATTAAGTATTAATTTTTTTCCCTTCAACAAGTAAAACCAGAGGAGCACTTGTCCGTAGGCTAGAAGAATAAAGCCATGGGTTCAAGCATACAAAGCAACCCCTGTCCTGTCTTCCACTCAGTACTACACCTTCTGGCTCTTACTATCAAAAAGAAATATTGGTCAGTCAGTATCACCTTCATGATCCACAATGGCCTCCTGAACCACGGCTCCAACTAATGCCAAAAAGCTCAGGTTTAAACCTCACTGAACATCATTTAATTTAGAATCTGTGTTTCAGGACTCTGTGAAATAGGGTTCAAAACAGAAAGAAAAAAATGAAGGAGCATGCTTTTCCATGGTGTGTGATTCTTCTCATAATCTGTAGGTTTTAATCTTGACTATTACTTTGATGAAATCCTGAAGGTCTGGCATACTAACCAAAAAATCTGAGCACAAGGGTCTTTCCTGAGACTTATACTTTGACCAAGTACCATGCATGGAGATAACCTAGAACCCTTGCATAGATGTAGCCCATGGCATGAACTGATTGGCCTGCTCTTTGATCACCTCACCCTGATGGGGGAGCAGCCTTACCAGGTCACAGAGGAAGACAATGCAGCCATTCCTGATGAGATCTGATAGACTAGGATCAGAAGGAAGGAGAAGAAGACCTCCCCTATCAGTGGATTTGGGGAGGGGCATTCATGGAGAAGGGGGAGGGAAGGTGGAATTGGGAGGGGAGGAGGAAGGGGCTTATGGGGGGATACAAAGTGAATAAAGTGTAATTAATAAAAATTAAAAATGAAAACATGCTTTTACTTTTTATTTTATTTCTTTCTGTGTATGTATGCTCTTTTTGCATGAGTCTCTGTACACCACCTGAGTACAGTGCCCACGAAAACAGGAGAGGGTAGCAGATCTCCTAGAACTGAAGTTACAGATAGTTGTGAGCTACTATAGAGCCCAAGAAGACAGATGAGGGTATCATATCTCCTAGAACTGAAGTTACAGACAGTTGTGAGCTGCTATGGGGGTTCTGGGAATTGAACCCACGTCCTCTAGAAGCATACAGCTCTTTTTAAATCTTATTTATTTATTTATTTATTTCAATTTATTCACTTTGTATCCCAGCTTTAGACCCTTCCCTTATGCACTCCCATTCCCACACTCCCTCCCTTTTCTCCTCCTATTTCCTTCCCCCAGTCCACTGATGGGGGAGGTCTTCCTCCCCTTCCATCTTACCCTAGCCTATCAGGCCTCATGAGCTATCTCTCCAGCACCATGAAAACATGTCTTTCTATTCTCAACTAGGAAGGAGATCTGTGTTACATGATCATTCTTACCATTATGCCATTAAAAACTGTTCACCAACATGTCTTCTTAATGTTTGCAAAATTCAATCATGTTGATAAATGTGGGGTTTTTCCTATAACACACATTCTCTTGTGTCACTTTCACACACATTTAAGTCAGTGCCATTAGAAATGTTTTCTTTTGCCAATATCACATTAAAAGATAACAGTACTAATTTTTTCTGACAACAGGTTCTTTCCCAACTCATAGTAACTAAGACATTCAGGGTGATTTTGGTCCAAGAAGAGAATTTACAGACTCACGTAAACAGAAGTTGATGTGAAGGGTAGAGAGCAAGGCTGGATTCCTTGGTCTCTTGGCTGGCTTTTCCATGGGCTGGCTCTTTTCCAACATTGATTTTCCTCGTGGTACCCTTTGCAACCTGTGTACAGAGCCATTTAGAAAAACGCCTCTAGATAAGAAGTTCAAAATGAATTCTGAGAGTCCCTGGGATTAGACTGCCTTGGGGTATATTTTTATTTCTTTATCAAGTTCTCTGTCCAAAGGATAAAACAGATAGTGAGTTCAGCCTCCCAAAAAGAGATAAAATATTTGATATCCTTGGGGTAGGGGAGTTGTCTTTGAAGCAATCCTCAGGGATATACACATTATGAGTGTAAGTGAAGGCACAATGAAACCACAAAACTGGTCTGCTTCATGGGTGGAAAAAAGAATGGTTTATGTGTTGCAAATATAAAAGAGAGGATAGCCAGAGACATTTCGGGGAGTCCAAAGCCGCCATGGCTACCTCTCTAGAACAGAGAGAGGAGGAGACCGGCAATGGGCAATGGTGTGGGCAGGAGTGGGAGTTGGGGATGGGGAGGACCAGGAAACTATAAGCTGTAACAGCCTGGAAGCTAGCTAGCATAGTGGGGAAGGAGTGGGGGAGATGAGGAGAACCAGGAGGCTAGCTCGCTGGTCTTAGGTTGGTATAATGGCACAAAAGGAGCCTGAGGGTTATTGTGGGCTTCAGTATGTAACCCCAGGTTCATGCCAGTGGAGAACCAGATGCCCCATTCACCCAAGGTAGGTGGGAAGAGATGAGGGAAGTGAGTCTTCCTGATAGTCAGAAAAGCTGAGTGTAAGCTTTTCCCTATCCTCCAATAATCTCTCTGTAGTCCAGCCTGAGCTGAGAATGTCATTTTGGACAAGGTAGGTGTCACTGTCATTATGGGGTATTTGGCATTTGTGACCTAACAACGAGATAGGGGAGGGGAGGAAGAATATTCAATAATATCTAAAAAGACATAGAGCATCAGAGAGACGGCTCAGCAAGTAAAGGTGCTTGCCCATACAAGCCTGACAACCTGCATCTGATCCCTGAAGCTCGTTTATGGAAAGGGGGAAGAAGAGAACTGTTCCCGCATTGTTGCCCGCTGGCCTTCACACATGTGCTGTGGCATGTGGGTGCCTTTACCCTCACACACATCATATCCACACATTAATAATAGCAATGATAATGATAAAGTGAATGAAATGTTTGAATAGAGGTAGGATCTAGAGAGAAAGCCTGAATTCTTGAAGAAAAGGAGGGTGTCCATGCAGAAAGACATGCCATCACACCCCATGGCTCTTGAGTCAAGGTAAAGCTACTGCTCTCTAGACCTGAGCCCTGGAGTCTAACAAGATCTTCTCGCTGGAGAGTTCAAGACAGTGTCTCCTGGAGCCCGGGAGCTGTGTGCAGAATGATGAGTAGGAAGGACACACACCAGCAGGAAACAATTCCTTCATGCCTGGAGACTTGACACACGCTTTGAAACAGTATTCCTAAAACCCTACGTGGTTTTTAAACTTCATTCAAATCATTACCGACTGAAAAGCAAAATGTTGAGCACTAGCTTAAGGTCCCATGATTTGTTGGGGACAAAGCTCAGACTTAAACATAGGCCATTTGGTACCCAGAGGTTACTGAATTAAAAGATAAATAGAAAGAAGCTGTGCTAGACATGTACAAAATTTCTCTTGTGCTGGCGCCGAGAAGGCTTGGTCAGTAAAGAGTTTGGTACACAAGCATGAAGACTCTCAAGTTCGCATCCCCATACACAAAACTCAGGCACGGTGGCCCAAGCATGTAATCTTGGCAGTGGTGAGTTAGAGACAGCAGAATACCTAGGGCTCCCTGACCAGCTGGTCTTGTGGAGTTGGTGAGCTCCAGATTGAAGGAATAGAAATAGAGAACACTGAGGAGAATATCAACCTAGCATCTACAGAGTAATGTGAATCATATGTAACCTAGGTAGTATTAAAGAAGACATTCTCAGATTGTTTTGACACCTGCAGTTGGGGGAGGTCAGTCCTGACCTGAAACTACTCCTTCATAGATGGTGAGAATCAGGCCAGACCTCCATGGACACTACCGTCTGAATTTCTCTCTTCCTCTTCTGGCTACTGTTGCTACTGTTGTTATTCCTAACATAGCCGTGAAGCCCACATGTTATTCTCTGAAATGGAAGACTGGAAAGATGTTCTGATAAACTGGCTGAGCTGCCACAGGGGCTGAAGCCGGGAAAGCCCATTCGCCAGGCAAGTTCCTCTTACTATCTCATTTTGCTCCCCAAAGCTATCTAAGCCACATGTCAGCTCTTCCCATTTGTACTGAGCCACTTGGAGAAAGGGAGAAGAAAGATTAAATGGGTGAGAAAACTGACTGTTGGGGTTTTCTCTCCTCCTGAGCCAAGATGGGAGAGATTCAAAATTGGTGCCTAGGGCATCAATCCCAGGAAATGCTCAACAGATGTAAACGGATGATTGACAGGATGAAAAGATGGTTCCTCTAGCACCTGTAGGTCTGAGAGAGATGAGTGAGGAGGTCACTGACAGGAAAGAACTTGAAACATTCATAGGCATTCTCAGGCAAGCCTCCACAAGTCTGCCCCTCTCCCATCCCATCGCTCATCCCTGTTTGTTTTCTGAGTCCTATCCCTGGTTTCACTGGCTTCCTCTCTGCGTTTCTCTCTGAAAATTACACTCCCATCAGCACCGTTCATTGAAAAACAGCATTTCTGCAGCTGGAAGCACTGGACATAGGTGGGTCTCAGCCCTGGAGGCTCAGCGCTGCCCTAAGGAGACCTGTTGAGGTCATGCTACCCCGAGGAACAACCCTCCTTCCAGGAGCACTCATTCTAGTCGGCAAGGACACAGGGCTGTCCCCACCATGTTGTTCTAATTCTGTGTTCTCTAAAGAGAATGGTACCCCCCCCCCAAAAAAGCGACCTTTAAAAAAATTTTTTTGAATGGGAATTGCAGAAAAACAATCCACTCTCCTATAGCTTAATAAAGACATAAAATAAAACTGAACATCTCAAACCCTGTGTGAGAAGGGAGAGCTAAGCCAGCCACAGAGGGGCTGTTAAAACAGGCTCGTTATTTTGCCCAGGACAAGCTTTACTGTCTAAGCATCTCGGTATTTCAGCTTTTTTTCCCACTAGATTATTTCAAGCATCATTTATACAGAATGTATTGAATGCAAAGATGCCCCAGCCTGTGAGTGGAGCAACTCATCACAGCCATGTGCGGTTCCACAGTGAGTAGCACCCCACCCTCACTGAGGACTGTTCCAAAGCGGAAGAGGGCAGAAGACACTCCACACACATCAGCCGTGACTTCCATCCTCACCATCGTCACTCTTGGGATCGCTCTTGGCCTTCACTTCCCAGACAGTACTTCGGCAGTGTTGGACACATGAGATTATGAAATAACAATGGGTAAATACTAAATTACTGCACAAACACAGGGTAAATGTTTATACATCAGATGCATGCTTTCTGTAGACAAAAAAACCAAAACCAAACAAACAAACAAACAAAAAAAGCATGACATTTGTCCAGAAACGTGACCCAATTTAAGTTAGTAGAAGTTTTGTGTGGCTTGTGTTCCTTTTAGCAGCATCCTGAACTTCTGTTCATTCCATAGCCCATTTTCTCTAGGGTTCATTTCAACCTCGTTGTGGTTGGAATGTGAAATGTCCTCCAAAGGCTTAGATCACTTCCCCAGCTGGTGCTCTCTGAGGAGGTAGAGGCTCCCAGGAGGCAGGCTGACTCCTGGGAGTGACTTGATGTTTGATAACCCCATCCAGCTTCCTTTCTGCTTACAGCTAAGAAGCAAGCAGCTACCACGTGACCCTGCTACCCTAGAGCCCGCTACCTTTCTTTCCCCACCATGATGGACTGATTTTGCCTTCAAACCACAGATTCAAGCAAACCCCTCCCTCCCTCGTGTTGCTTCTTTTCAGGTATTTGGCAATGAGAAAAGCAACAAGGATAAGCCTCTTCTGGTAAACACGTTTTCAGTTCACCCCCAAAATTACACCGACTGTTTTTTTCAATATCTCAGACCACCCTCTGTTTGCCACGCTCCCCACCCCCGCCCCCCCGCCAGGTGACCTGGATCCTGGCTTTGCATTGTTCCCTGTAGCTCACAGACACTGAATTGTTTCCCAAATTGCAGATTGTGACATGAAACCAACCCAGCGCATTATAACCGGAATTCCATTTGTAATGAGAACAAAGTGAGCAGCACAGAAAATGTCAGAGAACAACACGTAAAATTACAGTTTGCGACTTTTTTTTCTTGTTGTTGTTGCAGCTGCATCCACGGTGCGTCTGTGGGGCAGGGCACGCAATAAGATACGTTTCTGGTGGTATAGTCAAACCAAAATGTTAAACACTGGTATATTCACAATCTTTTTTCCCGCTCTAAGGCTTCATTGGGGAAGCAGGGCTGTGTTTCTCATAACCGATGATAGGTGATAGCTGCCTTCCCTACGGATCTCGCTCTACTGGAGCCATGCATGAGCTTTAAAACAGGGTGTGCCACACCTCTCCAAGTCTCACTTCTCTAAAGAAAAAGAACAAAGGAGCCCTTTCTGCTGAAAGAGCTCCGGACACCATTCTACCTGAACTAAAACTCTTACAATAAAAGTTATTTGATCAAGAGAAACCGCTTTCCTTAATGCTTAGGACAAATTTAGATGAAGCTATTTTTCTATAATTTTATTCTTGCCTGAATTACTGCAAAAAGTAGCTTATTTTAAGTCAATAATGGCAGCTCATCAGATCACAGTGATAAATATGATGACTGGTTTCCCTGGTAGATTAAGATTTTTATTTTCTTTTTTCCATTTTTATGTGTGTGTGGTGCACATGCGTCTGTGCATGTTTTCATGTACATGGGTGCAAATTCAAATATAACCACATGTTTATGTGCATGCATGTGGAGGCCTGAGGTGGATGTTGGGAACCAGATTTTATTACTCTTTCCCATATTATGAATCAAGCTAGGTTTCTCACCAAGAGCTCACCAACATGATTAACCTCACTACCTAGCTTTCTCCAGAGATCTCCTGTTTCAGCCTTCCAAGGCTGGAATTCCAAGCCCACCAGGCATTTACATGAGCTCTAGGGACCCAAATTCTATTCCCCTGGGTAAGCACATTAGCCATTGTCCCAACTCAGCTTTTAAAAACATGTGAGATGAGAATGTATGGTCCCTGTTCTACATCATAAGCATATTTTCAGGAATAGTGCTGGAGGGAAGATGAGCAATGAATTGGTCCGAAGCTGAAAACAGAGATCAATCTGAGGGAGTTTAAAGGAGATGATGTTTAAACACTGTCTTTGTTAGGGTTTTTATTGCTGGGAAGAGACACCAGGACCAAAGCAACTCTTACAAAGGAAAACATGTATTTGGGGCTGGCTTGAAGGTCAGAGGCTTAGTCCATTATCATCATGTAAGCTAATCATGGCAGTGTGCAGGCAGACATGGTGCTGAAGAGGAAGCTTGGAGTTCTACATCTTGATCCACAGGCAGCAGAAGGGGACTGTGTGCCACACTGGGCCTGGCTTGAGCATAGAAGACCTCAAAGCCTGCCCCCACAGTGACACACTTTCTCCAACGAGGCCACACCTACTACCTACTTCAACAAGGCCACACCTCCTAATAGTGCTACTCCCTATGGGCCAACCATTGAAACACATGAGTCTGTGCGGGCCAAACCTATTCAAACCACCACAGATGCTTTTGCTGACAAGACTAGAGGAGATGAAAGAAGAAAAAAACATGATGCAGAAAAGTAAAGAGCTAGGCAAAGGAAGAGGCTCTTAGAGACGCCACAGGAGATGCAGTCCAAGCTCTAGAAAGGGTGAAGCAGGTGGCTTCATCCCACGGATTTTTAAGTCTCCCTTCCTTAAGAATTCTAAAATCAGTCCACACTGAGAAGCTACTCACAGGTCACACAGCTAATCAGTGGAGAGGAGATTCAGAAGCAAGACTGATTGCAGAGTTCAGATGCATAACCACTGTGCTGGCAGAGGGAACGAGCATCGCTTGTCTGGCAATAGCTAGTCATCTGCCTGCACAAGACCTCCTTGTCAGGCTTCATCTGAGCACTCATCTTAAAGTTTTTGTGATTCATCTGTTTAATGTGTGTCTTCCCCTCTACCACCACCACCACCAGATCTTGGTACTTCCTGTGGCAGGGAATGCCAAATGGGGGTGTGTTTGTCTATTATTTGGTGAGTGAATAGGGAAAAAAAGAGTTAGAGAGGGGGATTAAGAAAAAGGGAAGGGAAAGAAAAACAGAAACATGAATGAAATGAGCACACAAGTGATTCTGCCATGGACTACCTTACAACTGTTGGCATGTTAACTACATTGAATGTTTTCATCTAGATCAAAACTTTTAAATTCTACTTTTTTTTAGAAACTATATCTGACTACTATCTTAACCAGACTGCAATGAGCAAATAAATTACCTGCATGTGTCATAGCTGGTGAGGTCTGAGGAAAGTCTGGCCATTTTCCCTCTGCCCACAGAGTGACTCTGAGGAGCTGAGTGTGCTCTCAAATTCCAACTTGAAAATGGAAAGCAGCATGGAATGAGATGGCTCCCATCCTTAAAGAATGATCATTAGCCAGATGTGAACTTCTTCAAGCCCAGAAACAGGGGAAGAGGGGTGGAAATTTGCTCCTGTAAACAGCTGGATTCTTAGAAATCGACACCACAAACCCTTATATGAATGACAAATCATCTAGAACTACAATAAAAAGTGCTTGCTATGACTTGACTTTTTCAACTTTGAATTAGTAAATTCCAGCAGTTTCATTACAGTCATCTATAAATTAATATTTTTACCTCTTATCAGAGATATTCCCAAGGTATAGTTTGCACGTTGCCATCTCAAGAATAAGCATGAATAAATTGTTTAAACTGCTTGTCAAAGGTCCCTGAGACTGACACATGTAATCCCAGTACTGGGGAGGTGGAACCAGGAGTAGTCAAGATCATCCTCAGTTACATAGAGAGTTCAAGGTCAGTGTGGGATGCAGGAAGATTATCTCAAAAATAAATAAACAGATAGATAAATAAATAAATGCCACAAGCTAAATGATTAGCCTTCTCAGGGCACAGGAAACTATATTATGTGTGAATCTTACTGTTATCTTTTTCTCTTTTGTTTATGTCCATATTCCTATATGTATTGCACAGACAGATAACAACTGTAGCAGTGGGTCAATCTTATCATTTTGTACTCTGTAAAATATGAGAAAATTAACAGCAATTGTTCATTATCTTTCCTTTTCTCTGTTATCGGTTTTTCTGCTCTATTAAGGGTTTTGAGGATTACCCTCATGTAAGCATCAAATCAAGTTAATTACTCAGAGACAGTTTAAAGTTCAGGATGAACAGAACAATTCCGAAGATAAAAAGCACAGCCCCATCCTCCTGGGGAATGCCTGTTGATCAGCTCCGCACTGGCTGTTAGCTGCAACAAAACAGGGTCTCAAAACAACAGGGAAGAGTACAGATGAGAGCATGCCGTTCCCCCAGAGACTCCCCAAATTTACCTCTGAAGCTCTTGGCAAGAGCAGCCCTCTGTCTCCCCTCCTGCACCACAAGAGAATGGTGTGTGAACTCTAAATTGTTTTCATTAGGAAGTTCAGGTTGACTCTGAGGTAGACACTACTGTGTGTATGCTCAATTATCAGTTCCCAGTTATCACTCCTGCAAGGTCGGGCCAGGATCCAAGGACTTTTCCCAGATTCATAGCTACATAGAGACACAATCATTCAGTCCCTTAAGATACAGAGTGGGCTAGGTTAATGAAGTGTTTACCTCACAAACATGAGTATCCATGTTAAAAGCTATACCTGGAGATATGTACCTAGAATCTCAGTACTAGAGAGTTAGGGACAGGAAGATCCTCAGGACACTACCCTAACAAGCCTTCCTAGCTTTATTGGCAGCTCCCAGCCAGTGAAAGACTGTCTAAAAACAAACAAAGAAGCAAAACAAAACAAGAGCAAGAAAGGGCACATTTTCATACATAGGTGCACATACATACACACATCAAAAAAATCATGATTTCAGGTTAAAATCGTGTTAATCAATATTTACAGGTGAGCCATGAGACCATGGTGGATCCTGAAATTGTACTGATTAGCATGCTTTAAGCACAAGAGACTAGAGCATCCTCTATCCACCACTGGGCTCCTAATGTAACATGTGAAATGAAATGAAATCCTTGCTTCTGTTGTGGAAGCAGGAGGCTGAAAGAATGCAACAGCTAAAGAATAGGGAGAAGAGTTATGAAATCTGGTATTATGGGTAGGGCATGACCATTGCCATCATGATCTCACTCAGTTGCCTTTGCCTTCATGGATCCTGCACAAAACTAGGCCTGTCACCAGTCAAAAGGGAGAGATCCATCAGCGCGCGCGCACACACACACACACACACACACTGCTGAACCATTACCTACTGGCCATGGTCACTGTCTTCACTCCTATACCCACAAGTGAACCAACAGGATCCAGACAGATGGCCCTGGCTAAGCTCAGTGGGTCCCAAAACAAAAACCATGAATGTAAGAAGGGACTGGAAAAGGGGAACAGGGTGGACAGAAGTATGCAACTGTCAAAAAATAAAATTAATAAAAAATATATTTAAAAAGTTATTGTTTCATCATCTGCTTCATGAAGCAATAACTTTTTGAATATATTTTTTTCCAACACTTGGGCAGAGTGCTGGGAATCTTACCAGGGGAGTGGGAAATAGTGGGATCTGGAGAGGACAGGAACTCCACAAGGAAAACAACAGAACCAAGTGGTCTGAGCACAGGGCTCCTTCCTGAGACTGATGGTCCAACCAGGTACCATGCATGGAGGTAGTCTAGGACCCCTGCACAGGTGTAGCCCATGGCAGTTCAGTGTCCAAGTGGGTTCCATAGTAATGGGAACAGGGACTGTCTCTGACATGAACTGATTGGCCTGCTTTTTGCTCACCTCCCTCTGAGCGGGAAGCAGCCTTGCCAGGCCACTGAGGAAGACATGCAGCCACTCCTGTTGAGATCTGATGAACTGGGATTGGAGGGAAGGAAAGGAGGACCTCCCCTATTAGTGGTCTTGGGGAGGGACACAGGTGCAGAGGGGGGAGGAAGGGAGAGGTTGGGACGGGAGGAGGGAGGGAACTACAGGGGTATGTAAGGTGAATAAAGTGTAATTAATAAAGAATTTAATAAAAAAGTGTAAAAAAATAAGAAAGAGAGAAGAAAAAAAGTTATTGCTTCATTTGGAAGATGACCATCAAAAGAGAGAAAGGAAACAAACATTTTGAAGCAGCTATGCGTTTAGAGTGTGTAAAGGAAATTTAATAGTCTCATACATATGTCTCAGGCTAGGACCAAAACTGTGAAAAATCATCTTTATCTCTCCCATTGTATTCTCCCAAATATGAGTTTTTATTTCGAAAGCATTTATGCTTCTATGCAGATATGAAATTGTAGAGACTTCTCTCAAATATTTTGCTTGCCCTCAGAAAGGCCTCCTTCATCTTGTATTATTGATATATTCAAATTATTACATTATAGTTTTACTTAAATAACAAAAACTAAACCTTAGGCAGATTCATTTTTATTTTATGTGTGTCAGTGTTTGCCTGCATGTATGTCTGTTCACCACCTGCGTACCTGTCGCCCTTGGAGGACAGAAGAGGGAGTCAGATCCCCTGGAACAGGAGTTTCAGATGGTCATGAGCTGTTGTGTGGGTGCTGAGAATCAAACCCACGTCTTGACGAGCAGCCAGGGATCTTAAGTGCTAAGCCATCTCTTCAGCCCCTGGGTCTTTTGTTTTTAATGACTACTTCCATGTTAAACATTAAGGTTTTTATAAGTTCTATTTTAATGCAGACAGGTCAACGCACAATGCAGCCATGTCTGTGTGGACATGTGTGTTCCTGGGCACCACTCACTGAAGCAGGGCCTCCAGGCTGGGCACACACAGCCCACGGGAGTTAACAAACAGCTGCCAAGGTCAGGCAGGAAGAGAGGAGAAGCTCCTATGGAAAAGATGGCATTCAAGGCATACTTTGGGCAGAGGGCATGGAATTTTAGGAAAGAAGGGGGAGATAGAAAGACCTGGAGAGAACAGGAACTCCAAAAGGAAACCAACAGAGCCAAAAAAAAAAAACTGGGCCCTGGGGTCTCTGCAGAGACTAACACCCCAACCAAGGACCATGCATGGAGAGGACCTAAAACCCCTGCTGAGATGTAGCCCATACACTCAGTGTCCAAGTGGGTGCCCAATAAGGGGAGCAGAGGCTATAACTGGCATGCCTCTGGCTGGCTCTTTGATCATCTCCTCCTGGGGGGTGCAGCCTTACCAGGCCACAGAGAAAGACAATGCAGCCAGTCCTGATGAGACCTGATAGGCTAGGGTCAGAGGAGGACCTCCCCTATCAGTGGACTGGGGGCAGAGCATAAGGGGAGAAGCAGGAGGGAGGGTGGGATTGGGAGGAGATGAGGGTGGGGGCCACAGCCAGAAAACAAAGTGAATAAATTGTAAGAAATAATAAATAAAATTTTAGTTGTGTGAGCTACTATAAGATACACAAACAGAGGCAGAAGAACCTGTCTAGTTAACATCTAGGGGCTAATTTATGAATTGTGACTAAAGGCAAATCAAACAACCGTTTTTTTGGACAAAATCTCTTTATATAATCTGAGCTGCCTTTGAACTCACTGTAGCCAAAACTAAATGTGCAATCCTCCCTCCTCTACCTCACAGATGCTTGGATTGCAGGTATGAGCCTCCATGCCCATCATTCAAATAACAACTGCTTAATTTTTAAATGTAATTTATTTTATCTTATATAATACAGAGGGAAACTTTTTGGAAAAAAATTGAAAACCTATGTAACTTTTTACAAAATATATGGCCACTTACCTTAAACAAATGTGGCCTTTATTTTTAGCTCTATGGTACAAGACACTTTTTCTAATGAAACAAATAAATTTAAAGTAATACAAGATTTTAGAGGCAGTAAGATGGTTTAGTAGGCATTCTAGTTTGGTTTTTTCTTGCCATGATAAACATTATTATCAAAAGTGACTTGGGGAGGAAAGGGTTTATTTCAGCTTACAAGACAGAGGCCATCATCAAGGGACACCAAGACACTCAAGGCAGAAGTTTGGAGAAGAAACCATGTATAGGTGCTTCTTCCTGGCTTGTTCCCAGGCTGCCGTTCTTACACAGGATAGGCCCATCTGCCTAGGGATGGTGCCGCCCACAGGGAGATGAGCCTCCTACATCAACTAGCAATCGAGAAAATATGTCTACAGACATCCCCACAGGCCAATATAATAAGGGCAACTCTTCAGTGGAGGTCCTTTCCTTCTATGGCGTGTTAAGTTGGCAACCAAGATCAGCCACCACAGTGGGTAAATCTGCAAGCTGACAGCCCAGGTTCCATCCCAGAACCACAGTCACAGGAGGTAACCAAATCCTGAAGTTCTTCTCTGACATCCACACGGGAGCCCTCGTTCACACACACACACATCATGCACATACAATAATAATAATAACAAATTTAATTTAAAATTTTATTGACATTGGCTCCTTTATGAATGCCCCTCTGACTCTTTACACACAGATCTGATCACTTTTTCTTGCTTGACATGGTGTCAGTTCTAATTTCCTTTTTTGGGTTACATTAGAAAATTATGGGGGTGGTAAAGAGTAAAAATTAAAATTTAATGATTATACTTAATTTTAGCTTTAACTTACTACCCCTACTCAGTGTTTAAGACACAAAGTACAAATACAGGATGGTATGTGGTCGTAGCTACTGACTAAAAAAGAAAAGAAAAGGAAAAGGAAAGACCTGTTTAGAAAATTAAAACTGAGCCTTCGCTTCTGTTTTCATTTCAAAAACAAAATAAGAAAAAAACAAAAATTTGAGTGTTTCGCTTCCTCAGAAGGAACAGAATCACAATGATGATCTAAGCATTCATGCCGATTTAAGCACTTAAGTGCATTTTTATGGCAAGTATAGCTCCATAGGCTGTCTTTAGGTACTATCTTAGTTTGAGTTCTCTAACAAGCACCGTAGCCAAGTGTTGCCCATTATCACCAGGAATTCATTCCTCTCAGGTGTTTCTCATGAGGACTTGTCCCTTTTGCAAACTTCTACCTCCCTGCTATGTCCTCATATCAAAGAGAGAGAGAGAACTAGACAGCTACCTGGCCTCCTTTTAGAAGAGCACTGATCTATCCATGAGGACTCTGACCTCACATCTAAGGGAAATGTTCTTACATCAATCAAACTTAATAATGTTTAGATGGCCAAAGCAAAAATCAAATCAAATTCACACATCAAGTGGTTCTCAGAACCACAGGAGGGTTTGAGAGCTCCAGCCAGCATGACCAGTATTTTCAGATGCATGGGAGAAGAATGTAGAAATGAGCTAAGAAGCTACAACTGTAGTCAGCTACAGCTTACCTAGAAGTCCTGTGGTTACCAGGCAAAACTCACTACTGCATTTAAGTTCTGTATTGGTTTGGTCTGTTGGGGTCAGGGCAGGTATCCGGTCTAAATCTATGGCCTCCTACACATTTAATCTAATTCTCATTACCTGATTGCCTCTGAGCATCCCATCTGCTAACACCACCACTCTGGAGGTCAAGGATTTCAATACATGGACTTGATAGAGACACAGACACTCGGTCTCTGCAGCAACAACCCCCCCGTCTTGTTATTCTCTGCAGTATCGATCCTGCTTGTGGCCCATGAATCCTTATGATGCCATCTGCCCCAGAGTTGATAAAAAAGTGTTCCAGACTGGAAGTCCTTTCCAATTACAGGCCCCAGAGTGATGTGCAAGGCTGGAGATAGCTTTGTGCAAGTGAGTGTTTAGAGCCTCTTAGTGGCTGTTCATCCTTTACAGAAGTTGTTGGTCTCGGGATACGATGCCAGTTCTCCCAAGTATGTTTTCCGGGAATGTAGGGAAATGGATTTCCTAACAGAAGTGTCAGAACACAGATTATTATTGCACATATGTCTATTCTCCCACTTTCTACAAAGGAGCCTGAGTCCAGAGTGGAAACCGGCACTTCTATTTGCTTACCATGCACCTAGCTGAACTTGGTGCTTTCCTTCAGCTAAGTAGGCAAGGCTGTGGAGAGAGAATGGAACACACTGACCTGACTCAAGTCTGATTCCTAGTTAAGCTTCTCCTGCCAAACTGCTTCCCTCTGCTCCCTCTCTATCCCCTCCCGCTCCGTGATTCCTGAAATGTTTTCCTTGCTTCTTTTCCTTTCCTGAAACCCATTCCCACCTGGGGCTTCTTTGCAGCATTCCCTACAGACAGCTGTTACTACACACAACACACCTGCCTAGGGGATTTATGCTCCTCAGGGCTGTCTAAGCCTTCTCCACTCCACTCTTCACTCTGATTCCCAGGACTCCTTCTTTCAAGTTAAACACCCTATCTATCTATCCCCACTCCCACCTCTCTTCCTTGCTAACCTCCCAGATAATCCTCATTAACTAAGCCCACAGAACATAGCCAGAAAGTATGTGAGTGCACCAGTTCTCTGAGCATCCTTCAGCCCAGTCAAGCTGGTACATCCAATTAACCATCCCAGCCATAAATAGTGTGTGGAGGAGGGGTGTGGTCCTTGCTTTTTTCCTTTCCTGAAACCTATTCCCACCTGGGGCTTCTTCTCAGCATTCCCTACAGACAGCTGCTACTACACTCAACACACCTGCCTAGGGGATTTATGCATCCTCTTCTCAAACATTCATGTTACTCACATAACCAATGAGAGTTGAAGCAGAGATGAAAGATAATGTCCTAAAGAAGGTAAGTTTCAGATTGAACCTGACAAGCAACAAGCACACTACTGGGAAGCTTCTCATGCCTTAGCTACCAAGTAAACCACCCATAGTGATCCTCCAAATAACGATCCAAAGGAGCAAATTAGTAATTAACCCCCAAAGCAGAGCAGAGACCTCGGGAGCTCTGATCCAAGCATGGAGGCAGGAGGATGGAAGTCCATTGTGAGTGCCAGTGCAAGACCTGAGCCAAAGACAGGAATGTATATGATCAAGAAGGAGCAGAGCGTGCCAAAACAAGCAGGATTGTCAATAAGAAAACCAAGTCAAGAGATGGCAAGACAGCTCAGCAGATAAAGGTGATACAGCCTGAGTCTGATCTATGGAGGGAGGAAAGAACCAACTCTTTGGTGTTGTCCTTTGACCTCCACAATTCTACTATGGCATGCACACACACACACCCCAACACATAGACATGATAGATAGATAGATACATAGATAGATAGATAGATAGATAGATAGATAGATAGATAGATAGATAGATAGATAGATAGATAGATACATTTTAAGAAACTCAGACCATTGTCTCATTCTGCAGAATCCAGAGACACAATTAGACAAAGACATTGAAGGTCATTTGCCCTTGATGACACGTTTCTGTATTCATATGTATATACATACATATATATCTTTGACCTTTTGAAAAGAAAAAATCTTTTCTCAATTCTTTTGTAATGATTGCTTAACAAGTATACATC
Source organism: Pachyuromys duprasi (assembly GCA_028658305.1). Classification (NCBI taxonomy): domain Eukaryota; kingdom Metazoa; phylum Chordata; class Mammalia; order Rodentia; family Muridae; genus Pachyuromys; species Pachyuromys duprasi. The sequence continues at coordinate 47,636,719 of CM053744.1, forward strand.
TCATATGCGACTTTTATAGCAGTTTATTTTTCAAATGCGCGCACAAATCAGGCTGTTGTAAGTACAGGTGAAAAATGAACTTTACTGCACCTGTGTGTATCTACATATAAATGGGATGTTGTAGGTAAATAAATACAGTTCTCTATACTGCTTTTAGAAATGCCGTCTTCTCTACATTGGCACCATTCTGTTTCATGCCAAGCCCATCTGTTTCAATTATTCCAATGACTATTTTTATTATTCAATTTCCCAATAGCACATGTCTGCCTTCCTGGTCTGTTACCTCTCCAGTCTCTTGTATGCCTCCTATATAACAATCAGCTCTATTCATTACATCCCACCACCAAGACTTACTGTAGGGAAGCCCAGGGTGTAGATAAAGGACAGCGTGAGAGAGCCTCTAGTGCTTACCATGGTGTGGATAAATAACTATGGTTCATCATTGGAGTGTGGTGTGGCCGGGCAGTAGCCTCTTTCGATAGCTCTGTAACATGGGATCAAATAAGCTTATCAAAAGCGATTGAGTCACCAGTGAGTCCCATTCCCAGGACCCACATGATGGAAAGAGAATTAATCCTGCAAGTTTCTGTCTGAACTCTACTTGCATGCCATGGTATGAACACACACACACAAACAAAGACAGAGACAAAGATGACAGAGATGATACAGAGAGGCAGAGAAAAACAAAGAGATGAAGAGACAGAGACATCGAGACACCGAGAAAAACAGAAGAAAACCACAGAGAGACAGAAAGAGAAATATCTGAATAAAAAATTACTACGTGAGTTGATAATTAACTAGATTTAGTCACTCCACAGTGTGCATGTACTCAGACCAGCACGATGTTCACAACTATTACGACACATTTTATCCATCAATTAAAAATAAAACTAAAAGAAAAAAAAACCTTCCTCCATGTTCTTTACTATATCAAGGATATTCCTTTTGTTTCCTTAACTTATATCAGCTCTAAGGTCAAAGCGTTTACACACAATAGTGTGACATCACAGAAAGCTGAAATGGCATCTGCTTCTGGTCTAGAAGTACTCAGTAGTAGTTTTCCCCTAGGAAATATCTAACTTCTGCAGTTAGAAATGTATTTACTCACCATCTACTGTCTGATCCAATGTCCTTATCTGAGAAAACATGAGGGCTTTGTGGAGCTATGAAATGCTATTCAGTGTTATCATATATCATAAGATCTTGAGCCCAGGCAAAGTGTGACGTCCAGGTGACAGCAGGTGAGGTGAGGTCACCCATTGTGTCTATTGTCTCAGCCACGCATTACCCATAAATAAAATCCTTTACACCTTAAAACCTGCATCTACCAAGATTCTTGTGCATTCTCTAATACATCAAAACAGCAGTTTTAGGGCCCTCTTAGCTTTTTCTTAAAACAACACAGCTTTTTCAAAGTTCACAGGAAAGATGTCATAATGTCCCTCCTTGGGGCCAGCTATCCTGAAGCTAAGATCAGGACCCCCCTTTTTTTCCAGCAATGCAGAAATACTTGCACAGAGCAGGGCTTCTCTTAAAATAATGGAAGAGTTTAGCGATAGCTTGGGTTACAAGGAAGGAAATGTTAATAAGCAGGCAGCACAAAGGTCATGTAGTTTCTCTGGGTAACAATCATATCCTTCCACAGCCTGTTTACAAGCCATCTGTTTGGTTCGTTTTCCTGGCTGCAACATCAAAGGTGATCTGATAACCTGAGGAAATCATTATTCTATGACACATTTTGAATCTCAGGCTATCTTCTGCTCCTTCATCCTACAATGGTACAGGTAAGAAGAGAAACAAAAATGCCGGGTTATAAAGCAGACGTCTGCCTCCAGCCCCTCAATGCCTCCTCTGCCCCACCAAGAAAAAGAAATGCATTTTGATGTCACTTCCTCAACTATTTGCATAATAATTGAGAAATACCAAAATCATTTTGGTATGTTACATTAGCAGCTAAGTCTCCAAAGCAAAATAGAAACCCCCTAGATTATGGCGGCACATCGCAGGGATGATGCCCCTCGCTGGGGACACAACACAGGTGGTGTTTGGAGCAAATGCTCTCTAAAACACAAGCAAGAATTAGTGCAGGGAAAAATATAAGACATAGACAATAACATACAATTCATGTTGGGGGCACATTTACACATCTGTTACATAGATCTTTTTTTTTTCATTTATGTAGACTATTGCAAGGGTTGAAAATACCACGAGGCATTTTTCTATCTGCTCCACAGTTGATTAGCTTGTAGGTTGTATCTGCTTCCAGCTATTTGGGTAGAATATTTCAGTGTGGGAGTATTTATGTTTGACACATAGAGAAACATTTTGGCTGAATTTCTAACTACAATGGAATGTTCAGGCAATTGGGTGTGGTCAAATTTAATAGAAAGGAAAAAACTAAATTCTTTATCTGTCTGTGTGTCTGTCTGTCTCTCTGTGCTTCTGTGTATCAGGGTATCTGTGTGTCTGTACAGGCACTCATGTCCATGTAGTTGAAGGCAGATACTGGCTTTGGGTATCTTCCTAATCCCTTTCTACCTCAGTTTTTTGAGGAAGAGTCTCTCACTGAATCTGAAAGTTCACTGTTTTTTCTAGACTGGTAGGCTGGAGAGCCCCTGCGATCCGCCTGTTTCTGCCACCCTAGGTTGGGGTTTTCAGAGACACACCGCCATACCCAGTTTTTTCCCCTCCTCTTTTCTCTTTCTCTTCCTCTTCTTCTCCTCCTCCTACTTCTCCTCACTCTCCTTCTTCTTCTTTTGACATGGGTTAGAAATACAAACTTAGATCTTCATATTTGCATATTTGACATTTTCCCTGACAAACCATCTCCCAACCCCAAATGCTTCTTCAGAGTCGTAACATCCATTTGTACCTCTATCTGAAGCCACGTTTATGCACTTCATCTTAAATATCGAGCATCGTCCCGGTCACTTCCATTTGAAGTCCCCTGGTCACTAACAAAACTGAAATTTATATCCTAATAGTCATTGAGATGCTTATACAACACTCTTGTCTGCATTTTTGTTGTGACATCTCTTTATATTCTTTTTAATAAACCTTCACATATTCAACTTATCAAAATTGTATGTGTCACAAATAACGCGCACCCACTCTGCAGTTGACTTCCATTATTCTCTAGTTTCACTGTGCTAACTTTCCTTGCCATGACAAAATACCTGACAAGAGCAGCTTAAGGGGAAAAGGGTTTGTTTGGGCTCATGGTTGACTTAAGAAGTGGTACAATGGCAGTGAAGCCATTGTGTGAGTGCACCAGGCAGACGGTCACACTGGATCTGCAGTCAGGAAGCTGAGAGAGATGGACCCTGGTGTTGGCTTTTCCTTTTTGTTCAATCCAGCATCCCAGCCCACAGTACAGTACCAACCCCATCCAAAGAGAGTCTTCCCTCCTCATATGAGCCTCTCTGGACACACTACCACACACACGTGCAGATGTGTGTTCCTTGGTTGATTCTAGCTCCCATCAAGTAGACAGGGCAGATTAACCATCATGTTGTCTAAGCATCGTTTTTAATTTAATGGTCAGCAAAATATCACTCGTGTCCTTGCTGGTTGATGCTTTTGTATTATCATGAAGAAAATGTTTCCTGTAAGCAGTCACAGGGACATTTTCATGTAATCAGTTTTTACTGTTCATATCTTTATAATAAGATCTGAGGTCTATCAAAATTAATTTAGACAAGGATATTGAAGAGGCATCTGTTGTTTTTGTTCACTTGGGCATACAGTTGACCCAGTATTATCTCTGAGAAGATTCCCCTTCATCAATATCAAGTATAAACTTGATGATTCATCTATTATGCGCAAGTTCATTTGGGATCTCTATGCTTGTGATTTAGTTGTCTGTCTGCAGCAGTTAGAGTTTGGTCAATATGTTGCCATTGATTAGAGTGATTCCTTCCACTTCCTGATAGCTTGTGGTTCTAGTTGTATTTTAACATCAACCTGCCAAACCCTACTACTAACTTTAATGAGTTTGCTAAGTCTGTATATCATTTTTAACACCCCTTTATACCACTGGATCTCACGATTTCTTGATGTGATCTAGCCCACTAAGTTAGGCTTTTTAGAGTCACTTTTAGGAATGTTTGAAATCTTTTAGATGTCAACGATATTTTTAATTTATTCATTTATTATTGCTGCTATATATAAATGTACTTTAATTGACAGTTTACTCAGGAACATTGCTGAGTTTGCTTTAAAATTCTAGTAATCTATATATCATTCTTGTTTCTGCTTTTGTTGAACTATGTCTGGGGAAGTATTCATAATGGCTAAATTTTCATTACATTTTTAATGAAAGAATTTATTTTTATACCCTTAATAGCTTCCTAATGTGATTATATCTCATTTTTCTTGAACTGTGTTGTCAGAGATTTATCAATTTTATTTATTATTTTCCTGTGTCTTTTGAGAGGTAGGGCCTTGCTTATAGCCCAAGCTGCCTTCAGATCTGTACCAATCCTCTTGCCTCTACCTCCTACATGCTCAGATTACAAGCATGTACCACCATGATTGGTTGTTCACTCTCTCCATATTTTTTGAATGGTTGTTGGGAAAGAAGACTTAATTTGGGTCACTAGTTTTCTTTCTCTCTTCCTCCTCTCTCTCTCCCTCTCTCTCTCTCTCTCTGTATGTAAGAAAGAAAACGAGAAAGAGAGAAGTAGATAGACATGCACAGAGAGACAGAATGGGTATGTGCACCTGAGTGCAGATCCCACAGAAGCCAGAAGGGGGCATCAGATCCCTTGTTTCTTTTGCGGGGACATAGTTTACCATTTCAAATTGAACTTCTTGGGATGGCTAATAAAATCTCACCCAGTGGAAGGCAATCCTGTGTCAGACTCCCTTCTCAATGCTCCACACCCAGACTGAGTAACTGGCTGAGGATACATGACCACCTTTCCATCTCTTCTCAACTCTGAGGCACTTACCTTTCTCTGGGATTTAATATATTTCTATACTTTTAACCTAATATTCAATAAGGAATTTTTAAAGGAGATATTGAAGTGGGATTGGTTTTCAACTTACCTGGTTGGGTTTCTTTCCCTTTAATATTAGAAAAAATACATACACATATATATGTGTGTGTGTGTGTGTGTGTTTCCCAATTCTCTAAGTCCTCCCAGAAGTAGCTATCACTACAGTAACATTTTTTTTCACAGTAACATTTTAAAAGATCTTTATGTCTCTGTCTATGTGTGTTTGTGTGTGTGAGAGAGATGTGAACATAAGTGCAAGTCCCACAGAAGCCAGAAGAGGGCATCAAATCACTTGGAGCTGGAGTTACAAGCAGTTGTAAGCCACCAAACAGAGTGATGGGACCTAAACATTGATCCTCTGCAATGGCAGTACATGCTTCTAACTGCTGAACTGTCTCTCCAGTCCCCACAACAACATTTTAATGTAACACTAGCTTTCTACTTTTTGCTGAAAGTGCAAGCTTGGTTATGTCAGTCTGATGTTTACAGTTCTGTCCTTTATGTTATTCAGAAAAGTGAGATGATAAGTGAGGATAATTAGTATCATTCTCTATGATTCACTGAAGATAAATATGTCCCAGGACACTGTGCAACTGTCAAGTAATACGTAAAAGTGAATAATTGCATCCAATGATTGATAATATTTTTGCAATAAATGACACTCTCCTATGCACTCAGTCAGTTCCAACCGGTTCCACTGTGTAGCCTTGATGAAGAACACTTCACAAAATCACTGGGCTCTGATAGCCTTTGAGAGTTCACCCTGTCAGACATCTACTTTCTTTGATGTCTGAAAAGCCATCATTTTTCTCCCTGTATCTCTAGGTGTGGAACTTCTTCCACTGTCCCTAAGAAAATTTTAACTTAGTGGTAAGGTTTTCCTTAATTATATTATATTTTTTCCTGACAGTACTAAGGACTAAACCTAGGACCTTCTGCATGCCAGGCAGGAACTCTGTGACTGAGCTATGTACACAGCCTTTAGTTACATATTGTTAATGTTTTGTTTCATATTTTGAAATATAATTTCCACCTATAAATCTGTATTTTATTTGGGTAAATGCAGTTGCCTATCTTAACTTATATCCTAGAGGATATAAACAAATTAACCATACCCCATGTTTAGGAATTCAGATCTATCTATATACATTTCTATTAAAATCTATTTTAATTAATTTTAAGTTCGAATATAAAGTACTGGGTTTCATAGTGACATTTTCATACATGTACCATTTTATTTTTCTTACTTTGTCCCCTTTGACTCTCATTCATTTCTCCCTTTTCCTGGCCAAAACAATCCCCTTTCTGTCTCCATGACACACATATTAATTGAATAG
>CM053744.1:47643555-47665231 GCA_028658305.1 Pachyuromys duprasi
ACTGAAGGAGAAAAACCACATGATCATCTCCCTAGATGCCGAAAAAGCATTTGACAAAATCCAACACCCATTCATGTTTAAAGTCCTGGAGAGACTAGGGATACAAGGCACATACCTAAACATAGTAAAGGCAATATACAGCAAGCCTATAGCTAACATCAAACTCAATGGGAAGGTGTCTTAAAGGGGAGTGCTAGGGGAATGCATATGGTTGAGCTATGGGGTTTGGGAACAAGCGCAGGAGGGGATGAGGGTGCTAGTGCGTTTAGCCAGCACAGACTGCAGGCAAGCGCCTGCTCAGGTTTCCTGAATTCCCAGTGTTCTTCATTCTGTGGCGGGTTCTGATGGCTGGACTCTGAGGTCAGTGGGTGGCACTTCGGGTGGGACACATACTCTCTTGTGAGCTCTGTGTGCCTGGCTCTGTGCTCTCTGTTAGAAGCTGTGAGCACCGCAGGCTGGTCGCCACTCTGGTCTGGAGGCTTGGCACCTCACTCTGTGCCAGAGGCTGAGTGTCCTGGTTTGAGATGGCGGCTGGGGATGCTGCTCTAGTCTGGATTCTCCGCATTCCGGCCTGGGCTTGCTGCTAAGGGCTCCCCTCTGGTCTCGGGTCTTGGTGCCTCCTTCTGAGCTAGGTGCAGTGCACCCCAGTCTGGGATGGTATCTGGGGACACCTTAGTGTGGACCAGATACTATATGTCCTGGCCTGGGGTGGTGGCTGGAGGCATTGGCACCGTGGGAGGCGTGTGTTCAGCTCAAGGCTAGCAGATGTGTGCCCGACGTTTCTCCCAGGTCTGGAATGGTGTCTGAGGTGCCTTAGTCTGGACCAGGAACTCTGTGACCCGATCTGAGATGGTGGCTGGTGGGCTGAGAGAGGCTGCATATTCAGATCAGAGCTAGCAGATGTGCGCCCACCATTTCTCCCAGGTCTGGAAATGGTGTCTGAGGTGCCTCAGTCTGGACCAGGAACTCTGTCCCCGGACAGGGGTGGTGGGAGTCTGGCGGGGTGGCGGCAGGCTGGTGGGGTGGTGGGAGGCTGCAAGTTCAGATCAGGGCTAGCCGATGTGTGCTGCCGATGCAACTGGACTGGAATGGTATCCGGGGTGCCTCAGCCTGGCCAGAAGACTGTGTGTCCTGGCCCTGGTGGCTGGCAGCACTGAGGGAAGCTGCACGTTCAGATCAGGGCTGTGCACAGCTGGTCACCTGGAATTTTTCCAGGGATTGACTGGGTGTCTCTAGGACTTTCCCACTTAATTTCCTCACCGTAGGAATTCTGCTCACCTGGCAATCACAAACGCTGGTGTTTTAGGTTGCAGATTCCAGTCTCCTGGTCTCTGTGCCGACACTGCTGTCCTACTCCTCAGACAGTGTCCTCCCGGGGCCGCCATCTTGGATCCTCGGTCCTGACAATTTTTTTTTCTTTTTTGTTATTTTATTTTATTTTTTTATTTTTTTTTTTAATTTATTTATTTTTATCTCAGTCACAGGTTGGGTACTTTGAATCCCAGGCGTAGCCCCCTCCCCCATTCCCTCCCACCCTCCCACTCCCTCCCTCATCTCCTTCTTCCCCGCCCCCTCCAAGTCCACCAACAGGGGAGGACCTCCTTCCCTTCCATCCAACCCCAACTTATCATGTCTCCTCAGGGCACTTTTCTCATTTTTTTCTTTTTTGAGGAGCAAAGGATTGTGGAAATTTTCATTTCATATTATTTTAGATTGAGGTGGAATGGATTTCTTAAAAATATGGAAAAGGTGCTAAGTAGAAGCACACAAGAGGGGCATCACTCATCTTGTTTTCCCTAATAAGTTTTCAGTTCACAGTTTCTGCACCAAACTGTGGTGCTGTGACCTGGTGCTAGGAGAGCTTTAGACTAACCTTGTTAATGATAGTTATAAGAAGCATCCACAAAGAAGCAACAACAACAACTATAACAAAAATCTGGGAGGAGAGTTAGAATTGAGACTGTTGGACTGAAGAGACAGCTCAGCATGGAAAGTGCTGAGGGCCTGTGTTCAGTTCCAGAACCCAGCGAAAGCGGTCAGGCACACTGCAGCCATGTCCATGCATGTGTGCTATGCTGCATGCTATGCTGCCACAGAGAGCTGCGTCTGGTTCTGCGGTCCTCCCTCAGCCGGGATCCGTGCTGATGTCCCTGGCCTGTGCTCTGCCAAGAGCCGTGTTGGTGTTGATGTCCGGGGTCTGTTCTGCTACAGGAGACCATGCGAAGGTCCATGGCACATGTCGGTACAGGAAACCACGTGGATGCCCGTGATCCGTGCTGCCTCCAGACACCATGTGTAAGTCCATGATCCACGCTCCTGCTGACTGTACAGGTCAAGGAAGCAACTTTTCCTATGGTATTGATGGCTGTAACTCACAGCTGAGAAAGAGGGACCCAGACAGCTTCTGTGACAATTCCTACCTCCGCCTCCCAAAAGTAACAGCCTAGATAGAAAGCCATCAAAGAGAAAGCTTAAAAATTGTGAGAAGGTATACAGATTTCAGTATGTTTATCCTATCTTATAGGTCTAGTACCCACTGGGTAAGATGATCAACCCTTACTTAGAAAGACAAATGGGATAGACATTGGATGTAGGAGAAAACAAGTAACAGGACAGGAGCTTACCACAGAGGGCCTCTGCAAGACTCTACCTAGCAGTGTATCAAAGCAGATGCTGAGACTCATAACCAAACCTTGGGCAGAGTACAGGGAATCATATGAAAGAATGGGGAGTTAGTATGACCTGGAAAGGACAGGAGCTTCCCAAGGACCAAATATATCTGGGCACAGGGGTCTTTTATGAGACTGTTTCTCCAACCAAGGACCATGTACAGATATAACCTAGAATCCCTGCTTGGTTGTAGCCCATGGTAGCCCTGCTAGGCCATAGAGGAGGACTTTGTAGCTAGGCCTGAAGATACCTGATAAGCTAGGGTCAGATGAAAGGAGAGGAGGACCTCCCCTATCAGTGGCGTTGGAAAGGGGTAGGGAGCAGATGAGGGAGGGAGGGTGGGATTGGGAGAGAATAAGGGAGCGGGATACAGCTGGGCTACAAAATTAATAAACTGTAACTAATATTTAAAAAATTAAAAATTTAATAAAAAAATTGTGAGAAGGATGCTGAACTGTGGCTCTCCACCATTGATGGCTCCTGGGGGTAGGGTGAGGGTGGGAAGGACTGTTATCGTGAATCTCCCGGAGTTTGACCATGCTTCAGTGGTTGTATGGGAAATCCAAATTGGACTTTTTTGGGGGGGGGAGAGGAAGCAGGGAGGAGAAGGTCACAAGAGCGGTGGATGAACCTGGGAGTACTGAGAAGTGAGTGTGCTCAGGGGTTCATGATATGAAATTCTCAAATAATCAATAAAAATATTATGAAAAAAGTCAAGTACAGTGGCACTTGCTTGTGATCCCAGCACTGCGGTGGAGCAGAGAGGCAGACACCTTGAGCTACTGGTTAGCTAGGCTAGACAAATTGGTGAATTCTAGGCTAGTGAGAGAGACCTTGTCTCAGAAAACAAGTGGGTGAGTCCCGATGAAAGGCATTCAAGGTTGTTAACATACACAGGGGTATCTGTGACTCCACACTGCACACACAAGTTCACCCCAAGCCCATAGTCCACATGCACACATGTGCCCATGTGAATCCACACCCTCACACAGCCAGAGTCTACATACACATGTGTACCCATGTGAGCCCACACCCTCGCACAGGGCCATCTCATACCCACATTCACAAGAGGGATTACTGACTTGCAAAATGAGATTGCTCATTTGGTTTCACAGTGAATGAGAGTCCTGTGTCAAGAAATGAGTCCCAGTTAGGAAATCCCATGTCTGCCAAGCACCGTGGGGGAAGCTAATTCTTTTACTTCCTCTTCTGAGTTCCTAAATCTCAAATGCAATTGTGGACCTCCCAGTACCGCTCTGAGGATTAGCTGCGGCATAAGCCAGAGTGTCACATGACAGATTTAGTTCAAGACAGCAATCAAGCACAGGAAGGATGCCAACAAGGTTCTCTTGTTATTCTGGCATTTTTATGCCTTGTCTTAGGAGCACATTTTATAAAACCAAGTTAAGAAAAATAGGAGCTGGGCACAGTGGCGCACTCCTGTAGTCCCAGCACTTGAGGATCTCTGAGTTTGAGGCCAGCCTTGCCTACAGAGCAAGTTCCAGGACAGCCAGGGCTACACAGAGAAACCCCGTCTTGACCACAAAAAAAAAAAAGAAAAAAGAAAGAAAAGAAAAAGCTAAGCTGTTGTAAGCTCACACGTGGAGGGAGAAGGCTGAGTCCTGGTGGAAAGGACATGGTGGAATTGATTGTGTTTCCGCCTCCAGTTTTGAATGCACTCTGATTTCTCCTCCCACCTTAAATTGAACTGTCCCCCTTCCTTAGGAGATGGCAGAGCAACCATAGGAAAGTGATTGTAAACAGATGGTGTGTGTTAATGTGCCCATTCTCTCCCTCATTATAGGTTTAGTATGACCATTAGCACCTAACTGCCCAATTTCCCAATAACCATTGAAAAATTGGAACTGCGTTGTTGTTACCCCAGCACTTACAGAATAATTTTGTCATTTCTAAAAGCATTGAATCTTTGTGAAAGGACTCAAGTCACTTTCCTTTTGTATCATTTTGACTTTGGGCTTACACTGATAGGGTTTAGTTGAGAATTACATCTTCATTTAAAATAAAGTGACCTGGTTAATAACCATGTGTGCAAAATGTAGATTTTTGTCATCTAATTTTCAGCATATGTTTTTCTTTATGTGGTTAGTGTTTATTTGCTTTATTTCTTGGTCTGTGTCAACTTTTCTAAAAAAAGAAATTAATATTTTTCATATAGGTGGCAAGATGTCACTAAATTTTCTACATTTCATTTGAATTTTTTTTCACAAATTGCCAAGGACCAATTCTTACTGTATGTACAGGCATAATTTGTGCTCAGTGGGAAAAAGTCCTATGGAACTGAGGACGTTCATGTTTTTTTATTATGACCTTTGGGTGATTTTCCACATTGTATAAAAACATATTAGGGATTACCCTTTGCACACACACTCACATCCACATGCCTATATGTACAATCATATGTAAACTACCTTGGTCACTCTAACACACATACACACATCATCCCCACACATTCACACTCACCTATACAATCACGTTTGCATATTCACAGCTGCATACTTATGTATGATGTTCACATCCTGTCACATGTGCACAGGTAAAAGCAGTTATGTAAGGTGTTCTGTGTAACCTTTACTTTGACTTGGGAATATGGAGAATGTGCTCACGGCTCTGACGTCTGTGTTGACACTGAGGGCAAACCTTCTGAAACCTGGCTGCTTCTCTACTTGAATATGGATAAACTGATCTATTTATGTGCCTTTTTAAAAAAATGTACTAAATGCCTCTTTTAGATTTCAGCCTTTAATTTTCTTATTAGGTATTCGATTAATCTTAGAAGCATTTGGGGAGGCAAATGTACATGTGCAGTAATGACTTTAAGTCTTTCTTTCAAGATGTTTTCAATCATAAACTTTTGGAATAGGAATACTCACCAGTTGCACACATCTCTCATTATGAGTTCAGCTAAATGCCTCCTCTGGACATGGTGCCTGGTTTCTAATGCCTTTATGTTTGTCTGGTGCTTCTTATGATGTCATGAACATTCACACCACATCCAAATGTAGAACCAAGTATCCAATCCCAGCCATACAAGGCTGTACAAGTTTTATCTGAGTGGTGTCCATGTGTTTACAGCCCTCTCCTTCCTGCTTTTACTTTGAGAAGTCCAGTCTGCAGATGTGAAGTAATGCATGCAGATATCAACCTCACTCAGCTGTTTTGTTAATAAGGAATAGACTAGACAGGGCCAGTAAATCCTGAAGGGGGACAGTGGTCAGTGTTCGGCACTAGGCCACTGCATTTTTAGCTGTGGAGGGAACACACACACACACACACACACACACACACACACAACCTGTCGTGTGCAACTGTTATCTGTGAAGTTTATAGGTTGAATTTCAAGGGATCTGAAATCTGAGGTACTGGTCCTCATTTTCTTAAAAGCATCTGTTAGAAATGAGATTGAGGACACTGAAAGGAAGGAAACAGCTTTCCTAAGATCATACAAATAGTTGGTGTGCAGGACAAGACTATGATAATAATCTTGTCCCTAATTTAAGATTAGGCATGCTTTCCATTACCCTAGGGGGATTTTTGTACACTCCTTTTCTGAGGGACCCGTGTGGGATTGCCTCTTTTATTCCATCTAGATTCTACATGTTGAATACCCAGACAGAATGGGCCAGGCATGTGCAGCTGCACAATCTTCTGTCTTCCTCTAAGTCCTTGTCTCATGCTTATTTGCCTGTATCTGATGGCTAGTGATTTGTCAATGCTCCAGCCTCAAGGAATCCAGGCTAGATTCCTATCATTTTTAATTATTGGTGATATACTTTCATTCAAAGCAGACTTGAAAGATTGTCTGTTACTTTATTTTCTTTCAATTTTTCTTTTATTGAAAATAGTTTTTTTTTTTCTCACACGGTATATCCTGATTATGATTTCCCCTTCCTCTATTCTTCCTTCCCATCTGGATCCACCACCATTCTCTCTCGCATTAGAAAACAAACAAGCTTCTGTAGGATTATAATATAATATAATAAATATAATATAACATAATATAATATATATAATATAATAGACTAACATATTGGAATAGGACCAAATGAACAAACAGAAGAAAAAGAGTCCAAGAGAAGGCACAAGAATTAGACATAGATGAAGAGACCTGTCGCATCCGCCTCAACCAGCAAGGAAAGACACGACACACGAGCTCTTCTTCAAGCAGTTTATTCAGGAGTTTTGAACAATCTTCTTCTTCTTCCTCTTCTTTTTCTTCCTCTTCTTCCCTGAGGAGAGCCCGTCCCAGGAATAAGTACCCCTGAGCCAGCCAACCCCGGGTAGCCACGTGGGAAGTGCGGATAAGTACACGCAAGAGAAGGCGGATCATCAGACACAGCACAGCCAAATATGGAGTTGTTTATCCCAAGAGCACTTGCCGTTGGGATGGCGGAAGGCGGAAACCGGCGCCATCTTTAAGGCGCGGCACACGCAGCTCTCCACAGAGACGCACTCATTTGCACACTCAGAAATCCCATAAAAACACTAAACTGGAAGCCATGGTATATATGCAAAAAAAAGAGAAAAAACATAAAATAAAAAGAAGATAAAAAAAAAACCTGACATGGCATTATGAGACAAGGAATTGCCAAAGATGCTCCTGAGTTTGTTTTCTGTTAGCATCTACTACTGGGCAGGCAGCCAACACTTAAAGAGCCAACTACTCTTTAAGAGTAGGTTTTTCCTCCAGTGAAAACTAAATTTTCATTTCCAGTGGTTGTTACTTGGAGATAGTTTTTGCATTATAGATAGGGCATGTGTCCACTTCTCATTTCATTGTTGGGTCTTCATCTGGTGCAGACTGGTGCTCTTACACTTTCTGATTACTCTTTGCAGGTTCCTCCCTGAGGGGAGGGGCTTGATAGAGCCCTCCCACACACTATCTGGCTCTGGGTCTCTGTATTCTCATCTACTGCACGAGACAGCTTCTCTGATGGTTGAGCTAGGCACTGGTTTCTAAGTATAGCAGAACATCACTAGGAGTCATTTTATTGCTACTTTTTTTTTTTTTAAAGAACATTAGTATTTCGTTTTCCCTAGGTCCCTGGGCTGTCTAGTCTCAGGTTCTTGGTAGCCCAAGCAGTATGATGTATAGATTCCATCTTGTGGAGTGGACTGTAAGTCAAATCAGAGCTTGTTGGTTAGTCCTATAAACTTTGTGCCACCGCTGCCTTAGTATATCTAGGGCAATGGTGCAAGTAGGGCACCATTATAGATTAAAGGCTAGGTTTGTGTTTACATTTCTCTTTTGGTAGCATGCCTTTATATATGTATATACTTTAGGAAGCTTCTACTGCATTAGGTTTCCACACCAACCTTTAGATGGCTTTTAATTTTAGCTGTTTCTCCTTTTATTCCCTCCCTTGTCCCTCCCTTCCCTTGATCCTCCCATTTCAGTCCCATGCCCCATCCATCTATTACGATTTTATTTCCCTTTCTTAGGGAGATGTATCTGTCCCTCCCACAAGTCCCTTCCTCTATGCCTAACCTCTGTGGTCCTATGGATTATAAGTTTGTTCATCATCCATTGACTTAACAACTAATATCCACACATAAGTGAATAATACCATATTTGTCTTCTGGATCTGGGTTACCTCACTCAGGATGATTTTTATTTTCCTAGTTCTATCCATTTACCCATGGAATACCATTTTAATGGCTAAGTAATATTCCATTGTGTAAATGTGGCCCATTTTCTTTGAGGACACCTGTTGAGGACATCTATTGTTGTTTCCACTGTCATGAGTAGAGCAGGAATGGACAGGGTTGAGCAAACGTCTCTGAGGTAGGATAAAGTGTCCTTACTTTAAACTGTGAGGAGACATTTTGGAAAGAGCTCTTCCCATTTTGAAAGTATGGGAATGATAATTCTTATCCCAAATAAATGAGCTACTTACTGCTTAGCACAGTGTCTTTAACTCCATAGTTATCAGAGCAGAATGCTCAAAATTGTTACACATCATGAGTCTTATAAGTAACTTTACTGGATTGTGTTGGCTTGTAACCTAAATCCAAAGGGATAGTTGGACAGGTAATGATGTCCAAAAACAAAAACAAAAAACCCTTTATATTGTCACTCTTTAGTCAAGCCAACTTTAGTGGCTTAGTGACTCCATACCTCGGATAGTTGTTCCACAAGTAGGTTTTTTTGTTTGTAGGTACAAAAGATCTTGGGGGGGGGGGGTTAGAAGATCATTGTGAAGACAAATGTATAATGTAAGGCTTTTTTTTTTAGGAGTAGTTGGGCTTGTGCCTTCAATTTAACTGTAGCTGTTTTATGCCTGTTCTTCCTTCTAGTTTTACACTTTGGGATGAGGGAAGGAGGTGAAAAAATTCCTAACACCAAACACAATTTCCCCTTAAATCCACTGTTAATCCTCTTAGCCATAATATCTGCAATGAATATAGAGCCCCTTTCTCCTGGCCGAGAAACTAAATACCATTCCAAAGTGATTAAAACCCAGGTGATAAAATTGCCCAATGACATTTCTCACTTTATGACTATTTCTTTGAATGGTTTTTTTTGAAGATGAAGAGGTGATAATGTGTGGGCTTTTGATATTAAGTATTTAGAAACTCTAATAACTCAAGATTAATATTTATGAAACATGTATAGGCAGGAGAGCTAATGTTTAATGAAAATGTCTCAAATTACATTAGTTTTATTAGATTGACCCATATACTAGCAAGATATAAATTACGCATTTTCTCATTGATCCTTGACAAGTTTTTATATGGAAATATGATTGATGGGATGTTTGTAGACGTTGGAAACATTCCTCAAGGCACTTAATGGAGCCCTGGGACTTATCACCAGTAGGAGGTTCAGCAGGTTAATTGTTCTCAGATAACTCTTCGTTATCAAGGACACCACAGTCCTACTTCCTGTCTTGCCTACGTCTTTAAAATAGTAATGATATAGTGTGTAATTTGCTTAGCATAATGATGATAATAGTAAAAATGAGGTAAACATTATAAGGTGTAAACAAAATATAATATGAAACAGCTAATATTGACCTTCTGAAAAAAATGTGTTTTCTAGCTGCAAGATATCCAAGTATTTTCTCAGGAAAGACCAAGGTGTTTAGGTGGGTGTTGCTTTATATTCTAGGAATTGAGATGGGGCTGAAGTTGCATTCAAACAAAAGGCCTAACAAGCATTTCTCGAAACCTTTGTAAAAATTGCACAGTTAATAAGGTGGCTTAATTTCATCACTAGAGGCGTTGTTGCATATTTCATTCATTTTAAGTGTTTCCTTTTTTAGAGCCAGAATGAAAATACAATAATTGCAGAGGCCACGATTAGCCAGCTGCCTAGCAATTCTGTCTTACTGACTATTTGATGCTTTTTTTTCCCCTCCCAGAAACGGATAGCAAGCAGACAATCTTAAGGAGAGACAATGTGTTTTTGTGTTGACATAATCACTGTCCCTTTCCGGGAAATATCAGGGCTTCTGGCAGCATTAGCTACCCGTGTGTTTTAAAGGTCTGAAGACAACAGAACCTCCCACTTACAATACGGAAAACGGTTCACACCCTCCCACCTCCGATTCGGTGGAGATGTAGCCAGTTTCATTCAATGGATTTTGCCACCGTTTCCCTCCAGCTCTAACTCTGAAACCTTTATTGAAAGGCCAAAATGAATGTTTATCAAAAATGTCTCCCTCTTTGCCCAGTTCCTCAGCCTCACAGTGGAGATGAAAATGATGCAGTGACTCAGAATCATGCCTCCTGTTTCGGCTCCCCGCCCACTGCAGCCAAGGGACTGTCAGGCAGGTAAATATTTTGAAAAGAGATATTTGATAGAATGGTCTGGCTCAGAGCTGGCAGGCCTTATGGATTCCTGCAAAGGGAAGCTTCTGACGTTTGGGCTGCGCAGTCGTTTCTTCGTGTGGCCAGCTGGCTAGAAAATTGCCCTGGATGTCATGCCTGTGACCGAAAGCGAGGCACGCTCTTCAGTGAGATGACTGGAGACGGAGCATTTGTTCCGTTTCCAGCTCTTCAGTTTCTGACAGACTGATGGGTCTTAACTGTTTGGAACAATCAGCCAGCGACCCCTAACCAACTCCAGCAAGAGCCCCCCACCAAAGAGGGGCTTAGACTTGTTTCCAGCACCAGGGATTATATAGACCAGTCCGTCACTCCTCAAGTAAACATCAAATGTTTAGTGTCGCATCACTTGGCAGCAGGTTCTAGCATCCTTCTCAAGTCTCCCCTCTCCCTCCCCACCTCTCTGCTTTTGTCTATCTTTCTTGCGCACAAAGGTGTACACAAGGAAGATTTGCCTGCAAGAAGGTCATCTCTTCTTTCTAATCCCAGGTTGTTTCTGCAGCGTGCAAAGACAGACCATTTCCATTTCTCCAGCACCCCAGGATCCTGGTTAGTGGCGATCAAGTTTGCCTTTGATTTATCTTTGTTCTTTATTCGTTAAAACAATGAACCATGCAAACTTTCATCAGGCTCCCTCCAGTCATACCATCTTTCTGTGTTTATGCTTCTGAATTGGATTTGAGTTTTCTTGCCATCCCTCCATTTAACGGTACCTTCAGGTACTTCTTGCTTTGTTTTTTTGTTATCTCCCGAGAATGCATTTGTCTTTTATGTTTATACAGTAGAGGTCTGCGCTATTCAAGGGAGGCTTTAAAAGTTGGCCTGAAAGGTGGAACTGAGAAACAGCGAAACGTTCCTCCTGAGTTCTGCCACAGATGCACTATATATGGCTGTGGGTAACCTCCACATGACCAACAAAGGCACCATCTTCTCTGCTGCCCTGACCCAGGTGTTGTCTGCCTTTATGCTCAGTTTTGAATCTGTAATGTGTATATTTAACCCCAGAATTTAACCTAATGAGCTGAGACATTCCCTGGATTGGTGGCAGAAAGACTAGCTGAAGAAACAGCAGATTCTTGTGTTGCTTGCCTTGTCACATGGATTCTCTGAAAGGAATGGAGAATAGATAATTCTTGTTCTTTATCCCTTTCAAATTACCGTACTTGAATTTTCATCAGTCGCATATACAAGTGACAGCATACTATTGTTTCTTTGCCTGATGCTGGTCCTGTCCTTAGTGTCTCACATGGCTGTCCGTGATGTTAGGAGGCAATTGTTGTAATTAACAGTGAAAAAACCATTTACTAAGATATTTAACTAAATGTTAAAGGCACAAAATCATGTCTTTTACGCTTTTATGCATAGCAACTCTGATTTCTGCATTATTAGTGTCATTCCTGTGGGGGTGAGTGTGTGTTCATGGATGTACAAATACATCTATGTGCTGGTATATATGTGTATGGCCACAGGTATGTATACGAATGTGTGCACCCACTCTGTACAATTTTTATTTCAATATTTTCTTTGATATCTTAACCTATATTGTTTTGTTTTCTTTGTTCATTCATTCATAAAACTTGTAATATTTAAAGAATATATTTTAGCATTAACTATTATGTTATGACCATGCACATATAGAAAACTATTATCTGTTTATTTATTTACTGATCCTTGCTTTAGCTTTAAATGAGAGGAAATTCTTGACAGACATCACATGGAAATTTCTGGTTTATCAGTTTTATATGTAAACATGCTTTGGTGTGCTAGATAGTTAACTCCCTAATGGATAACTTGTACCAGCAAAATTAGCACTATATCTCTCTTTCTCTGTCTCTCCCTTCCTCCACCTCTCTTACTATGCAACCCATGATAGCTTCAAACTTACGATGTCTTCCAAATGCAGGTATTATAGACACCGGCTTAGAGTCACCTGGGAAGAGGGGATCTCAACTAAGTAAATTGTCTAGATCAGATTGGCCTGTGAGGCATTTTCTTAATTGCTAATTTCTGTAGAAGAGCTCTGCCCACTTTGGGAAATGCAAACCCTAGGCAGGCGGGCTGTATAAGATGGATAGCCGGGCAAACCAGTGGAAGCAGGCCAGCATGCAAACGGCATTCTTCCATGTTGTCTGCTTCAAGCTTCTGCTCTGAGTGCCTGTCTTGTCTTGTCTTGAAGATTTACTGTCCCCTGTAAACTGAAGTGACCCTCTTCTCTACCAAGTTGCTTTTGGTCATGGTGCTCATCACAGCAACAAAGAAGGCTGTTCCCATCTTGGAATAGACTTCTCATGAATAAATTGATTTCTATTTCTCAGTCTCAAAAGTAAAACATTTTCAGTCATACTGATTTTAAAATGCTAAACACATTTAAAATGTGGTGTCCTAGTATTTATGTTGGTACTCACAGACCAGACTACCTTCAACCTTGGTGTGAGAGATTCTTTCCTACCAGGCAGCAGCCTGTGGAGAGACACAGACCCAGTCACAGTGCTGAGAATGGGAGACTGGTTGCTCCATGCTAAATGGGACATCTACATTAATTCTATCGTTAAGGCTTAGGGAGCGTCACAGAAGGAGGGGCAGAAAGAATGTAGGAGCTAGAGCATAAGGAAGAGAGCTATGAGACGCTGTCTTTCAGACAGGACTTGACTGTGTCACTCATGCACTTGGAGCAGCCTTGTGCTCACAAGGTCAAGGTAGCCAAAAGCCAAGTTTAGAAGGAGTGGATGATGCTCAGGCTACAACCCACGCTGAGCAGCTATTGGCTGCTGGAGTTGTGGAAAGAGGGCCAACCACTCTTGCTTGAGGATGTGGCTACTGGTAGGTTTTCCATGTGCCAGTAGATGCTCCACACTCATGCACATATTAGCAGCACCAGCTGGACTTAGTGGGACATGTGTATATATATATATGTATATATATATATATGATTATATAATATCATATATGTATATATGAATATGACATGGAATTAGGGCTGTGTTGAGATTTATGGAAAAACTGAGGGGTATATTTGTTATAGTTTTCTCATACAAATTCATGAATTCTCATGAGTAAAGGAAAAATTTTAAAAGCAGTAAACACCTTTCTAAATGTTGGTGAGTAAATAGCCCCCAGCCAACAGCAAAATTTCGTATAAAGCCATGGGTAGTTATATGCTTATACTGATTGATTTACACTCTGACTCTCTAAGTACCTAAAAATGCATGCTCTCCTTTCTTTATAGCCATCAGGGGGACATTTAACACATTGCAGCAATTGCTTACTAAATATCAGGTATGGGGATGTTCCAGGAGGGTGTTTTGTAATAAAACAGCACCACAAGCAGCTTTCTAAGACAAGAGAAGTATGTCACAGTGAGCTTCGTGAAAATTCACACTGCTTATAAAATGGAAAGTGGGGGGCTGAAGAGATGGTCCAGTGGTTAAAGGCATTTACTGATCTTTAGGGGTCCTGGTCTTGAGGAGCTTTCAGTTCTGAGCATCTACATGGTGGTTCACAAACACTTGTAACTGCAATTCTAGGAGATTTAATGCCCTCTTCTGGCTTCTACATGCTCCTGGACACATATGGTACACGTAAATTCACACACACACACACACACACACACACACACACATTTACAGACATCTGTATGTAGAGACAGAGCATATGGGTCTCATCTACTTGTATAATAAGGAACGGTTGTTTTAAAAGACTGTAATAGGTGCATAGCACATGGACAGATACTCAACAGTGTGAGTCTCAACCAAAGTCAGAGGAAGCATTCTGTATTTTGAAGGACAGTGTTATAATCTAATCTTTGAAGAAAGTGTCTTATCTTTTTAAAAATTATGCCAATCACTTTATCTGGAATATAAAGTGGTAAGTGAGGAATGTAATCTGTGACACAGAAAATCTCTCTCTCTTTCTGTCTCTGACTCTGTGTGTGTGTGTGTGTGCACATGTATGTGTGTGCCCATGGAAACCAGAAGAGGGCTTTCATTCTTTGGATCCCCTGGACTGGAGTTACAGGTAGTTGTAAACCATCTGGTACAGTTGCTAGTAACCAAACTCAGGTCCTCTGGAAGAGCAGTAATCACTCTTAACTGCCTAGCTATGTCTCCCAAATACCTATATTTTAATAAGAAAGCATATCTGCAGAGAAAATGTGAATAGCATTATGTTGGCATTTTCTCTCATCTAACTTCTTGCCACGACACTACTTACTACGTGACTTATTTAAGCCAGGCAGTCGTAGGAAGACGTCCACCTGCTCAGAGGACTGCTTACCTCCTGCATCTCTGCCTGGCTCTACAACATTTCATGGACCTTTCCCTCTGTAACATCACAGTGTGCTCTCTGCACCTAGCATCCACTCTGCAAAAGATGCGGTGATTTTTTTTCCTTGTGGACAAAAGTACAGCCTTCAAGAGACTCATAGGAGAAGTTAAGAAACACACAAATGTATCTACAATAGCAAGCTAAGTGTAATCAAGTGTAACCATATCTAGGAAGCCCAAAGAAGAGATGAAATTTCTCCTGGCTCAGCAAAAGAAATCTTCCCAGAGTATTTGTGATGTACCTCAAGTACTGAGGAAAGATTTTATGTAAAGAAATGGATAAAAGACAGGCCAAGAAATGGGACTCCTCGGGGGCTAGCTGCAGAGAGCCCAACTTGAATAATAGCCATGAATATGAAGAGGCATTCTGGAGAACGGAGCAGGTAGTTTCATGTCGCTGACCTGAGCTTTTCTGCTGAGCTTCCTCAAGAGAATTCACCACTACATGAAGCAAATGGGGTAATTACTCTGCCAACCCTTGCGAAGTTGGTATGTAGCTATCCTCGATAGAGATGCACAGGAGAGGAGTGAGTTTATCTGGTACAGTGATTGACTAGGGTGTCTCCATTTTCTTTTGGGAACCCCAACTGAGAAAGGGAGGGCTGTACCCAAGAAGATGAGGAAGAGGAGAAAGGGTTTGAGTTGAAGTGATGTTTCTTCCAGAAATTTGAGATCTCTTTTTGTCTTAGTCTCATTAGTTAAAATAATTTAAAATCAGACTCAAAAGGAAGCCTGAGGACAATTTCATTTAAAGTTTGAGAAAACAAACAAAACAAAGAAACAAAGAAACAAACAAAACTCCAAAACAAAACAATAGGGCAGGCAAGCTGAAAATTTCATCAGCTGCTAGGAGATGGAGAGAAAGCCACGCCTTTAAAGTTAGATATGGAGGTCAGAGAAACAGTGAGAAAGGCCAGAGTATCAGAGAAGGCATGCTTAGCCTTGAGGCCAGTGTCTACAAAGGACTAAAGAGAAGAGAAAGACAAGCATGCTTAGTGCCAGGCTGTAGATTTGAATTCAGGACCTTGTGTCCTAGGGACACATGGTTAGAAATAGAAATCTAGACAGCTTAGCAAGAAAGAAAAGCATGCCAGTGAGATGAAGTGACAGAAGGTAATGATTGCATGTCATCCATTCATTTTTCCTTTTACTCACTCGTTCACTTAAGGTAAACAGTGGGTACCTACTGTAGGTCCATTACTGTGGCTATTTTGATGAGCCATTAACTTCCTAATGAGGAACCCAGACATGAAACAAATAAACACAAATTCATGTAGATTCCCTGAATGATAGATGCTATGCAAGTCTCTCAAAGGTTGTAAAGGACAAAAATTCTTTTCTAGCAAGGTTTTGCTGATGGTTGTATTTGTAGATGGCAAGATGGAGGTTTCTCTTATTATTAGTGGCAGCTATTTAAAATGATGGGCTAAGGCTACATTCACAATTTCCACCTCCCCTTCTCTTCTCCATCACCACTGGGTGTTAATTTCAGCAATGGTGATTTTTTTTTTTTACAAATTATAATCTTGTAGTTCAGGTACAGCAGTTAATAAAACCTACTGCTTTGTTCTTCTGTTCCATTTCTTACTAAAGAATGTTTTTATAAAAATTGTAATGAAGCCAAACACAAACAAGATTTTCCCTCCTGGTAGGTCTGGCGTGCATAATTGCTACATTTTATGTACTCTGCCTACATCCTTTTGTTCGCTGTAGAAAAGATTCTCCTTGGGTATGCCTGCGTGAATTTTCTTCATTTGAGGAAGAGGAACACTACAGCTGGAAGTCAAATTAAACATAAATAAGTGAGTGGAAGCCAAGAGGAAAAAGATGTGATTTGTTAAAAAGTTGAAATAGTTATTATGAATCTGCCGTTGAAGATAATGGTGAGAAGGTTATTCATCCTCTAATCTGTTTAGCTCTTATGTGCACACTTTCGCTGAAATTTTGTTAACAAGATAAAAATCTCATTAAGGCGCTTCTGTGCTTTCTCGGTTTTAAAATGGGAACTTACACCTTGACTTCTGAGAAGTTGGGAAACAATTTTGATGATAAAGCATAATTAGTTGCATTTCTGGAATTGGAATTCTGTTTTGTTGACTGGACTGTTCTCAGAGAGAACTCCAGGCCAGGCCTGATGGTGCACACCTCAGCACAAGGAGGCTGAGGCAGGAGGATGGCTGTGAGTATGAGGGTAGCCTTTTCTGCGTAATGAATTTCAGAGGAGTCATGACTATATAGTAAAATCCTGTAAAAAAACAAAAAAACAAACAAACAAGAAAACAACCAAGATCCAAAACGAAACCCAAAACAGATTTTCTATGGTTCTCCAAATCATTATGATTATTCAGATCTCTCATCCCTTAGTATCTCATTATGTGAGTCTATATGGCACACGCTATACCAGTGGTTCTCAACCTGAGGGTTCACACAACCCTTCAACAGTTGAACGGCCCTTTCACAGGGGTCAACTAAGACCATTAGAAAACACAGATATTTACATTACTATTTATAACAGTAGAAAAATTACAATTATGAAATAGCAATGAAAATGATTTTATGGTTGGAGGTCACCAGAACTTAAGGAACTGTGTTAAAGGGTCACAGTACCAGGAAGGTTGAGGAACACTGCTCTAAATGGTGTTATGGAATAACCCAAGTGATAGGCAGCCTTGCCTTGTCTTTACAGAGCAGAATTAAGTGTGAACAAACTTCATGGGAAAGGGGCTCCCTGAGAACCATGACTGCCTATTGTTCTTGTTGTTCACATTTCCTATTAAAGTGTGAGTAGATTTTGAGGAAGATCAAGAAAAATAGTTGTAAAGGTTCCAAAAACATGGATGGTGACATGAAGAAGGAGCTGGAAGCTGGACCCGGTGTGGGATTTAGGATGTCACTTTCACTTTCGTAGTTCTTAATTTAAAAAAAATTACATTTATATATGTGTATGTGTGTGAGTATATATAGACATGAGTGTAGTTGCCAACAGAGGCCAGAAGAGGGCGTTGGATCCCTTGGAGCTGGTGTTATAGATGGTTGTGAGCTACCTTAAGTGAGTGCTGGGAACTGAACGTGGGTCCTCTGGAAGAACAGTAAGTGCTCTTAATTGCTGAGCCATCTCTTCCTGCCCTCTTTTATAGTTCTGAGTGTTGTGAAATGAAGACACACAGACTTAGAAAAATGTCTTAGCCTCTTCTAGTACATCTCATTGAAAAAATGCTCAGTCTTCATTTAGAAAGGCAAATGGTGTGGACAAGGGAAGAGGGAGAAAACAGGGAACAGGACAGGAGCCTATCACAGAGGGCCTCTGAAAGACTCTACCTAGCAGGGTATCAAAGCATATGCTGAGACTCAGAGCCAAACTTTGGGCAGAGTGCAGGGAATCTTATGAAAGAAGGGGAGATAGAAAGACCTGGAGGGGATAGGAGCTCTAAAAGAAGAGCAACAGAACCAAAAATCTGGGCACAGAGGTTTTTTGTGAGACTGATTCTCCAAACAAGGACCATGTATGGAGATGTACAGATGTAGCCCATGACAACTCAGTGTCCAAGAGGGTTTCCCAGTAATAGGAACAGGGACCATCTGTGACATGAACTCATGGGCTGGCTCTTTGACCACCTCCAGCTGAGGGGGGAAGCAGCCTTACCAGTCCACAGAGGAAGACAAAGAAGCCAGTCCTGAGGAGACCTGATAGACTAGGGTCAGATGGAAGGGGAGGAGGGCCTCCCCTATCATTGGATTGGGGAAGGGCATAGGAGAAGAAGAGGGAGGGAGAGTAGGATTGGGTGGGGATGGAGGAGAGGGCTATGGCTGGGATACAAAGTGAATAAACTGTAATTAATAAAAACAAAATAAAACTTAAAAAAGAAAAAAATGATAAAGTTTGTTTAAAAAGTCTCAACTAAAACTTATAAAATCTACGAAACTATAACTCTTATGGGATTTAATTGGGGTCAAACACCTGGAATCTGTATTGCCCAGGATGGTGGGCAGTAGCTAACCACATTTACGTATTTGAGTTTGCTGGTCTTTTATCTCAGGCTGGAATCTTCTGGGTTGGGACAATTGTCTTTTTTTTCTCATTTGCTCATATATTACTCTGTATTTAGCTTACTCCCTCACCAGCTGCTCACAGAGGACAAGGTCTAATGTGACACTCAGGAGTCTTGGGAGGGCAAAGCCACTCTAAAGGCCACAATAAGTAGATAGAGAGGGAGGATGGTCCATTCTTTGAAGACCTCAATGCTTCAGCCACTCTGCTCTAATCATGAATGTTGCTCCAGATGGCAAAGAGACAATCCTTACTTTTTATTCTAGATTCCTTGAGAAGGAAGCCTGCCTTGATTTCTTTCCTTGAAATCCTATTATGGCTTCAGCTTTGATGTTTCTTTACCACTTCACCAGTGTCATCCTTTTTGTGGCTTCCTAGGCTTTTAGTATTTAGATGTAGGTATTAAGATAAACAATTCTTGGTAGTCTAAACAAAAATTTAGCTTTAACTATGCTTTAGAATCAAATGGGGCCAAATTTAAGTGTTTGCCTCTCAGATGTGTTATATAATATAAAATAGAACTATTTTTTTTGTAAGGAAGTTTAGAATTCAGAGGCTTGGCTAACTAGATCTACCTTACATTGTTTCAAGATTGGTTTTATTTTTGAAAGGTGTGTTTTTGTGTGCCTGTATGCATGTGAATGTGGGTACTCCTGGAGGCCAGAAGAGGGTGCTGGATCCCCTGGCTGGAGTTACACTTGGTTGTGAGTCACTTGACCTGGGTGTTGGGAATTGCACTCAGGTCCTCTGCAAAAGCAGCAAGTGCTCCAAACCACGGGACTGTCTCTCCGACCCAATTTTCATTCCTTAATGATCTTAATTATGTGTGGCTTTCCTGCTCTATCTTTGATCAAAATCATATGAGCATTTCTTTGCTGTTCTGTATGAATTCACTCCAGTTGAGGCACTGGCTGCAGCTCTGGGCTCCCCACGCTTTCTATCATCCTCCTGCTTGCCTCCTAAGCCCTGCTGCTGCGGTTGCTGCCGTCATTTCCCTGGCACCATCTGTAGACTGATATTTTGTGGGGGGATTTGTGTGGATTCCAAGTAAGAATTCAACTTATTTAGTTAAGGGAAAAGAAAGAAATTGATCAATTCCTATTCTAGTCCACTCCCTCAGTCCCCAGTTTCCTCCCCTTCACCCTCATGTGGAGATATTCCTACAGCTTTGAAATAGAATCAGATTTCCAGGCTGCACAATTAAGTTTTAGCCAAAAATTGCACTTACCAGAATGCTCACAATACTAATAGTTGTGAGAAATAAGACACTTGATTAAAAGGCAGCACACTTGTCTATATCTTTAATGTGCATTCCTAATGAGTCTTAGCAGGAGGCTGATTCACATGAAAACGCACAATTAGCCCATCCAAGTTTAACACACTATTATCTACACCCAGGCCCTCTCTTCATTACCATCTGAATGCACTGTTTTCTTTGGAGTTTTGTGCAGGAAACAAATCCCTATATATGGCACAGCAGTTCCAAGTTCCCATTTGTCTGCACTTGCCCTTTAGACAAAAGGCCCAAACAACGTGCTCTTTGATGCATTAATTTCCAATCTCTGGCTATTTTCGAAATTGTAATGTGGCACATTTCCCTTTTCCAAGGGACTCAAGTCAACACACAGTGTGGAAGTGGCTGCAGCCAAGGGATTTGTTTGTTATTCCAAGAGGAGGCTCAAAGCTGCTTGAAAGAGCTGTTGAAACTCAGTACCACATTGCTTGGGTTTGATGTCACTACCCTACACAGTCCCTTACCTTACAGTTTTGAACTGGTGGACTAACTAGATTCCTGAAAGAAAACCCTAGAGAATGAGAGTTTTATTTGATTCTCATCCTGGATTCTCTTTGACCGTTCATTATTTCTGTTATGCCACGTCCCACAGTTCTGTCAACTGCCCTGGTCTGCAAATTTCCATTTAACCTGAAATGAGTGAAAACGAAGGGCTGGAGAGATGCTTGTGTGGGTCAGGGCAGAGACTGCAGGCAGCAGTTAACTCCAACTCCAGGGGATCTGACTCCCTCTTCTGGCCCCTGAGGCCACCTGTATACATGTGCTCACACCCCACAGACACATAATTTAAAAAAAAATAAACAAACAAATTAGAGCTATGTAAATGGTTAACGATTGCTTCCCTTTTCACTTACTTCAGGAACCGTTTATAGCTGACCTTTCAAAGAGAGTTAAAAAGAAAAAAAAAGCGTTTTTTTTTCTTATGATTAAAGTAGTAGTTTTTACTTCTATATGTGTGTACATGTGTAGGTACGCACATCCATGTACATGCGTGTCCTGGCCAGAGGGCTATATCCAGTGTCTTCCTCTATTGCTCTTTACCTTAGTTTTGGAAACAATATTAATTGTTGGACCCAGGATCAACAGTTGGCTAGACTGGATTGCCAGGGAGCCTTGCATTTATTTATTTATTTATTTATTTATTTATTTATTTATTTATTTATTTATTTATTTATTCATTCATTCATTCATTCATTCATTCATTCATTTATTTATTTATACTGGAGATTTGTGCAGCAAGCCTTTACCCACTGAACCATATCCACAACCCCATAGTTTTTGTTTTTTTTTAAATAAATTTATTTATTTTTATATCAATCAGCGGTTAGGTACTTTGCATCCCACGTGTAGCCCCCCTCCTTCATTCCCTCCCACCCTCCCTCTCCCTCCCTCATCTCCTTCCTCCCGCCCCTTCCAAGTCCACCAACAGGGGAGGACCTCTTCCCCTTCCATCCAACCCCAGCTCATCCTGTCTCTTCAGGGCTGGCGGCAATG